>JALIRH010000003.1:46077789-47277789 GCA_023055505.1 Callipepla californica brunnescens
GATATTCTTTTCTATGTTGGAAAAATGCAGTGGAGAAGGGAATGAAAAGTCATACTTTCACAGTCTTATTACATTTTCATAATCTGCTCTGTTTTATACCACTTCGGAAATTTCACTCATTCTAGCATTTCAGTGAAACGAAACAAAAAAAAAAAAAAAGAAACAGACCAAAACAAAATTGAATAGCATCATATTTCAGGTAATAAATAATGGAGTCTTAACTTTTATGGTATAATACATAAGATCTACAGATTGTTTTTGTTATCAGTGAACATATAATACTTTATGCCTACCAGTCACAAATAACTCCTCATAGCATGTTTGAAACTAAGTATAATGAGTACAAATGCAAGTTCAGCTTGTCCATGAAGGGCATGGATGAGGTCTAGAGATGCGTACGTGAGCTGACCCGTGGGGCATGAAAAATTGTAGTGGACTGCTGTGTAGCAGTCCTACAAAGAAGAGAAGAAGTTTATGTTGTGCTTTCTGGTTACACGGTAGCTTTATTGTAATGCTTGTGACCTCTTACTATGGAAGACAAGAGCCTATTGCTTGGTCTTCCCCTTTTCACCCTGGTTTGGTGCTAAGGAGATGTATGTTGCAGTTGAAGTATGCCAGCACTGCAATTGAAGTGTGCTACTGCCAGAAGCTCAGCACAAGATAATAAATAATGGTAAACTTATTTTACTGGGAATCTCCACAGCTTTGGGATTGAGGTGGACAGCAGCAAGTTTCCTGAAGTTACAGCACTGAGAAGAGGTTCAGGGCAGTAGCAAGAGTCAGGAGAAGCTAGAGTGTGTAAGGCTGACAGGAAAATCAAACATACAAATTCAGACTTCTACTTGCTGGCTGTGCTTATAACTCCATGCTCATAAGAGTGACACCAAGATGGAATTGCATTCCTTTACACAGCGCAAACAAAAATTGGATGACAAATTGAAAGAGTGTTTGCAAGCCCCATGCTTTTACTTCTTTATCTGGTAAATTGCTCATACCCCAGATAGGTTTCTAGCATAACTTTTCCCTCCCCATACTCTTAGTGCTCTCCCACCTGTATGTAATGGCTGTAATGTCTCTGTGGTAAGTACCTATTTGTACTGAACACTGAATCAAATTGTGGTAAGGCTGGACACTGAAAGGATTTTGAAATATGCTGGTAACTTGGTCTTGATTGAATTAAAAATAAATGACAGCCAGATAAATATACACAAAGTCACTTCAATTTTCAGATACAAGAAAATACTTAAATGATTCAAGCGATCAAATGCCATAATACTAGCTACAAGTAGAATCAGTGGTTATTTGAAAAAGCAAAAAGATGTTTAGGAAAAGAGACTGATAGTGAAGCCAGATGATTCAAAACCCAACAACAACATGACAAAGCCCAAGAAAGAGCTGGCTGAAGCAGCTGGGGCCCAAGGCAAGCTGCAGTTGCTTCCCCTTTTCTGGAGATAGAAATACCTAAGTCTCAGAGGAAACAGAGCAGACATTCTTTTTAGCTGATTTCCTTCTGACTTCCTCTGTGCTAGAGATGCCTATTTTCCTAGAGCTTTTTTAGAAACTAGATCTTTCTGCTGTGAGTTCACACTTCAGCAGCTTAAGAACAGCTAGTTTTCAGTGTTATCAATATTTTGCTGATGTTAACAAAAAAAAAAATCCACACAAAAAAAAAAAAAAAAAAAAAAAACCAACTAAAAAACTATTTCACATTGCTTTCCCTGACAGACTGTTTCACCCACTTTGGAATATCCATACAGTCCAGTTTGTGCTTTCCTTGATGACCCAGCTGAGTACTTAGGTTGTTGGTGACAACGTTCATGTTTGCATTGTTTTCTCCACTGTTTAGTCTGGCATCTGTTTCAATATTACTGCTTTGTGTTAGAATTGGGCATGGAAAAATAAGCACGTTTATGCAGCACAATAAGTTTTTATAATAATTTCCAGATGTCAGATCCCATCCTTCCCTTTCTGCGATTCACTGAAACTCAAAACACTGTGTGAGGTGTTCTGAAGGTAAAGACATAGGAACAAAAGTCATCTCAGAGAAAAGCTGCTGTGACTTGCTTTTTGTTATGTAGGTCAAAGAAAAAGAAATTTAAAAAATAGCAAGTGAATTGATAGTCACTGGGGAAGGAATTTGCTAATCACATTCTGGGCAGAAAATGGCCTAGTAAGCAATAGAATGATAAGGTCATCATCATAGTATTAGAAAAATGGTCTAAATCCATGATCTTTTCTTCAGTTTCATCATTCCTTGCCCAGATAAACCATTCAAATTCAAATGTATTAACACATCTGTCCAATATAATTTTCTCCCTGTTCAGTTACACACAGAATTTGTTGAACTTACTGGAAAATATTCAATAGAGTTGAGTTAGCTAGCCTCGACAGCAGCAGCTCCTGCTATAAGATCCAGAGAGAACAGTTCTTTTCCTGTGCATAGGCACTCATCCCCAGTGTGCTTTTGCTGTGTGCTGTTGTGGACCACATCTTTTCACTAGACTCAGAGCTGCCTCAGTGAGGATTTGGTAGAAAAGCCCCAGTCCAGGTATAAAGTATGCTGAGATTTCCAGCTTTCTTCCCTGCCTAGTTCCTAAGGACTGCACACCAACATTTTTAACAAGTCTTTTCCCTAGCAGTTTTAAGGAATGGATGGCTACCTTTTTGAGAACAGGTAGGTATAAACCCTGGAAAGGCATGAGCAAGATTATAAAGCTGTATATATTCCTTTGTTAGAGGCATTTAGCAGAGTGGGGTATCTGGATTGAAAGAGGGACACAAGTAACAAGTGATAAAATTGTTCAAGAATAAGTGTAATTTCTTACTTCCAGATGTTATAGAAATACTATCTCTGAGCTGTTCTTTTAGCTTTTGGCCTCTGACATTTGAGCATTGATAGCATAAGCTCATTTGTACTGGCCAATGCAACACCAAGAAATCACGCTGAAAGAGCCTTTGTGACAAAGTTAGTTTATTCTTCCAATTAATGTCAACTTCATCAGTTTATGAGATGATAAAATGACACACGGTTGCCATCCTACTTCCCACAGAGTTTGGCTGATGTTGTGAAGAGGGAAAATGTATTTATTTCTTCATGTGAGATTTATTTATTCTCTTTCACTTCCATCTCCCATTCATTTATCAGTCCAGGAAAGGAGCATGTCAGTTTAAAACAAACAAAATACCCAACATGTGGGTGGCTCCAGTTTCACTACAGATCACTACAGATGCTTTCATTGTGAAATATGCATGTTTGGATGTGGTTGAAGCTGAGTGTTTTGTGGATTCCTGCTTCCCTCCATTTGGGTGGCAATGCTGTGCCCTTTAATTGACCAGCATGATTCAGTGCATTTTGGTTTCTGTTTGTTTCTTCTGTGCCTCCCATGTCCTCGGCAGTGCTACCTCTTCCAGTATAAAAGTTCCTCTGATCTAGCCTGATCTACTTCACTTCATTGTCATTACAGTATTCAGAGAAATTAAAGGCAGTGTTTTTAACTCTTTTATAATCCCACTTCTGCACAAGGCACATCATAAAGACCTCCATATGTCTGCTGCAGTCTACTTGATTGATAGTTTCAAAGAAAAAATAAACTCTGCTCACAAAGTCGGATTTGCAGACTTTGTGGCTGATGGTGAACTGCCTGCTTGCAGGGCACAAACAGAACTACATGCTGGGAAAGAAAAGGAAAACAAAAAGAAATGCAAATTGTCATTTTCTTGTGGAAGAGATGATTTGCAACACAGATATAATTGTCACCCAAGAAAGACTCACTGTTTCTAACTTCTTAAAAGATGCTTGCTTGATAAATTTGAGGACTGTGTGTGGGCTCTCAGCCTCCTTTTCTTTTTTCTTTTTCCTGGCACAGATCCTGTTAAATACACAGAGGGTCAAGTGCTTCTCTTGGTTTTACTCCACGGAGGCCAGCTGGAGAGCTTTAGCATAACAAAGTGCACTTTTGCCTTCTGCAATTTACCTCTGTGTGAACTGACAGTGGGCACTAGAGACCTGATCTCGTTCTTGCTGAGAGCAGGCTATATCTCTCACATTCAACACACTGCCAAGTGGAGGCCGCTCTGAATGAGAGAATATATAATATTAAATGTGTCTTTTTCTTTTTTTTTTTTTTGCTGTAATTATTTTCATGTCCATGATATAAGGCACTGCTGTCTTTGGTTGTTATTTAAAATTAGGCTACTATGAGACATCTTGGAAAAGGGGGGGTGGTGGAGTCACCTCCCTGGAGGTGTTCAAGAAACATGTAGACGTGGCACTGAGGGACATGGATTAGTGGGCAATGTTGGTGGTAGGAGGATGGTTGGACTGGATGATCTTAGAGGTCTTTTCCAACCTAAATAATTCTATGATTTCAAGTAGGTGAGCTAGTAGAATAGTTTAGTGAAAGGAAGCCTTTCTGGGGTATGTGTGACAATATCAGAAAGTGAAGGGAGAAATCAAAGAGAAGAGGAGAGTAATTTTGTGAGACGGGGAGATGCTACTGAATGGTTTACAGTGACTGTCCATTGCTGGACTCTACCCTAGTGTAATCTGAGGTTGTAGCTGCTATTTGTTCTACTGCAATTACAGCAAGAAATGTGTCTTTCTGTGACAGCACTTTTTGCTAGCAGCAGTGAATTTTCCCCAGGAGTACAAAGTGTGTGTCAAAATGTGGGCAAAGATGAGCTTTAGCAAAATGGTGAATGTGCTAAAAATTGATTCACACAGATACAGAGACTCGTGTTGTCTGTTCTCATCTTGTGGGAACACGCACCTTTCCATTTCAACTGTTTGTGATTTTTTTTAAATGATGAATGGCCATTGACAGTTAGCCAGTTTCTCAGTATCTATCTTTCAAATTAAAAATTACAGCAGGAATTAAAGAATTAGCCCTAGAATGTGTTTGTTTCAATTCATGCTGATCTCAACAGCTTTCGCAAAGAAAGGGGATAATTTCCTCGTGCTGCCTGTATAGACACATTCCAAAAAGCAGTTGTACAAGCACATTGGCTCCTTGGGGCATGACCAGGGTAAAGTGTGTTGAAACAGAAGAAGCTGAGATCTTTTACTGCAGGAGATTCTTATTACTTCTTCAGCAGAAAAATCTCTGAACCACAAATTCAAACCGTGGTGATGGAAGACAGAAGAAATGTAAATATTCTCTCTGAAATAAAAAATTCCCTGAAGCCTGCTGTGCTTGTACATGCTACATCCATGTAGGAAGAGACAATCAAAGTGTGAGAAGGATAAGTGCTTCTGAGGAAACCAGAGGGCTTTACAGTTTGAGACTGCTGCAATAATAAATATGCAATCAGTTCAAATTATATGGCAAACTCTTAAATAACATCAGTGTATTTTGGCATGGTGGTTGCATTTAAATGCATTAAGCTTTTCAATGAGTAGTAATAATATGGCATTACAGCATTAAGAATTGGAAGAGCTTTGCCAAACCTTTGCTTTAGCTCTGTGCCTGAAGGCATGTTTAAAAGGTAATTTCAGTGTGGTTTTAACTGGCTGCAGTACTAACCCAGGAAGGGCGAGGGAAAATCTGGCAAGGACTTATGAAGTTTTGAGGTCTTAGATTTTTGGATTAATGTCATAGTGGGATGCAGCTGGATTATTATATGAGCAGAGCTTTGTTGAAGCCTGCATGGCTCTTAAGTTTCACAAGCAATGAAAAGGCAACAAAATAGTATATCATACCAGTATATGTATGCATAAGCCAGGACCTTTTATAGCATTAAAAGATAGCCCAAGAGTCTTGTGCTCCAGTAGCTGCTAATGCTCTGGACTGTAACTGCCACATAAGGTCCTCTTCTTTTTGAGAAAAAATCCTTTTGATCATTAGTTGCAAGCAGGATCCCAATAAGCTCTGGGTCAGATAAGAGAATAACAGCTGTCAGATGGTAATACACGTAAACTTCAGTGAACAGAGCCCAAATGAGAAAGAAAAAGTGGCTGTAGGGGAGAAGAAAGTCAGACCATTTTTGTACTGTCTCTGGTTAGCACTGGAAGAAGGCAGTTCCTGAAGATGTTTTGAAACCTATCAGAGTTTGAGGCTGAGACACCAGCACTAGCATTGGGAATGACCCCTTAGAAATTCCTTCAGTTGGAAAATGAAACTCCCAAGCTTAACATGTAATAATCCGCTTTAAAAGCACAGGAAAACAGGCTTTCCACGAGATTCTGATGTCTGTCACAGAAGTGATATAAGGGTGATTGCATCTGCATTCATACAAAATTTCAAATTCAGGTCCTACATTTTAAAAGATAATCAGAGTTAGGCAGTGCTTTGATGGATTTGCTGGTTGAATTATCTCACAATCAAGTGCAAATACTGACTGCTTTTCCATCATGATCAATCAATTTAGGTCAACTTAATTTTACAAAAAAAAAAAAAAATCTGTTTGCAGGATCATTTTGCCTGTTATGTTAACAAATCTCCATTTGGGATGTTGTATTCTGGGTATTTTATTATTCCTAGTTATTCAACGGGACTTGTTATTTTTGTACTGCCTTGTGAAGTCTTCCTGTGAGTGCCGTCTTGCCAATGGCCATGTTTCACCTGGGGTTTCTTTAGGCATCTAGCTAGAGCAAATACTAAGTAACATTAGCAGAAAGGATTCATGCAGAAATGTCAAGAGTTTCCCATCATAATTTTTAAAGTGATTTTGGACTATTCTATTATGTAAAATTTTATGGAGATACAAACTATTTAAGAACTGCGGAGGCCATAGTATACATTTAACATCCTTTTTTTGTATTTTAAGCTTTTTAGAAAATCTTCCATTATTTGAAGCCAAATTTTTATGAAATCATTGCATAAAATATTTTATGGATTCTTTTATAAGGTCCTAATTAATGCTAAGTACTTTTTTAAGCAAATTGTTTTGCATGGGAGATCTTAGGCCTTAACCAATGCCTGTTCTACTTACACAACGCCTGTTCCATTTACAGCATATTCATTTTGAATTCTAATCCAGAGGTTAAATGATGATGATGGTCTTCACCATGAAAAATGAAGATGAAATTATGTTGATCTCCAAGCCTTTTTTTTTTTTTTTTGTTTCTCCACTTGTGTTTTAATGTTTCTTTCTTAGTGATATCTAAGAAATGCATTTTTATTGATATAAATTATCTATCTATAAATTTGCCTATCCATCTACCTGGATTGGTAAATCATATATACAATCTGAAAAGAGGCTACTAATATATTAGTATGCCTTAGATGAAAGGTTTGCTATAAATAGAGGGGGAGATACTCTTTAGCAGTCTGCTATGATAGGACAAGAGGAAACGGTTTCAAACTAAAATAGAAGAGATTTAGATTGGATACAAGGAAGAAGTTTTATGCAGTAAGGGTGATGAAGCACTGAAACAGGTTACCCAGAGAGATGGTGGATCCCCATTCTTGGGGATGGTCAAGGTCAGGCTGGACAGAGCTCTGAACAACCTGATCAAGCTGTAGGTGCCCTTGTTCATTGCAGGGGAGTTGGACTAGATGTCCTATAAGAATCCTTTCTAACTAATAGGATTTTATCATTCTAGGCATTGTTCAGATCTGTGAAAAGAATAATGTATTTCACAGAATGCCAGAATAAAGGCATTACTGCTGAATCGACAACAGAAAAAACTAGAAAAATCTCTCAGGGATGATTTACAGATACCAGAGCACTGCTGTAACTGAAAAGTTTTTGCCTGCTGAACACCTTGTGGAATTTTCTTCCACAGGCCTGGTTTATATTCATTGGGTTTATTGTTGTTGTTGTTTTTTGTTCGTAATACCACATCTGGGTAGAAATATTTTCTATAGACAGGTTATTTTTTGATAAAATTTGCTTCTTTCTGTTGGAAACAGGAAGGAAAGGACTCTTATCTCCTTCAGTGAATAAAATACACCTTTCACAGTGGGGCTCTGTTCATTGTTGGTCTTCTTTTGTTTTGCCTTCACCAAGCCCTCTAATTAAGTATGGCATTTGTTGCTTGACATGCTGTAATATAGAGCTAAGATAGCTTATTCCAAAAGAAATGTGTGGAATGAGCTGACTTTTATGCTTTTGATATTTATTCTTTCTCACATGCTTTCTTTCATCTGAAGTAAGTAATTTGGATAAAAATATGTGGTGTAATTGTGTTGTTTTTGTTTTGTTTTGTTTTGTTTTGTTTTGTTTTGTTTTTTTGGTGTGTGGAGAAATAGGTGGCTTTCTGAATTTTATCTTAAGTGAGCAGATATTTTTGTTGTCTTTCTGGAAGCAAAATTTGAGTGTAAAATCTTATCCTTTAATAACCTGGAAACATTTGTACAGGTGAAATAACCCATGTGAACAGTCTGTAAGTTTCATCATTATGATGGTCAAAACAGAAAATGATGGCAAACCCAGGGAATCTGTAAAAAATGGGGAAAGTTCCAAGTTTTCTATGAGAACTTTCTCCTTGTGATCAAGTCATACAAAGCAAATGCCCTTTAATTTTATTTTTTTTTCTCTGGTATTCTCTTCAGCTGGTCTTCAGCAATTCTTTCCCTCTTTTCCTGCATTTCTTTGAATTGATTCAAGGTGGTTCCTTTCTAGACTACCTGAATCCATATTTTCTCCACAGGAGAAACACTTTTTCATAGCTTGCCTCTCAAGTTTTGGCAAAAGGTAAAATTGCAGTCATGTGAAGAGTTTTATACTCTTTTTTTTTCATTCAAGCTAAATGTTTCCTGCTGTAGGACACTTGCAGAGATTACTTAACAGCAAATGGTGGATCAGCTAATCCAAGTGTAGAGAGAGATACCATAAGCGAGGCAAAAGTTTTTGTAAACAGATGATATTTAGGTACTGCTGTGTGGTACATAACAGATAAGAAGTCAAAACAGACATTAAGGAAATCTCAGTAACACTCAAACTCAACCAGCTGCAATAGTGACTGCAGCAAGCAGCCAAGTACAAGGCAAAGGAGAAAGATAAACAATGACCTGGTGGTGATGAGTGAACTTTGGTGAAGCTCATATGATGCCTATTTACAATAATATGCTATTAGAGAGAGTTTAAGTAAGGAAGCAAAATTTAAACATAAGACTGCTATAGGATGTTGAAATATGCCCCTTTAAATGCCTCATTTCTCTTTCTGGATTTTCTCAGCTTCCATTGTAGGTGATGGTAATGACTGCAAAACGCAAGAAGAGTAAGAAATCCTTGACTTCTATACAGCACTGTTGTGTTCTGCTTCTCCTTGTGTTACTTCCAATATGACAGAGGCCAGTTCCCCTTCTGAAAGTGTTGACAGAATTTTTTTTCCTCCAATTCCTTCCAATACGAATTGTCTCTGAACATAAAAAGAATTAAGTGCTAGGGGAGAGGGAAGAGGAAGAAATGAAAATGTATGTTTGGAAAATTCTTCCTAGATTTCATGAAGTTATTCTTAAAGAGAAGGCAAAGTAATGAAAGATAAAAAGTCCACTGACTTGAAGCAAGCAATATTCAGACTCATTTCTCATGGAATTTCCAGGTGGATGTTGAAGCTCTGTATGATACAGAGGATATCTGTAAGTGATTTGATACCTAGCATGCAGAATTGGGTTTTAATCCACTCAGTGATGTATGGATAAGAACACCTGGTCAACATCTGGAAAAAACTTACAACAGGAGGGGGTCCAGTGCATTCTTTCAGATAGTTTTTGCCTATTACTTTTCCCCAGAAATTGTTTCCTGTGTGTGCTTCATTTTCAAGTGCAGGAAAATCATTTTCCAGATCTCTATTTCAGCATTTCAGAAAGAGGAAAAAGATGTACGGGTGTAGATGAATAAGAGCCAGCTCTGATTTTGGCCTTCAGTATTCCTTAAGTGCCTAGCAAACCACAATGACATGAGTTGATAAGGTGGCATGATTGAAGGATACTGGCACTAACAAAACCAAGGCAACTGTCCCATTAGGATTAGATGAGGTTCTGTTATGAGTATATCAATGTGTCTTACTTATAGCAAAGCAATAAATGGCTGCAAAGTATACAGACTTATGTTCATACCGAAGTAACATATGAGAGTTTAGGAAGACCATTTTTTAAGGTGGCTGATTAGATTTTTAAAGATACTAAGATTTCTATTGTGGAGAAGCAGAGAAGGAATGAATCTCTCCAAGCAGTATTCAGGAGAGCTTGCTTCTGGTGATATTGTTGCCTCTGAACTAGGAGCTGCTAAAGGAGTGGAAGGAAAGGATGGTGAAAAATGTATATGAAAAGGCACAGCTAATCCAGATAAAAGCTCTTTTTTAGTATTGAGATTTTCAAAGTTATCCATCCTTCAGCTGACCAAATTGGGTACACGGAGGTGCCTTTTGTGTTTGGCAGTACCTGGGCTGTAAGAATAAAAATACTGTGGAAGGATAATATATTTTTCAAATATATTGGATCTCTGAAGCACTCTCTTTGTAATTGACTGACAAGAACATCTCTGCCCAGATCTTTCCACTGCTCTGATGCGGGTGGTAAGAAACCCACTTCTAAAAGACTCATCTTTCATTCAATTTTTAGAGATCCCTCTCATTTTAAGTGGAGCAATCTGCCTTTAATAACATTATTATACACAGAAGTATTGAGAACAAACTTTTTTTGTGTGTGTGTGTGTGTCTTCAGTAACATGTCATGGGCCCTGTGGTTACTGCCAGCTAATATTTCTTCAGTGACTTTTTTAATCATTGTTATGAAGCTATATCCTTGTTGTCATCAGAATGTACTTGAATTTTTTTTTTTCTTTTTTTTCTCATAGTGTTGCTTACTGTGGGATTTAAGTCAGATTTTGGGAAACGCTTCTGACTACTTAGCCTGATTCAAGTTGAACACATCACTAGTGTCAAAAAAAAAAAAAAGGAAAGAGAGGAGAGAGAATTTAGTGCACATTTGAAAATCAAGCACAGTATACACATGTTTACAGAGCATAAAACAAAATCCTGTCTATTTTACTAGGCCACCAGACACTTTTCTTTCTCCTGGGAGTTTGGAGATAGTCTTCAAATTATCCTTGGCTTTACAAGGCATGAAAATAAATTTGGAGCTAAAAGAGGCAGATTCTTGGCAGGAGTTTCCTTTCTCTCTGCCCTACGCAACTATCAGTGCAAACCAGGGCCAATGACTTTGGCTGCGAAAAAGAAAGAGCCTATAAAAGTAGTACCACAGTGTTTTGTGCAGGGTGTGTGGCCATAGTCATGTTACAAGAACAGTGTGAGTATTATTGTAATAAGCTGTCTGTACAAAGAATCTGCTGAAGCCCAGTGATGGATTTTTAGGAGTTAATGTTTATAATAAGACCGACACAAGGTTAAAAAATGAAAGGTCAACCTTTTCTAACAAGTTCTGAAATGTTACAGTGTTTTTTTAATTTCTTTGTGTGTGTGTGTGTGTGTGTGTATGAACTGATTCCAATAGGAGAAAGCAAGACAAAATTGCTCCTTTTGATTTTATAGGGTAAAAGCTGAGATGCTTCCTGGAAACTAAGGCATTATCCAACCTGTAGGCAGTTGAACTTCCATGTTTCAGGGTTTGGCAGGAATATGCTTATAGTCACACCCTTGTCAGTTTTCTTTCCCAAGGGTCTGCTGCAATGGGATGGTACAGGGAAATGCCTGAGTTGCATCCTTACAGAAAACAACAGGTGAAGAAGTGAGAAATAAAAGGTCTCATAGATCTTGTCTCATTCCTGGTAAATAAATTGCAACAGCTCACTTATCTTCAGGGCCTTCTTTGACTGGCAGCAGTTTGAGTAAAGAACTCGCTCTTATGTGATTGATCAAGCTCTATAAACCATCAATTGAAAAATCAGGTGGTTAACTTATTTTACAACACTAGGGATGTAAGGAAAAACAGAGAAATTGTGCAAAAATATTAACTTTAGAATGACTGTTCAGGGATAATGAAGAACTGGAAATGGCCCAGCAGAGCCTACATTCATCAGTAGTGAAAAACAGTTTATTTTCTATCACAAAGATATCCTGAAACAAGAAATATCATCTCCTGAAGTAACAATTTGTTATAGTAGAGTACAAATTACACACAGATTTCAATAAATGTCTCAGTGGTTTGAGCTGAATTATTTTCCAGGGTGAGTAATAAAATACCATGCTATATCTCAACATATCTGAACATTTCTTGACCTTCATTCTTCTTGGAAGCATCTTATTTTTATTCAGTATGATTTTTTTTTTACATCTGACGTAAGTCCTTGTGGCACAAGGAATTTATTTTACAGAAAAATTAATAAAGTTGAATGTTTCAATTTCTCAGTAGCAAAAGGCAACACTCAAATGTGCTTGAAGATGTGCAGGATGGGATGGTGGATGATTTCTGTAGTCTTACTTATCCTGAGTTGGATATCAAGGCAGCAGGATAATACAGATGAGATACTTTTCATCTACCTTCCTGAGGACAGACACACCAATGACTTTCACACATCTGGGTTTTGGCCACACTAACTTGAGCTGTTGTAAAGTCCAGAATGATCTTCCCTTTTCCAGGACTATCACCAGCTTCCTTTTGAGAATGACACTTCACAGAATGTTGCACAAAACCCATCTTCCAATCAGGTTAACTTAGAACCATAGAATCACAGAATATTTTATGTTGGAAAGGAACTTGCAGATCATCTAGTTCCACCCCACTTGCTGTGGGTAGGGTCACCTATCCCCAGATCAGATTGCTGAAAGCCCTGTCCCATCTAACTTTGAATACTTCCAACGATGGGACATCCAATTTCTCTAGACAATCTGTTTCAGTGCCTCACCAAACTCACAGTGAAGAATTTCTTCCTAATGTCTAATCTAAACCTCTCCTCTTCTAGTTTACATCCTTATCCTATCTCTACACTCCCTGATGAAGAATCCGTTCCTGTCTTTCTTGTAGGCCCACTGTAGGTGCTGAAAGGACATCATAATATCTCCCCAGAACGTCCTCTTCTCCATGCTGAACAACCCCAACTCTCTCAGCCTATTGCTATCTATAGAAATAAAGCTGTAACTGTGGAAGATCTGATAAAATTATTTCATGAGAATTTGCTCTCAAAGCATTGCACCAAATGTATATTAATCCGCAGCACTGTCACAGGGATCCTGGTGGGACCGATGGCATTTGTTTGATCAAATTTGTGTCTATGAGAGAAAAGGATTCTGAATTTGCTACTTCTTGCAATAAACCAAGAATTTATCCTTCTTATAAAACAGAACAAAACAAAACAAAACAAAACAAACAAACAAAAAAAAAACAACCAAAAAAACCAAGTTCCTTGTAATGGAAGTACTGCTGTAATTCAGAAGTCTTTTTTTTTTTTCCCAGAGTTTCTTTTGTTGACTCACTTGAAGGCAATGTTTTCATTAGTTTGAATGTATTCAGTACTTGCATAGTTAGGAGTCATCTGCCAAGATGTTTTAAAGGTTGACGACTATTGGAGAGGAAATTGGAGACTGCAAAAAAGGATCAAGATTCTTCAGCCCTTTTCACAAGATACAGCAAATTTTGATTGGCAAATACACGTAGAGACTTTTTATTTAAAAGCTTACATTGAATAATTAATAGAAAAGTCACTATTTACTTAAAGAAAAGAGGCAAGATTGGGAGATAAATTACTACTCAGTGACTACTTGTACATTACGCTGTCTGTTCAGTGGGAATTGTTTCTATCTGCAGTAAGATTTAGGTGTAATTAGAAACTAATCTCTTGTGATCATCTGAGTTCTGACTTATTAAAAAACCCGAGATACTTTTGGCACCTGCAGGTGTTCTCAGCACAAAAGAATCCTATCCTGATTAGTCTCTGCCCTGATACCAGATGCCTTTTATCAAACCACAATATTCTTGAGGAAATTACGTGTTCTGAGGACCAATCAACAAGTTCACAAAGATAAGCAAGTTGTGTGGTGCTAGATTCACAGTGGTGAACCTCCTAAAGACTGCAATATTAACACAATTCTGTCTTGTGAAAAAGATGAGGAAGACACTCTTTTAACAGTTGTATGAAGCAAAAGCAGTTACTCTAGCTGCTAAAATCCTATATTTTGATTTAGACTCAACTTTTCTGGAAAAAAAACCTGTGCACCCCACCCCCCAGTTATTTCTACAGAAAATGTCTATCTCCTGGAGGATGCAGAGTTGATTGAAGAGCTGCTGGGATTGTTATTCCTCGCCTCTGCTGAGATGAAGTCAGCACTTCAACAGCCCCACATCCATCTGGGTGGCTATGGCTTTACATGGAGAAAGGCTGCACCTCGTCAATGGTTCCTTACATTTTAATATATACAAGTGATGCAAAATGAAAAGGAAAAAAAATGCAAGGTGTTCAAAACAACCTTTTCAAGTTTTCAAAGAATAACTTTAAAAAGTTATTCTGTTCACAATTCTTAACTTATCCAAATAACTTTTTCTGCATTTTCATGGTCTTTTTTTTTTTTTTAAGGAAATATTAATGAAATATATTACAAACATAAGGATCCTTTCTGCTTGTATTTTTGTTGTTATATGGAAGTTTTCCAGTGCTGTTCAAGTCTATGAAAGGATGATCTCAGTAACAGGTTTGGTCTGGACCCACAAGAAAATACAAGCACTGGCAAGGTGACAGAGGAACTGCACTTAATAAGGTCATTTGTAATGTCTCCACGATGTTAACAGCTGTGTAGTATCTCTGTTGCAGAATTAGATCTATAAACCAGGCATTATAAATCATCGAATCATAGAATCATTACGGTTGGAAAAGACCTCTAAGATCATCCAGTCCAACTGCCAACCTATCACCACCATACCACAAAACTATGTCTCTCAGTGTGACATCTACATCTTTATTGAATACCTTCAGGGACAGTGCCACCTCCCTGGACAGCTTGTTTAATGCTTTACCACTCCTTCTAAGAAATTTTTTCCTAATATCCAACCCAAAATACAGTAACCTGTTATGCCATTCCTGGGACAAGATCTTTTTTCAAATTTTGGGATTTGATAATTGATAGTGCTTACCATGATTATGCTCTATTTTCCAAAAAGAAAATGTCAGAACATTTAAACTGTAAATTTGTAAACTGCATTATTCCTGAGTTATTTTCATGTTTCCTTTAGTTCTTCTTATGGTTTCTTACCATGGCCTTGTGGCAAGGTATAATCAGAGGTGTACTTTAGTGTTTGCCTTTCCAGAGTACTATTTAAATTTACTTTTTAATGTTGTTTTGTTTTGTTTTCCAATTAGAGATGCAGATATGAACTAGGGCATGTAGTTTGAGTCCAACACTGCTGAATTCAAGATTGAGACTGATTCCAGGAGATGTTAATTCAGTCACTTTGGCCAGCAATTGAAACCTCAGCGTTTTCTTGTGAAGTGCTGAAATATAGCAATTGGTCTCAGATCAGATCCGCCTTTCTTGACTGTTCTTTATCCTTGGCTAAGTCTTCAAGCAGCTTCTGTTGAAAATCAAGGTTTCTTGCCATTTCCAACATAAGCAGAGCTGGTTTATTTCTGAGGAGGTATAGTACAAGTTGTCCACAAAAAGAAAATCAAAAGTGATTATTTTTCTCATGTTGACAGTCTGCTTATGAAAATACATTCTTGTATGAAGAAGGTGTACTCCATAACAATAAGCACATACACAGTGAACTAGGATTTCCACCATTTAATAAATGATGCAGTTTAGGCATGGAACACATGTTTTCTGTGTGTGATTTTCCTTTAAGCCTGACTAAACGATGCTATTTCTTACGAACTTTCAGTAAGAAATCCCCAAAGGGTTAAAATTTTTGATTGATTGCTATCCTTTTTTTCTGTTTTTCTTGCAGAGAATTCAGTATTTCTTACTCCCTAACAAAGTAATGAGAAAAAAATCCTTTTCATTACAAGTGTTTTGTAGCACAAATATTCACACAAAATAAGTATCAGCTAAGAGAGCTGGGAAATTTTACCCAAAACTTTTCTGAGAGGTAAGCAACAGTAATCAACTATCAGATAATCTGAAAAGTAAATTATGCGTCCAGCCAGACTTTGCTAAAATGAGTGGCAGGAGAAGATGTCAAGATTTTTTTCTTTATGACCTTCATTGGTATGTGTTGATTTTTTTTGGCACTGCCCCAAGCCCCAAGTGTATACAGTTGAACAAGGGGAAAAGGCAGCAGATTTTATTGATTCATAATATGGTTTGCTGTAATGTTCTGAGGGAAAACAAAGGACTTATTTTAGCCATGAGGTTCTGTAATATATATTTAACTGGTATAAATTATAAAGTTGTCTCTCCTTAAGAGTATAAAATATAAGGTTTCTTCAGAGAAAGTTTGAAGTAAAAAATGATTAAAGCACTGTCCAAAGTAGACAAATTCTTCAAATAAACTCAGTTATTAAAAGAACACAAACTTATGCATGAATTATTTGCTCCTGCTCAGTTTTACCAAAGGCTGCTAACCATTCCCAGCTCCAGACGAAGGGTGAGTTTATACTGAAGACAGCACCATGGCACATGATGTATTGCAGAGTGGATCAAGTAACTTGACTCAGTTTTCCTCCTTGCTGCTGTTTCCAGCCAAACTTCTTAAGAATGTGAAACATCAGTTTCTCTGAAATTTGGATTCCTTTTCAGTTTAATTCAGTGGGGGTTTTGTATAGGGCCAAATAACTTCCACAGGTCCCTGTCTGTCTCTGTGCTATCCTGAAATATGTCTATTAGTGTCCTTGAGCACCAATGCAGCAAATGCACAGAACTGTCATAGTGTGTGATGAAATTGGTTGTGTATGGACGGTCCAGTGTGGCAGATCTATTTTTGACACTGATCAAAATGTAAAATCCTTGTGAGAAGGAAGTTATAGCAATATTTCAGGGTTTAAACTTTTCTTTACAATACCTCCAGAGAAACAAGCAGTAAACGTTGAAGACTGGAATTGGGAGTCAGGCTTAGAGTAACAGACGACCTAGGGTGAGTTGAGTCTGGATGCCAACATGCTGAACTGTTGATAGCCATCCACAGTATTTCTTAGGAGAAACTAATTTGTCACACGCACTATTAATTTGGGGGTTGGAATTGGCATGTGATCAAAGTGAAAGAATTCCTAACATAGTCAATTGAAAATAAATCCTGATGTTATACACACAGCACGAGGCACTGTAGAATTTGCCAAACTAGCCATCTAAAGTGTAGCTTAAAAGGGTCAAGTTTGGCTCACTAAGAAGAGTGGGAATTCTGCCATTGATCTGAACAAGGCTAGAATTTCTTTCTCATTAGAGTACCTCCCCTGCATCTTTTTTATTTTATTAGCCATTCTGCTTGTGTTTGCACGCATTTTTGTTTTACACGAAGTGATTGTATTATGTCAGAATATTATATTTCACAGTTGGCAGGACAGCCCCCTGTCCTGCAACTGCAGTTATAGTTGCCTGTGGGGAAACAGTACGTGGCTGATGGCCAGCAGTGTCAAAGTTACAAAGGAAGCAGAGCAGCTATGGTGCAGAGGGAGAAAGGGGCCCTGCCTTGCATTCTTCTCAGTGGGAGTCAGGGAGAAGCTGCAGCCATCTGTGCTCATAAACACTGCCTTTATCTACTTTGCAGTGGTTAAGCTGGCTGATGCCATGGTCATTCAGACTCCTTTTACGCAGTTGTTATTCAGCATGAGCTGCAGCCGTGTGAATCTTCCTCCAGTCTGCTTATGGCATGTGGTGGCTGTGGAGCTGGAGAGATCCTGATCTGTGCTTCAGCTGAGTTCGCTTATAGGGGTGTTTCACACACAGTAGCTGATGCTGCACTGGTAACTGAGGAAACACAAGTAACTGCACACAAAGCACTACTTCCCTGGACCAAGATCAGCCTTCTCGCTTGTGGGAGAAAGACTCCATCTCTTTCTCTTCTGGAAAATCTTGCAACATACCCATTCCTCTTTTTATTTCTTTACAGGGGAAGTGTTGCCTCTACTAAATACTCTATAGTGCTCTGCAAAAAAGTATACTATGTATGTATTTAACAGTTAACAGTTTCAAAGTAACCTTCTAAAACTTTGAACGCATCAGCTTGCTGGGGTCAGGCTGGCCTTTGGAAGGCACTGCCTGATTTTTGCACCCCCTCACTCACCGTAGTGGTCCCAGCAAAGCTGCAGTCCTCTGTGGCATTGCACTGTATCATGTTATATTTGCAGTCCTTCTGGAAGGCTTTTTTTTCCGTATACTTTATCCAGAGTTTAGTCATATATTATCTGTCTGACAACTCAACACCTATAAAAATTTATGAATTTGTATTAAAACCAATACTTGATTATGTCAGTGTTTATGAGGCTTCCCATGAGCCCCATATTCTTCTGTTGAATCTAGCTATAGCCCCTCATAATAATAATAAAACAGGCCATATTTCACCATTTCTTTGTTAGTGTAACTCACTGCTAGTAATTACAGTAGCTACCAGCTCACACTTATGTCAATTTTAAGGATTTGCTGCCTTGTAAGGGTCTTTGATGATCTAAACTCACATAGGCACATATCTAGCGGGCCTCCTTAACCATGTTCAAAATAGCTGTGAGTGTATTTTTCAGAGAACAGCACAAAGCTCTTCACTCAAAAGTGCACTAACTCATATTGAATGTATAATTGTGGGTTTACGTACTGGTAGAAAGAAGTAGTAATACTACATCTACTACATTCCTAAATTCTGCAAGAATAAATGCTAGGCAAAAGAAAAAGCAAGTACAGTCCATCTTCCTGTAATAACCCTCTTCTTATTTGCATTCCTTTCCTTCCTGACTCATCCTTAAATACTTAATTTGGGGCTTGATAGCTGGTGTGAAGCACCAGCTGCAGCCCATAAACTTAAGTACGATGTGAGCCAGCTTCTGCCCAGAAGGGTGTTTCAGCAACAGTTAATACTTTACAGTCTGACTTTGCTATTGTGTAAGTATTATATTGTCACTATTGAGTTTGTTAAGTTAAAGCAACGTATACAATAGAGTCCTAAAGCTGAAGTAAAAACCAAGCAATCTAAATTAGAAGGTGGCATGTTTAAGGGCCGACTGGTAACATACTGCTACTGTTATTGTAACAGTAGGATGCATAGCATGCTTGCAATATAGGCATGAATAATATTAATTCTAAGAATGAAAAAGTTGTTTTGAAAGTTTATTCAGGTAAATAACTTCCTATATGGATAAAGTTATACATATAATGTAAAACATCCTAATTCAGGAGGCTCCTACAAAGGAAGAACACAGATGGTATCAAATAGCATAATGTAAGACAGGAGCAGCTTTCTTTCTTTTAATTTCCATTTATTTGCTTCCCACAACATCTATCTATAATAGTTCTGTAATATGAGAACTCTACAGGGATAAGTTTTACTGGTTTGAAGGACGAGCTTGCTAGAAGCTGGCTTCACAGTTTGTAGCTGTACATAAATTTACAGCTTCTAACTATGAGTATGCAGCATGCATACAAATTTTAGCCAACAGTTATACAGCATTGTAACATTTTCTATGAAGAAATAGATCTATGATGATTCTTGAACATTTTAGCTCCTTCTGTGTCAGATTGTATCTCCAGGCAAAGAACAGATGTGTTATGTCTCAGTTTAAATGATTTTGAATTTTTTACTTCAACAGATGTAGGTAACACCAGTACTACTCCCCAAAGACTTCTTGTGTCTCAAAATACCTCATCTGACTTAATAGTCTCAAGATAATGGTGCACAAACCCTTCAGAATGATAGGTTATACTTTTCCATATCTGATTAAGTTCCACTCGCATAAAAATATTTATTGTATTTTCAAATCTTGAGACTGCTGGTGTCAGAAATTAATTTTTGCATGGCTTTGGCTTAGCAGCAGTTTGGATTTATTAATAGTGTATGGTAAATCACAAATTTAGATTACATGCTATTTAGTAGCATTTAATTATCTTCTAGTTAACAAAGAGATTCAATGGATTTTGCTACAATGAAGACAACGACTTAGTAGAAGATTCAAGAATGGCAGAATTCACCTGAAGCTTACTGTAGAGCATGGGGATTTCTTAGCATACTAATTTCTTAGACTGTTTGTGTGCCTGTAGGACTTTTTGTTTTTCAGGTCAATTACCACTCTTCTGATGGAGTATGCAGTGGACAACTTTTCTATACCATTTTGGGAAGTCTGGCTTTGGAGAGTCATTTCTTCTCTTTTGTTGCTGCATGCAGCAGATGATCCTTAAACCTTGAGGAGTGTGTCCTGAGAGGCATCCTGTGTCAGGATGCTGAGCGACATGCCAGATCAGATGGAGATCAAGAGTCACAGCCTTTTGTGTTCCCAGACAGTTCCTGGAATATTTGCTTAGTCCTACTTGCCCACCTCATATAAAAAGAGATTTAGAAAGTGGAGCGAAAAGTGAGAGACAGTGGTATAGTAATCTATACACATAGAAAACCCCATTTGTTTCAGAAACTCCACTGTTCTGGTGCAGCCATTTAAATCTCTTTTGATACTTGTTGTACAACAAAAAATGTGGAAATACAAAGGATTTATAAATAGTAAAATCGAATATTTGACAAGCATGGATCTAGACTCACACAAGGACTTAAGAATAATGTAGATCAGGAGGTGGTGGTTGTTGCTCCTTTGCACCTATTCCAGTAGAGCAATTTCAGAATCTTCATTCTTTATTCAAATAAGAGTTTGGGGTTTCACATCTCCATTTTGTAAGAACATTTCTGAACCAGTCAAGTGGTCAAGATTTTATAGTTAACCTTTTCTCTTAAAAGAGTCAGGAAAGGTACCAAATACACATTTTCCTTCTCTACATAGTGTTTTGAGTATGGGATAGAGAATGTAAAAATGACACAGTTATCTATCTCTCATCCTTGTGAATGTGATTAATTATGAATCTTGACTTTTGTGGAAAGTTTCCTGAATTTGATGCATTATTCTTACCTGCAGTTCTGATAACATGGGAAGTGTTGACATTCACTTATCATAGAACGATAGAATCTTTTGAGTTGGAAGGAACTCTTCAAGGCCCCTTAGTTCAACTCCCATGCATTGAACAAGAGCACCTACAACTCCATCAGGTTGTTCAGAGCCCTGTCAAGCCTGACCTTGAGTGTCTCCAGGGCTGGGCACCCATCACCTTTCTACGTAACTTGTTCTAGTGCCTCATCACATCTACTGGAAAAAAAAAAAATCTTTTATCCAATCTAAATCTCTTCTATTTTAGTTTGAAATCATTTCCCTTGCAACAGACCCTGCCGAATTGTCCACAGTTCTCCTCTAGATACTGAAAGGGTGCTATTAGGTCTCCTCAGAGCCTTTTCCCCAGGCTGAACAGCCCTAGCTCACACGGTTTATCCTTACAGGAGAGGTGTTTCATGCCTTGGATCATTTTTGTGGCCCTCCTCTGGACACTCTCCAGCAGGTCTCAGTGTGAAGACTGAGGCAAAAAAGTTGTTCAGTACCTTTGTGTTGTCCTTGTCTGTTGATACTAGCCTGTCTATGTTGGTCACTAGGTAGGATACTTTCTTTTTCTGGATTACGTACCTATAGAAGCCTTTTTTTATTTTTCTTTGTGTCTCTTGCCAGGTTTAGTTCCAGTTTGGCCATGGCCTCACTGACCCCAGCCCTACACAGCCTAGCAGCATCCCTATACTCCTCCCAGGTTACCTGTCCTTGCTTCTAATACAGATGTATTATGAAGATGTGGACATCTGATTTGAAATACAGCATACTCTAGCTTGTGCTTTTTTCCTCTTTCTACACTCTTTATCCTCCTACAATTCAAGTCAAGGTAGTTTCTGCAATGCACTGTGAAAATCTAAAGGAAAATGAATAATTGCAAGGCTGACTTGCAGTCTAGCTATATAATTAGCTAAAATACACAATTTCACTAACATAAATCATATTCCTCTCTAGAAAGTAATAATTAAGTTAGTATCATTAAATTTTATAAAGGACTAATTTCAAGGTCAAGAAACAAACAGCAGACAAAAGCCTTCTTTTTAATTATTTTACTCTTACATACTCAGTTTGCTTTTATCACTCCATAACTGTTAACTAAAGACAGCTGTAATTTAAAATGTGATCCTATTTCCCTAGATGAAAACTGGAAAAAACAGTACTATCCACTATGCTTTATGGTTGCTGGTAAGAGCTTGTAACATCTCCACCTTGTGGTCATTTTTCTGAGTAACGAGCCTGGACTGTAGCATCTGAAAGGGTTTTGGCTCTGGGACGCTAGATTCTCTGAAAAATACGGTACACTGAGGCACTTTAGCTAAGAGATTTTTGCATTTAAAAAATGCCGTTTGCACTTATCTTACATTAAAATTAGATTTTCCTTTATGTTTTTATCAGACATTACTTGTATTTGATACTTTTATCAGAAATTTCCCTTTTAGAAGGTCACAGAGTGAGACAGTGATGGAAAAGAAAAGGAGTGCAGACTTTCTGTTTTACAGTGTCTGGCATTTTACTGTAAAATGTTCCATATCTCATCCTGATTTAGCATTTTAACAATACCAGGAAATTGCCTACTCAGTTCTAGCAAACCTCAGCTCGTTAGGTTTGTCTCAGCACTCTTTGCAAAAGTTTGGCTGCATCTTTTCTTTCTTTGCATTTTCAATCTGCAAATGTTGTGAGTAAAAGTTCCCATGATATTTCTGGTATTTCCCTGATTAAAATCAACCAGAAAAAAATAAAACTTCAGCTCTTTCGTAGTATTTTGGTGCTTTCTGCACACACCAGATCTTGCAGATACCAGAACAGCAAATTTATGTATGTGTATTTATGTTATCTAGGCTTTCTGAACTGTGTGAAATATTTTCTCTCAATGTTTTACACAAAGGTGTTCCTTCCTGTTTTCCTACATTCCTGTTTTCATTTTAAGCACTTTTATATGTTGACTTTATTATTATTTATGTCTATCCCTTGTCTATTTGAAGAGAAATGTCACTGCCAGAAAAGCTTTATTAGCCCTCATCACTGACCTTTGCTTTTGTTGGCTTTGTTGTTTTTGTTTTGTTTTGTTTTGTTTAAATCCTTCTCAATCCACTTAAAATAGTGCCTTTCTTTAAATTGTAAGTGAAAATACTGAAAGAATAATGGTAGGATCTGAGACCCACATGACACACTACTGATGCTCCTTTCCACCTCTGTGACTCATTCTAAGACAGATACAGTGGTATCCAAAGAGCCCTTTCTTTTTTCCAAGCTGTGTACAGTTTCTGAACTTAGAGGAAGCATGAGTGTAAACAAGTATTTTTCTCTTAGTAGAAAGAAATGAACAAGATGATTTTTTTCTTTTTTCCTTTTTTCTTTTTAATGACAGAATTTTGTTTATTTTTTTCTATCCTAGTAGTCCTATTGAGTATCTACCCAAACAAGATCTGGGCTCAAATTCATCTCTTCTAACTTCACAACTGTTAACAAAAGACTAGGAAATGAGATTTTCCTAATTTAAATAACCTCCTGTAGGCACTAAAACTTATGTGGTATTATTCTTTTTGGCATCTTTGCAAAAGCATATGCTTTGGTATAAATACAGTTGTATATTGTAGGAGCTTATAGAGGGCCTTATAGTCAGTTCAGAAAAGTAGATGATCTGAGAGCATGGATAACAACTTCACGAAAGAGTCACATTATATAGATCATATATATGAATCATGCTTACAAGTTCATCTTTCCTCTATTGACTACAAAGTACACAGAATGTAGATAGATAGTTATCTTGGATAGAGCATCTAAAAAGTGGTCTGCAATATAAACTAAGCTAAAATAGCATGGCACATCTGACTCAACTCCAGAAGATCCAAGTTATGCTCCGTTCTCAACAGTGAAGAAGACATAGTAATTGCTGAAAGATTGTCAGCTGCTCTGACATCTTCCCTGGCAACCTTTGTCCCCATATCCTGGCCCTGTAGCAGGGCCTTAACTGTAGTGTACCAAAGCTGTCCAAAGCAGACAGTAGACTTCTCGGGATTGGGTGCTGATGATAGGAGACTAAACTCAATTACATGGTTTGATTTCTGATACAGAAAATATGGTTCTGCAGTGTATTTCTTCAGGCACTGTAGGGTTTTGATTCCCATATAGTGTCTAAATCGTACTGCCCTGCTTCTTCTGAGTGGTTTCAGAACACTACTGTATTAAGTAATCATGGAGCAAACTCTAAAAGGGCAAAGATGTTTGCTCAAATAAAACATTCAGATGTTTATTGGGAAATAATTGGTCTGGAAATCAAACTTCAGTGCCTCCTTGTCCCAGAATTTAGAAATGCTGAGAGAAAACCACACCTTTCAAATTTGTGTTCCACCAAAGTTCAGTGACAAGCTTTTGAAATGTTAAACTCTTTTGCATTTTTTTCCAAGAGGGAAAACTGCTCTCCATTCTGTTTGGAAAAAAAAAAAAGTTTTCCTGTGACTAATTAAAAGCAGCACGTAGCACAAGTTGCTGCAGAGCTGTTGTCGCTGAGCCCCTAGGTGGTCCTGAGGATCACAGGCATTTCATGGGCTCTGGTGGGTGAGGGTTCATGGTGCTGCTCCATGAGCAAGAAAGACCTAGCAGGCCTGTCTCAGGATGCACCACGGGTGAAGCCAGCTGGTGCTGTGCCACAGTGAAGGCGGCAGAGCTTGGCTGTGAATGCTTCCAAATAGGACAGATTCTTCAGCCTGGAAAGCACAATGCACAACAGGCTCTCACCCCCAGATCTGCTTGATATTGACAATATGCGAATGCAGTGCTCATCAACTGCCATAGCGTGGGATAAAGTCGACTTTAGCACCGACTGTACTTGTTTAGCCACACCCTGCTCAAGTCTTACTCATCTTGTAGACCAAGAAATGGTCAAAACTTGAAACATTTATTTTTAATCAGTGAAAGCATCTCCGTTTTTACAGGACCAAAAACTGTATGGAAACACAGCACTTTATTAGGCAGAGCATTAGATTAGGAAACAAGAAAAGTGTCTTTGGAGTTCAGTGTGATCTGACAGAGAGCATAAGGGCATATAGCTTATTCTCTGATGTATTTCAGCTATCTGTACGTAACACATTTCCTTTCCAAGTTGTAATACACTTTAGCTGATCGTCTCCTGTAGCACAGCTTGTAATACGCATGGTGGGTGACGTTAGCTCCAGTAGCTCAATATCATAGCAGAAATTTGAAAGCAAACTTTTCCTTTGAAATTGGAAGGAAGTTCACCATGAAACAATTGCTAGCATGACATGCAATCATGTTGATTACAGAGATTGAAATCTAGTATCTCAATTCTTACTGAAAGCAACTCCCTGCAGCAAAGAAAACACAAAGAATAAACAGTGATTTTTGGCATTTATCTTAAATTCAAATTTAATCTACTAGCATACATGTTTGGAAGTATTTAAATGAACATAAAGTTCAGAACTTAAAATGTTCTGAAACTCACTTCTGACACTGGTTATTGTAAGAGCCTAAAAAAACCAACGTTACTCTTGTAATTAAGCAGAGCAGTTATTTATACTACCGGCTGCCAGCTGCATTCCAGTATGAAGTGCACTCATAGCACCAATGTATAGGGCATATGTTGGAGGGAAATGCACAAAGGTGGTTTGAAAAGAGGTAGGGAGAAAAAATTTCTGAAGTGCCTAGATCCCTTCATGGGGTTAGACTTCAAGGATACTCAGTTGACTTTGAAAATTTTACCCAGGATTACCAGAAATAGAAGATACCTTAAAGTTGGCTGTGATCTGTAGTCACAGAAAATTCCACATTTGAGAGGTTTTGTTCAAGTTACTCAATGTACTTCTCCTTATTACTGTGTTAGAGGGAGGTCCTATTTGATTAAAGTGATTTGCTTTGACTTCATTGGCAGGAGGATCAAGTCCTGAATCATTCATTCAAGACTCAGAAATTTCTTAGTCTCCCTTCATGTGAATATTTTCTTCCTGAAATTTTTAGCTACCACCCTTACTTCACCTTTGCTATATAAGTTGCATCATATATATATATATATATATGTATATATGTATATATATATGTAAGCCTATCTTTAGGAGAACAAAGCATGTTTTCTCTAATATTTCCGGTTTCTGCCAGTCTAAAGCGGAAAATGCTCAACTCTGCCCTCGAGTTTATTGTACCTTTTATTGCATAGCTGAAACCAAATTCTGCATGGAAACATTCTATCAAGTACCTTATTTTTCTACACATTCCTACAGGACCTGAAAAGGAGGAGTTTGTCAGCTAAATTGAAAACATACTAATAAAGTTAAAAAGTTAATGGGAGACATTTGCAATTTCCCAGTAATTTTCCTAGTGACTTAAACTCTAAATAACTGTGTATACTTCTGCTACTGTTTTCCTTACATCTTTGTATCAAATGACATTCAGAAGAATTAGTGCCGGATATCTACCATTTGTCACACACCTATCAAATTATAGTTTTGTTAGGCAAACTTACAGTTCAGGTGGCCAGATCACTGTTTGTCTGGGAGGCTATTTTCAATTACTTGTAAGTAATAATGTGTGTTTTATAACTCAAACCACTTGTATAAATAGAGCTTAAAACCTTATGACTGAGGCAATAAAATAGAAGCAAAGGTTTAGCTGTTAGAACCTACTATGCAGTCCATTTAAGGGCAGAAGCTGAAATATAGTTTCAGAATCTGGGATACTTTCATGCTATCTAGACACTCTTGAAATGCATTTTTTTTTTCCTATAATTAGGATGATTGTTTTCCTAACAAAATATTTGTAACAATTGCTGCTTCTGAGAGTGTCACCTTTTTCTCATATCTCCAAGCTTGCAGAACAGTGTCATTTACATAGATGATTCTAATTTAAGACTATGGGTTTCATCTGTGGGCCTTGATTATTTCTGTCTTGCATTCTTCTGTGTCTTCTTTTCACCTCTCTGTTTACTATGACTGAACTAACACATTTGAATATCACATGGCCAGTCATATATTTATACCAATTAATACTGTACGTCACTGGCATCCTGACTGAAAGGTCAAGAGAGAAATAGTTTTGATGAACTGAGTAACTGTTTCAAAGGGTATCTTCTGTTTTTCTTTTACATTCCCTTCAGGATACAATTTTCTGTTCAGGAATCTATTTTATAAAATTCAATTGCATATTTGAAATATATCCTTGACCTCAGGAAGAAAAAAAATACACATAGTGACATTTTATTCCTTTCTTTTATCTGCTTTAAGCCTCTGAGAACATTCCTCTACATTCTTGCTTCTACTGATAACATCTTTTCAAGTTGCTAAAGAGTTGACAGCATATTATGGGGTTGCACTGTACTGAACCCTTCTCATTTAGGTTTGGCCTGAATGTCAAAAATGTTGACCTTTTCTCTATTTAATACGGCTCAGGAAGAGGCATCTTTCCAAGTCTTAATATAATCTACTGCTGAGCGTTCTCATCCTACACTGTGTCCCTTCCCCCTTGATATTCTAGCAGTCCTAGTTCAAAATATGGGATAGAGACACTGCATTGCCTGGCATATCCATTTACAGATATCCAGGGGATTCAGGAATTCTTAGGAATTCCTTAAGTGCTCCAATATTTGTGCTACTAGTCATGTTCTTTCATCAGTTTCTGATATCATTCTGTGTTTAAGAATTTAACTCCGTAGGAGTCCCACACAACTCTTTTGCTAATTAGATCAAGAGATTTATTTATTTTTTTTTCAGAAAAGGACTTATAAAAAAATACAGAATACAAATAATATAGAGTGAAAACAGGAGCATACAATAACATTTAATTTTTCTTTAATCTCTTTTTCATGAATGAATACATTTAACAGTATCTCAGAAAAATACCCTTAGTTCTGCTTTTTCTGTTTAATTATTTTTCATTCAAAAGTGATAGAAAAGGGAAAATCTGATTTATTTATTTTTTTATTATCTGGACTGTTTCTGAAACAAAGAGGTCGTCCATGAAATGGCAAACACTTAAAATAGCTGCCTAAGGTATGATTAAGTTGCCATTTTTGTCCTTATAGAAGGTGAATGATACATTAATTGGCTTGGTAAACCTTGTTTTTGTTTTTATTTCTCAAAAATATTAAATAAAATTATAACAGAGTTATAGACTGTTTCTGAAAGTTAGCATGGGTCATAGAAATCCTTATAAATAGCCTCTATTTAATATTCAGCATACAAACTTGCTTGTCTTCATAATTGCAGTGGACCCAGTGATGTTTGCTGTTTGCCTAAATATTTATTCTGGCTTTCAGCAGGAAGAACAATTCCTATAATGTTCAGTTGCGAAAGTTTTAGCTCATAACAGACAAAATGCTACAGTTTTTGCAGTTTTTATCCCGCAGTCTTAAACCTGATTTAACACCCATCATGGATACTGAAGAATGTAGTTTTGTAAGCCAACAAAACAGAGCCATGTTCTGAACCAGCTTGCTGTCAAATTTTTTTCCTTGTGAAAAAAGTTCTTGCATAGTTGTCATGGTTTTATGATTTTTGGTACTGGTATTCCACATCATAAGATCATGTATTGCATTAAGAGTTAAAGAGTTAATGCTCCAGCTGCATGCTGGGTATACCTGACCAGGAATCGAACTCGGACCGCGGCGGTGAGAGCGCCGGCTCCTAACCACTAGACCAATAATAATTAGACAATACCAGTACCAAAAATCATAAAACCATGACAATAGTGTGTCCGGATATACTATTCCAAACATAAAGATGCAGTTCTCAAAAATCAATCCCGTTAAAACTTATTCTTTTGAATCCTAGCCCACATCATGCTGGTACTGGGAATATCCTTTCAAACAAAGAGCACCAAGCCTATTCTCATTCTCCGCGGAGTTGTGGAAAACTCCCCAATAAGGACAATAACACAGCCCATTGGAAAATCAAGCCAAGCTGATGTTAGCATATAATTTCTGACAAGAAATCCTCTGGTCCCCAGAGAATATTTCCACATTCACTCAACAGTTTAAGCCCTTCTGATGGAACAAGAAAATACAGTGCAATATGTTTTTCGTGACAAGGAAGGTTCTGCCCTTCTCTTTGTACTCAGTGTAAGTTTGCCCTATTAAATCCTGAAAAAGAGATGCCTTTTCAAGCACAGAGACTCAAGGGGAAGATATCTCTTATTCTAAATCGCTGTATCATACTTCAAGTTAAAATGACAGAAATTTTCAGGACTTAAAACCAATTTAAACTTGAAAAGTAAAGCAGTGGAGCCTCACTCTTTCAAATTTTCTTTTCAGTGTTGCCTACCTGTATCTTTATCTCCTCTTTGTCATTCCTTTCTCCTCTACCTATTTATCTTACCAAAAAAATCTCTTTCTAGTGGGTGTATAGTTACGGCCAGCCTTCTCCAAAAGCTTGGTGTAAACTTCCCATATAAAATTGTTTGTTTTGCAATCTTTAGTACTTACAGAATGAACTTCACTGATAGAGAATTCAGCCTTCTATGTTCCAATTAGAGCAGGCTTCTGTAAGGTCAGCAGTAACTTTAGAATACTGGACAATAAATGTGTAAGCATTTGTGGGTGACTCAGAATTCATACTAAGCATTATTGAAGACACTGACTTGTTTATTCTTTCATGTTGGGCTGGTACATTACCTTTGAATTGAGTTTGTCACAGGATTAAAACATATGGAAGGCCTGCTACAGCCCAAAAGTACTGAAAAAAGGCTGTAGACATTTCCACTGTTTTAAAATCAACACGTTAGATCTTGTACTACTTATACTCTGATGCAACTTTGGATTTAATTACGATAGGGAAAACTCTGCCCTCAGATACACCAGTCAACTTGGATAAGACTTGGCATGGAGAAAACTTTTTCAAATCTAATACCATGGTATTTTTCTAATACCATGCCAAATAGGGCATGATATATTTTTAGAAACTTTCTCATTTATAATAATAAAATGCTCTTCAAGATGATTCATATTATAAGAAACAATTATTTTGGCTTGCAGGACATATTTGTAACTATGTGTAGACACTTAATTGGATGCAATTCAGCAGCATGTAAATTCAGAACATGGATATATGCCAGTGGCAGGGATGAAAAAACATCTCAACAAAGCAAGCTGTTACTCAGTAGCTGTTGCTGCTTCCCTTGCCTGCTAGCTCAGAGCTCCTTTTTACTTCACATGGACAGAGAACTGGGAGGTAGAGGTCATCAGGTCTATACTTCTGCAGATGGACAATTTCAGACTGACGAGGATAGACATCTGTCAGCTATGCTCCAGTATCAGCTTAAGTCATTTTTTTAAATGAAATTCCATGTCCTCTTACAGTCTTCAATATCTTCACAGCTAGGCAAGCTTTTCCTATTGCCTAATTTTAAATGGCTTTTCACAGAAATTATGTGCAGTTCTTTTTCTTTCCACTGTTGCAATGAGGATCAGCTACTCCTCATTGAAAAGTTGTTAGTTATCTCCTCTCAGTCTCCTCTTTTAGAAGAGACTCAGTGGAGTATAATAATCATGTGTCATAGGCTGCATATAACTTTTCTCATTTTGCAATAGCCTTATAGTTTTGATTCACATTTAATCTGTAATCCACCAGTCAATCCTAAGCACACATACCTGTACTGTTTCCATCAGATAAGAGAACATTTCTTCAACTTTTCAAGATAAATCTAATCTTATCTAATCCATTCCTTCAAAGTGATTATAGCACCTTTCATATTACAGTACTCCATTCCATTATCCAAAACCTTGACATTTGAAGGAAACTGGGTCTGGGCAGATAGGCAGTTCCAACATTTTAAGAGTGAATCATTGCTAGTATTCCACCTGCTGTACAATCACAATATGACAATTTCCACCACAATGTGTTTTAATTTATTTAAGACAGCATCAAAAGCCTTTCTAAGCACATAATTATCCCCGGATTTTCTCTTAACATGCTAAAAATCAAGTAATTTCTTTCCTTGGTTGCAGGCAAAGATTTATATTTAGAATAAATACTCTTAAGAAAGAATATTTCTAAATAAAGGTTATTCCTGCCTGTACATTGCTAAATTGAATACAGCCAGTCAATTAATTACCATGGCTGAAAAACAGAAAAATCTATTAATCTTTAAATCATTTGAGTAAAATTTAAATAAATCCCTAGGATGATAGGGGAATGTAAACAATATTTAAAATTTATTTGTAATGCAATACACAATCTATCTGTAGAAGTCAAAAAAAGACAGTGATCTTTATGTCAACCTGAAAGGCAAGGAGGACTCATGTACCCCAGGCACAAGTTGTTCTGCCTCAGGCTGTGTTATCCTCTCCTCTCTCCTCTCCTCTCCTCTCCTCTCCTCTCCTCTCCTCTCCTCTCCTCTCCTCTCCTCTCCTCTCCTCTCCTCTCCTCTCCTCTCCTCTCCTCTCCTCTCCTCTCCTCTCCTCTCCTCTCCTCTCCTCTCCTCTCCTCTCCTCTCCTCTCCTCTCCTCTCCTCTCCTCTCCTCTCCTCTCCTCTCCTCTCCTCTCCTCTCCTCTCCTCTCCTCTCCTCTCCTCTCCTCTCCTCTCCTCTCCTCTCCTCTCCTCTCCTCTCCTCTCCTCTCCTCTCCTCTCCTCTCCTCTCCTCTTCCTCATATCGTTCTTAACAAGAGAATCATTTTAAAGTCATATTTTAAGCAAAGCTGCAACAATATTGTTCTGTGAAGAACATGGTTTGATGTTGGCCAGAAAATTGCAGAGCTACTGGATCAGCACAAGGTTTCTGTTTTACCCTACAGAGTTTCTGCCTGTGCTCTACTGACTTCTCTCTTGCATCTCCACTTCATGCATCAGCGTAAAACATTCTTCATGATGATTTGGGTGGTTTTGCAGGCTTAGGCCTCGGAGAATTAAAAGGAAGAAAACCATCAAGTAATTTTTTTTTTTTTTTATTTTTTTTTTGTTAAGCCTAAGCTTTAGAGAATGAATCCTATCTGCTGGCAACTCTTTGATGTCTGCAAGCATTCCCCAGTGCCTCAGGTCAAAAGTCTGCTCTGAGCTGATGTGTGTAATTAGGTGTGTGTTTATATATATGGTGTGTTTTTGTGTATGTGCACGAGGGATATGGAAAAAAAGTAGAGTTACTAAGATCTGGAATCACTTTTTCAGTGTAGAAATGATCTGTACTTCTTATGAGCACATACATCAACTTTTGTTCTTATGATTTTAATTTTGCCTAGATATTTTTTCTCCATCCAGAATGCTGGGACAGCAGCAGAGGAAAGCTGTCCATATCCTGCCAGTCCTTGAAAAAGAGCAGCCCATCAGACAGGGACCAGTTGTGGCCCTTTCAGGCAAAGGATATTATTTGTGGGTGCTCACACCAGAGACATGGTTCAAAAGTGTAGGCAGACTGCTCGGATCACTCCAGCAAGGGAGAAACCTGTCAACACCATCTTTATGAACTGCAAAGTGGTGATAAATTTGGGACTTCCTCTACTAGCCCATTTTCCTAGCGCACAGACGTGTCATGCAATGTAAGGAAAAACACAGACTTTTTTGTGCAAGGTAGGCAGACAGCAAGCATAATTGGTATTTTCTATTTGCTATAAATCTCCTAAATGTTGTATAACGAATTGTATGGAATTTGGTTTGTTTTCCCCTATATTCTTATGGGAAAGTGCACATAAGTTTTCCCAGGTACACTGCCTTGACCTCTTAAAGTTTTGTGCAGAGTTACATGTGGAAACATGGTGGGGGAGAGTGTCACAGCGAGACACCAAGAACCTTGCTACCTGACCTACACGTTCTCACCTTTGCATTTAACTTGCGAATTACTCATTCACAGCTAAAACTGCATTGTCTGAAAGGTATCTACCCAATTCCTTTTGATCACACTAGTGAGTTGTACTTTGTGCTGGACTTTCAAAATCAAGGCAAGTGTTTTTCAGCCACCCCTCATACATTCCCTCCAGACCCGTCATCATCAGACATCCTGCACTGCTGTTCCCTATCACCTAGAAGAAACCTCATTTTTTCCACTTCATACCTTGACACCTCACTTCTTTCAGTGCAACTTTCAGTGTGTATTTATGTTGGTAATACGTATTTCAAAGAAGAAAAATTACGATTGGTGATAGCTATTTCCTCTTTTATTTGAGTTACCTTTGTGCAATAGGGTCAGTTTTGCACTGCAGGTCTCCTTTTCCTTGCTGCCCATAGCTTTTCTCCTAGTTTCTGCTGGTTTTGCCCGGCCTGACTTTATTCAACTGTAAGCAACTCAATGACCTTTGAGGTCTCTTTCAACCTGAGTGATCCTATGATTAAGTCTACTGCTAGCATGTCCTATTTGCTTCTAGACTGTTGGACCAAGAATCTCCTCTTAACACTGTCAGTTGAGGTATTCTTTCTTCCACCCTGGAGGACTCCTTTTTCTAAAGAATACTCATTTCCAGGAGCCAGAGTTTCCAAGTCACAGAATGAAATGACAGCAAGTTGGTCTTTGTAATACTTTCAGGCTGACTGTGGCCCTTGCAAAGTTTTATCTTTTGGACATTTATTTTTTTCCTAAACTTCCACAGTTTTGAGAAAGAAATCGTATCCATCACACTTCCGGAAAAAAACAGCTAGCACATTTTGACTGTTGTAACATAAAAATAATAGACAACAGCAACAACAGACAGATCATATTATAAAGGGAGCAAGACTTTTTTCAGCAAAAAAATAATAAATGTCTTAACACACTGAGGATAAATAAGGTGGATAGACTCACTGCTTTTTATGCAAGCCAGATGCCACTTGACCCTTATGTATAATTGAATAGATTTCAGCTAGTTTGAATTTTGGTTCTCTTTCAGATAACTGTAAATTATGAAATAACAATGAAGAGAACATTATGACCATGGATATCATTTTAGAATATATATTTTTTCTTATGTTATTGCATGACAAAGAGCTATACCCCAGCAGGGATAAGTATCAAAGACATACTTCAAGATGGGAAAAACAAAGCCAATGATTTTAAATGAAAGGCTTTTTTTGAGATAGATTATAAGATCGTTTTCTTCAAAAAATTGTATGTTCTTTAGATATTTTCATCTCTCTACAATATTTCAAGCATACTAGTGAGCTGGATAAAAGAGTCATCTCACTGAATTTATGATGCCTTTCAGCTTGAGCCCAGCAGGTCTTTGCCATAAAGTGAAAGGACTAAGATCCTTTTTCTGCTTATCTTAAAGAGGAAAATAAAACTTTATAGTTGCACAGAGTTGCTCTACATCGTGGATAGCACTCATTGTCTGCTTTGTACAGTCATCTGACCAACAAAAATAAATATCCTGGTTCACTTGGAGGATGTGATGCTTGTCACATCAAGTCTATGATCTAAAGCAAAATGAGGTGGTTTCATAGAGCACATGATTTACAGAAAGGTTACAGCAGGATTTTCCTTCGAACGTGGCTTTACAGCTAGTCACTGTGCAGTTATCTGACCATAGCATTCTGTCCTGCTTGAAGATCCTGCTGAGGGCTGGCTGTGGCCTCTGGCTGGAGAGGCTTGTCACACATGTCTCAGTGTAACATGGAGGGCTTCTTCCTGGAATAGCAAGCAGGCTCAGACTCATTTTTGGCAAATTGTTAGGTAACACTTTTTCTCATTCTGCTTTTAGAGAGAGCTGGCTTCACCCACAGTTAATACCTAATGATGAAGAGGTGTTTAAAGAATACTTCCTCTTTTCTTTCACGATGTCAAAAGAGATGTCAGAATCGTCTCTGCTATTTTTTCTTCTTTTTTTTTTTTTTTTCCTATTCAGGAGTCTCCTGACATATCACATTATTTTTTTACCACTTGATTAAGGTGTGTGCTCAAACATGCTACCTGCTACCCCCCGTAGCATTTAATATTTCAGGATTATAACAGTAATTTGGAAAGCCTTATGAGGCTTTGCAAGTGGGAAAGGGGATTCTGACCTCAATCAAAACTACTTTCCCTCACTCACACTCTGTCACCAACATACCCACCACATACCCAAAGCCTGGTACCTGCCCCACAAAGGCTATACACATCACCAGCTCATTGGTTTGGCAGTGACAGACTGCTGCTGCCTTTCCAGCACCTCTGTGCTTGGCAGACTGGCCTCAGCATGACCCCTGGTGTAATGGCTACAACAAGAAAGAAACAGAAAGGTGCCTGGTATAAATCTGGAGTAAATACGCTGGTGAGACTGTGTTCATGCTGTTTTTCTAACTTCTCCCTTTACAGTTTAAATATAGTTTCTGTGTTTTGTCCAAAGAGACCAGGAGTGGATTTAGGCTCCCAGTACACTTACAAAACTTCATTGAAAGGGTCACTTTAGCTTATGTTTTATGGACTGGTCTTCAGAATTGCTGTCACATTATTTTTATCAGAGACTGAAGCCCTTCAACTTCTTCAGATTGATTGATTTTTCTGAGCTTTAAATAACAATATTATGCAATGTGATCTTCCCAGAAGGCATTTAGGAGAGTTGAATTTTGGAGTTTTGTTGAGTGTTTTTGTTGTTTTTCTTCTATTTATTCTTTTTTTTACAAGAGAACCTCAAGCGGAAATGAAATTTACACCCTTCAGTATAAATCACGCTGAGTTTTACACTTATAAGCTTCAGGAAAGCTTTGTCCTCACTGAAGGTTCGATTGAATTTGATGTGTGCAGCCTCTAGCTGTGAAAGCCCCTAAACCATTCGGTTCTGACAGCCATTTCCCAAGGCTGCTGCTGGCCATGGTGTGAGCAATGGGCTACAAGGCTGATCTGACTGACATCACCAAATTCAATTGAATTTATTCTTGATTAAACGGGTTACTTGAAGCTAATGAAGGGCTCCCTGGTCCATCATAGAGTCACCGAACCGTAGAATCGTAGAAAGGGTGGAAGGACCACTTAGATCATCTTGTCCAACCATCAACCCACCACCACCATATCACTAAACCATGTCACACAATGGTCACGCAAAATCTACCATTCGTGGCCTCCAGGTCAGGCGCCAGTGTTAAAAGAAATTAGAGGAGAGGAAAATCAGTCTCCATTTTTTTTACTAGCTGTTCTGCTACCATCAGGACCCCCTTTTGTTTCAATATATTGGAAGGTTTTGCGCTGCTTCCACTCTGTGCCATTAGATGGCAACCTCGCCTCGGGTAAGCCCGCTACAACTGACAGCTGTGGGAGACGGATGAAAAGCCAAATTACGTTTCCTGTCGGTAAATGCCTCCAAACCCCGGCCTTAGGTGCTATTCCCGGTTTGTGCATGGGGAGCTGGCACCGCTACGCCAATGCAGAGCCTCGGGACTCTGAGCCGGGAGCACGGCTCATCCATCCCCAGACTGCAACGGGATGTTAATCTTTCCATGATCCACGCCGAATTCGTTGAGAGATGGGTTATCTCTGCTGACACTTAAAAAATAATAATAATAAATTTAAAAGACGTCTAAAACTGCAACAAAAAGAGATAAGCTCTCACTGATATCTGAGTTATAAAATTAATGACTATTGCCTAAATTGAAAACACGTTATGTATGAGTTCTATTGAGTTCTGAATCCCGTTTTCAGCAAATGGAAGCATCAAAAATGTAGCAGCTTTGCAGTATAAACTGTAAATGTTTCATTAATCAAATAACAGAGGTCATTAAACATTGCAATAGAAGCATTTCTATACTTTGCATGCCTTCAAATTAAAAACATTGGTAGCATAAATGAAAATATGTCTGGAAGGGAGCTAGAGAGGTATTCTTGGTCATGCTGCTGCCAGGGATAGGACCAGCTGTACCAAAGCCTTTTGCAGGGGATGCCACTGCAGCCTAGTTTTAAAAGCATGAAGACTTCATAACCTACAAAGCAGACTGAGCTTTTCCTGTACCATGTACTTCAGTGGAATTCAAAGAACTGTGTCTCAAGGAAAGGTCAAGATTTAGAGATGAAACATGCAGCCAGGTTTGATTTTCCAATGTCAGCTGCTCCACTTCTTCATAATACCTAAAACTATAGAGATCATTGACTGTCTCAAAGCACATTAGTGTCAATGAACCTGAGTAGTATGAGTGCCAACAGAACTAAGTTTTGTAATTACACAGAAGCAGAAATGTTGTTAAAATTCCAGTTTTTTACTTAAGCCAGGCATTGATCAAAATTTGTGGCCAAAGAAAACTAAAACCTGAAATACTTTGGTTTTCAGTTCTGAGGTATCCATACATCTACAATTAACAAGTCCCTTCTTAAATATTAATATTTTTTCCATTGCAGCTACTGTTTTCACGTCTGAACTTGATAAGACAATAAACAAGGTTTTCAGAGGTTCCTGGTTTTCAGTGCTTCGATATTTGCCTTTCTATCCTACATTGTATTATTTTGTCGATTAAAGTATTCCCATGATTTTCAGTGTAACTAGATGATTCCTCCCTCCAGCTCTTTCCTCTGTTCCCATGCTCCTGTTCCAAGTCTGTAATAGAAATCTTTTCTCTTGATTTCGTCGTTCAACAGTAAAACTGAATTTGTGTTAACAAGCATTGTCTAAAATTTTCTCAAGCACTGAGGTGTTTTTGAAATTATTGTTCATAACTTCTTTACAGTAGTGAGGGAGTTATTCACCTGATATTATGATATATTTAAAATTATCAGACAAATGTACTGAATGATTGCACAGTACATATTTGCTTACTTCTGTTAACACAGAAATGTAGGGCTTTCCATGAAGAGAAATCACAGTTTTTATTACACTGTGTTAAACCTTCTGTCCTTCCTCTACTAACTTTCTCCTGGACCTAAGGATGCCAGGCAAACAGTCCTTTACTGATATGATGGTATAAATACTGCTTTAAATGTCTTAAACTGATATTAATTCAATTTAGATGCACTAGTCAGGTTAGTTTTGATTCCCTGTATATGACATTTGCCCACATCACCTCGATTCAGGATTTACCAGTTATCTTCTGTAGCACCAGGTGATCCAGCCCAAAAGCAAAATGTAACAACGACAGAAATAACATATGAGGCCAAGAAGAGGCCTCAGCTGGGATGTAAATATTTAGTTTCATTCACAGCAAGGAGGGTAAGGGAAGGGTGCATTTGAGAATTTCTAAGTAATACTACTTGCCTCTAATCAGGTTGTATTCTGTTAATAGAATTTAATCATTAGATCATTTCTAATTAATTATAAATGCTTAGTTAAGCATTTCTCTTGCTTTATGGCACTTGCATTCTCTAGTAAATTAAAGTACTCATTTTAATGTACTCCACAATGTTTTGGCAGCCTGCTTTGTAAATTAGCATCTTAGCCAGAATATGCCTCGGTTGCTGGAATGCTATACAAGGCTTTTATAGACTCATTTGCATGCAGTTCCTATTAGAATTAATCGTTGAGGCATTGCTATAATAACTGAATGAGAACTATTATTCTTACAACAGTAGTTGTTAGCCCAGAATAGTCTGCACAAGGTAGCATGGGGTTTGAAAATGTTACCTCAGAACTGCAGAGATGCTTACATAGCCCAGCATCACAGGGAAAGCCATTGACCAAAGTGGATGGAGGAATGGCTTTGGACTTCTGCCTTGGCAAGGAACCATTTTTCTCACACGTGTGAATGGAATATTTGGCAGTGTCCTGCTATTGAGGGTGCAGTGTCTTACTTTTGTGAGTGGCTGAAGGTATGCCTACAGACAAGCTGTGGTAACAGCAGAAGTCCTGACATGCACCTCCTCTATATTTTGCAGACTAAACATTCTGTTTCTATTGCTGGATTGATTTTGCTTTAGTTTTGTTGTTGCTGTTGTTGTTGGTCTTCTTAAGTGTGCTTTCAATTTGCTTCTCACCAAATATGTATAAAATCTTATCAACAACTTTTTCTTCCTCTACCCTGAAATCTAATGTAAGGAGAATGCAAAAAATGTTCCGTACTCCTTTCTCTCTCTTGCTTTATAGATGCTGGAAAGCCAAATGAACAAATATTTTGCAGTGACTTTTTGGGTAACCTTTATCTCTTGCTCATGGGATATCTGTCCATAGAAAGCCTGTAGTTTCCTGGAATGTATTTGGTTTTGAAAAAGTATTCTTAAAATGACTTTGACCACAAATGCAGTTACCCTGACTACTCACAGTAAATGATTTTTTAGTGACAGCACAAAATTAGCATGGAGGCCTTATTGAGGAAGACTTGCCACTTGTTCCCAGTCCTTCATGTGAAGTCAAGGTGTGGAGACATCACTGATCCTTCATCACTGGTCTGTCCATGGTCGCCAAAGTCCAACAAAGCTAAGGTCCAGCACCCTACCTGCTGTGATATCATGTATATGGACACCCCCTCATTTGTGCCTGTCTATCCGTGACAGCCTGCAGCTGCCCCACCATGAGCTCTACAGCAACATGAAGCTCCACAGGGGCTGTAGCCTTGGGATTGCAGAGGTAGAGGTGCATTACCTTTTCTTCTGTGATCTCTGCCACTATTCTGTCAGAAAATGGAGCAGACAGCTGGGGTGCACAGGTAGCGGAAGAAAATGGCCTAATATCATAAAGCATACAGCTATTTGCTGTGACAGATGGGAATCAGTTTTCTGCTGGTTTGGGAAAGCACCCATTTTTCAGAATAGTCTGAATACTCCAAAGGGTCATGATGTAGTAAATCCATTACTTCTAGCACTGAAACAAAGATAACACAGCCACACAACGAAAATTTCTGACCCCATGTAAACTCAGTTTGTTTATTCAGATTAATTAAATCATTTCTGAAGGGCTAAATTTGCAATAAACACAGATATTCCATGTCCTTATGCTGACAGAACAAAAGCATAAGGCTGGCATAAACTTCAGCACTTATTATTTCAAAAGAAATGTGATTGTTTGCCTCCTTCTGTGGAACATATCTGTCCCATCATGATTAATTGGTGCCCAACATCCAGCACCAGCAGCTGTGGAATGGCAGCCAGAGGATGCTGGCAGAAACATCTCCGTAGCTGTGTTCAAAGCTTCATGATGACATTTTTCAGCTAATTTTGCTTATGAATTACTAGTGTGCAGAGATAGTCTGTGCTTCTCACTCTTGTTGAGAGGTTTCATATACTTTGTTATTATCATATACTTTCATATACTTTGTTATTATACAATAAACTAGTTTCTGTAAGTGATGGATGGCTTTAGAATCTGTTTCCTCATGCACTTTGGAGGATAACAGCATTGGACACATTTTTTTCCTGACTCCTCCATTCCTGCATATGAACTCATATTTCCTGCGCATTGTTCAAATTTCTCTCCAAGTTTTTCCTGTAGAGCCGTAAGCTTGCTCCTTCTACCAAAATTTAAGTTAGGGAAGGCTGAGTTTCTTCTCAATTAGAAAAAAAAGTGTTAAAGATATTTTTATGATGTAAGAGATTTTAAGATTTTTATGATGGCTCTAACACCTCTGCAAAAGGTAATGGAAACTTGAAATTTGGCAGGAGATCATTCCTGTGCTGGAAATCAGCTTTGTTCAGTATACAACTTAACTGCGTATCTTTATGCATTGACTTGACAAAGTGGTTGTTGCTTACATGATCACAAAGAATTTTTCACTTCCAGGAGAAAGTTCTGTCTCATCCACTCTAAGGCAAAACTGGCTCATTTGCTGTGAACATACACAGTTGCTAAAAACCAAGTGGGAATAATGAGGGAATGAAAAGATACATCCAGATACTGAATTAACAGTTGGAAGATCTGGGTCCTGTTTCTTCAGACTCAACCCAAAGTCAATACACCTGGCTCGGGACACCAGCTATATCAATGGTTAGAATGGGGCCTGAGAGGGAGGATTTGTGAGAGTTGCCCTCATGGCGTTCCACCCTTTCCTCAGCCTAAGGTGTGCACCAGCTGGAGACACTGCTGTCTCCAGAACCTTGACAGACTGTATGAAGCTTCAACTCATTCCAATTTGCATGCTGTTCGGGCTGCATATGCAGCCTTTAAAATGTATTTTATTGATGGAAGATTTTGGGAGTTGTGTACAGATCATGCTCTGAGCAGTGAAATGAAAATAAGGAAATGGCTTTTAAGAAACATCCTGTGTGTGTGACCATAGCCAAGATTTGCAAAAGGGCCTACACAGCCATCTGCACAAAGATGGAGTAGCACTTTATCTGTATTTGTAGAACAGCAAAGCTGCATCTGTGAGATGGACTACTGTTCTAGGACTGCTTTGTACTTAAGGAAATAAAGGCATGTTTACAAGGTGCAGAGGTTTTTCCATTTCAGTGTTTGCATCATCACAACTGCTTTGGAAAAAAAAAAAAAAAAAAAAAAAACATTGGTTTTCCTGATCAATCCAGTTGTATTAGTATCAAGCAGAAAAAGATCAGAAGCTTCCATGTTGCCAGACAATACTCAGAGGATGGATCCTTTCCCTTAAGTATTGATAATAAATCCTGGTTATCCTCTGGAGGATCCTGACATAAAACTTCCTTTCCTGAACAGAGGCAAAACAGCTGTCCATAACATGATATCTGATGGGTGGCTGTTGTGTTTCTTGAGTCCTACCATGTTGAATTCCTCAATGTAGAAGTACACTGAGGTAGTACATTGGTAGCTTGATTTTTGAAAGTGCTGTGCCCATCCACTTTCTGCAGAATGCTATTGGGGGGCTTTTCTCACACAGGCAGGAGAAAAGCACCAGCCAAAGATTCATGGTCTTTATATCTTGATGCCACAGACTGCATTTTTGTTTAATAGGACAATAAGCATGCTGGAAAACAGATACTGGAATTGCATAGGAGATCTTTGACCTCAGAAGCTGACAAAAATCTTCAAAAAATGCCATCTGTGGTGATAAATTGAAGAATCTCTAGAATATAGTCAAGGAGATGAGAAGGTATCCTTTGTTTGTGGAAGACTTCAGGTCACATATGAATGCATCTCCTTCCCATCTTGCAGCATATTCCAGGTGAAGTTGACTTTTTTGAGTTAAATGCCATGGCCAACCACAAAGAGCATGATGCTCCCATTTGAAAAGAGAAGAAACCAATTTTATAGAGAGCAGGTGGAAACCAGATGGACTTGAAACAGGGGTGAAAAGAAGCAGAAGTGTCCTGACGATTGAAAATGATCGTTTCCATCAGGTTACACAGCTCTGTATTTCCTAGATCACATGCCTGGTCTTAATTAAGGCTTTCCAAAAAGAATGTTGCCATTCTATTCTAATTTAACAACAAGAGAAAAATAGTTGTAATACTTTATTTGGAAACAAAATACAATATTTTCACACTAGCAATTGGAAAATGTATGTATTTCCTAAGATTCTAATTTAAAACCTGACTGCTGGTCAGTGTGCTATTTGTAGTCACAGAAGAATAGCAGCTCTGGGGCAGCATAAAAAATTTATTTAGAACATGCTTTTTTCCTGAGCACCATGAAGTGAAGGTGTTCTTGAACTGTGCTCTGCACACTGATGGCATTGGTCCTATGCACACAACCATTTCCTTAGGTTGGCATTTGCACAGCCACTTTGCAGCATCTTGGAGGCTGAGCTGTGTCCCAATGGGGCACAAGAGGCATGCGGCTCATCTTGGTGTCATGAAGACCTGACTGGCCATTTTTGTGAGCAGCTCTGACACTGTGAGTTGAGCTGGGTGACAATAATGGTGGGCGTGAGATGGCCGAGGAGCAGGTGAAATGCTGCCTGCACCTACATAAAACAAGCAGCTTCTTCTAGTTCATCAGCTCAGAGTCTATTGCCATTCTTAATGTTAAGTTTGTAAGATTTGGAGGAAACAACCCTTCATTAATAAAGATTCAACACTGAGAACCTTCCTTAGAAAGAAATGTTCTTATATTTCATTTCTGGAGAGACCCACAGGAGTGATTTGACTGAAGCACCTGGAGAGAGCTTCAATGCTCTGCTGTGTGAGAAGTGTCCCTTTCCATCCTGCAAATGTGTGAGAGAGGGCTGAGGAGAGATAAGAGGGAGTGACAGTGGCAGAGGAAATGCAGAATTACTGCTAAAGCACCGTAACTAACACTCTGAAATCTCATATTTCAGCCACTGTTGTGCAGTCGAACAGTGAAACTCTGTGACCCAAGGAACCACCATCTCTAATGTAGAGCAAAAAACAAACAAACAAACAAACAAACAAAACTCAGGAGACATTATTGTAAAAAATATTTTAATAATTCTAAAAAAGACCTGGAGAGGATAAGCTGTGTATTTTTATTTTTGCGTTAAGGTGATTGTTTTTATTACTGGGTATGTACCGTGGGTTCACCCAGGAAAACAATTTTATCCCAAGGGAGTCAGCAAGAAACACTAACCAAGTGCTGCACAGGATTAAACTATCTGGGCTCTGGGCTGCACGGCAAAAGGTGCAAATGCTGGGGATGCTTTGCTTGTGGACCACCCATGGGGAGAGAGCAACAGATGTTCTGTGATTACACATAACAAATATTTATATTCCTGGCACCCTTTATTCCTTGCTAAAACCTATACCTTTGTTACGTGCATGACTGGCTTTCTGCTAAATATGAAATGAGGACACACTTTCTCATTCAGCTAAACAAAGGAGGTTGCCAGACACATAACTAGGTAAAGATGTGGCTTCTCAGCAATTATGTACTTGTAATGTAATGAAGATTTTGCAAAAATTAAATGAAAAATTTGGTGTGTTTGTCAGCATCCTCCATTCCTAATGTTTTTCCTAATGTGTTTAGGACTGAATTGGAGAAATTTTCAGGAGAAAAATGGGAATTCCCTGTTCTATCAGTTACATCAGGAATTAAATATATACATGTGTGTGTGTGTATATATATTTGTCTTATCTTGAAAGTGCAAATTAACCTAAGCTCTTGGCTTTCATTTCTTTAAAAGTATATCTAGTCTTTATAACAGATTGTAAAAAAAGTATTGAAGATTATAGATCTCTGTGCCCAATTTGATCAGAAACTATCAAATAAATGAATAATATCTAAACACATGAGCAGTTTTAATCATTACCTCATGGATTTTGTTGGTTTTTGTTTTTGTTTTTAGCCATCAGCAGCTGTTCATGGTTTTTGAACTCTGGTTCAAAATAATAATACAAAGAATTAATTGAAAACTTATCTAAGTTCCATCATGGAGCACAGATGTCTTGCTTTCAATATCGATTCTGTAATGTGATGAATTATACAAATGCATACAGTCTTGCTCTTTTCTCCAGCTCTCTTTCATCGCTCTCTGTAAATGTTACCTTGTCATAATATTGACAACAACTGATTTATTCCACAAACATAATCTCTTTCCTGTTTCCACATTACTTACAAGATACTAGCATATTGGATATTTTATGTAATTTACAAAATGTATTAAGATCAAGTGTTTCCTGTTGTATTTTCTTAGCTGTAAACATGCCACACTTCTGAAGACTCCTCTGCAGTTTTTGTTTTGAGAGTTTTTTGGTATTTGTTTGGAACTATTATTTCTACTTATTGATTACATGAGCTTTCAGAGAGCATTGAAGGTGATGGCCTATTGATTCTGGTTTCTGGAAATAAGTACTTCCATGTGTGAATAATATGATTACATTCTCTCCTTGTTTGGCAACTCTTGCAAATAATATTCTGAATTCATACAAGCTTTTGCAGGCAATGAATAAATTTCAAGTCCTACAGGTCAGGCAAAGCAAATATATTTTCTTGTTTAGAAGAAAGTTATAAAAACAAATATAAAATCCTTCTAATATTTGCCACAATTTAGCTGATAGACTGTCAGTCACTGGAAATATATCTTCCAGTAACGACTGCACAGTTAAAGGATGGTCAAAAGAAAAAAAATCAAGAAAAGAAATAAATGAAAAATGAGAGAATTGGTGTAACTGGAATATTCCTTTAATTGTCTGAGAACCTGCACATATCCATGTAAAGTAGTGGGAGAAAGGACTCCTTACTCAGATAAAAAACTCTCAAATAAATAATATTAGCTGTGTTTGTATATATTCTCTGCATGTTTATATTTTTGTTCAGCTTTTGAAGAGAAAATTAAAAACAAGAAAATAATAATATAATTGCACAGAAATGATGGGTTAGGAAAGGAGTGCCGTAGCTGGAGGGGTGGGAAAATACTTAAGCTACCAACAAAAAAACAACAACAACAAAAAAAAGCTTAAGATTTCACATATTCCCCATCACTTATTCAAACCTTCTTCCAGAGGGGAAGGAAAATAAAATCTTCATCTTAGCTTTCTCTCTGCCCGGCTGCATTCAGAGTTGAAGAAGCTACTCAAGATTGTGAAGCAGTATTCTTTCACAAATACACAGTTCAGCTTGTGATCAAAGAGTAAATGATCCCTCCAGGAATCATACTAACTCTGCCTTCCTCTCATTTACAGGTCTGGCTCTGCAGATTTTCTTCACTCTTAGGAATAAGCAGTTCTTCAGACACAAGTGCCTGAGGTAGGACTTATTTTGTTTTAAAAGGGCAACAGCCCTTCTTTAAAAAACTGAAATAATAATAAAACTTTGGATATCTAAAACGAAACCAATGCTAGAGATCTTCCTAAACGTCAGCTTCTTACTGCATTTGTATTGTTTGTTCTCACTTGCCCTTTGCAAGGGACCTCACATTATTTTACAAATACCAGAGTAACTTCTGTTTTGCTCATTTTCTAGAAAAAATCATATGTCAGTTTTTCATATTCTCGAAACTGTCTTAAAATGTTTTTAACTTTGTTATTGTTGGAGAGAGTCCTCATCTTTGGAGGTACTTCAGAGAGTTGTGGATGTAGCAGTAAGGGACGTGGTTTGGTGATGACTAGGCCAGGTTGATGGTTGGACTTGGTGATTGTGAAGGTATTTTCCAACCTAGATAGATGTTTGTATGATTGTAAGAGTATGATTATCATATTTGACTGTACAGAAGAGTACTGTGACAACAACTACACGGTTGTTATCCGTCCCATCTAATGGACAGATGACAGAAATGCCCTCTCTTTCTCAGAAAGAGCTTTGATGACTGCTGGCATTAAATGTTGTTTCTTGTATTTGGTGGCTCTCAGTCTCACAGAAACTCTGCAGCTTGTGGCTGGGGTTGCTCTCTAAATTATGAACTTTTTCCTTGAGTGAATGTTGGGAGATGACACATCTGAAGTTGTGGTGGCTGGCTGATGGAAGAAAGAGAAAAAAAAAATTATTTATTTTTTTCTGAAACATCCCTTAGTTCTCTGAGATTACCTCAGAGATTCTCTCCTCTTGTGCAGCTGAATGAGTCCCTCCTAGAAAAAATAATTGTTCTTCAAATCTTCTCTAAACACATGGCTGAATGTTTGGGGACAGTATATGTGAAACCTTATGAATTTTGTGATGGATCATCTCCCTGTCAGCTTGGAGTCCATGGCTAGATATTTGTCCATACAGCCTGTCGAGATCTAAGCTGTTTAATTTGCAATTGTAATATGTTATTTTCTACAAATAAAATGCAATTCAGTCACAGGACATTCAGAATCACTCAATTCTAATCTAGAATGTCAGCAAGCCCATTTCACTGACATTATTGTTTTGACACTGAGTGTAATAGAAATTATTAAGCCAGGAAGAGAGCAGCACTTACTTGACTGCTGTCAGCTACTGAACCACAATAGCCCAGCACACAGGCTCTATTCAGCTGATGAAACGTGAAACTTGATATGCTACTGTGAAATGCTAGCAACCACAATGCTATATTTCAATCTCTACTTGATTTTATAAATGTTTAGTCTCACTCTGTTTGACCCAGTCTCATACAAAAGCAATTCCTGTTTCACAACTGGGAGAAATAGAAACTAAACTTCTTTCTTTAAAATTCTCTATATCCAGGCATGTGTCAAGGCCTTTTTTATTATTTTTTCAAATGGAAGAATGTATTCAGATGGGGGATGAAAATGGAAAGGGTATGAACAATAGTGGCCCTTGTGACTTTAATGTGAAGATTAAGATTCATGATGGTAGGAATGTAATGGGATAGAAATATATATCATGACCCTTCCAGCAGAATGTATACTTTGTTCTGAAATAATTTGTTATTGCTAAGCGCAGAGATGCAGGCATTTGAACTGAGTGCTAAGTGGGTATTTCTTCAAAATAGGTGTTTGCTTTCCTTTACATTTTATATAATTTTATATCATTATGCTGTCAAGTGTCCTATAGTATAAGACTAACAAATTGGGCACAGAGAAGTCAGTGTAATGTTATAAGTAAATAACTCTGTCTCTTGTGTCTGAAATGAAAACTCCGTTTTCCTCTTGGCCATGTGCATAGAAGATCCATAGTGTTCCTTCAAGATATTTCAAATTGCAGTTATAAAAAATCTTAACATTTTTTTCTTTATTTCATGGTTCAAAAGATTTTAGTTACGATTACAGTTTTTCAGTAAGAATTGTCCTCATAATATCTAAGGCACTGCAGAATAAGTATTTTATTTACACAATTAGAAATTTAGAAAGAGTAGGTGACAATGAGACGTAGAGAGGCTCTGAGAACTGACTCAAAAGGTACAAAGCATCCCCTGGAGCAGGGTTATTTGATGTCTGTCCCCAGTGGAGGTAGGTGGCCTAGCTGTCTCCACAGACCTGGAGGCATTTATGTGATGGATGCCCCGCTCCTGAAGATGCTCAAGATCAGGCTGGATGGGATTCTGAGCAACCTGATCAAGCTGTATTTACCCTGGTCAGTGCAGGGGATTTGGACTAGGTGGCCTTTAATACAGTTCTATGATACTGATTCTATGATCATGCTGCCAAGTAGTGCTACTCTTCTACTGATACAGCTTGAAAGGATACATCTTTGGATGAAGAGAAACAAAATGTGGGAAAATGAAAAGACTGCCTGCAAACCTTTCAGCAGAGTAGAAGCCCTCAGGTTTCTTATAAAGTAATTATATGGTTACATAAATGACTTTATATATTTACCTCCTAAATAAAATAGCACCTTAGGGAAGAGCCTGACTTCTTTTACTGCTGTATAAATAGAGAGTGTGTTTGTATTACCTATATCATGTTCGTAACAACTCCTATGATTGTTGTCTCTCCATATACATATGTTCAATATTACAATTATTCAAAGGCTCTCTTCCTGATGAAAGTGTAATGAGCATTTCCTAATGGCATGCTATTTGGCATGAAAAAAAGAGATGTTGGGCACTCCTAAGGGATCTGAATCTTTTGTATCTTTCTCATCTTCCCATGTAGCTAGCCATGAAACCTATCCAAAAGAGAATGTGGATAAGTTCTTATATTTTAGATTCTGGAGCACTTCTAGCATTGTTTGAGCAGTGCTGTCGCAGAGATAGGAGAACTTCAGTGTATTCTTTGTAGACTCAGAGAGAAACAAAACTCTGGACTAAACTGGAAATGCTATCATTGGTAAAAACATTATTCATTCATAGCAGCAATAAAAAGGGAGACAGACATGCAAGTAGGCAGTAGATTAAAATGATTATATGTCCTGGGGTGCATTAATTGTCATAGTTTATAGGTCAAAGAAAGTAGAAAAACCTGGCTAACCAGGCAAGCAGTATGAATAGGGCAGGAGTTCATGTTTTGGAGATGGAAATTTAGGTTCCATCACTAGCTATTGCTATATTTTTTGACATACCAAAACCAAAATCATTTAATTATCCCTTCTGTAAATCAGCCATCCTCCTATGCAATCTCCAGGCCATGAAGAAAGTAAAGGAAGCACAAATTCTTCCCAGGGAAGCTCTCTGAACAGGTCTTCCCTTCCATGATGCCCAGCCAGGAAGGGCAAGAGATCAGGACAGGGGCTGACACGAGCTGGGGAGAAAACCACTTCTTCCCTTTGCAAATTTTAAGGTTTGAAAATACACATCCTGCTCCAAATGTTTCAAAAAGAAAACAATCAGAAATGGTGAACTGCTTTACCTTTGTATATGCAGCATACAAAGGTATTCCAACTTTTTGAAATAGTTTCTTCATTCCCTAGTTGTAAGCTAACTCAAATATATTGTGTTCTGAATGAAGAGTATTCCTGTGGCAGGAATAGGTCCATAAAGGCAGTTGCACTTTCCTCCAGGGGCCAGAGTGACTTTCCTAGCAGATGACATGCTGCTGGCTCTGCACACAAACACTGTGCATGTTTCAGTTCCCAGCCATAACATGCCTTTAGCAAAGGTTTGGGGTTTTGCGCTTTGGGCTGGCCAGGCTCAGAGTGAAGAAAGGGAGACTTACACTGCGGTTTCACAATTGGCTGAGCCCATCCCGCTGTGGGCTGTTGCTGAAAGTAGCACTCCCCCTCTTCCCGCTGCAGAACAGGTTGCTCTATGGCCATCCTTCTGCTCACACAGGGAGCGTGCCCAGGTGAAACAGTGGGACATGGGCTCCCAGCAAGGTCAGAAGAGGGGGCACTCCTCAGGTGCAGCTCAAATAAACCACATTGGTTTGAATATCCTTGAACTGAATTCCCCTGCCAGGAAACTGCCCTCCCAGGCAGTGGGTTGAGTCACATTTATCCTTGGGACAAGCACTTTTTTAAGCATTAATATTAGTCATGGAGGCGTTGAACCCTGGAGAGATGAGAAGAGACACTAAGACAGCCACCACAGCAAAGCCTTTTCTTCCTAGTCTTGGATGAATTGCTTTTTACCAGTGTCAGGATAGTTCTGTGTGTGCCTGCAGTGTTTCAGTCAGAGAGTTTACAACAAGGGGAAAAATATAGGCTTTAACCATATTGGCTTTAAAGAGTGTTAAGTATATTTGAACAGGGTTGCATAGAGAAATTGTCAGTTCTAATGAAGCAAAAACCATTTTGAAAAACATGGTATGACAATGTAAGTGTAATGGCTTTATGAGGTAATAGGCTGACATCCAAGTGAATGATAGAAGTAAAAGCTACTTTATAGATATGGTACTAAAAAATAAAAGAAAAGCATCTAAATAAAAGAGAGTAGCAACACAATCTGCAACTCCATCCTAGTGAATGTGACTGTTTATTTTTGCTTTTTTTTTTTCTTTTTTCCCCAAAAAAGTAAGACATACAGATATTTTGATAGCAGCTTTTTTATTTAAAGTGGGAGTTCTTCGGATTGTTTTCCCAATGACTTGGCCCATGACTTGATAAACCAAGAAGTAAGGCAGATGTTCGGGAAGATGAAAAACCCTGTGCTTCAGGGAGTGAGTTACCACCTGGCTGGGTCAGATACTGTCCCTTGCCCTGCTTGCAAGCTGTTGGCAATGGTGGGCGAATCACACAGCAAAATTTTCACATGTGGTCAGACTGTGCTTTCCTCAGATCTGAGTACCTACTTTGAGATACTTGAGGTCTGGCTTTAAAAAATGCTGAGCTCTCAGAAAGGCAGCTGAGTCAACAGAAGCTGTGCTGCAAAACTGTAACATGCCATAAAATGTTCAGTACTCCAAAAAATCAGATCCATGCCATCTTCTGTGAAGTATCCAGTCACTCTTGGCTATTCTCATTTGTAAATCAGGAATAATCTTATGGCTTACACTGGTAGATGCCAAAAGATAAATTCAGTCATGCTCACAAAATATTCAGATCCTGTCATGATAAGCCCTCCAGAAATACCTTTAATTGAATTAAGAATTCCTCATTTTGTTCAGAGTTTGTTTGAAATATGGTTAAAGCTAAGAAGAGTATAACCACGCAGGATATTCTTGTGCTGCACAAATGATCCCGGTGCTCTTAAATTTTGCTTCCAGTAACTACTTTTTTAAAATGATAATCTAAAAATTTTTACTTAGATTTTTACAATCTTATTCTGTTTACACTGGTATGGTTCTAATAGATCCAACTATCAACTCGAGTTGGCTTTATGTTGTAGGTCTGTCTTAAGCAGGTAGGTACTATTTTTTCACAAATTGTTTGAACTGAGAAAATCCTGTTGTAAAATGTATGCATACTATTCTCCCCTCGCTAGAATGCAATGCTCATCTTTGGCTGCGCCAGCATAACGTATGGTTTCTCTGTGATATCCAACCTAATCCAGCTGGAAACAAAATAAAAGTATATTTTTTTTCAGAGGCAACTTGCTTGCTCAAAACAGTTTAGCCAAAGCTATTGAAAAACAACAAATTTTAGACAGAGACTGTTAGTGAAACTTTTATTCATAGTAGCTGTGCTTGCATGAACACTTTCCTTAACACTAATAGAGACTTATAGTTTAAACAGTCCCCATGCCATAGGTTACATTGTGTCTCCTAATGGCAAGAAACGTACAGTAGTTCTTCTGTAGCTATGCATTAAGCTGTCTGAACAAAATGGGTAAAATATTGCCTGCACTGTGATCAATGGCAAAGCTCCAGTAAACCTTAGTAATGCCAAGTTCTTTCCCAAGTTTTCAAAGGGTTTCATAATCTCTAACTTACTTTGCTCTATTTCACTGAAGTCAAAGAGAATTTTGATTTCACAAAACATCGGTGCAGATCAGAAACCTTATTACCTTGTTTACATACAAAGTGCTTATTTTTCAAACAACTTGTAGGTTTTTTTCCCTCTTTAATCTCTTAAAACAAAACAATTCTCTTCATAAAACAAAACCATTTTCTAAGAATAGAAATATTCTATAAATATAAGTAGCCTTCAACTATCTTCAATACTAAAGACATTGGTACCTATTCTTTGCAATTGTCCCCTCACCTCCCCTCTCCTCTCTTCTTCCCATTCCCTTTCCCTTTCTCTCTCCTCTTCCCTTCCCTTTCCCTTTCCCTTTCCCTTTCCCTTTCCCTTTCCCTTTTCCTTTCCCTTTCCCTTTCCCTTTCCCTTTCCCTTCCACTTTCCCTTTCCCTTCCCCTTCCCCTTTCCCTTTCTTCTCCTTTCCCTTTCTTCTCCTTTCCCTCTCCCTTTCTCTCACTCTCTCTCTCTCTCCTTCCTTTCCTTCTCCCTTCCTCCACTCCCTACAAGAGAAAATGCATAACTAAAAACTTCAGATTTATCTTCAGAGGGCATGCTTAAGGACTCACTAAAAATCTCACACAACATGACTGTTTCAATTATAAATAAACCCAATTTTTATTTTTTTATCAAACATATATTTTGCTAAAACAAAGACAGATCAAAGATACCAAAAGTGTTTTCAACTTTTGCAAGTGCCTTCATCAATAACAGCACTTTAAGACTTGTTAAGATTAATTTTGACACACATTATATAAGTCAGATCAAAGATTCCTCTTTAGATACAAAAGGCTCAATCTTTATTCTGATTTATAATATAAAAGTACGTGGTCACATAAGTAATTCAGATCTCAAGTAGGTTGATACAATTCAAAGATAAATGGTAATTTTTAGCAAAAATACTGATATCCATGAGTATTTTCTATTTTGGGAAGCTGATGACAAAGACAACACCACATTCCACTTTTAAATCACAGGATCTTCTGTCAAAACCATTACTGTGATTCATCTTCCCGAAACCAAAACTCTTTTGCTGTTTTAATGAAATTTCGAAATAAGTAACCAGAAAGAAAACAGTCTCATGAAGACTCAAAGGGTCTCATGCAAGAATACAGTGTCAAGCACGTGCAGATTTCCTGAAATGTCACGGACGGGGACTGACTGCATGGAGAGTAAAACAGTTCTTGTAGTTTCTCTAAATGTTTAAAGGAAACAGATAAAATACAGATGTTTCTTCACTATAAAATCAGTGATCATGCCTGGGTCAGTAGTAAGGTCTGAATTTTTTTGTTACATACTCATATACAAATCTCTGCTGCTTTAACGAACTGTATAAGCGGAAACAAATTTTAGAGCAATAAGCCGTTCTGCCTGAATGATTTAAATTCAGCAACTTCATAAATATTTGAAAACTGTCCCTTATAATGAGAGGTATTCAGGAACTTGAACTTCTGTTGATTGGGCAGGGTCTTCCTGCAGAGCAAAGCCAATGTTAACCTCTTGCGCTAAAGTTTGACTCCAGCTGCCAGTCACTGGAGTTGTGTGCACTCAGCTGAGGAATCTGGTTGCTGATTAAGGTATACAATTATAATTGTAGCAGACATACAGTATTCTGGTACTTTTAACATGGTGAGGAGGGCAATTTTAGACCTGGTTTAACCAAGTCTAAATTGATTCTAGACTTCCTTATCCCTTCTCTGAATTGGTCTATGCAGCTAGATCCAGGGAGGTTTTATCAGATCTGTACATTTTGGCTGCTGTTTTAGCAGCTGAGAGGCTAATTTCTGGCCTGATTCTGGCCAGAGCGTGGTTAACCTCACAGAAATGTAGCATTCCTGCAACAAGTATTCATTTTTACCCACTGTTGCCACTAAGTAAATGCTAACATTCTACTTTGGATTGCTCATATTATTCAAACTGTCTTGCAATACTCAAAATGTTTGTACCATTACAAACTGATGACAAACTGATTTGTTCATTACATCTCGAATGTAACTGCCAAGCATTCTCTCACCAATTTAAACTGTATATTGAAGATAAGCTAACCCAGCCTGTGTGTATAGGTAGACAGTCAGAAAGGAACACAAACATCTGTCTTCATTCTCGGCAAAACCTGCTTTTCTCTTTTTTTTTAAAGCTCTGTGTGAAGGAAAAAAATATGCTGTTTTTTTTTCTGAGTGGTTGTGATCTTGTGGGGCATCCTGAAACAAATCTCCAGTCAGGGCACTCAGACCTGGTGTAGGAAGGGTGCAGAATAGCCCATCCTGGGAAACCCTCTGGGAAAAGAGTGCACTACTCAGAGGTAAAGAAAAGCCAGGGCTTCACCGCTCCTTCTCAGAGGTAATATGTGGATTCTTCCCCCCTAGCCAACTTGCAAAGTAACAGGTCAACCCTGGAGCCAATATTGGTAGGCAAAGTAACAGAGCCTGAGCAGTAGAAATACCTGAGTGGAAATAGGACCACAGGGGTAGAATAAAACTGAGTTATATTTCCTCTTTATCTTCTGTGTTGTTCTCTATTATTTGATGAAATGTTTTGATGACTTTTCTCAAAGAGATTCCAAATATCCAGTAAGGAATGCATTATTGGTATCCCTGTCAAGTCTTCTTTACTAGTGTTTCCTGCAGTACACAGTGTCTATCTTACATACACTGTTTATTTCCTATAGTTACAATAGGGAAATCTATCTGTGTGAACTGGAATTTGATCTTTTAATGGGACTGTTCTGTATATAATTTAACTTTGCTAGGCATTTTAAATATTTCTTCCTTTCACCCAGGAAAAACAACTTCATATAGCAATTCTCAGAGTCCTTTGAACTTTGCACAGGAAACCACCTGGAAATGTATGATAAAATATACCATTAAAGGAGTGGAAAAAGCAAAGCATATCACACAGGTTAATAGCCTAATATAAACAGAATATTTCATCCATGGACAGTAAGTATGTCTTTTTTCCTCAGTGAGCTAGACTCAGTTTAGCCCAACCCACTTGTGATTTCACCTTTCATTAGCTGCCAGATGAAACTGCTTTAGCTTACTGAGTTCAAAATCACATCAACGTGCAACTTGTTCGGTTTCATGTATTTGTATATTGAAGCCTATCCAGATAAAGTCAGACTTAGCTGGATGCTGACTTACATGCAAAACTTGTGATCAGTTCTCAGGCACCGCTGCTCCATATTGCTTTTAACTTCTTCAAGTTATGGCAGTCATCCTGGTCTCATCTGTCTGACAAGCTGGAAATGCCCAGCCATCCTGCTAGCCCTCTGGGGCTGTTTTGTGTAAGCAGTGCTGCAGGCTCAGGTGTGCACCACTGATGCCAACAGCAAAATTCCCCCTGGACTTAAAGTCCTCAGGAACATGATGACTGCCTTTGAAAGTGCTTTCTTCTCAACTTCTGGCTTTTTCTTTTATTCTTACCTGAGAATAAGATAAAAGTAATAATGTATCCCTCTTCAATAGGCCTGGATGTACACCAGGCAAACATATCTAGATTTTCACAATGGATCTTCTGTGCTGTAACCAGGTTAAGAGTCAGCAGCAAGATGCTGCTTTGACAAAATATGCTGGAGCTACTGAATAACAAATGTTAGCAAACAGAGGCCCAGGGCTGCCACTGCCAACATGTCTGAGTTATCTTGGCAGCCTAGCCCAGACCCACCCAAGCTAAGGGACTCCAGAAGAACCACTGCTATGGCCACCAATGAACCCTTGTTCTCCTTGCTGAGGTATGTGGTATGCATTCTCTAGCTTTCAGCTGTGCAAGGGATTGGTATGTGGTTTATAGACTCTTGAAGATTGGGTTCACTTGAGCTATAACCTCATTATATGCCATCTCTTTTAAGTATCTTCCCTCTGGAACAAGCCAGGTTTATCACCACATGCTTTCCCAGCTCTGTACTTCATGTAAGTAACCCCAAGCACAATAAACCTGAACAAAGGCAGAGAGATTAGGGGTGCATTGCAGTCTGCTGCTAATCACCATCCAGGATGGCTCTCTCTATACAGATGACCCTCAGTTTGGCAACCACTTTACTAAAAGCAGTTTCTAGCTGAAGCATCTGCTTTGGCTGCCCTAGCAGTGAAAGTTTTCACAGCTGCCAGACTGGGCTTCATTTACTCTGATTATGCATGCTTTTTAGGAGCTGGCCTAGTTTGCAACAGCACATAACTTTAACATTAGACTTATATAATGAGCCTTGGATGCCTTGGAGCTCCATGTGCATACTCTCTTCCCATCAAGGAAGAGCTGAGCTGGAAGCAGCACAGGCTGATAGGCAGTGTTACCCAGTAAGTAACATTAGTTGATCTGTCAATTTCTTAATGACTCTGAAGGGAAGAAATAAGATACTGACATTCACAACAAAGCCTTTAAGCAAAGGATGTGTGTATCACTAAAGAAAATGGAGTTAAGCTTTGCTTTCCCAAAGAAAGATAGATTTTTAAGTACATTGGTTTGTTCTGATCAGAACAATTTACAAGTTACCAGACAAAATATGTACATGGTACTTAAATGCCGTAGGACAGAACAATCGTGGTGATTATAGGGGAACTTATTACTTCTTGGAAGTAATTTCAGAACTGCACAATTCTTGCAGTTCATTTCATTTCTTGTGATAGTTATATTGAAGTAGACACCAAAGATGCCATGACTAATCATATGTTTACCATCTGTTAGCAATATCTCCATGTGAATTAATTAGCAAGGGCCTGAGAGTCCTCTGTTTACACTCTTTCATGAAAGTAATACTGATTGGCACTGACACAGTACTAAATTGCTTCCCCTTCTGGTATGGCCCTTTTGACAAAAGATTAGCCCTGCCACCTGTCCCCTTGCCTGCTGAATACTTTTCTCAAGTATTTCTCTTCTCTGATGAAAATAAATACAAGAATATCTTACCTCTGTGTTTGTTAGATACCACATTGAGAGATTCTAAAGAACATTCAAAGACTGCCCTTGCTATTGTCATTGTCTTTCTCTGAGACTACTACTCTCTTAAGGAAAAATGAATGTAGAAAACAATTTCATTTTAGATGTTGAAGTTCACACCAGCTTATTTTGAATGCATTTTCTACACTGAAACTGTTACTGCTTTATGTGTATAGCACAATCTGTAAAAAAGAGCAAAATATTGAGTACTGAAAATCCTTTGGACAGATACCTACAAACTCCTGTTTTCTGATGAGCCTGATTCTTCTGAAGAGTTTCAAATTTGAACATTCACAGTTCTGAATCTGACATTCAGCAAATAACTTGTGATGCTGACTTAGAGCCTACTACACAGGCAAATGCTGCTGCAACATATTTCCAGAAAATGAAAAAGATCAAAAACACAAACAAGTCAGGCTCATTAGCCCTCCAAACACCCTTCCCCCAAACTCCCCCTCAGCTGAAATCTTTAGAGGACTTTCAGCAAATATTTTTGGAAGTATTCCTTCACCTCTAATCAGATGGCAAAAGTGTTTGTTTTATTTAATCATGAACGTGAAACTGAGCCTTTCTTTTTTTCTTATCTTCCTTTATTCATAAGGACCCTTTTGATTTGCCTCTCTCTTCATGACCACATGAAATTTGGCTGATGATGAAAAGACCAAATGGGCCCCAGTGGAAACTTTCAAAACGTGCAGAGTTCAGCTCAAGGGTGGGCAGGTATCTGGAGGAGCTGCAGATTAACCAGAAATCATACTTCTTTCAGTACACGCAGTTACCTACAGTGGGTAAAGAGCAGTGAGGAATCTCAGTAGCAGGAAGGGAGTTAGGGATGTCTTAGGTAGGAGGTCGGTATGGTCACATAACTGACAGTATGGAACCAGGGAGAAAGACCATTTGTCTTATAAAAGATTGACTTCGGAAAACTGCTTTTGCAGCCCTGATTGGAGTCTTGGAGGTTGGGGAGAGCTGCTAACATAAAACCTCTGCCTCCTGAGTTCTCTCTGCAAGAGGCACCTGGCTTGGAGTCCCAGCTGAGTTGCTTCTTAATAGCTCATCTGGGTGCCAAAAACATGTTTCATGACTTTCTTGGCTTAACTGCTGCAAAAGCAGTGGAACATTTTTGCTAAACAGAGTCTTATTTTTTAAATCATTGCTTACTGGAAGAACCCATGAAAATTGAGAACAATATCAAAATGTTAAAATTTCAGTGCTTGTTCAGACAGTTTTGTCCTGAATCTCAGTGGCTGGCTCCAGAGTTTTCTGATACATAAGTTATAAAATAGTTGCCCTTTTGTACGAACAGTAATCTTCCATGTCCTCTGAGCATCATGGATGAGCTCCTGATCCATGAAGTGCACCTCCAAAAACTACCATAATCTCAGCTAATGAATCTTGTGTTACTTCTAACATTAATACTTAGGAGGTTTAGAAACATTCACTAAAATGAACTTACCCAACCTGCAGCTGGAAAAACCAGGACGTAATATTCTTCTGGAAAAGTAATAAAACCTTGGACACTTTTCAGTTATATTTCTACACAAGATGAACCAACTGTTCTGTACTCAGCTAGGAATTCGAGAAATGCTCATGAAATCATTCCTGATAAGAAGAGCATAAACTACTTATTTTGCTTAGCATCTGTTTGCTTACAGACCAGTTTGGTGACATGTAATATATTACATGCACGTATTTGAGATACTTTTGAGTAGTAAATCTTTTTCCACTTTCCTTTAAAAGTTTCTCCTCATTCCTTCTGAATGCTCTGACTATGATTCAGAGCAGCTAATGATGAGAACAGGGAGAAGGCATGCAGCATCTTTTGGTCCTGCAAGGGAGAGAAAGAAGTGCACATACAGGACTGGATCATTTCATAAATTAATCAGACTGTCTTCCCCGGGATGACCCATAGAAGGAAGGCACTGAAGTAACTTTAGCAGGCTAAAGTATTTTTCCTTACCAGCATTTTATCTATTTTGCCCATATTCATATCTTCCGTATTTTTTCATACTGAAATTGTACTCACAAAGAGAAACTGCACTGTAGCATTTTAATAACTTTGTATTGATTTGTGGGTTAAAAAGTTGTAATTATTCAGACAAAATGTGTCATCAATTTAGCTTTATTTCCCAGCTGTGCTCACCTGTCATTTTTAATTACTATTTTCAAGATTCTGGTGATGACGTCATCCCTCTTGATTTCCCAAAAGCTCCCCAGTGTTCATTCCAGATGATTAATGAAGGTATGAAAACTATGAGTGCTTCCAAATCAAATATGTGTATAAAGGTAAGCAGTGCACAGGAAAAGATGATTAAAATAAAGAATTGTGTGTTTCCTTGAAATTCACCAGCCCATTGATATTGCAGCAGTTCAGATCTCAGTGGAACTTTTGTGTGATCTACTGAATACTTTTTCTATGGGAGAAAAATATCTAGAGAAGCCTGACTGCTGGAACTATTTGGATTTATTTTATGGCTGTGGTTTCACATACTTGTGACATTAAAAGGACATAAACGAGCACTGTGCTAAAGTGAAATGTCTGGCAAATCCATACATCATACATTGTCTTGAAAAGTGTGGGCCTTGAGACTTACTGCATTTTGAATGTGGGTTTTAATGAAGAAAATTCAATAAATTGTTATTCTGAATTTTTGGCATTAGGAAGCTAAAAGCTGTTGCAATTCTGTGTATTAATAAGTACTTAAGAGTCAGATTTGTCAGGAGAGAAAGTGCAGTGCTTTTTATGAACTGAATGAGCATTGTGTTTAGCTGGGCATTGCAAGGGCTCTGGAAATTCAAGTGGAAGTATGTTCTGATGTTTAACTGCTGAAGTAGCATAGTATTTTCCATTCTAACACAACACTGTCTTAAGACCTTCATCCCCATTCTAAACTTTGTCTATCCGCTTAGTGTGTGAACTTCAAATAAAGCAAAACTATTTAAGTCACAGTCACAGTAAGAATGGAAAACCTGGAAATGATTATTTCTTTAGCAGAAGGTGAAACATAAGATTGCTCTGCAATTTCTAGCAAACAAAGAATACAACAGTGCTATATGAAGTGTATACTTCTACAGTAGCAATTCATATACCATTTTATTCATGTATCACAGTGTTCATCAACAAAGTCAGCAAAGGCAGTGTCCAGGAAAAGCATCATTTTTGTAGAACCAGAGGATCTAAGTCCAAAACAATCACTCAAAAAGTCCTATTCAGCTTCTATCTAGCAGTAAAGAAAATTCAGTTCTCTGTGCGTTGTGGGAAAAATTAATCGGAGCAGACTGATGCAGCCACAGCTAACAATTACATCCAAGTCAGATTGTCTTCAGTCAGTGAAAGGACACAGACTATTTTTAGGACATGCTTCAACTTAAGTGCTAAAACAAATAATTGATGACTAAACAAATAAATAAATAAATAAGATTAAACAATAAAATCAAGTAAATACAGTGAATAACTTATCATCTTAAAGTACTGAATGCCTACAAACATCTATTTCTCTCTACCAGGGTCTCCAGGTCTGAATTCTTACAGTAAAAATTATTCCACTCTACATGTCTGAAATCAGCTGCAAACATCCCTAGAGTTTCATGAAAGGCTAAGCTGTCCTTGTTTGGCCAGCTAAGAAATTGTCTCCACAGTCAGGCCAAGCAACACTCTAAAATAGGCTTTGTTCTACTGAAATCTCTTGAGGGGCCTTATCCTGCTGGCATTTCCAGATTCTTAAGCAGCGAAATGATCAGTCCTTCACAAAATATTGTGGTCACTTTCTCTTGAGACAGTCATGGTGATGGTATGCGCTGTTTATGTATGAATGCTGTGGTGAGAGTGTTTGCACAGAATGGGGAAGACGTGATTTTTGTGCTTTCCCCACTTAAAGGAGTTTCAAGCCCAAGTGGAAAATCTCTTTTCACTTCCAAGTGTACTTAACCACAAAACCATGGGAAAATGAATGGCATGTAGCTCTCTAAATTACGCCGTTGTTCTGGGAAAGAAACAAATTAAAGAATTTGTGATACAGAGAAAAGCAAGGGGAAAGACCACATCTGTGTAGCCCATTGCTCAGGTTATCTAGATGACAGGCTGAAGATCTCCTTCCAAATCTCGTTTCAAAGACAGACACCTAATACATCAAGGAAGAACCTTTCTGTTTTAGAGTTTTACCTATCCAGTTATGGCAGAATGATCTTCCATAAATGGTTCTGTATCGTTTACAGACACTTGTACAAAAAATATGTCCAACATTTTGTTTAAAATATCAGTGAAGATGACAGTAGCACTTCTGATGTGCACATTAAGTTTAAAAGCTATAAAAACAAAAGATATTTTGGAGTTCCCTTAAAATAAAGATGAACTGAAGTTATTGTCTTTTCTGTAACTTCTCCATTAGCCAGAGCTAGAAGTCTGTCCTACTGTAATACATTGTTGATGACTTGTTTAATACAGTGGTAAATGAACGTAAATCATGGCCAGCTGGATTGAACTGAATTATGCTTCTTTTGTGCTGTGTGGTGTCACCTCTGTTTTCCCCACACAAATATGTAGTAAATACTTGAAAAACAACCAAATTTTCTCACCTTCATATTCAGCAAGAATTAGAGTGGCAAACCTGGCACTGACCAGTTTCTTCATCCTATAATGAGTATGATTAGTATCAGTTGCATTGTCAACAAATGCTCCAAACCTACAGAGTACTATCAAGGTTCTGACCAAGCAGCCACCTTCAGGATTTTTATATTATTTTTGAGCAAAGGTGGAAACTATTATCCTTTAAAATGAGGTCAGTTAGTCAATTTTTTTTTTATTATTTTGTCCTAAGCTCCTACCACAGTGTTTGTAGGAGAGAAGAGAGAAGGATTACTTAAGTGGAAAACTGAAGGTGATTTCCATTTCCTTTCTCCCCTTCATGCATGTGTGGCTTTTGGCAAACTGGCATTTTATGAAATACATTCAAGACACCAGCTTTTTTGTGTGCCACCACTCATCCATCGACAGTATGGACCTCAGAGTCTTGCTGCATGGGTGAGTAATAGACCAAATACACAACTGTATTGGAAAATAGTCCCTGTTAATCAGTAAGTGGCTCCCTGTTGCTCTGTCTTGTCTATACAAAGGCAGGGATGTCACACACAAGCGCAGTCAAGTTTGACCAGTTATTTCTACGGAGTATATGTCACACAGCTTACAGATAATACTGTCTCTAAGGAACCTTGTGGTGTCTACAATGCCTGCCTTCCTGACATAGTCTAATTTAATCTAATAAATGTTTCTGGGTAAATTGTGTAAAACAAGGTGGTCTAAACTGCAAATAGTTTTCATTCCAAGATCATAGGAGATCCCTGGGAAAATAAAAAAGTTTTGAGGGTAATAGAGATGAATCCTCACCACGTGAATTTCTCAGTGAGTGTCAGGTTTCAGATATTCTGCAGTGCAGAATTTCCTCCTGCAATATAAGTGAGAAAGCTAGCGGAGATGCTAGGTAATCTGTCATGCAGTAAGTAGATGAACAAATCTGAAGGTGCACCAGAGCAATGGAGATGGAAGCAGTCACTGAAATGGGCACTGTTCCTCTCTGTGTTTTGCAGTTACTGAGCTTGAACAGCCTAGTAACAGTCTTTGAACTTAGGAACAGCAAAACTGTGACAGCAAATGTTGGCCTTGTAACTGGGACTTCATGTGCCCAAGCAATTATAACTTGACAGAAGAGAAACATCCTTCTGGCTTTTGCAGTCAGTCAAAGCTATTCAGCAGAGCTAACACTGGGTGGTAGAGTGTAGCAAAGCAAAGATCCTGAAGCCTGTAAGAACTAGACCGGGGTCTGAAAGGAAGGAGAAGGTATGCTAAAGACAAAAGGCATACACCTCTCTTCTGCTTCAAATGGAGAGAGCCTGGGGAAGCTGTTCCCTGGACATCTCAACCAATTCTGTTTTCCTGACAACAGCTGGACAGTGGTTAAAGCTGGGACCTCTGCTGTATGTCTTACTTAACAGCATTGTTCAGCAGTTACACAGGTGTCAGCTCACAAGGGTGAAGACTTTCTGACAAAGAATCTGCTGATGAAAAACAGAATAGAAAAGGTAAAGTTGCTGAGTAAATGGTTCATGCAGCTTTACTAATAGTCATCTAGAAAAAGCATATGAAGGAGAATGACTGAAGTCAGTAAGGTATATAAATCAATCCAAGGGGCATATAGAGTAATTTACTTGTTAGTTGTAGAGAAGAATGAGATTGATTGAGAGGTACAGTGGAAGAAAAAAAAAAAAAAAAAGCAGAATAGTAAAAAAGAAAGAAAGAATGGGTGGCACATTTGGCTATATGGCATTTTGCTGTTCCAAAAGATGCCTGCACTGGTGGGTGGCAATTCAAAGCTTTGCTGATTGTTACTATTTTATGCACACAGTGTGAAACAGAAAAAAAAATGGTCTCCATTACTCTGCTTTTCCTTGAGATTGACTGCTTTAATTTAGAAGTCAATAAACACCATGCATGCTCACAGCATTTCAACCCAGAACTATTGGAAATTGGCACACTTGAACTTCCTCCCACTGGGAAATCGAAGCTTGGCTTTCAAAATTCATATTTTTATGTCCTTGCTAGTTCTATTTTATTAAAACATAATATGTGATTTTTCCCCCCAGTTGGTTGCTGAAAGCTACTTTTGTTGAGGAAAATCTGATGTTAGAAACTGGGTTGTTTTCCACTAAGAAGGCTAACGCAGTTCTGTGATAGCAGCTGGAAATGTGTTAATTAAAACGTTGCTTTTTCTTTATCTTAAATGTCACATTAGCCTTATCTCCTCCTCATGCAGGCTTTAGATGATTTCACTGGGCATCTGGCCATCTTTTGTTTTTCATTTTATTATTTCTTCTTCAGTATTTACAACTTGAACCTGAGCCTGCAAAACTCCATGGTACTACTCCTATGGAGAGGAATAGTTTCCTTTCCAGCCTTGGAGTGCAGCCTTGCTCTGGAGAAAAAAAAAAAAAAAAAAGTCAAAAAATGAGCTTGTGGGTTTGTATGTTTGTTATCTTCCAGAGATCTACATACAACACTATAAATAGGAGTCTCTTAACTGCCAGCTTGATAAATGCATGTCACAGAGGTTACGTAGCATTCTACCCTCTCAGTCATCTTTAACAAGAACAAAGTGCCTGCAGGGCCAGAAAATGCCTTCTGACACTTGTGTAAGCTCTGGAGTCTAATGGATTGAAAACTAGTAAACAGTTCCTTCTAATGCTTCATAAGGAAGAATATAAACCCATCTTTCTGATTCTGCAGGGCTGAGAAGAATTGAGAGCCATAAGAATATTTGAGTTATCGCAGTTTGCAAGAGCAATCCAAGAAACATATAAATGTGTAAACTTTGATCCAGCATGAGTTCCTCCCACATTTTTAATGTGGTTAGTAAATACTTAGTATATGAATATCCACACACTTTGACAGCATCACCGGCATTGTCAGAAAATGTCAATTTATACAAAGAAATTCCAGTACTGATTGTTTCTAAAATTTTTTTTGGGGGGAGAAACATGATATTTTCCCAAAATAGAGAAAGAGATACAAATGACAAAAATTATACACTAACCAGGAAAATAGAAGTAGGCTCAATGTAATATGTTTGTGTAGTTTTTCGCTTGTTTTATTTTTCAGGGAAAGCTGATATCAAACTTATCTGTTAAGCTACAAAACACAATAGTACTTTGCTGTTTAATGCACAAGAATTTCAAAAGGATTCTCAAACAGACAAATGAAAAGCCCTGGATCGCTCAGCCCTGTTTTTCTGTTCCCACTAATTAGCAGATTACTAACATCTTAGTCATATGAACATGTTTTGTACTTAGGCTGAGGTGCCTTTTATTTAGATAGTTATACTTCACTGATTTTTTCTTATGACAATGGAGCATACTTTAACACTGATAGAAGACCAAAACCAAATTTCTCTCCTTAGTCAGCAATCATGGCAAAATCACAACTTTGATTTTCCATGAAAAAAAGAAAAAACATCTGTCTGTTAAGTCCAGCTGTAAATAAAAAAAGAAAACAAACATAAATTAAAAAAGAAACTGATATAGATGGGAAAGGGTTGGATCTGCCATATTTACCATATCTGCGCTAAACTGTGCACATCTCTAACAGATGATCATCTGTAGGCACAGCAGCAAGATTTCATTGTGGTCTTACAGCCCCTTTAGGTGCCTCAAAATAGTCAGAAAGGCTATGGTAAATCATAGAGCATTTTGGGAAAGCAGGCCACCAAAGCTGTACTAGAGGTCATTTGAGCAGGGATAGCAGAAGAAATATGGAAACATTTGTCCATGTCCAATTTAAATCAGATACAGTCTTTGGAGCTGGGACCATCTTGTCTGGTATTTTACAATAAGTACAGTGTTCTTGCAATTACAGCTAGAGCTCTTTGACTAGTACCAGCCCACAAGTGGTCGGTGTAAAAACAATATAGATATAGGAAACACAGTTTTCTTGTAAAGTTTAATCAGGTGTGATGACAGAAGATGGAAGGAATTTCATACTATTACTCAGTAAATTCAAGCATGCGCTCAGGTAAAATAAATATTCTGATGGAAGTAATTTTCCTTGAGAATCCTTGAAGCAGATGAATCAACTGGGTAGTGTTTTGCTGGTTGTTTTTAAGAACTGCTTTGGAGAATTCAGAGTGCACATAAAGTAGGGGCAAGAGAAACTGGAACGGTTCTACATATACCATCTAACAACAATAGAAGGCTAGGAGGGATCAGAAGAATCAGTAAATTACTTTCCTTCTTTCTATCTGGCCTCCTCTGCTTGTGGCTGCTATCTTCTCGACTACTCCCTGAGTAACAGTAATTGGAGCCAGGGGATTGTTTGGTTCAGTGCCGAAAACAGGTTTTAACAGCTATAAATACCGATTAGTAGCTGACCCGTTAAAAATCTAAGGGGCATGTTAAATTCTTTTGGTTTTGTAAAAGAAATCTTTTCTTAAAAGAAATCCTTATATATATATATATATAATATATATATATATATAAAATAAACATTGCATTTTTCATATGATCGTCTATTTTGATGAGTGTAACCTTTGATGAATAAAGCACCCTCAGCATAGCCAGCTAACTTCCCAGATACTTGCTTATTTGCTCTTGGAAACTGCATTTATGTTCCAAAAGAAATTTGTCCTGAGGAAGTTGGCTAAACATACTGCTTCAAGCCAAAGATACTATGGCCAAGATGCTCTACTGCATACATATCTACATTTGGGAAAGATGAAAAAAAGAAACAATATGTCTTATAAGTCACATTATTTCACAAGTATTGGAAGTCACTCAAAAACTACAGTAATTACTATGGTAGAAGAGCCAGCTCATATGTGTCAGGGTCAAAAATGACAGTCTCAGCACAGACCAAGAGTGCCACCGACATTCGGAAGATGTTTGTATGCTTTCAGTTATGAAAGCAAGATTTGGCTCCATTGCAAAGGATTAAACAACAACAACAACAAAAGACCAAACCCTCTACCCTAACCCAATAGCCAGGGATGAATAAACACGTCTTGCTGTTGAAAGCTTGAGCTGTATAACATATTGGGATACAGGCAGACTTCAGACAGCAGTCCCCAGGCAGCTGAGCTGTGATCACACAGACACATTCAGCCCATGAAGCCAGCAGATGAAATCAGTGACTCCAGCCATCGCTCATGGTAGCTCAGCACATTCCCTGCTGACCTGGCTGAAAGAACGCTTTTATGAAATACAACTGATTAAAGAAACAAATGATGTAAAATGAAATGTCATCATGGATACAGGCTTTAGGGCTATACAAACAACTGTGGATTGAAATCATTAGACACTCTCTACTCTGGAATAGTTCAATATTTTTAGAGGATTAAAATGCCTTTTCTACCCTTTGGTCTCCTGTACTTATTTGTATGTCAACATAAGTATTTGTCAGTGTTTTTCATGCTTTCCTAAGTCAGGAAATCTGTAAATTCATCATATAAAGGGACTGAGTCTTAATTCCTGGGTCTGCTAGTCCTGGATCAAAGGTTTTGATATATTATTCTTAACTTCTTTTATTTGGAAAAATGTAGCCAATACCTCTAACAGACAGCATGGATCTGATCCAGAATCCACTGAAGTTATTTAAAATACTCTGATCAAGTTCCATGAGTTTTGGTTCAGGTCTTGTGGCTCCAATCCAATACAGCCCTTGAGCTCATATGTAATTGCTCAGGAGCTTAACTGTACATACAAGTATTAATGCTTTAACTTATTGACATATTTATATCAGTTGGTACAAGTCAACTGGCTCCGCACCAGTGCTCAGATGGCATTCACTGGATTTCTCTCATTTGCAGAATCGGAAATAGGATTTTTCATGTGCTGGGTTAGTAAGTAGCTAACAAATCCCAATAAAACTTGCTAACAAATGGTTTCTACAGTAAGCCATGGGTTATTGTCACAACAATACATGGCACGCTAGTGGGGAATGCTTCCCATTGAACACTGGGACACTAGAATCAGCTGTGAAATAAACAGAAAGTAATATAGACGAGAAAAATAAAAGAAAGTCTTGTCAAAAAGTTGACAAAAAGTTGAAAAGTAATACAGCTTATAGAAGGGAGCAGTTTTCTTACCAACTTCTGCATGAACAGCAGCAACACTATGTTCTGCCAGTTGGCAACCTTGGCTTTTTTCACTCTTGCTTTCTTCATTATGCTTTGATCTCGAATGTGAATAAACTGTAATTAAGGACAAAAGATCCCTTTGGTACTTCCAATAAAAATGACAATAGCTGCCTCTTCTGCAGTTATGCTCCATTGTCACAGCCTGCAGGATGTAAAGAAAGGAGATTACAAACTCAAGTTGAGCACAGCTGATCACTAGAGAGCAATCAGAGAATTAAAATCTACTGGGTGAATACTTCACAGTCACTAATAAATCTGGTACTTAAATATTTTTCAGTAAGAGGTTGCTATCGGACCTCAGAAGCAGCAGTTGTTTATGCTTAAGCAAGAAGTTCTGCCACAGCAGCAGAATGAACTTAAACTGTTCAACTGAGACTTGTTAGCCACTGTGGGAATGGAGATGCAAAACAGAAACTGCTTGGAATCATCAGGCATCTGTTTCTTTTCAAATGTACCTGTAGGTGTCATTTCTGTTTCCTAACCAGATAACTTAGCCTGCTGATGTTGTAACAGAAGTGATGCTTTTGTTGGCATTGCCAAGTGCTAATCTGTGGAACATGAAGCTATCAATCTTTCTGCAGGAATAATCTCTAGCTGATTGTTAGATGCTAATAAACAGAGCTATTCTATAGAGAACTGTAAAACATTTTGAAAATTTTGAGTTGGGGCGTTCTTGAAATAGTTCTTAATACTGATTGGAAGCAAGTTCTGTTCCTGTGTGTTTCCTAGTTCTCATCACAGTGATTCAAAGGAACACCTATCTTCAGGTAACATCACTGCTTCTAATAAGGCTGCTCAAGAGGTGTATTTAATCTTTTCTTGGCTATTTATAGACTTGAGAAAAGCATTTATGCTTAGAGATGGGGCATAAAAAAAAAATAGTAACGTTTAATAGTATAATGACTTCACATTGTTTTGCGTTCTCTGCCTTTGCTTAAGTGAAACATTTGCATGCTGAAGTAGTCTTGCAAGGAAGATTATTCAAACAAGATAAAGTCCCTGCTGAATGTAATGTCAGTTCTTTTTATACATGCTGAGTAACCTGCTGTGCTTTGGCAGGTTTAAGACTGAGCTACATTGTGCTTATACTGGAAGCATGCAAACATCTGAGCCTGCAGTATGAAATGTGGCTGAGCAGTTATTACTTCAGGAATGTTAATTATTACTTTTATGTGGATAAGCTCTCTGGAGCTGCATCCATTTAGAAATCGACCACAGACACCATACACGAGTTTGATGCAGTCTCAGTGTTATAATTTCTCTTTGTTTATGTATTGGTAATGGTACCATGCTGGTGTCAACAGGCTAAGACCTTATGAAGTGAATGTAGAAATAAATGTTACTGTTATAGAAAGGATGAATCATTTTCAGTCAAGCAAAACTGAAGATTTGTCTAGTTGCAGAAAACCATGACTTGAGGTGCTGGAGCACACAGAAATAATATCAAAACAACTGGTAAAATTGAATTAACATTAATGCAAGCGTTCAAATACAACAGTTCGCTGTGAAGCCAGCAGAGAACCAGAATGCAATGACTGAGATTCAAAAGAACGTGCTGAGGACCACAGTCCTGCACACTTCCTCAGAAGTGCTGCAGCTTCTTTCCCCCCAAGCTAGATCTTGACCGGTGTATTCTGTTTGCAGCTTCTATAGGGATTTCCACAGCACAAAGTTCTAGTGCTAACAAACCACTATGCCTGAAATTTTTAAACATGAATCTTATCTGGTTGGCTTAGTAATTCAAGACAAATGAAAGAAGAGATCACTTACTAAAATTTGGATCAAAATCTAGTATCTTTTCCATATGATGTGTAGTGTGTCTCAATGTGCATTCAGTATGAGATGTTACCTCTTGAAGTTTACAAAAAGCTCTTTCTTCAGTGGTGGTAAAAATTTGGAAGGCATTAGAGATGACACCATAAGTAAACAAACTGAATAATAAAATAAAAATAAAAAAGGATCTAAGGAGAAAGAAGAAAGACAGTTTGACATACGTTAGTGAGAGTCCCTGGAAGTTTCTTAAAATAATTTTTGATCTCCACACAAATCTACAGGTCAGCTGCATGTGTATGCTTGACAGGAATTGCTTCTGACTTTCCATTCCTATTTAACTGAAATAAAAACCAGGACCCTGAAGCAGAGAGGAAGAAGAATGGATTCTTGCAATTGCAGCCATGTTAGAATGGAGTGCTCTGAACGCAGATGAGAAGTATGATTCCAGAAGGAGTTGAGAATGGCACAGGAGCAAAATGTTTATATGTCTATTAAATGGGACCTAAAATAACAGTGATAATAATATTCCAAAATAATTGCTGATTCACCAATTGACTTCTAAAGCTGCTAGTAATCTATAACAGCAGGTCAAGCCCAAGCTTTTAAACAAGTATTTTGATACCATGAATAGGTGAGGTGTGCTGTCTGACACATTCAACAAAAATGCTCACAGTGAAGTGATAATCCTGTGATGCTGCTTGAGACATAGGATTACTTGCAAAAGGCAGTAATGCTGCACACCTGTGCCCAATTTCTCTCCTAATTTAATTTGCACGTTCTATACTAGACCCCAGTGAAGGGAAGCATCTCCTCAGGAAAGCCTTTATATATGTTTGAAGTTCTCTGAAAATTTAAAACATATGCCATTGTCATCCAGAATAGATCTGATTTAATAACCTGAGCTCTGGCTTTATTTCCACGTGGACCAAGTTTACAGCACTTAACATAACTTTGTTATAGCTATGAGTATTATTGCAAATGCTGATTGTAAGACCCTGCTAGAAAACCGAAGACTGAGAGCACAGGTCAGTTAAAAGTGTATGTAGGGTAAGACCTTACTTAATGTGATAAAATCAGACCTTAAGCATGAATTACAAATCACCATGTTGTGGGGAATGATAATAAAGCACCAGTATGCATACATGCATATACATTTACACACATACAAATACATACACATATACATGCATACACATGCTCTACAAAAGAATAAACAGAAGTAGTGCACTGGAGGGCCACAAAGACCACCCTAGGGTGAATAACCTGAAAGAACAGTATCCACAGAAAATAATGGAGATTAAATAGCATACAGACAACCAGTAAATAAAGAAAGACTCACCTGTCACTGATGGTTGAGGCTTGCCCAGGACACCACAGGGGAGGAATCTCCAACAAGAGATCCTTCCCCAGTGCTGGTCAGCCCTTACATGGGGTCTGGGAGAGGTGGAGCCAGACTTCACACCTTCCAGTCACGCAGTGAATTGCCTTCACCTGTGCTCCTGCAGCTGATCAAGTGCTCGCCTCAGGTGATCAAAGAGTGGTTCAGGCCATGATTCAACAGTTCCCATACAAGTGCTAAGGGTCTGCAGCATCTCCCATGTGAGGAAAGGCTGAGTAACCTGGGTTTGTTCAGCCTGCAGAAAAAAAAGACTGAGAGAGGATCTGATAAATGTTTATAAATGTCTAAAGGGATGTGGGAAACAAATGGATGAGGCCAGTCTCTTCTTGGTGGTGCATAATGATAGGACAAGGAATAAAGGCCTAAAACTTGAATGTAGGAAGTTCCATATTAACAAGCAGAAGAACTTCTTCATAGTGAGTGACGGAGCAATGGAACAGGCTGTCCAGAGAAGGGGCAGAGTGTCTTTCTATGGAGTTATTCAAGACCTGCCTGGACATCTACCTGTATGACCTATTATAGGGTAACTGCTTTAGCAGGGGGTTTGGACTCGATCTCTTGAGCTCCCTATCAAGCCCTGTGATTTTGTGATGTAATAAAAAATGAACACACTCATTTCTTTTCAAAAACATTGCTACTTTTGCCATAGAATTAGAATAGCAGAAATGAGTATTCTTTCAAGCTTTATTCTTAAAACATGAGTCAACACAGTAATATGCTCCCAGGGTTCCTAATACTTTTTCTCAGAGATGCTGAAATACTCTGACAAATACTTTAGATTCTCCTTGTTGAGAATTTCTTAGATTTCTTTGCTATCTTCAGAATGGTTTATTAAACTTAGTATCTGGTCTGAACATTAAATGAGTTTATCTTAAACATGCCAGAGTTCAGAGTCTGGCTGGATCCCTAGCCAAATAGAAATCTACTCTAGAAATCTAGAACGTCATTTTGCTGGTATCATTGCAGCTTATCTATAAAATACATTTAGGCTATGTATGATACACACAGGAATGAATGGTCACTGTGCTATCTAGGTATTTCTGCTTATTCCTATCAAGTAGCTGTATGGAGAAAACACAGACAGAGGAAAAGGAAGGAAAGAATTCTATTTCCTGTTTTGTACCAACCTGTTTTTGCAGTAACCTGTTCTAACTATTGCAGGGCAGATGGGTTTTGTAAATAAAATCTTCCATTTGTTCTTTTGTGTCAGTCTGATAAATTCCAGGAGGAGGAGGAGAGCATTGTTTTGGCAGGTTATTCAGAGCATCATTCCCAGATGGGTGCACACAAATCCCCAGGACAGGAATACCCTCTCAGAGAGCTGTGACCATGCAGCTGCAAACGTCAGGGTCCTTAATAACCTTCATTCAGAGCCCACAGAGTCATTAATATTTATGGACCATTGGGATCATCCCTGGCACACAGCTACATCTGCCAGCTCTCCGTTTCCTCCACATTATTTTCTCTGTGAGTTTCAGTTTCTTATTTCCTGTGACTAGTAAGTTTGCACTTTGAAGCAGAGCTCCTCCAGTGAAACAGAGAAGATACTTCCTGGATCATACTGAGCAAGCATGTTAACCATCCGCCCCAAGAAATACCCACTGCAGCAGATGTGGTGTGAGAAACGGGAGCTGCCACTTCCTGCAGTTCCCCAGACTCAGCTCTGCTTTGGTGGATGCAGCGACTTATTTTCTTGTATCAGTTATAAAGCAAAAAAAAAGCCACACCTTATATCCATAGGGACTGCCATGAAATGCCCATACAGATATATTTTCTTTCCAAAATTGAGAAAAATGTGAAAACCATTGCGGTGTGGAAACTATGTTTATCTTCATCAGAGAGCACTCATTCAAGCTTACTTTTTAAACTCCAGATGCTAAAATGACAGACTAACAACATCATTTTTTATTGATTTATTTTAAAATTGAGTTGATCGAGAATGGCAATGACTTGATCTTTTCAAATTTAAAATATGACATTTGTGTTCTTGCTCACCTGTATTTGTATTTCAAATCTATATAAACGTAGCCTGAGTCACAGTCTGTCCAAAGAGCACTGAATCTGTACTGGAAGACTTGTGCTGCTCAAGACATCTTACATTATGCGAGCATTTAAATCACCCAACTGCTCTTCTCTCATATTTTCTTGTGTGTACTCAGGTGATGTAATTCTACAACCATCTATAGGATCTACTAAATCCTATGTATAATGAATCTTAATCTTGCATATTAAACATTCACAACTGCATGTGAAATTACTATATGAGTATAAATGTGCAATGTCTTATCAAGTGAGATTGCCTTTTCCAACATAAAAACACAACTCCCTAGCTCCATAGACAGCTTACACTTCTGGCTTTCTTTATATGAGAACCATTACAATGCAGTGAAAAAAATATGTATTTCTTTAACAGAAATCATTCTGTGCAAGCAATTGATGTAGTCTCTAAACATTATCAAAATGTCATTATTCTGGAATTATTAATTGAATTTCAGAGTAATGAAGAATCAAAAGCAAAACAGCATATATACATTCCTACATATTCATTTTGATCTGATTTCTTCTGCTCTTCTGCATATTTCCAAGGAGTAATTTAGCCTATAATACTGAAAAAAAGAAATACTACAGGAATGGCAATTTCACTGTCCTTCTGATAAAGAAATCTCTGAATTCATATGATGCACCCTGCTCTAGAAGAAATTTGTGGAGTACGGCCTTAGCAGTGGGCTGCTAGGTAGGAGGATGGTAGAGATACGTGAGAATGAATTCCCAGCAGCAGAGGAATGAGGGATGCCAAAAAGAAGCAAAAGATCAGACAGAAATGTTAGGGGGAAGCAGAGGTAAGGATCAGCAGGATGGGAGGTGACTACAGCACCTGTGAGTGTAGTGCCTGAGAAGTGGAAGAGCATCTGCCTGAACAAGGTCAACAATGGCTGGTGAATGTTCCAGCAATGAGATTTTGAATGAGCACTGTCAAAATCACACCCTGGCACAGGGAACGTCTATGCATTTAGATGAAGCTGAAAAGCATCAGCACAAGGCATTTTCTGGTGAATGTGGGTGCTGTGGGTTCCAGTCCTTTCTGGCAGAAAAGGGAAGGGGACTTTCCGCAGCCTGAGAATGTGCTCCCGACAAGCTCTGGATTTACCAAAACCACAGTTTATACAACAAAATAATTAGTTTGCCAGAAGTATAAGTAAATCTCTGGGCACTATTTCAGAGGTCAATGTTTGGTGTCAAACATTTCCCTCTTCTGCAATCCTCTCAATATGCCAATTTCTAGCAATTACTGTTTAACATTTTCTTTTCTTTTTTAAAGTCATGGCTTACAAGTGACAGAGGCATTCAGACAGAAATCAGTTCAGGATCTCATTGCAATAGCCTCATGTCATTCATCTCTTCATCTGTTCTGGTTGAAAAATGTCTACAATATAAAGCAATCTGAGGATGATGGGAGGATTCAAGTATTCTGAAATATAAAAGTCTTCCTTGCTTTGTTTCACTGACCTTATGGTTTTGAGAAACACCTTGCTGTAGTGCAGTATTCTGTGATAAAAATTAATCTGTTTTTTTTTTTTTTTACAGTAGCATTAAAAGGCTCACTCACCTACATATTACCTGAAATACTGTGGAGGGCAAGACATTATTTTGGTGTCTACATCAATGACATAAGATTTGGGATCCTAATTCCATATACTGGAGTTTTGTGATTTAATTTATAGCTAAATAAATGTTTAATATAATAAATAGCAACCTGTTCTAGGTAACCTGTTTTAGATTTGGGGTCGGTCTAGATGATCTTCAAAGGTCCATTCCAATCTCTGTAAGTATGTGATTCTGTGATTGTGTAATATTCTTTTGACTTGTCCTCAAAGTGTGTGGGGAATACAGTTGCATTTCCTACATACATGGTGAAAACTCTGATAGCAGGAGTAAGTTATCATTTAAATGAGTAACTTCTAATTTTAATTTCTGGGTTTAGTAGGAGCTTCAGCAAAAGAAAATGAAGATACATGTACTGAGTCAGAGCCCATTCTAGCTGTTCTACTTTGCCACTGTTGCTGGATAATTTCATATTTTTAGGGATCAAAAAATAGCAAGAGACACAGCTGTGTGCTTTTGAATACATTCAGATCAGTGGTAAAAAGATTAGTTCATTATCACATCTCAGGATAGTTTTATTTACCCAAGAGAGGAATTTATTGATTTTTTAGTCTCCATCCTCCTAGTTCTGTTTCCTGGTTTGATGCCAATCGGTGGTTTTTCCATTAGATACTAAGTGTATTACAGAGTTTCTGGTTATAAAGTTGAAGTCTAGAGGCATCAGCTTCTTATTTTTTCTTCATGAGCCTGCAGCCCTTGGTTTTCATCAGTCTTTCCTGCTTCTCTTCTATTTCATCTGATTTTTACTCAAATCATGCAGTGAGCTCTGATTTTCATCAGCCCTCTCTGTACTTGAAGGCTTTTCATCAGTTTTGCTCCTTGGTTTTGTTCCAGTAACCTTGTTTCTTTGTTTTCATGGTGTCAACTGTCATGCTTTGATCTGCAGCTTTTTTTCGTTAGTAAAGTGTGAGCTTTAAAAAGGTCATAACTAGAAGGAGAAAGATACGTGGTGAACCATATATCACAAGAACTCCTCGTTTGTATTTTTGACATGTGGGAAGGGAAGGAGGAGGAATTATCCATAGCATTATCTTTTTATTTTTCATGGTCATCTCATTCCAGATATAACATCAGAATTAGACTGCTTTCCCATACATAAGTACTTAATTGAGACTTGGAAATTATTTGTGTGGCTCAAGATACAAATCAGATTATAGGCAGTGAGACAGAACCCTTATTTGTCTAAGGATTTTCTGTTGCCTTCTGCTGTAGGATCTCTGACTGTTCTTGACTCTTGTATAGATCTTACACAATCTAGGAAGCTAGTTAAATGATATTTATGACTAATGTATGGTAGAAGAGCAAGCATGCCTAATAACTTTTATGAAAAAAAGCAGTCAATCGGAATGCTCCTTCAATTGCTGGGGAGAGCTAATTGGACAGTTTCCAACAGAGTCCATGGAAAAATGCAGATTCCTTGATAGCAAGCATTAGCTGTGAGAGTATCCAAGGTTAGAGGGAGACTCATGCTTCATTTATCAGCCAGCATAAAAGGCAGTGGAGAATGTTCCTTGCAACTGTGCAAACATAAAACATATTAAAGGGCCAAGACTTAGAAAATGTCAACCACTGCTGTTCAGAGCCTATCCATCACAGTGAGCCAGGAGTCATCACTGTATCCCGCAGCGAGCCATGAGTGAAGCAAATGTTACATAAGCTATTCCTACCCATGGGGATTTCAATTAACTTTTGAAATAGAGATGCATTGTGTTGAACATCATGCTGTTATCAAAGATCTCTGCAATGCTGTCATGCCCATAGACATTTTCAGATTATTTAATCAGCCTTGTCTGGAAGGAGTAAGGCAATGGGACTCTCAGGTTCAAACAGTTTTGCCAAAACTGCAGCTGGTGGCCCCCAGATTATAGACAACCCAGCACAGTTAGCCTGATGTTTGCTGCTCGTGATCCAGCACCAATGGTGTGGAGAATGAACTCGCAGAACATTGTGGTAATTATAGCCTTATCTCCTTCTGTAATCAGCATGCTTCAGCCATAAGAACAGGCCTCACTACAGCCTTTTGGTGCTAGCAACTTGAAGCCTCGCTTTATCACACTCCCTGAAAGGCTGCAATACTGCACACCAAGAGTTACGTGGTCTGGAAGGTGTTAGTCATTCTGTTCCATTCCTCTAAGTTATGTGGGAGAACAGCTTAAAGAGGGAATTAGAAGAAAGTTCTCAGCTAAAAATCATGTAGCGGGAATGAAGAGCCTCATTTTAAGCAAACAGAATTGAACACTGAAGCAAATGCAAAATTGAGGGAGCTGAGAATCGTGTGACAAGTATGCTCACCTATCTTTTTACAGGAAACTTCTGGTGAGAAGCTTAAGTCTCGAAAAGAGTCTCTTGAAAACAGGGAACTTCATGACTGATGAACATATTCTTTTCTTACATGAAGCAATTGGGATGGTTTACACATCTTGATGTAACAGGATGTTCAAACTGAACACAAATTCATTACTATTTTTTTCAGGTAGTATTATTTGTACTGTATCAAGTCCTTAAATCCTGGCCGTGCATGTTTGCCACATGGTGCATCTCTCTTTCCAATCAGCTTTTGTACTTCTCATTCCCTCAGTCACCTATCTCCTTCCATTTCTTTTTCTGCCAGAGTCTGGGGCATGGAGGGGACAGAGGGACAAGATTCAGGTGTCAGTAGTTTTCTTGTCCTACACTAGTGTTACACTAGTATTGTAGAGTAGAAAAGAAGGGAAGAACTGACAAGGAAACACTTAAACCAATAGCCAAAAAAAAAGATGGAAAAAAAATGGTTTCAGAAAGGTTGTATTTTTGAGCAGACATCTCTGTAGTGTACAGCCTGATCAGCTGTACAGGGATGTGAAAACTCCATTGGATGCAGATACCGCTAAGAGAGCTGCACAGTTGCAAGAAAGTTTTAAAATATCTCTTTGAACTGTTAACTTTAAGAATTGTGTTGTATTTCTGTGGTTGGTTTGGAGGTTGGTTCTCTTGGGGGAAAAGGTTTCACAGGGGCAGCCCTTCAAGTATTTACCTATAAATTCTAAGTGCCAGTGTAATTTTAACTTTGAAGGTCAGAGACTGATTTGATCTACCCATAATGTTTCCTTATAAACTCCAGTGTTGGTTAATATCTTGACTGCTGGTTTTGCAAACAAGTTCTCTTCATCTGCTTCTCACAAATAGACCACTGATAAATCAAAATAAAATGTCTGTCACATAAAATGGCTTTCTGGTTAAACAACTGGTTTAGGATGTTTAGATGTTTAATAATTTTTTGGAGCATTTTCTCTGTCATTTGATGAAAATTCCTCGTTTAGTGAGCATCACAGATGGATAGAAAGCACACATCCACTCTTTTGGAAAGAAAAAATCTTTTTCATGTATTCAACACCTTTTTGTAATGGAATGCCTATAAACAGAATGTTGAAATTGAGCATGGAAAGAGCAATGGCTCGCAGGCACATTCTAACACTGTGTAGCAATTAATTTTGATTTGACAGTGCCAGTAAACACTGAAAAGTCTTATTAGAATTGCTACAAAGCAGTAGAAATCAATGTTATAGGCCTTCTTATTACTTGAGAAATACCAATGGACAAATTTCTGGTATTCTTTCTATTTTAGGATCTCTTGAGCAGCAGTAGTATAATACATTTGGGATGGGGATTTTGAAAGACATCAAAAATCATCTGAAATTTTTCCTCAAAATTCTTTCACTTTTTAAATTTCAGGTGAATTTTGTACACATTTCAAAATATTATGCAGTAAAACAAGGTACATGGAAAGTCTAGTAGATTTGTAATCACTGTTCTAGCTCCCTGAGAAATATGCTTGCTGCAGAAAGCATGTCAAGAAAGTAATCTCTGGCTTCGTCAAGCACGTGTTAAGCTGGTTCAGCTGCTAAAGTCTGTACAATTGCAATTCTCCATACTGATATGACCTCTGCTGAGCACTCAAGGAGAACAATTCATCAGACAGCAAGTCAGCAAATCTAGAGAGGAAATCATAACTAAGATACATTACCCACCGTTCCATTGGGGTAAGACTGATATCTGAAGGGTACTGTACAGATATCAGTTCAAAGGTATAACTGGGATTCTTCATCCCAATTCTTTCTTCTTCCAAATTCATCTGTATTTTAAGTCCCCTCTCAACAAAAGCTGCTTGAACCAAGTAAAACCTCTTTAATCTAGCAATGAACACCTACAGTCTCTGGAAGGTAATGTCTCAGGAGAAGGTGTAAACAGCTTTGGATGCCCAGTAGGAGAGGACTGAAGGGCAGTGCTATAAGATGTGAATACACAATGCTGTGACAGTGGTCTGGGGTTAAGAGTCAGACTGGCTGCCCCAAGGGTCACCCAGCTGACCTGTCCTCCCACACCCGCACTGCTCCTGGCGCCATTCAATGGGTGGAATGCTGCAGAGATGTCCGCTTAGACCAGCCTCCATGTAAATACTGCAAGAGAAGGGAGGAGAATCAGAGGATTATTCTTATCAGAACAAAGAGAGACAGCACTCCTCAGAAAGCTGAAGAGATAAATGTACAAGCTGGAAGAGAAGCAAAGCAAAGCAGAACTGACCTGTCAACAGTCTACATCAAAAGCAGATACAAGAAACTCCCTTAATTTCTCTGCAAAACAAAACTAAACTATACAGAAAATTAGGCATGGGCATAAGCATAGGCATAGTACTATTAATCTGCAATCTTTAGGCAACATTCTTTATTTTCACTAGAGTTACAACAAATAAATTTACCTGCTGCATGCCATTTTATTTCATATAAATAAACATGAATAAGAGAAAATATTTTCAGTAGATTTAAAACAGTCAAACAAACAAAGCCTCACCAAATCCTTCAGCATCTTTCTTCATGCTGTTAAGTGTGATTTTGCTCAGCAAAGTACAGTTTTAGAGCACAGATCTTTTATAAGGCAATTGTGTATTCAATGAAAATCATAGGGGAAATTTAAATAAATATTCTGAGTTATCCATTTTCAAATTTGTTTCTGAATTGGTGCATTTCATCTACTTCATTTTTATTTTAATTTCCATGTTTTCTGTTTGCTTTTTTATCACATATGGATGACATATGTAATACACATTGAAGTTCAGAGCTTCTCATTATTTCTGTGAGAAGTGATGGACAGTGAGTGGACGGTGATGTGGACTTAGACCTTGCTGACTGGCAGAGCTCAGAGGATGGTTTCAGTGCTGCAGAGTCAGGTTGGAGGCCTATAACTAGTGGTGTTCCCCAGTGGTCATTGCTGGATCCGGTCTTGCCTAACATATTTATCAGTGACGTGGATGAAGGGGTAGAGTCCACCCTTAGCAAGTTTGCTGATGATACAAAGCTGTCAGGATTGGCTGACCCATCTGAAGGCTGTGTTACCATTCAACAAGGCCTGGACAGACTGGAGAGTTGGGCAGGGAGAAACCCAATCGGGTTTAACAAGAGCAAGTGTAGATCCTTGCACTTGAGGAGAAATAACTACATGGTTAGGGGCTCACCTCCTGGAGAGGAGCTCTGCAGAGAAGGACCTGGGGACAACAGGTTGACCATGAGCTAGCAGTGTGCCCTTGTGGCCAAGAAGGCCAATGGTATCCTGGGGTGCTCCAGAAATAGTGTGGCCAGCAGGTGAAGGGAAATTATCCTCCCCTTCTACTGAGGCCATGTTTAGACTATTGTGTCCAGTTCCGGACTTACCAGTTCAAATAAGACAGGATCTCCTAGCAGGAGTCCAGTGGAGGGCCACAAAGACGACTAAGGGCCTGGAGTATCTCCCACATGAGGAAAAGCTGAGTAACCTGGGTCTGTTCAGCCTGCAGAAAAGAGGACTAAGAGGGGATCTGATTAATGTTGATAAATATCAAAAGGGACTTGGGAGGCATATGGATGAGACCAGGCTCTTCTAGGTGGTAATTATAGGACAAGGAGCAATGGCCTAAAACATAATGTAGGAAGTTCCATAACAACATGTGGAAGAACTTATTTACAGTACGGGTGAAGGAGCACATAAAAAGCTTGCCCAGAGAGGTTATAGAGTCTCCACGTCAATTTTCAAGACCCTGCTGGATGCCTACCTCTGTGACCTATTGTAAGGTACCTGTTTTAGCAGGGGCGTTGGACTTGATGATCTCTTAAGGTCCCTTCCAACCTCTGCAATTCAGTGATTCTGTAATTCTGAGAACAAAAGTGGCATTACCCTGGTGGGAATACATGCAGAGACTGAAAACTAGTAGGAATTTAGTCATCATACTGTAGGTAACCTGTGAGCTAGAGCACCTGCTCTGCATAAGTACAAGCACACACAAGCAAAGGGTACCTTAGAAAGGCTCTGAGTAGTGCAGCTGGAATGTACAGCAGTATGTATCAGCCCTTTAGGCAGCACTGAATGCTTCTGTCCATGTCACTCCTTTATCATTAGATTATCCTTAAGCAATAATTGTCTGAAATAAAGCACAGAATCATGTAATTCTAAGGCACAGTTTCCAAACCAAATTTTGGGGTTTTTTTTTCCCCAATACTTCAACTAACAGCAGTTCTTAATTTATTTCTTCTAAAGCAAAATTTCCTTTCAAGAACCACACAAGTTGCTGTCTGTTGCAGTGATTCCTCAGTAACTGTGTGTATGTAATTCATCTGTTTGTGCGAGTGGCTTGAAAAGGTGGCACGATTCTCATGTTATTGAGATGGCATTGAACTTAATTCCTTAATTCCAGTGGTCTCTGATTGTGGCAAAACATGCTAAGAGTGATATGACTTATGAGTCTACGAGTAAAGTAAAGACTCAGGAACCTCCTGAGTCCTTCACCTGCTGAGAAGTGCTGTTTTGGAAAATAGCTTTCACCTGCAAGTCCCATAACATTAGGAGGAAAAAGATCTGTAAAACCATAAGTGGGAAAACTTGGGTGGATACTTGCAGTATATCTACATACAGTCCCATTGACCTCTATGCTATTTCTATTTATTTCTGTTCTACCACTGACAGCAGTGGTTAGACTAATAGAAAACTGTTTTTCGCAGTATGAGAAAAGGAGGGGAAAAATTATTCCCAAGGGCAGGCAGATTATGCTGCACACTTTACTTTGAAGGCAAAATAGAGAGTTTATGACTCTGGCTATAGCAGCTATATACACTTGCTATCTGGATAATCAAGAACAAATGACAAAAAACACTCGGGAATGTGAAAACTAGAGCTATTACAATGTGGATATTTTTGGCTGTCCCATAAGCCCATCTCAACCTCGTGTGATATGTGGCAGTCAGACACAGCCAGGCGACATGTGTGCATCTCCCACTGTGACAGGCAAAACTCTTTGTTTTACAAGATAAAAAGAGATTAAAAGATGTTATCCCTTTTGAGAATATTTTACTGAAGTGTCACTTTAAAGGATTGGATTGGGTTGCTTAAAGAAAACAAAATAGGGAAACCCTTTTAAGGAGTTATATTTTCCCGAACAACACACAGTTGGCAGGGAGTGCTGTCTTCCCAGGACCTTTGTTTAATAGCTGCAAGAAAACTCTGTGTGGGCAGACATGGAAAACAAATAATGCATATTCAATTCAGTGTCTGCCCTGTCTAGGTTTCCACAGCACACCCAGCACTGTATTATCTCCGTATTTGCATGTTATTAAGAAAAAAAAGTTCGAGTTGGAAGGGACCCTAAGAAGTCATCTTGTCCAACAATCCTGCAACACACATAGACATCTACAGCTAGAATGTCTTTGCCTGTACAATTCTGAGGCATTTTAATAGGACAATCAATTAAAAAAATATGTAAATTATACTACATTATACTTTTTATATTTATTTTTATTTTGCTTTTCTGTTTCAAATGTTCTAAGGAAGAAAACTTTCTCTCCTGCTTCTGAACAGAAACCTGCACAAAGCACAGCCTGTTAACGATAGAAAGAGCCAGAACTCACTGCAGGTGAGCTCCTCCCAGCTGCACACTGGGTGTCTTGTTTTGCTCTGCGAAGGAGGAAAGGTATCGTGTAGGGCAGGGTGAACTGCCTGACTGCTTGGCTTTAAAGCCAGCTGTGAGGTCAGCCGGCTGCCCTTCTTGTACTGCCCTAACAGCACAGTGTTCTAACACATAGGAAATGTTAAATATTAAACGTATTTGTCCTCCAGGAGTGGAAGTAATAAAACCCACAGGCACCGACACTCCCTGCAGCTTGTGCCCTTTTTTGCAAGGGTGCCCCGCGAGTCTCAGGGCAGAGCAGGAGACAGGCAGTGCTGCTTCTGCAGGGGATGCTTATAACCTGGCTCCCCTTGGCACAGAGGGAGCAGAAACAAGCCTTCTCCATGGCTGTCTGTCCTTGAGAGCTCCACAGTCAGACCTCGACAGTCCTTTAACAAAACCAGACCATTCCCTCCAAGCATACATCCCAAATAATGCTTAGAAATATCTGAGTATATCTGTGTCATCATATATCCGTGTCATCACAAGAACTGTTTCTGGTCTATCTGAGTACCCAGTACACAGGATCTGCAGTCCTATAATAGGCAGAAGTCTACATTGTCTTGTATATCTTACACGTTTACCATATGAAAAAGCTTGAAAGCTTGAATCTAAAGACCTTGAAAACTTGCAGGTCTTTCTGTTGGAAGGATTTTTGCTAGTGGTTTACAAAGAGCAGACAGCCTACTGCAGTCAAACGGTTGTTTCTTTTGTCAGTGGGAATAAAGCTTTTTGTGAAGGAAAAAGAAAAAAGAATTTTTGTTGTATGGACTCCATAAAGCTGTGTTATCTTCTGTTAATGATTTATGCAGCCTGACTTCTCATGAGTCCCCCAAGAGGCCTCTCTCGAGCTATTCTTCCTTTTCTTTATAGACCCACTGGCCATAGCAGTGTATTCTGACAGTAAACATCCCATCCACTGCGTTAGAAAACTTAACTCAGAAAACATCATAGAGCAGTTCTAATTTTGTTGTGTTACGATGTTAAAGTCTGATTTCCTGCAGCTCCAAGGAACTGTATGTCAGATGCCCAGCAGAGGATATGTAGCTCAAATCTGATAGGAGAAAAGTCTGTAGTAGCTGATGGATAGGACTAACCCTTTTACAAACATGAAAATCTGTTTTAGATTGTTGCAAGTTCCTATGCTTTCTTCTCACCTCATATAGTCAGATTCTTGATTTTCAACATTTTACAGAAAGAAACATAAACAATTGAATTTCTCTTCCTACATACCTTAAAATTCCTCCAAATAATCTTCCCCTGGCTTATGTGAGACATACAGAGTGCTTACTGCTGTGCTGAAAAGGCATATGGCTTGTTTGGAAGGGGAACCATCTGCCTTTCTTTGCTTATTCAAACAGTGGCCACTTTTACCACAGATGTTTGTGTAAGTTTGTTGGACTTATCTATCCCATCACACCAGCAAGCAATTCTCACACACCTACACATCTTGCGTGTGTGCCAGTAGGTGATCCCATACACACATGTATATGTAGATGCAAACACATACATACATGTATGTATATATACAAATGTGTGCGTATGTGTTTATTCACGCACCTTTAAACCCACTACAAAATGACCATCTTGTTCAGCTTTAATTAGTCACTAAATTTATTGTGCCTGTAAGGCAGAGACTGCTAAGTACTGTGCTGGAAAAGTCTTTTTTATGATTTCTTTCCTCTGGCTCCATAACTTGCTTGTTGTCATGTTCAGGCTTTGTTCTGGAGTCGTAGCCTATGGCAATGAATGGGATTTGTGAGAAGTCAAGAGAATGTGGGACTCAGCAAAGTGCAGCAGATGAAAATGTCAGAGATGTGTTGGCAGCTTGTGACAGAAGCTGGATAATACATTCTGTATACATCCACAGCAGAGTACCAGGCTCACAAATCCCTAAAATGTTACTACCAGCATCCATGTTTGCTCTCTAAAAACCAAAGAATGTAAAATAAAGTAACCTATGGAAGATTTTCAGGGTTGGTTGTTAGGGAGAATTTCTTCTCAGAAAGAGCAGTGAGGCACAGGCTGCCCAGGGAGGTGATGGAGTCAGCATCCCTGGCAGTGTTCAAGGATGCATAGATGTGGCACTGAGGGACATGGGTTAGTGTGCATGGTGAGGGTCGTTTGGTGATTGAACATGATGATCTTAGCAGTCTTTTCAATGATTCTATGATTCCACAGTTCTATGAAAAATGGATGACATTTCCTGGTGTTTCTGCACATTGGTATAGAAATGAAACTTAGTGAGGATGAAAACCATTATCAAGAATAGACACAGGGCTTTTATGCTGCTTATGCTTATATACCACAAGTCTCACTTTGTACAGAGATACACAAGGGGTTTCCAGTGGCAGTTCTCTGATGGTAAGGGCACACACTTAGCCCAGAACTCAGGGTACCACAGCCCTGTGCTCATTTCTGCACTGAGAGTGGAAAGATACCAGCTCTCTGGGTTTTGTACCTGCCCATGCAAAACTCCAGTCTTCCCATGGCATAAGAGCCCTGTTCATTGCAGAGAAGTTAGGCTAGATTACCTTTCATGGTCCCTTCCAACGCAAATGATTCTATGATACTATGAAAAACAGCCCTGCCAAGGGATGGTGAGGCTACTCGTGGCACACAGGATCTGCAGCATAGAATTAGAGCAATGCATCCCGGCGCCAGAGCAGGGATTAGGCCTTGCCTTTTGGAAAGTTTCTTAATTAAAAGGTGTTTGGTAGGGTGATGAGAAAAAGAGGTGGGTGACTGCAGCAACCTTCACATAGCACACCTTCTGATAGTCAGACAGCAAGAATGCTTTTATTTGTCAAAGAGCTTATTCAGCACAGTTAGGCTATGGGTAAACACTACACCTACTGTATTTGTGAGGAGCGGTTTCAATGGGACCCCTGGAGTGTCAGCAGGCTTATTCAGGGGGCTTAATGAGTGTAAATGGGTATTTGCTAGTGTAAAAAATACCATACACAGAGGAAAACAGCTGATCTCTTGATGGTTGAATTACCTTACCATTGACACTCTTGGGATGCCAGTGTACAAAGTTAATTAAGTTGTAGAAGATATTTTAAGAAGCTGAGCCAGTTTTTGTTTGAAGGTCTTTGTCGTTTACAAATCTAAAAGAGGCGCTGCAAAGCTGTGGGTGATCATAGTGCAAACAGAAGGAGTAAATGTGACCTCTGGCAGGGCTGGGCCCTGCTGAGGGTGAGGATCACAGGGCTCCTGCACCTCGCGGGGGCCCTGAGCGTGCCTGGAATCTTGGAAACTAAAACAGCCAGTGGAGGTGAGTGGAGAAATGGACCAAGGGATCCTGGATCATCTCCCAGACTTTCATGGGTTTAGGGGAGAAATGAAAAAAAGGGAATCTAACAACTAAAATCATAGAAGATGAAAGTGTGTTTATATTCAGGCTTGACTTTTTTGACACCAGAGCCCTAAGCATCTGTTTTTTGAACACTATCAAACTCTGTTTCCCTCTTGTACTCTTCCATGTCCAAGAGAATTAGATGTGGTAGACTTCATTTAATGACAAGTGTCTATGGAATGCCTTCCAAAGAAGTCCTATTATGTTGAATCTGTATTAATCTTGTGTAGCATCTCTCATTTGTAAGAACCAGTTGGGGGCTAGAGGCAGCTTTCTTCAGGGGAGAGTCTCTTCTCTCCGCTGGACACATTAACTGCTCTGTTTCATTTTACTGTCCTCTCCAAGAAAGGAACATTTTGACAGAATCAGAGTGAAAAATACTTTTCCTTGGAAAACCATGATAGCTGTAATAATCCATCTCTCCTGAATATCCACCACGTACAGAGCTCCTTCCAGCCCACAGGAGCCCAGTGAAGGGTGAGTTTACAAAGTTTCTGATAAGATAGCACAAGGGAATCAGTGACAATGAAAGTGATGCAATTTATTTATGGAGTATTTTGTAAAGAAAGTAAAATTCTGGTAAAATATATGGCACATTTCACAAATAATTGTTGTACAAGTCAGAGATCTCACTACAGGCAAATGTCAGGATGAAAATAGGAAATGAATGCTCTGGATAACTGATTTACAGTGGTTCTTATAATGAACAAGGAGTTAATTTCCCTAATTTCTCATCAAATGATACATTTTTTGAATAGGTTATTATTTTGTTGTTGTTGTTGTTGTTAATTTCTATTACAAAACAGTGCTGGAAAAATGCTAGTTTTGTGAATATCTGCTTGTAGAGAAGGGATGAGGAAATTCCTACTGGAAAAGACAAAATTTGCAGGGAACATCTTTTGTTTTCCTGGTTAACAAAGAGCCATCCTATCACAATAACATGAGAGACATTCTATTTCACACACATTAATGGTTCTATGCTGTTACATGTCTCCGTGAATATGAATTATGAAGGATGTTTGAAACACAATCTTTGGACAGCTTCCCTTAGAAATGATTTTAACACCTTCAGATAATACAACCCCTTGAGCTCCTGGAGATCAATGAATTCTTGTAGGTGGAGGCTGCTGGTGATGCACAGCAGGAGCTGTTTCCCAGCTGTATCGCTGATTAGCAGGAATCTCACCTTGCCAAGCCTTTAAATCCTAGCAGAAAGTGCACCAATTAAGTGTTCAAATCCTTCAGCCTTAAGCCATATGTCAAGGGAAAATAATTCACTGGCACAGGGCTTTGGGTCAAGCTTCTTAGCCCAGCAGTTGATGTGATAATGCTTTTGCATTGTGCTGCTTGCCCACCCAGGAGGAAGGAGAGTGAGACCTGGCTATTGTTTCCCTCTAACGCAGAGCACTAAGGAATACAAATGTAAGTTTCACTCATTAATAATTTCAATTTTAAGGAAAGGTGATGGAGGAGGAGTGTTTAAAGTATTCTTGGCTGAGTGAGTATTCCTTGAAAAAGCATTGTGTTACACTGCCTCACAGCTCTGCCTGCAGTTCAGTTCTGGCCATCACTATCTGCTTGCACCAAGTGAGAAGAGCACCTTGGGAGTGGATTCTGGGGAATGAGCAAAAAAATCAGATTTAGTTATGGATGGGGAGTGTTGATTTCTTAGGACTGGCAGAGAGCATATAAGGGTTTGCTGAGTAAAGCCACATGTTTAGCTGTAGGCTAGGTTAAAACTCAGTGAAAGTCCATGAGAAGCTCCTTGGATACTGGAATTAGTGGGTGAGACTGGCTCCCTGTGCCCCACGTGCTCTGTTCAAGGAATGGGGTCACCAACATTTGAGAAGGCAAAGAAAAGCCCCAAAAACATGTCTGAAAACTCACACTGACTATAGATTTCCTGCTGTGCAAGAAAGGCCTCGCTCTTCTGAACCGTAAAAGTTGTTGTTTTTCCTGACAGAGAAAGGTCTGCAACCACTGTTGCAGTGATGTCATCCAGAGCCCCTTGTGCGTGCCTCAGCATTCAGAGATCTTAGACCCAACCTGCAACAAGGTGCTGCGGGAGCACGAGGAAACCCAAAGACAAATCTAGAAATACTTAAGTCATCCTCTAGCAGAGCATTGCTTCTGCGCTGAGCTGAACACTGAGTGCTCAAGTATCAGCAGCCACCCCTTCCCCTCCCCATGAAGAGAAAACTTGCTGGTGGAGTTGACATATGACAAGATCTGTGATTGCTGGCTTCTGATCGAAGTTTTAGTACCTCATTCTTCTGGCTCTAGACTCCAAGTGCACCCACTTAGTTCTTGCTGCTTGGCATCTCTCATGTGAATCAGCATGGGAAGGAGCTTTCAGTAGGACAGGGGACCAAAGTTGGGAGATCCTAAGCTTTAGGTCTATGAAAAAGCAACCTCTCCCAGAGCTGATATTTGTCCTATGAATATTTTCTTAAGCATGTAGCTGCTCTACCTCCTGCAAGTGCCAAGTCTGAAATATGTATGTGTGGAGGGGATAAAAATAATGAGATTAATGTAAATTAGGCACAGACATGGAATACAAAGATCAGATATTGCAGACAATCACTGGGCTTGAGTTTGGTTTCAAGTGAGTTTATCCACCTGCCTACAGTTGTCTCAAATATGACCATAATACTGGGCACAGTTTTGCTTTTACAAGGTCACTGCATAAATGTTTATGTGCTGTGAGTTAAATCATGCACTTAAAGAGGGAAGAGGATGAAATGGAAAACTTACTAACCCTAATGATGAATGGATTGCTCATTACTCATGCTAACAGACAGCCAGCCCAGGCAGGAAGTTTCCATCCAGTAAATGTATCTCTCTGAAAATGTGCCAGGTAGAGGTAAAGAAAAATGTTAGTTTAGCCATTTTGAAATACTTCTTGAAGGGCTCTGGACTCCTTCTGCAGAAGGAATAAAGAAGAAACTGTGATACTAATAAATTTTAAGCAGCAAGCATAATCTGAGATCAATAAAGCATGTTCTTATATTAGTCTTTACTTATAGCCAGTTCTGCCACCTGTTCTATCTTATTACAGTGTTTCATAATGGACATGTCTATCTTTTTTTTCATTAAAACTGACATAATCGATTAGCAGCTAAGGAAAAAGCTTTATAAACCTCTCAGCTGAAAATCTGATTAGTGTAGGATGGCCAAATATTGCCAAATATCACATTTATTTCAAAACTTGTGGAAGATGAATGGCAGTTGCATCTTCATCCAGCCCCTTTTTTAAATGGCCTTAACTCTATTAGACAGCTGTGTTGAAGAATAATTTAGATCTTGGAAGTTTAACCACTATTTTTTTCTGTTGAACTGAATCTCTTGAAACACACACACACGTTTAGAAGCAGTGGGAAATGACCCATAAACCATAAGTATATTTTGGTTATATTTAAAAAAAATGCTTGTGTGTGTATTTATACAGTACCCACAGAGGAAGAATTCAGAGGTACAAATAAATACTCTCTGCTCTTTCTTCTGTGAGCCATCCTTTTGTTACACCCTTGTAAAAGGGAGCCTGTTCTAGGAGGCTTTTAAGTGAGAAAGGTGAGGTGGGACCAGTTCAGCTTTTCCACATCATTAAATTCTCTAACAAACTGGTAATACTCCACTCTACAAAAAGTTGAATTCTTTGCTCAGATGTCTACTGGAAGATTGTGGAAGAAATAGAAATCATGTATGTCTGTTTTTCCACAGATATTTCCTGTTTTTCTACCTTTATTTATTTATTTATTTTAATGATTTCAGGCTTTCTGGCTGCCTGAACACAGTACTGCTTCCTTCCACATCAGGTGTTACTGCATAACTTGCATCAGTCACCTACACAGCACTGTAACCATTAATAATTTCATGATGATAAAAATAGCCATAATCTCGAGACTTCTTCCAGCAGAAGGAAGGTCTCAAATGCTCTCAACTCCTGCAAGACCTTGAACGACAGTGCCTCAGAGAGGTTATCGAGGAGCAGGATATATTACTATTTCATCAATGACTGAGTGGCAGATACTCGTAGGAGACATTCCATGCTGTTCCTATGAAATTAGAATCAAGGGGGATGCATGTTACCATGCTTCTCCACCATGAACATAGTGCTGTGATGTGCTAAGACTCAATTTCACAGGATGTGCTGTTTAAATCTCTGCAAATGTCTTTGAGCACAGTCCAACGCCCCACAATGCCACAGAGGAAGACTTCCACCTGACCCCAGTTCATAGGGTTACAGAGAAAGATGACCGTCAGCCAGACTGAACAGCAAGCAGGGAGGATAACTATGGAGAGACTTTTGAAACAATGAAGCTGTCAATTTGAAAAGAAATCTTAAAGAAACACAGATATTTGCGACTGGTGGGTGAGACCACTTTAGAAATAGCAGCACCCTTTAAAATAAAGGTCGCATGAGATTCTTTGTCAATGATAGCGTGTTTGGTTTGATCTGTGACCTGAAAGGAAAATTTTTAGGTAGACTTCTAAGTAAAATATATGCTGACTTCTTAGCTGATCTTTTTTTTATCGTACATCAACTTCCTTCCACAACTGATACAGCCCGTACAAACATATGATGATACATACATATACATGTGTGTAAATCTAAAAGAGCTTGAGGAAGACTCTACTGCTATTGCCCTTACAGTCTTCTATGGTCTATTGCCCCTAGACTATAGCAACAGCAAGACTATAGCCAAGCAATGGTTAAAAGTACAATGTAAAAAACCTACTATTCTCAAGTGCAACAACCGTTACTGTTGAATTACAGCTCTGTGTTGTTATCTAGCAGTGATATGGACCTAAATTAGGCATGGGCACAGGGTCCCTTTTCTGCCAAGTTTGACAGAGCACGTGATACAAAGTTTACTTTGGCTTTTACTTTTCTGATAGCTTTGTGCTTGCAGTGTGGTAAAAAGCCCATACTTGATTAAACTTGAAGCCTGTTGTTGCAAGGCATACTCGTCAGAACTTGCATTGGTCAAGTAAGTTTGCGTCAAGCCAGTGATTGGTGTCTCCTGTCTTTGGTGTTAGGAATTAGAAATTTAAAGCTGAACACATTTTACCAGTTAACCACATCCTGCAAACAGTGAGTTCTTGACCTCATAATGTAGCCTGCATGTCTGTCAATAGCTCTAGCAAAAATAGCTGCTTACTCACCTGTGTATAGCATTTCTGCTTTTGGGGGAGACAAAATTCAGCCTGTGTTTGTTGTTTTCCTAAGAAGGCAAATGAAAGAGCTTGAAATTTGAAGCGAGCAGTGCTTCTGATGGAAAGCATTCTCTGTGAGGAAGGTTTCCTTTGTTTTCTAAAGATGGTAAGATTCTGTCTTCGTCTGATATGAACTGAAAGATTTTCCAGTGCTACATTACTTCCCAAAAAGTGTTTTGTACCTAGCTGCTGAAGGCTTTGTTCTAAGCCTTAGTGGCTTTCAGCTGCAGTCGGGCTTCATTCACCAAGGGCCCTAATCTGGTGTCAGGAATCACCTGGAGCTCAAAGAAGGACCTGGGCACAGGAATGAGGCAATTGCAACGATCTAAGGTAAGTACTAGGCAGACAGCCTCCAGCTCTGCATCTGGAGCTGGCACGTTGTCTTACATCCAGCTTCAGGAACAGGAGGCTGCAATAACACAGCCGCCAGGTAACAAATGCAGAGGATATTGGGGCCTCAGCAGGAGATGGGAATGAAACTCCCATAAAGCTCAACATGTGAGAAGGTATTTTTGGGATGCTGCCCAGTCATCCAGACTCAGTGAGGAGTCAGATAAGACTCCAAGGCTTCACACAACCTTAAGAACAACAAAAAACATCGCAGGCCTTTAATGGGAGACAGCCAGCGCTACTTCCCACAGCACCATTTCAGCCTTCAAGCTGAGCACTATATTTGATTAAAACTGGCAGGCAGTGGGAATTTCATATTTCATTTTTGCAGCCAAAATTTCATTGCACTTTCAGAAAATCATGTGTAGCACTAAAAGAAACAATTCAGAGAACATTTTCTTAATAAGTAATCCTTTTTCATTCTTAGACAATCTGTGTGAGGCTTCATTTGCCATCAAACTCCACTGGTCGATGGAGAGCTTCAGATTAACTTTCTTTTTCACAAATGCACACGATGTTAAAATGATCATTTAGCTATAGTTGTAGTGCAGAGTTTTGCTGAGTTCATTTAACTTCTGTGTACAAGAATTCTGGTCCAGGCTAATGACTGCTTCATTTTCTCACTCTCTTGAGGAATGTCCCATCCCACTAAAAATATTCCATGTGAACAATGTGTGCTGAACTCAGATTATATATCAGGTATATTTTAAAGCATATTAATCCTGGAGTCCTACATTTTCTGAACTTTATCTTTGCTTTCTGTCTGTTGCTAACTTTCAGCACTTCCAAGTGAATGATTTATAACACTAAATGCAAAATGCAGCTTTCTTATTAATGTATTAAGGTATATAGATTGTGTTTGTGCAACTTTAGAGGTATGGATTCATTTTAAATCCAATCGTTATGTTTTTCTTACAGATTCCAGTTATGATGTTGAATTCAGTTGCTAAGATATTGGCCTTAGTTCATTATACATATTGTACTATTTAAATTCTTATATCCTTCCTGTGTAACAAAACCGGGGTTGTTCCTTTGCCATCCCTGCTGTGTGTTTGGGTCTCTCAGCTCAGGCTGATGTCAGGCCAATTTAGAGGCTCTGGTCTCCAGTTTTTCTCTCTCTTAGGCAGAAAAAAACAGACCCACTGCACAGGAGCAATTAAAAGCCAATTTCATGTGTCAGAATATAAAATATTAGAGAAATTTGAAAAATTGAGCTGATCTAACTCCTGTAGTATTTACACTGTCCCTGAAAACATCTGCAGTCTGGCCTCATAATACAAGCCTGAATTAAACACAAAGCAAGTCCACAGGCACCACTGGAGACAGCTGCTGACAAGTTTGCTCTCATTCTTTTCTAGAGGTGTAGCAGGCGGCAGTTCAGACCTTAAACAGGTGTGTTCCAGGCATCGAAGCCCTGCAGTGGCAGTAGACTTCTGGGAACACACTGGTACAGGGCTCCTGACTGCATGGCTGCCCTTTCATGTACAGGCAGCTTGGAGATTGCTTCTGCTCTTCAGGCAGAAGATTTTTCTTGTCTTCAATCCTGGGATCACAGTTCTTCTCCATGGAAGGGATCTGAAGTGGCACAGGGACATATTCTGTGCTGGGAAGCAAAACTGAACCATTAAAGCTGTGATTTTAAAGCAGTTATCTATCTGAGGCGCTTCACATTTGCAGATCCACTCTTTCTGTTTTGCTGTAGAAATGGAAAAGAGGACTGAGCTATAAGAATAGAATTCATAAACTGCATGCTTCTGCTTTGAACCCAGGAATTTCCCATGAAAATCAATCTGTGGTCTTTAACATGTTCACCTAAAACTACAACTCAACTTTCTCTGGGTTTTGTTTGAACCTGGTCCGTACCACCAGGCAGTTGTTTGGAAAGATAGTGAGACTGTGTTTGGACAACATCAGCAAATTTTATGAAGTCTTAAATTCTGATAACCAGCACAGTGATCTTATATTACATGTACTTTCCAATGATGGAAAATTTTCTTCAAATAGTCAGTGGCTTGTGGCTTTGAATCTATAAATGAAGCTGCTGGTGCAGCCCTATGTATGGGTTCTGGTAGCTAAAGAGAACAGTACTTGGAAGAACTATTCTTCTCTAGTATCCCTGGTAATTGCTTCCTCAGTCTCTATTTAGTGTTTCCCATTAAATGCTTAGTACATTTACTTAGCTTTCAGTTGAAAGATGATTTTCCAACTCTGTGCTTTCTATGAGCTCTTTTTATTTCATGCATCATCACTGATAATAAAGATAACTCAAGCTAAATCATACCATTAAGTCTATCTTTGTAAAATCATCTGTGGTTAAAATATGCCTTCAGCAACTTCTGAAAAACCACACTGCTTTGCAGTATGCTAGTTTGGCACATGAGATGGTAAGAATTGGCTTGACTGCCAGATCTTTGTGGATTTGCAACTAAAAAGCACCTCTGTTCTCCAAATGAGCAAAGCTTATAGTGTAATGGATGAGACTTAATGAACCTGTACCCATGACCCCTGTGCCCACTCAGGAAATTTTGGCAGCTAAACCTCACTTTATATATTTGGGTTTCAAAGAAGATGACATTAAAACACATCACTCGCACTTTGGCCACTGCTGTTTTAGTGTCAGTGGCAAATAGCTTTTGTGGACAGAGCTGCACATGATGATCTCAGGGGCACTACAGACTTTTTTCTTTCGCAATCTCCTACTTTTTTAAAACATTTGGAAGCACGTTAAAGCAAGGACTTTCCCTTTCAGTCCAGTGCATTGTTTGGATTTCCTGCACGTGCTACATGGTAAGAGAGCAAATCTATAGATTGCACTCGATTAAACAGATCATGTAAGGGAGATCATGAAAATAAATGTACATCCATCACTATATCCTAGTCAATAGTTGTAGTTAATATGCACCATTTATTTCACCATTTGGTTAGGGATGAACCGACAAGAAGACAAGAGCTTGATATATTTCAGTATCCTTAAAATCTGGAAAGTGCCAACCAAGAAAACGCTCATGGATTTGACTTCCATGGATGGTAGTTTTTGTTTATCTCCAAAGGTGCAGCCCTCACTATTTACCCTGACATCTTTCATGCAAATATTGGCAGGGTCGAGCTTAAACAATGGGGAACCTGGTAATAAAGAGTGCCTGTGCCATGTTCTCCCTTCACACGGACAGAGAACAACAGGAAGTGGGTGAATTTTAAGTTGCTTGTCAGGGCAATAACTCTTGCTGACAAAAGAGCTCCGAGTTGGACAGTGAAGAGGGAAGGGGAAGTTCCTTGATCTCCTTTGTCCCAGTACAATGTGCTGGATTTAATAGAAGCTGGAAAGGCAGAGCAGAATACTCTCTTGTCTTCAGCAAAACAGGGTTGAGTCAAAATGAGATATAGTATTTCTCCAACTTATTTTTGTTCTGTGGAGCACTGCCTGGAGTTTACTACCATGCACCTGCATGGATGCTTTCTTTTGCATGGGCCTTTGGAATCCTCCTTTTGTCTGCCAAGTGAAACTATGCTAAAATACTTTTCTGCTGATTTGGCAGGATTAAGAAATAAATTAAAGCACCCAGACTGCCTAGAAGTCTTGTTTTACCAGCTGCTTGCAAAAATCTACTAATGATTACATTTAAAGTCTTTTTAGCACTTCAGGTTCAGCAGGTTAAGCCTACTGGACCTAGTGGCATGGGAGTCATGTGTCTCCCGTATCTGAGAGATCAATGTTTTATAGCAGATTGGTTTAGCAATAAACAGTGAAAAAAGAACCATCACTTTACATATAGTTCTATTAAACATACAGTACTACCTCACCAATGTATCTGAAGGCAGAGTAGTCTCTGCAGCCATGGTCACTTTTTGCCAAGCAAGAGCTGTTATGTGAACTCATATAAATGGATTCAATTCATGGAAAATGAAAGAAACAAGAACCATGAGAATACAAAATGTAATTAGGAACTCATTTCACCATCCATAAGGGGTTACTTCATTAATTTAGCTCTATCTCTGCACTGATTTCACTTAAAATTGATGTAAAGATATGATGGTTTAAAAAGGTATTAAAGAAAATATGCTGATCAGTGATTCTCAGAAATATTTCTTCCTGTTATTTTGCCTCAGATTCCACTTGTCTGGATTGTTAAATCACATGGATGTGGCACCTGAAACAGGCTACAGTATTTGATATGCTAAAGATACCTGCTGCCTTTTGTCACAAGGAATCAAGTTTAAAACCAAGATAGTAAATTACATAGGAATTTTTAAATTTCTTTGTAAAACAATTATTTTCTACATCTAAGCAACTTTGTGTGAGTTTACTCAGCTGCAGCAGTCTGAGCACCTTTCTCCAAGCTCAAAATCTATGCCTTGAATGATTTCACACTCAAATTCTCAGATTCATACGATTGACTAAGATTTAAAAAAAAAAAAAAAAAAAGCAAGTAGTTTGTGCTGGAAAATCCATTTCAAAGCAGTTTCATGAAAAACAATCAACAAACACTGTATCTATACATTCTGGAATTAACCCAACTCTGAAAACGACATGCACGATTTCTTTAGACTTCTATTTAAGATGAATAGAATTCTGTTTAAGAATACCTGATTTTTCAGAAGCAGGATCAGTCTGGTTAATTAAGAAACCTGAATGACATTTACCAAAAACATTTCCTGATGATTGAGCCTTTCACAATATGCTAAGCATCCCTTCAGGATTTAAGGTACCCCATGGCTTGCCGAGACCAGCGCTTACTGATGATTATCAGTTGAATGGACCCTGTTAGGAAAGATCTTGTCCCATGAAAACAAGGACTCCCTAGAGGAAAGATAACAAAACAGAAAGGTTTATCCAGTCACCTGTTTTGGTAGCTTACAGTCAACAAGGGAGCAAGGTAGGACAGCTGCTTACTACCTCTTTTCTTCTGATTTCTTCATTTGAATCGCCTGGAGAAGAGGGTTGGCAGGCTGCTCGGCCTCCTGTGATTAGGATGCATTTGTGTGGATCAGCGGTGAGGTGGTTTAATTTATTGCCAGCGTTAAATGAGGGCCATTCTCACTGATGATGTTCTACCAGTGTTACAAAAGTCTGTTAGAGCAATTTACTGACCTGGTAAGTGGACTACAGGATAAAGCAGGTCACGTATCACTAAGATACAATATTACAATTGGCTTTATTCATCACAGTTTGTAATTGCAGCTGCATTATTGATTTAAGAGCATTCACTGCAGAAGTCTGCTTTAGTTGATTACTGCTGTCATTTTCTGTAACAGCCTTCAATTGCAGCAATCCTATGTCTCAGTAGTCCAGCATTCTTCAATAATGGTTGCCTGGTAATGCTTTCTCATAATTTCTTTATTAACAACAGTGAACTTGGGTTTCTTGCAGATGACTTGTAAGTAACTCAATAGGGATGAAATATTAAAAGAAATCCAAACCTTTCACTGCAGATCTCAGCTAAAAAGTTTGCATTGGCAGAAAGGGATTGTCTGGATCTGAACTTGGCCCAATATAAGGATATTAAACCACTCGGACCTGAATGTTGTCAGTGTGTGGTTATATGTGAACATGGATATTTAATTTTGACCCTATATCCAAGTCTCAAGCTTGCTAGAATTGTATTATATAGTGTTAAAAATCAATTTCTCCACTGGAAAATGAAGTACTTTGTGTAATCCAGTATAAAACAAACCAATCTCTGTATTCAGTGTGTTGTATGGTCTTCCTCCAAATGTGAAGAAAGTTAATAGTTTCATATCCTACTGCATGCTATACCTGAACTTCTTAAAAAATCTGAAATCCGTTTTACATTTTCACATCATTTCCAAATGTGTTAATCCTGTGAGCTTTTCTCCTGTAAATAGGTGAAATGAACTCCTTTGGGTTATGCCTAACAGTACTGTAGAGATTTCTGTAAGATTCTTTTAAAAATATGATTGAAACAAATAAAATACAGTGGTGTTGAGGAAAAATCTTTCCTGCAGCAGCAGGATATGCTTTATTTTTAAACACCAGTCCCAAGCTGGGCTGGAGTCTGTGAAAATCAAAGACGTGTTTTTTTTTAAAGATAGAAGACCATGCAAATTTGGCATACTGACAAAATCTCACTTATGGAATCCATTCAGTGTCTTAGCCACAAAAACTGTAGTAAGAACACCAACAAGACTTTCAGCTTCCAGAATACTGTATTTCTTCCTCTCTTTTCCCTTCTCTGTACTCATTTCCTGAAAGCTGGCTCATTAAAGAAAGGAAGTGATTTTTATTTTTATTATTTTAAAGCAAATAATTTGCTATTCCTGAAATTCCATCCTATGGGTTGTCCCAGTCTTTGATGGTACACACAGTACTGTACTTCCACCTAGAAATCTGATTCCACAAGATGATTTTGTTGCATGAAGTATATTTCTGAAAGAATACTCTTTCCACGTAGAAGATACTTTTCACTGCTGTCATTTAAAAACAAATATGTTAAGTAACTAAAGGTTGTTTTTCTGGTTTTTTGTTTTTTTGGTTTATTTTTTTAGTTGAGTTTTTTAACTCAGTCTGGGATTACACTAAATGATGAATAAACAAACAAAGAAGGTGTTCAAATGCTTGCACACCATTACATTTTTAAGAGGTTTCAGTGCGTGAGTGAAAATAGCCATGGAAGTCTTCTGTGGGCAAGTAAATGAAAACAAGAACCTGAAGGTCCTTTTTATCCAGTGTATTTGGCTTGTTTACTGGCTTACTTACAAAGTAAATAACTTTGTGCCAAACTGCTTCAAGTCCTGTGTCACCTCTGTTATCAGCCTAAACCATGGAGGACTTAATACATTTCACCAGGTTCCAGCTCCACAAACTCTGAGGCCAGATTGAGGTAGTTCTGCCAGCCTTCCCATCCTTCTTCTGTCCCCTGTTGTTCCTGTGCATCCTCCCCATCCCCTCTGCCAGATGCAGGGATAGGGCAACAGTAATCAGATCTGAGAGGCTGGGGGCAGTTACCCTGGATTACACAAGAACTTCTTAAACCTCACAAACACTAGTTGTCCTCTGCCTTCAGATGATCCCTATCCCACTCCTTGACAGGTAACGCTAAATAGCTGACCAAGCTAATCAAATACTAACTTTCAAAGAGGGTAACAAGAACCCAGTAGGAGTGTGATGGTGAAGTTGCACACTGGTGACTTAAAATTCCTTCTAAGTTATGTAGGTTTTGATTGTTATGTTTGGTTTCTGGAACACCAAGAGGGATGTGGGGTGCAGAGACAAAGGATGATGCTATTGAGATCTTCTGTGCAGAAGTGCTTATGTGTCCTTGGGTACAGAATGCTACTATTTTGGCTATTATTGCCTAAGGTGTCCGTAGAAAATTGAGCCTATAAACAAGTAGTTTGGAGACCACTGGGACCAAGGAGGCCTGATTTCCTGTAAATTCTAGTGTTGGGTTTTATAGACCTTTGTCCTCTAGTTTTCAAGGTGGCTGGAGCATGCATTTGGGCTCCCTTCCACATAAGTTCTCTGGTGTCTAACAATATTAGAACTCACATTACCCTCTCTCCCTCACCAGTGGCATTAATAGGGTTTCTCTCCTCCGCCTGTTTCACACTTTCAAAAAACTGACTGGAACCTGAGACTCTGAAACTGTCACAAGTGTGGTTGAAGCTGTGCTTGCTAACACAAGGTTTGAATTTGTCCATGAACATGGAGCGATCTTAACTGGGCAGGGGAGCTGTAATTCCACCGACTCTACTGTGGTTGCTGAGGCGGCCAGGAGGCAAAAATGTGTGTGCATGAAAAATCTCAGGATTGTAGGAAAAGATCTTTCCAAATTACAGTGATAAGCGAAAACACCAGAAGCTGTTTCACCAAAGTGAAATTCTGTAATACTTTGTTACAAAGCATAATTAAAAAATAAATAAGAAAAAGGTGCCTAGTGGTTAAGAGAAGGGAGATCAGAGTGGGAATCTGGAGGCTCTGGGGATCTTGTCTCCTGCTTTGCTGACCAGGGAAGCTGACAGGAGAGAGGCAGGCAGGTTGGCCACAGCTCCAGAGATTCTGCATTCAGCAGGGAAGTGTTTCATGAAGAAATGTGTTGCTGGGTCCAGCAGTTGCTCCTAATCCACACAGTGTTGTTATGAGTAAAATCAGACCCCAGACGGTGCCAGACCCCATTGGCATTTCACATGGTAACTTAGCAAACAGGAGAGAAAAAAAAAATGATGATAACAGAACACTAATATTAACTCTGTAGAAGAGAAAAAAAGATCTGTTGCACATTGTTCTCATTAAGTAAATGATTTACTGGAATTTCCTCTTGCTTTGCAGCTTGCTTGAGAACATATTTGATCTCAGCTATCTAGGGCCTGGATAATTTCATCTGGTTCTCTGCCAGCTATGACACAGCCATTTAACACTGTCACTTTTCTTGGCCACCTCCATTCAGTGTCTGCTGTTGGCTTCTGTTTCTAAAGTAACAGGATGTGATACCTATGACACCAAGTACAAGTCCAACAGACAACAGGGAGCTCTCATCTGGCTCTGCTTAAAGCTGGCTAATCATTGAAAATTTTGTCTGAGGCTGAAGAGGACAGTGCTAGCTTTTTGGTCTCCTTATAAGGTTTGTTTTTATATACCCCAGGGGTTAAAAAAAGAAAAAGTAAAAGAATATATATATATTAAGGGAAGTAGTAGAATCTGTATAACTGTGGATATATCAGACTTGATTAAGTTTGGTTATCTTAATTCCTGTCTTCAGCTGGTTGACTCAAGCAGTTGGGATTTGTTACCAGTTTCCTTGCAATCTGGAGCTGTTAGCAACAAAACTGAACACAAAAGAAGTCTGAAAGAAAGTTCCCGGGGAGCTGACTTGGTATGAAAAATAAGTAAAAAAATAAATTAATGGGTTTGAGGCATCTGAGATGTCACATTCTCTTCTCTAATTCCCTTGAATATATGAATTAAACACTTCTGAAGATAAAATTGGTGTTTAGAATCATAGAATCACTGAGGTTGGAAAAGCCCTCTAAGGTCATCTAGTTCAACTGTCTATGTACCACTAATACTGACCACTAAACTGTGTTCCTAAGTACCACACTGACATTTAACATTGTTGAAGATGTAATAAGGGTCTGCTGGAAGCAACATGCACATGTGGTGCATATGTGATTTCAATATTGTGATTTCAGTCCGACTCCTTAATCACTAATATACTAGCATCAGGATATAATGAAGATATAATCAAGGTGCTTTAGAGACGTTTTGGAAACTTGAGCATAAAACTGTGGAACACCAGGAATTTAACAAATTGTCTGCTATCTACAAACTTATCACTTATACATGTTGTTGGATTAGGAATAGAAACAGACCTGATTACTGAGTTGAAAATCAATAATGGTTTCTAAAACAGCTGATGAAAATTACTTTAGTACCTTCCTACTTATCTTGTTTATGGCACTGGGTAAAATTAGTTACTGATAATGGAGAGAGCCTAGCAATCCACTGTTTGTGAGAATTTCTCTGTCTGCTTTTGCTAGTTAAAAAAGTAAGACTGAAAAAGTAACTGACTGTTATGTGAATTGACATTTTTATCACCAAAAAGATTTTTTATTGCTTGCAAATATTGTATGTTGGACAGAAAACATTTCTATACTGAAAAATATATTTAAAGAGTAAAAACACTTAATTAGGTTTTATAGTAGCTGTATTTGTCTAGCAGAGAGAACAGATTAGAAGGAGATCAATATGCAGAACCATTCATTGCAACAACGCAAATATGACTTGGTTGATGGGAGTCTAGGATTTGACAGAAATGTACATAAAAGCCAACTCCCATGCTGCTGGAGGTTGCTTTCTCACATCCTGCATTGACCAAGAGTCTCCCTGTGTATTAGCTGCCATCTTATTTATTACAGGCCCAAAACTCAGAGCTAAACCCAATATTTGAAACGATCACTGTGCAGGGCAACTAGTTACGACTGCATTTTCAGCACCCTGAGAAGCTTAGAGCTGCTTGGACCTGGGTGCTCTGCTGCACAATCTGTGCCACTGTCCAAAAGGTGGAAGTGGGAAGAGAATGTGAAGGCAACTGCGTTGGCATGCTAGGCAGAGATATCCTTTGAAAAAGTGCAGGGGACACATCTCGACCTCTGCTCTCTCTGTGCTTTGGGCGTACTGTGATTGTCAACAACACTACTGACCCCAGGCCCATGTCTTTACTTAGAGCCTTCATATTCTGGGCATCATTTCATCCAACATGTACTGTTTACAGAAATTAAAAGTTGTGATGCGTATGTTTCAAGGTAAAAGGGTATGTTTAACACCTTTTCTGTTGCTACATTTACAGGCTTCACCCTGGCCTGGGTAGCACTCAGGCACATACTGCCTTCTTCTGTATCACTCCAGCCCAAAACATTAAAGAGATCCACTTATAACTTCTTATCAGCACAGCATGAAGACAGGAAGAAAATCACTTTTAAGAAAAGCATGCCTTTTAAAACAATCAGCTCAGACTTCTGGTTCAGATTAAGCACAATAAAGCTTGGGTTGCACCCATAGTATATCCTTTGGGGAAGAAAACACCACAGAGGCGTTGTTCATAAGAATAGATGAGGCTTGGAAAGATCAGTAACTAGTATAATCTGGAACCTCAATTCAGATGGTTTGCTTTTTAAAAATAGGGTTCACTGGGGCAAATTTATGCCAGATGTAACAGCCATATCCAGCAAAACTAATTATTTCTATTTAAAAATTCCATTGCTAACACAAACGCTGCCTGAAATGGTGCGGGTTCATATTTTCAGCATATGAAAAGGCTCTTCAGCTGCTGACATCTCTGGAAGCAGTTTGACCAGTACAGCCAGGAGTCCTATGTGGAAACACAGAAGGTTTGTGTTTCAAGATTAAGGGTAACAGACTTTTGCAATGGGTGCTAAGTAGTGGCCATGACTGTGAGATAGCATCCACTGGTGAGTCCATCATCAGTTCATGAAGCTATGCACAGCATATAAATGTGCATTCTTCCCATAGAAATGTAAATCGCATCTGCAGTGGAGATGGAGTATTCCCTTTCTTCGTAAAAGATTTTTAAATGCCTCCAGCTAGTAGCCCTTGTCAGCACGTGCATATGCTCACACAGGCATGTGCTCACAGGACATACAAATACAGATTTACAGGAAGAAGGAGAAGTGAGGAGTTCTTTGCACTGCCCATTAAGTCTGGCTCCTATTCCCAAATCTCACCATAGTATTGCTGGTAATAGAATCCCTTTTGACCGTTTATAGCAAGGCTATCCTTGAAGCAGACAATTTCTTGTGTTTTGACCATGAAGTCTACAGTTTTTTCTACGCATAGTTTAAAAAATTCACTTTCAAAAGAGGTATTAACATGAGCTGTAAAAAGTTAGACTAAATTTGGAATCTATATTCTCTGTTTCAGTTACAGAGCAGTTATGCTAGCTAAGCTTCTCTAATAATGATTTGGACACGACTGAAGTTAGCAAGCACATAGAGCTAGGTCCAGGGATCCATCCTAGCCCAAGAGTTTGGGTTTAGTTAATGCAATTCAAAATTGTTATGGTCGATTGGCTGCCAGATTTTTCCTAAACTGTTTTCTCAGCTGTATTTTGCACTAAGGTGGGGCTCTAAAGTCATCAGGAACGGGAATTTGTGTGGTTTGCACTTATATGTTCATTATCAAGAGCGCATAAAAGTTATGAAGAACATCAGAACACAAGGTCCGGGTTCTATTGCTTTTTTTTTTTTTTTTTTTTTCAATCTTCAGTAAATTCCATTGTTTATAATACCACAGTAGCACAGAAAAAGAAAAAATTCAAGTTCCACCAGTGTGCCTCTGCGTAAGACATTTTCTGTAGATTACCTCCCATAACGTTTCATGAGTAAGGACTTCTGCTTAGTTCTATTGACAGATATCTACATTAGAAGAGAGACTGTTAGCATGGCCAGAATATAAACAAGAAAAATGTATTCCAGTTCTATTGTGATTTTCTTCAAATATATTTGGGCAGTCATTGAAGAAGGTCTTATCTGATTCACAGGGTATTTTCTCTTGAACTGTCAAAAATAATGTTAAAATATTAAGAAATCATTTGCTGATTTGAAAATAAAGTAAAATAAAATAAAATAAAATAAAATAAAATAAAATAAAATAAAATAAAATAAATCAATAAATGCTTCACAAACTCTTACACTTTGAATGGAAAGTTTGTTTCCATTTACTGCATGGAGTTTAAAATTTTGACCAACTGGTAATCTTGGCATCATTGGGCTTGTTAAGTCAGCCCATGACTTGCAGTGTATATTACTGTTCCTACTGTAAATGGTTATGTCACTGTCAACCCAAGAGCAACACTGCAGGTTATACTGATACGGTTTTGCTGGCAGCAACTCATAAACTAAGTGAAGTGGTTGGGCCACCAGAGGAGTGATGAATAGCCCTCAGAAAAACCTCATTGCCTCCCTTTATAAAAAATGAAGAGGGATCAAGATGAGGTGCACTTTGTTTGCATTCTTTTCTTGACTTGCCATAACCCAGCTGAGACAGTAACACAAATCTCAGAGAGAGGCTGAAACTACCTGAGAACAAGTGATAATAATCACAAACCTGACAAGAAGAACTTAATCAGGGAAGAAAATTCTGAAATCCTGTTTGAAGTTGAAGATCTGAAAAACAGCTCAAGTCAGCATCTGAAATGTTGCCCAAATGAGAGGGTTAATTAATGAGTCTAGTTGATCCAACTGCAAAAATTTTGATATTTTCAAAATAGTGAATTTTATTTTTTCCACTCAGTTGTTTACAGTAAGAGGTAAGATAAACTTCCCTGTACACATCTGGAGTTGAATACAGGCTTAGCCCCAAATTCAAGAATATTTGGAGTTGAGATTTCAGCTCATGTCCACAAAAATCTGTTTTGGATATTAATTAAAAAATAACATCTTCATTGTGTGCCTCAAACTATTTCTGAAGAAATAGTGAAGAAATTGCAGATAACAATGCAGAGAAAATATCCTCCTGCAATGACTCTCTTACCTTTCTTCTTCCTTTTCAAACTAATGAAGCATCACTCAAAAGTTCTCTGATTGCTCCTGGGGGAGTAGAAAAAAAAATGGAGACCTCATTCTCATGAAAGCAAATGGGCTGACAGGGCCTGAACAAGGGTACAAAACTATCATGAGGCTACTAAAAATGCTTTCTGGATACCTACATAATTTTACTAGACAGTTCAATAGCAAATGATTTGCCTCAGCATGAGTAATTCCACTGAAGGATTTCAGGCCAAACTGAGGTAATTAATTTGGAAAGAAAAAAAAAAAAGAAGAATTTTAGTCCAGCAGTATTTGAATATCTAACAAATCAAAAGAAATTCTCTTTGCTTCCCCCTCCTTTCTGTTTGAATCCTTATTACTCCTCCTGATAAACTGACTCCTGAAGAATATGAAGGGATAGCTTCCATATACTGACAAACTTCTCCATCCACAGCCTTCCATGGTAACACCTACTAATTCCACAGATGCTACAGTGCAAAACTCTTCAAAGCATTTGTATGTGGAATAATGGGCTAGTTGATCTTTGTTAGAATAATGACAGAATATGAACAAAACTATTGGATGCACTAAGGTAATCAAATCAGTTTTTAAAGCTGACTTTCAATGGGCTCTCATGTTTCAAAGAGGAAAAATTAATACAAGTACCTACCAGTAAGAATTTCTTCTGTAACATAAATTCAGATATCAAACTTTCTGCACAGAAAATGTTGAAACTAATTTTCTTTTCACTTCCACCATCTCTTTTCAGTTCAACATGCTTCTCTTGAAGTATGATCTCCAGTTAAATTTATGCTCCTGACAGGAAAATGGGCTATTCTATCCTTTTCTCTTATCTCAATGCACCCAGTCCTCATGGGTTGCTCTGTTCAAAACTCCAACTATCTCCCTGCTAATTTTTTCATTGAACTCTCTTAAGCTGCACAGCTCAAAGTGTGGTCTCTCTTAAGAAATCATTAGAAACCCTTTCATAGCTGAAGAAGTCTAGCAAGTATTTTCCAAGCAATCTCTGCAAGCCTTCAGGCACAGAAGTAGAATCTAGAGAAGCACAACTTGGCAGAAGTGGTCCTCAAAGACATCTATCACTATGGCTCAGGTGACCTAAAAACTGTTTTTAATGTGACACTCAGTTTAAGCTGTGATAATTTTATAAGTGCTACAGACTAGAAAAGTGCAAGCCTTTATTTGTAAGAGCAGCGGTTACTGAAAGAAACCAGAAGGTACCACCCCTGTTAAATTTCTAATTGGCAGATTCAGGAGGTTTGTCTAAACTGGAGAAAGTGCATCGCCTGGTTTAGTCATTAATAAATAACTCAAGGCCAGATCCAAAGTCTGTTAAAATTTATGGAAAAACCTCCCACTGTCTTCAGTAAGCTTTGGATAAAGGGCTATGGAGCTGCGCTTCTTCACAGCATTTTAAGTTTGGGAGTATCATAACATTGTACTTATTTTTTTTAAAGCATCATAAAATTGTATCATCATCAGAGGAATTTGAACAGATGAAGGTAAGAACTGGCGAACTTTTTAATGCAGTATAAGGGCAGAAAAAAGGAAAATGATCCAGCCAGACTCACTGTAGAGCCCCACCATGCTCTCACTATGCGAATGATACCATCAAGTCAACATGATAATTGCTGATGGGATTTATGCCAGCAGTTGACTCTGCTAGTGAGTTGGTCATCTGCTGAAATGAGGATGTAAACCTTAATAAGAATTGAAAGAACAGAACTGTTATGAGGAATTCCCCATGGAGCCCTTAACCAGTAGACAGTGTTATCTTTGCAGCTGTGCGTAGGAAGAAAGTATAGGCATCCACAGTCCTCCTACAGCATACACACAATGGTGTGTTTCAGATGAATGCTTTCTTCTGTTATGGGATACAACTAAAATGGATCCATCCTTACATCTGGTGTGTCTGTCCTTTTTATTTTTTAAAGCTGATGGAAAGCCTATTCAAAAGCAAAGATGTTATCTTTGAATTTTATTTTTTTTTCATTTTAAGGAGCAGTACAATCATGCCTTCATACGTATACAAAGAGCAAGAGCTCAGTGGGTGGTTTTCTACCCTCATCTTCTGAAATGACTTTTAAATATGCTATTTTGATTAACAATGCCATTTAAAAGGCTTTTTCAGACATAGGCTGTGTGCTCTTTTCAAGTCTTTCTCCACTAATACATACCAGTATATAAACTGACAGCCATCAGCACTGTGAAAAATTGTAAAGGTTGAAGCTTACTATGAATTTTAAAATGTATATATCAAAATATAAGTGATAAAGGTGATGATTAAAGTGTATTACTGAGCACACTAAATGACTTAGTAGGAGGCAATTGGATACCTTTGATTAATAAGAGATTGAAAACCTGATACAGCCGGGCTATTTTCCACCACTGCAGCAGCACAAAGATGTAATAAACTGAGGCTAACCAAGCAATTAAGTTGGTTTGTAGCTGTTCTATATCATGAGAGCTGCACAAAAATGCCAAGATACTTTACTGAATGCAGCCCCAAATTTTAAAATATTTTCAGAAAAAAAAATAACACCTTGATAGCAGTATGCTCCCATGAAAATGCAGCCTTCCTAACAAGAGTGCCAATTTTGTATAATCCCTTAATCTGTTGCTACCGAATTCAAAGCTTGTTGACTTAGCATCACAGAATTGCAAAATCACTACGTTTGGAAAAGATCTCCAAGATCATCCAGTCCAACCACTCACCGATTGTCAGTATTTCCCCACTAAACCATGTCCCTCAATACAGCATGTCTTCTGACACAATTAACTTTTTCTCTGTCAGGAATGAAATCTATATTGATATTTTGCTTTTAAAAAAATATATATAAGGATAACCTAATAGATGTGATGGAAAAGTTAATGGAATAGTTAAATAACCTGCAAGAAAAAAGTGAAAGCTATTGGTCTGGTTGATATCTCACAGCTAAAGTCCTTGGCTATCATGAATAGTTATTTGGGCAGAATATGTCAAATCACACCTTACTGTGGGGAAATACGACGGATTGCTGGAGCTGTGTTTGGCACAGATCAGAAGCACAGGAGGAACAGCCCAGCTATCTTTATATGCCCCCAAACTCTGATTATGACCACTATCCAGTTTTATCCTCAAGATAAATTATAACAGCTTCAGCACTGCTTTATCTCATAACATCCCTCAAGGGGCTGTTGCTCTCGTCAGAAATCACCAGCACTCCAAATCCTGCTTATCTCCATGAAGACGAGGGTGGGCTGATAGGCAAGCAGCTATACCATCTTTCTGTTAACTGAAGATTTCCTCCGTCTGTTAGCACTGGAAAGAAAGACTGAGTGGAGATGTGATAAACAGTGTTCAAGGGTATGAAAGGTTGTTGCAAAGAGGAAGGGAACAAGCTAATCCCCACATGCAAGGCAGATAGGACAAAAAAAAATGATGTGTTCAAGTGGGAGCAAGAAAGACTGTGGTAAGAAAGATTAGAGCAATGTTTTCTGGGTGGTGCTTTCATTGAGAGAAGTGCAGGGAAAGATTACCTAGAGGGAATATGGAGTTTCTTCGTGAATATCTTTAAAAACAGGTAAGTAAAATCTTTATCCCAAGTGAGATGGGCATGCTTCACCACACCTCACTGTCACTAGGCACTGACTGGCCTATTTTTGTTACAGTCCTTTATCACTAGAGGAGCCGTGTACACTCCCAACTAGAGATCAGCAGCCCTATCTACTGAAGTTCTGTTGAGTAGGTCACCAGAGTTAACTGATCTAACCCTTGATTTGCAATTACTTAGTGACTACAAGAAGATGCACAAATTTCTGTGGACAAAGGAGCATATTTTCTAAACAAATTCAACCCATTCTCCTTTTGACAGGAGATCTACCACATTAACAATCAACACCAACATTCATCCAGGGACATCTTTATTAAAATAAAAAAAAAAGTATTCAAAAAATAAATCAGTTGATTCTGTAAGGAATATAATTATTTTGTTTGAAATATTTTCACATAAAGGATGAAAATTACTCTGAAAGAGGAATCTTAGATTTGGATCTAAATGAAAATTCTGCATTATGAAGTCCATTCCTTACAGACCTGCCAGAGATATCTGGAAAACATTTGATATTTGTTGAAACCAAAGTACTAATAGTAAATAGATGGGATTGCACTAAAAAACAAGGGGATTTTTTCCTTCCTATTCCTATAAAGAAGAAATTTAAGGGGCCACAAGGAAATCTGGGGATTGAATGGTTTCCTCCTCATTGCTGGGAGAAGCATCAGCTGATATAGGGACCCAGAGGTCTCATGCTTACAGGAAGGTTTTTGTCTGTTTGCTTTCCTGGCCAGCACTGATTGGACTCCATTTCATTTCAGACAGTTGAAATTATATTTTGTCTTCTATTAATGTTCAAGTCCAGATATGAATAATATCTGATGATGGAAATTCTGGGATGAACTTCTACTTTTTGGGTGTGTATACATCTGGACCCAAATATGACATGTATTTCTTACTCATAAGCTCCCAAATAAATAACAAGAATGTCTGTTAAAAAAAAGAAAAAAAGAAAAAAAAAAGTGAAATGTACTTCTTTTCTCAGTGACTCAAATAACAAAGTTAATCTATTTATAGGTAATATTGGTAAGATTTCAGGATAACAGACGTGACAGTAATAAGCTACCTTGGCCTCAGGCATTTGAGCACAGCCATTTTTCAACTAACGAATCAACTATAACAACTCAGAGTAGCCAGGGGAAGTCATTCTTTCCTTGAGGCAGATGTTCTTGTTACTGAATTAGGCCAAGTGAGGTGGGATTTCTTCTAACCAAATGCTCATTCTGTACCATCAGTTTTTCCTCCTCACCACCCACTGAGTCTCACTTTCCACGTCCTCCAGCTGCCAGCTACCACAGCTAACCTTCCCAGAATCAGAAATCCTCCCTTAGCCTGAGGCTGCTCTCCATCATTGGCTTTGGAGCAAGCACACCAAGCTTGTTCCCAAACTTGGTTTCCTTGCATTGTACAGAGTATATTGTGCTACTAGCCATGGCACTGGGGTGGCCTTTTTAGCTACCTGTTGGATTGGTGAATTCATTCCCCTGCTACCCTAGGGAGCCTTGATAATGATCCCAGAGGCTTTCATGATGCTTAGCAGGAAAGCAGAAATGAACAAGTGCAGACCTCCCTGCTGCTGGACTCGGACAATAGCACTGCTCATAATACCAGCAGATGTTTTTGCTTTTTAGGCCATACAGGGCAAATTTATTTTCCTCTCAGGAGCAAGTGCAAGCACAGCCAAGACCAAGAAATTCAGAGCTAGCTTCCGGAAACCCACTATTGACTTATGCTGCAAAGCAGTACTTACACTTCAGATTCATCAATAATTAGAGTCTTCTGGTTAGTCCACTCAAATGCCAGCTGTGCAAAAAGTGATGCACCCATAAGATGGCTTTAGTTTCGGACCCTGATTTGCTTAAACAAGGAGTACCAGATGATTTCTCTGCTTTGTGCATCACGATCTTAGTGGTGTTGCATTCTCCTTAGCTTATGGTATTGAAGCGTGAAAGCTGTAGTCCTCTGAAGTCCCTATTAAAGTTAGGTGCAACCAGCTAACCTTTATTATTTTTTCCTCTTTATTAAAAAGACAGTATTTTATATGCTTTTTTTTTTTTTTTTTCAGAATTTCTTGCTCTTCTCTCTTCATGGAAGCTCTAAAATTAAAACAGAAAGATAGGGGGAAACATTAAACTGTTTAAAGATTTTAGTTCACAAAACTTTTAACTGGACCTCTTGTTTGGATTCAAAGGGGCAAAACATAAGACTTTGGAGTTCTTCATGTGCCTGTTAAAAGAGAAAGAAAGAGACTCACCAATAGGAAGAAGTTGGCACGAAGCCCTCTTTGACACAGCAAGCACAATGTAAAGGATTAAAGGTCTAATCTAGAAGATATATTGCACACTAAACAGCGGAACCATTTAGGAGAACATTAAATGGCACTTAAGCTAAACAGTTGTCCTTGGGAACTGCAGTTTATATGTGACTGCCCTAATATCCATTTTAAGCTTGCAGGGCTTTGAAAACAAGATGTCATTGTTTTATAAAAACACACACATTTAATCTTCTCTTGCAAGTCTGTTCTTGAAATATCTGGCTGCTGGACTGGCAAAACATTTCAGAGGAAACAAATGGGGCTGGTGTCAAAACTAGTACTGTTGCACTTTATTTCTGAAGTTATTTGCATGTGCTCAGTTGATATTTTTTTGATCCAAATAAGCAAACCACAAACTTTTTCAATGATAAAAGTCCCATTTAATTTTTTTAACAGTATTCCCACTGTTCTATAAGCAAATAATAATAATACAGTTTAAGTAATATGAGAACACCAAGAAAGTGGTCAGTTCTACATTCACTTGTGTTCTGAGTTCTTCATAAATTAATATTTATGGAACTATTAGGAGGCTTCAGCCAAAAATAAAGACCACCCAGTGCAAGTTTTCAATTTTAGTATTCTAGAAACAGTTTGTTAAAAAAAAAAAAAAAAAAAAAAAGCCTTAGTAAAAAAGCCTTCTTATGCACCATGTACAGTACATGGATTTTCAAGCACATCACTCTGTAGGCGTGTGAGCTATATTCCATTCCTAATAAATTACAATACACACTTTTATAATTTATTTACTATTTTTCTTAAGGGAGAAATCATTCTATACACTGAGCAAGTCAGAAACAGAACAGGAAAAGAGGCAGCAAGGAAGGGATCCTGTCTTGTAGGAATATACAGTTCAGTTCAAAAGTCTTCCTATTTTGTAATTAACGATCTAGAAAATTAAATGGAGAGAAAAAAAATGTATTAAAAAATTCACTGTGCATCTCACACCTTTGGTCTTGCATACTTGAATCAACAATGGCACTAATCCTTGAGTAGTGGCTAATCAAGCAGGATATCCCCTGGGTCAAGTCATCATCCTCAAAAACTATCTGAATAAATAAATAAATAAATAAATAAAGTGCCTTTTTTACTCACTAATAGTTTTTATTAAGTGAGCTGGTGTTCTCCAAACCATTCCTGGCAGACAGGCAATCCCAGCTGCCTGCTTTGTTAACTATTCCAGAAGAGAGTCCAAAGGAGAATCAGTGAGGGGCGCAGCCATCTCCAGTAGGGACAGGGTGGCCTGAAGTCACAGGTGGCTCCGGGCTGGGGATCACTCACAAAGCCCAGCAGGATAGGCTGTATGGTATCACACACATGGATCAAGCAGACAGAAAACCTTCTGTCTCTAGCTAGTGGTGCAAGCCATTTCCTGACTGCCAAACGAGTGGGAGAAAAGTTATTTCTATAATAACCCCACCATGCTACTCAGTCTCCCAGACCTTCATGTTTATTGGCACTGCTGGCGTACGATGAACTGCTGTGGTATCTGTGAAGCTGCTCCTCTCAGGATGGGTAGGAATCCGCTTAAATGTTTTTTAATTAAAAGCAGCAGCTGATAGCTCATGGAAAGCATTCTTTGCGCAGACAATTTGGACTCTGTCTGTGCTACATGCTTGCCATAGTTCTTTGTCCCCATTTGACATCATTAGTTATATTTGCCTGAGCAGAGTGGTGAGGTATGCAAAGAGCAACAGCAAAGCTGAGACAAGCTAAGCACTCAGGCATTGGCTTGTCTAGACCACAAAATAAATAAATAAATAAATAGATAAAGATATCCCAGAATTACTTAAGGGCTGCACTAAAAAGTTATTTTAGTTAGACTTTAGTCTTAGAATGTTCTGATCTGAAATTTGGCAGTGGTGGTGAACGCAGCACTGCCCAGCTGTGGGCAGAACGGTGTGGGTCTCGGGATATCAAGTAATTAAGTACTTCAGCCATTGTTTTATCTATTCCTTGAGAATATTTCTCAAAACATCTTATCCTTTTCAGGCCTTTTACATATGCAATACAAATACCACCCCCTTCCCAAAGATGTGACTTTCCACTCTGGTAAGACCGACCCTCTGGTGTGAATCCATCCTGGTCATTTCTATAATGCACACTGCCCAGGTCTGAGCTTCGGGCTCCAGGAACCTTCTGACACCTGTTCTGGATCCAGCTGCACCTCTCACAGAGAGTTCAGAGCTGAAGAGAGCTGTGTCCTTCATAATAATAAGTTTTCTGCCCTCAGCAAAATAGGAAGAACTGAGTAGAGGTAATGTCCTCAATTAGAACAATATCATCAGAAAAAAATGCAAACATCCAGGCACGGGAGCCCTTCTTCCAGTCTGAAATAGAAGCAAAAATGGCTCAAAATGAAGTCTGAATGAAGAGCTATTTCATTGACTCATTATGGTATCTTAATCTCTAAGATACAGGAAGGAAAAAGTAGTCATCTTCTGTCCACAACCATTTGACTGCTTTCTCTTGTGCATTCAGCTCAGTCTTTATGACTCACTGTGAGATAGTCTCATTACCACAGACAAGTCCTTCATGTGTTTTGTGTATAGGACAACTCAGGCTTTTCTTTATTTTACTTTATTTTATGGCTAAAAATAAATAAATCAGTTGATATTTCTGCCATTTTGTACACACATCAGAGCAATCTCCTATTACCAGTGATAGCGCTAAAAGATTCTGCAAAGGACTAAAGGGCTTTGTGTGCTGCAGTGAAGAATCTACGGAAAAAAAAGGTTGGCTTTAACAGGAAAAAATATTTATGACACTTAAGTGGAGTTTATTTAGGCAGAGTTATTTGTTGTGGCTATATAATTTTTGACATTGAAATTTAAAGAAGTTGGACAATCTCCGAATTTTTCAGATTCAGAATCTGTTAAAGAGAAAAGATAAAAAGTCTGCGGTGAGCAGCATATTTCCCCAGTGGGAGCTGGCTGCTCCCATTCTGTAACAATGCATACCCCAAAATAGCAAACAACCAAAACACTTTCAATTTCTTAATAGGCTGTCTGCTGTTAATTATTTTAGTTCCTTGCTGGGAACAATGGAGGTGGATTGGAAACGATGGCTCAGAAATGGTGAGAAATGAGTATTTTTTATGCTTTAACTTTGCTAGTAAACAGCACCTCTCATTAGATCTCAAAGCACTCAAAAAAGGGTAGCTATTAGCACACTCAATTTACAAGCTAGTAGAGAGGGGCAAGGGAGTTAGTAAGGTGTTGAACAGGGTGCAGGGATGGCTTTTGCTACGGCTATTTATAGAGGATTTACACGACTGTAGTGTTTATTGTGTCTTTCAATAAAAAGCAGCTGCAGAAACACACAGCTGGCAAGCTTCAGTACCTGTGAGATACTGAAGACATTAGCCAGAAAGCTGATGCACAGGTACAAGTAGATTCACAAGTTCTGCAGCACTTTAAACATTGCTATTCTAACAAAGGTCTGAACTAATTTTAAATGTTTATGTTGTTCAAAATTCTCTCACTCTGCCTGTTTAAAGCCAGATCCTCATCCTGATAAATCATCCAACCACACTGCATAGCTACAGAATCAAGTCCTTCAGCTAGGTTTTCACTGTGGAGTTGTCCTAGGTTCTACTGCAGCTATTGTTTCTAGTGCCTCTCTCAAACACACATCGAAATATTTCCTCAAGATTAGTGGTGATGTTGAACCAGATTTGCCTGTAAGCTATACAAGTGAGTTAGAGATTCGGCACTAATGGCACATTAGCTGACATTGCACCTACTTTCTCATGCGGAAATTGCAGGAGCTGATTCTGACCCTTTTCATCCCCTTATACACTCATCTATCTGTAAGCTCACAAGGTCCTTTCTGTACATCAGCATTGTAGGCTCTATACTGTCTCTGTATACACATTGTGCAAGAGAGATGCAAAGAAGAAAGGATCAAAGTTGCAACTGTAATCTAAACATCTGCTTCTGCCCGCGATCTGTTTTCCTTGACATTTTCTTATCTCACATGCCTTTCATAAACTCCAGAACTTCCAAACCAATTCCTCCTGTCTTCCACTGCATTATCCTGTCCTGCATTAAAAGAATGAATGTAATTTATATATATCTGGAGATTAAGACCCCATGGAGGGGTTGCAAAGGATTTCTGACCGCTATTATAGCCAAAGGGCTCAAAAAAACACTGATGAAATAGATGCCTGCATAGGGAGATGGAGAAAGTTTTATGTCTCTGTTGTAAAGTGTTTGTATTTTTTATTTAGGATTCTGCAGGAAACAAGTTGGGACTTAGAACTTTACTCTTTAGTGGGGTCTCTTTTGAGAGGCCATGTAAAGGTCAGCAAAACTTGCCTTGTTAAGAGAGAGTGAACAGAAAAGAAAAAACAAGAAAAAAAGAAAAAAGAAAAAAAAAGATTAAAAGAACCTGGAGATGCTTTGATTGAAAAGAAGACCATGCTCAATCGAAAAAACTGTGTCTTGTCTTTTTATCTGGTAAGACAGGATTTTGTGCTCACTGACTGTTTCAAGATCCAAAGATTTCATAGAGGGGCTCATCCCAAAGTCTTCAGGATCACTTCTACAGCCCCCCATGAGCTTTGGATTGGCTTCTATCCACATGTATCCAATTAACATGGTCACTTAGTCCCTTGAGATCCTCTTCCTTTCATCGTTTTGCTTCAAGAGTTAGCTTTCTTAGGTCAATCCAATATGCAGTGTCCATCAACAACACTAACAGGCTAGTGCGTGGATGAAGAAAACACTGGCACCAAGCAGCTAATACATTGGATTTTGCCATAATTTCACACTGTGTTCAATCCTATTGACGTCAGTTCTGTGCAGTGTTTGGCCCTAAATTTTCCCACAATGGGATCCCATTCTTTTCACATGAGAATATCTTGGACAAATTGCCATGTCACATGCATTCAAAGGGCCATGATAAACCTTGCATATTTTCAGAGGGCTCCACTTACATCAAAGGAATCTCTGCATATAAAACAAGGGTAAAACATGCCTCTAATTTAAGGTTAAAATATACTGCTAAGGCATGGGCTAAAATAAGAGATGAGACAGCAAGGAAGTTGAACCACATCAGGGAGCGCATCCAAAGCGCTCTGTCTCAGAAAAAATGCAGTCTTTATAATACAAGAATTTGACACAAATGGGGAAGAATTTGTAATGTGCTGTTTTAGGGAACAAGCTATATCTCCTTTCCTTCCTACCCAGCATCCCCACTGAAATTCAGAGCAAGAGAAAAAATTTATGATTTTATATGCTCTTCATCTCTTTTTAAGCTGATTCCTTCTGGGCTTAGTACCTTACTCCTTCACTGATGATCTAAAAAGACTGTGAAAAAGACAAGGATGTTCTTTCTCTCCCTTTCCCCTTCCCTGTATATGCATTTCTGTGATGGGAAAAAAATCCAAAGCTGTTATCCCAGCTTAAATTCTGGTGGTGAGGTATGGGATTATATGTAAGAAATACCTTATGCATGTATGTTCCTTGCATATATGATTACAAATGTAGAGATGAAATACTATCTCTAAGAGTCTAAAGGAATAATTTAAACAGATGTTGATATCAGCTTAAGTTTCCTAAACCAGAGTAAAATTTTTAAATGCAACTTCCAACTGAGAATATTATAAAAATAAAACTGCAAAGGAGATCACGCGGAGCTGTACATTTGATGCTACTGTTCACAAACTGCATGCAAAATAAAAACAAGGCAAAAATGACAGAATCACCTCCATATTCAGTCTTTTATTTCTATTTCTTTCATTCTAAGCATATTGTCTAGGTATCACTACCAGAGTCACCTCCAGAGTTCATTTGTGGCAGCTTCATGGCACTGTGCTGGGAGCAGCTATACTTCCATCACATTGCACTTTCTGGAATGAGGGTGACGATCACTACATCCCAGGAGATTTTAAAACTTTTCATGGTTACTCAACTCACCCACTGCTATCTACAGAGCTATCAAAAATACAGTTATTTGGAAGATTTGGGGTAGCAAACTCTGAACTGTGTAATGGGAGGGTTTTACAGAAGGTTTCAGTGTATTCAAGTAATTTACGATTGCATCTGACCTTAATTGGGGTAGTCCAAGGTCACATATATATAAAAAACGATGCCTCTTTCCATGACTTTGGCTTTATGAAAAACTCCTTGTATAGTTCATGACAGTTTTAACTTTTCACAAGACACTCACAAATTAGAATCATCTTCCTTGTGGGCCCGCTAATGGAAATCCCCTCATAAAGTTATTAGTCACTGTCTTACAATAGCTTCTTGTCTCTAAGTACTTTGATGTTGTACATAAGAGCCATGGATCGATTACATTCATTTTTCCCATTACCGGGCAAATATTTGGACATTTTCTGTTGAGTTGATTCAAGGCAGAACTAAACCAAAGGAGTTGCATACTGTGCAGACATTTCTAACCTTCAGAAGCTGAAGGTTTTGTGACCTGGGAGAATTAATAGATGTTTATTCTAGCAGGATAAATGGAAAAAGACCATTTCTATTTTAGGGAGATAAATGAAAAGCAAGGAAGATGGGGTTTGTTATGACAAAATTGTTCACAAGCGGCATGCTAAAATGAGGAAAAGCAGTTATATATTTATATTATAATCCTAACGGAATGTTAGTCAAGAGAGTCTCAAGTGGTAAAACGCATTAGTAATTGTTGTGCTTCCTTCACTTATCAAAACAAGTATTTCCACTGAAATTCATCTGCTAAGGCTGTCTCCATTGCAAAGATTCAAAATACACCTATCTTCCAGAGTCAAAACCCAGAACTTTTCCATTAAGATATGATTTCTTCCAACAAGGGGAACACACTGCTGTTTTTTTCCTGCCTTTTTCAAACAATAGCTGTAACTCTTCCACCACTGTGTCAGAAACACATTTTGAAAATATTTCACTTGCCAGGATTCTTCTGCAGAACAGAAGAAGGAAGGCCAGCCAGCTGGCATAGCCAGCAGTGGCAATCTCAAGTGTTTACCACACTCAGGAATGTTATAAAGCAAGAGCAAACAGATGGCATTCTCCAAAAATGGTGCTGCAGTTATTGCGCAGCTGGTACTGTTCTAAACTTACTCAAATTCACTACTAACATTTATGGGATGTTTGGCTTGAACAAGGATTTCATTGAGAAGAGACTAGTGCTCTATTTGGTCGTCAATTTTTCATTAAATCTTTTCTTCAGCAGACAGGGCAAATTCACTGAAACCACTTTTTCCATAATCCAGAAAGGAATTTCTAGGACTGTGGTGTAGGAAAACCCTCTGTCAGTTCTTTCATACTGCTGCTCTGGCACTGGTGGCCAGTATGGCTTGGCCATACAGAGAGAGAGGCTGCAGGAGAGTTCACATGGAGGCTTCAGATGTCTGAAATGATAGAGGTGGTGAGTCCTCAGAAGTAATCCCAAAAGGGGATTCCTCACCAGAAATTCTATGTGAAAGTCCGCGATGTAAAAAGGTGTTTATTTTTGTCTAAAGGTTTAGGAATTTTCAAGGATGAAACTATTGTCAATACTGTCTAAAAAGATAATGGATTTAGAGCCATTTCAAGGATGAATGGGTGAACAGATAATGTTTAGTGCAAAAATATGTTTATGAGCCACAGGAGGGGGGGGGAGGAACTTCTATAATATATTTATTTAGGTCTTTATGAAACAATCTGAGCTTCTCACTGAGTATTTACACTTACTGAAAAGCTGGAACTCAGAAAACTTTCTTTGACAAACTACAGCATTTCAATCAATCTGTAATTGATTTTTTAATTGTGTGCTTGGAATAGTCAGTGAATGCAGACTGAACCCTGAAAAAAAGAGAGCAGTGTAAAGAGCTGTACACGTAACTGTTCGCAGGTCCTCAAAACAGTTTCTGAGCTTTGGTACAATATGGTCATATCTGTCATTTCAAAGAGAATGTCTTATGTCACAAATACACAAAATTGTTTAAACAGGAGAAGGCAGAGCCTACACTATTATCTTCCGTGACTGTAAGCATAAATCACTGTCATCTGAAGTTCTGATGCTGTTACATTTGTGTGCATTTAACTAAGAAGAAATGCAAGCATGATCAATGGCTGTCAGTTGTATAGACAGCAGGACATGGATGCCACAAACACACTGTTTTGTGCTTTTTATCTTTCTATTACCCCTTTTCATGGTTTCATCTCCTTTTCTATATTCCTTAAAACGAAAGGCACTGCAAAAAGCTACAGATGAGAACAGCCATATCATAGGGAACCACCCTCAATCAATATGTATTTCATTATGCATTGTCTTGAAACTCTCTGCCAGGACTGCAGCTGAGGACAACAGTTGTTGTTGTATTATTGCGTTCATCCTATTGTGTTTTGTAATTTAAAATGTGTTATTTCATTGACATTACAAATGGATCTGCAGCACATGCAATTTCAAAAAATAGGATAAATTTTACTCCCTCTTTCCACTTATGGCTCAAGAACTTTGTTGGAGACATCACCATCCATCACAGTGTCATCTGATGATTGTTATTTTGCCTGCTGGGTACAGGCATTTTACTTAAAAGTGAAAGTACCAATTGTGCTAACTACAATTATATGTTTGCAGTATGTTGAAGGAAATAAACATGGTGTGGGAGTTAAGTGAAAAGACAGAATTCTGCCAGGTGCTGGGCAATTTCAGTCCCATCCAGTGTGACAGAGATCTAACATGCCTCCTCTTTTTCAGGGTCAGACTACTGATGATTAAACAGCTCTAGCAAGTGTGATCTCATTCTTATTTGTCTGGAACATTACAAAACACGGGATAAAGGAAATTCAGATGTGGTAGGAGAATATAGAGCACTAATGCACGCAGCATTGTGCTTAAAATGTGTTCCTTCATAATCCTATATTTCCCAGACAAACGCTTGTAAACATTAAAGTAAAACAAAACACATTTCCTTTCTATGAAAATAAATAAATAAATAAATACATACATACATACATACATAAAGCCCTAAAAAAATGCAGGATTAGCAGCACCAGTGAAGGACAACCCCCTGAAGGGCCTAGATCTTGTTTCCCAAACTTGGGCTGAGTTAACTGTGTTCAAACTCACAAATCTTTGATGATAGAGCATGGAAAATTTTCTTTTAAAAGACATACACTGATAAAAAATACACACTGAATTGATTCTGAAGTAATAAAACCTCACAATCTTAATAGTTTTATTGATTACAGAGGATGTTCCAATGGCCAGACTTGGAAATGGGACTCAGAAATACTGGATTTTGTTTTTGTCTTGGCTGTAGGTGTCCTGCATAAGCATCATCTGTCCTGTGTTGTAGACTCATGGCTAAAGAAAACATATTGCTCTCAGTCTTCAACAGGTCAGAAACAATGCAAGTGAAAGAACTTGCCTGCCATTCCTGTCTCCACCCAAAAGCACAGAGAGAACCAAATAATGCATTGTGGCAGTAGGAGCTGCTAATATTGAACTACTTACACAGTAAAGCCAAAAACACCGTAGAAAAATTCACTGCTGTCAGATTCTGGATTTGTTGAATACTATTATTTTGACAACAGATGGAAAAAGATGAAATTGCTTAACAGATCTTTTTTTCAACGTTGATAAAATATCTCTTTCAGGCATCTATTTTATATTTCTTCTGCCCGAGCTGCACCAAATCACTCAGTCAGAAGAGGAAAATTATCATACAAGTGAGCACCCCTTAGGATAAAATAAACAAAACTGAATAGTTCACAGTGTGAAAGTTTATGAAATATAACATGGCCCAGACCAACATCTCTGACTGTGTTTTATCTCTGGCAGCTGGCTTGGTAGGGCTCATTCTAAACTCTTCAGTGTTTACTCCTCAGCTGCCACCTACTTCCCATCTTCCAATATTTAGCAATTGATATAACTTCTAAGTCAGAGGCAGCACACAGGCCACCATTTATTAATGACCAACAAAGCATCTGTTCTTCATTGATCTAACATAGTAATTTGGCAGAGGGGAAAACTCACTTATTTGTCCTTCACAACATCTGTCCTGTGGCAAGGATTTCCATAATTCAGTGATGTACTGAACAAAAAAGAAACATTTTTCCTTTTTCTATATGGTACCAGTTGTCTAATGAGGTGGTCATAGTTCATGTACTCTTGAAAAATTTTGGATTCTCATAAGTTTATAGGATCTTCACCATGCTGCCCTTTTAGTCATCTCTTTTGCAAGTGGAAATGCTTTATCTATTTATCCTGCTTTACAGAAAACGTTCTCCAATTTTTTTTCCCCATTTGCTATACCATTAATGTTATCCTGAGGGTGGTACTGATTTGCTCTGTCAAAACTGAAGTTGATCAACTGGCAATTTTATATTTGAATTCTTCCAAAGCCCTTGTGTGAATACCATCCATTGTTTTACTGCATTGTCACGGTACTGATTTGCTCTGAAACCACTGCCTTTCCAGTCTGGGAGTTTGCACAGACTCATTCTGTGTAAAGAATGACCCCAGTGTGAAAGACTTCTACCTCATCTGCAGCAGGAACCAATGCAAATAATTCACTTAGCTGTTCTATAATGTCTTTATCTTCTTTTGCTGCTTCTTCTCATCCTGTTAACTGCAAATGTGCTGCTTCTGATCTACACACAAAAGGTTTTACTGTTAGCTCTGACTGCTTCTGCAAGTTGTTTCCACTAATATTTTTTTGCTTACTTTGCTGTGGTTTAACATTTATATTGCTGGGAATTATACTTTTCCTGTTTTCTTTCTTTGGACACAGCTTCCATGTTTTGGAACACGTCTTTTCATTTGAAATGGTGTCTGTTACACTGCTGTTCCACCACACCAGCTGCTGCTTCTTCTGGACTTGGCTCATTCACTTTGCTTTTATCGATGTTACTGCTGTGCACTGACAGGCATACATTTACTCTTTTGGAAGTATGTACATTGCTTGCAAATAATTTATTCTTTTAGCTGCTATTTCTGATTCTCCATTAAAGAGCTTCTTCTATTTTTTATAATTCTCCAACTAACCATTTCTCAGAAGCATTTTGGTGGTGGTTTATATGTTATCAACAAACTCCAAAATCTCTTAACAGATTTTCAAGCATTGATTAAGCATAGAAATCAGAAAACAGAATAACATGATGAAAAGAAAGATGTCAAGACAAACTTTCTCTGTCTAATTCATCAAGTCATCCAGAAATTAGCGTTTCATCAGTATTTTGTTTTGTAGATTTGCAAAGATCATCCATAACATCATCCAGAATAGGGAGCAGATGTTGTAGCTAGCAACATATACTGAACTGCCAGAGAGACAGGCATTCTGTGATAACCAGAAAAAGGTATTTTTGGTCATTCCTGAGAGTGAATGAAACAGTTCTGTTTTATTAAATCTTAGGAAGCAATTTGAGAACAAGATACCACACTAAATTGTTAGCCTTCTACAAATGATTTAAGATAATATTTGTGAAACAACGGTAGCCATAGGTTGCCTGGCTAAACTGAAACATCAATTTGATTGCATATTTTTCACCTTTCATACAGTACAAGACATAAGACGTTAAGCTTCCTTCAGCTAATCTGTGTGTGAAGACTGCACATTAAGTCTCAACAGTTTCTACATGCGGCTTCAGACTTCTGTGTACAGCTTTAGGAAAACCACAACAAGTTTTCATACTTTCTCTCTCAGAAACCTTCTTAAATCAAGAAATGGAAATACAAAGCAATGAAAATATAAGAGGCATATATTAAAAATGCAGCTACTGAAAAGAAGAATGTAATGCCGTGTTTACATAAAACTTGTGACTTGACTACTGTCTTTAAGTGTCTCTTGATCTTTTTGGCAGGAATACCACAAAGCTTGTGCCATGCCAGATTTCTTTTCTTTAATATCTATAAGCATAAAGAAGTATTTATAAAGCTATGTTCCCGCATTTCCATCCGCTTTAAATAACAAGAGAATCCTTTTTTTTTTCAGTACATGTCTTTCACCAACAGGAGAATTTATGTAGAAAAAGTACCACACATACATAGTATGTGTATATGGATACTCATGTTTAACATTGCTTACGCACTTATGTTCTCTATGAATAATGGTACAAAACAAATGCTTTTTTTCTTTTTTTTCCAAGAGTGTAGGATGACAGCAACTCTGCCAATGAGAAGAAGAGCTGAATGAGTTCTTTATTTTCCGCTTTGAGATTTGAATCCTGTAAGAAAGCCAGTAATTTTTATACAGTGGAAGAAACAAGATGGAAAGACTGGGAAAACAGATGTCATTGTAAATGGCAAATAAGAATGCAATGCCATTGAAGAAGAATGTCCCTTCAGAAATTTCCCAGTCTAGTGTGATTTCTTTGAATGAAAACTTGAGTCGAGCATAGGAATAGAATCATATAATCATCGGAGTTGGAAGAGACACTTAAAGGCCATCTGGTACAACTCCCTTGTACTGAACAGGGACACCTACAGCTCAGCCAGATGCTTAGAGCCTCCCCAGCCTGACCCTGAGCATCTCCAGGGACAGGGCATCCACCTCTTCTTCAGGCAAACTGTGCCAGTGCCTCACCACCCTCACTGTAAAAAACTTCTTCCCTACATCCAATCTAAATCTCCCCTCTTTTAGTTTGAAACCATTTCCCCTTGTCCTGTCACAACAGACCCTGCTAAAGAGTCTGTCCCCTTCTTTCTAATAGCCCTGAAGTAAACTGAAACGTCAAATAATGTATTATGTACTTAACCAATTTTACGTAAAATCAAATTCAATTTAAATCTTTTATTATTATTATTTAAAAAATATATACTGTGTATTTTTTCCTCACAATGATACTGAACTCTCTTTAGTTATTAAAGAATGAGTTGAAGGCAATGAAATAGCAAAGACAGAATGGCGTGCATGTTTAGCCAAAGCCATGCTTTGTCACTTTATCATACAAACTATGTCAGCTGGCGGCAGCATGAGTAATCTAAGCTTCAAACAATATCATGCTGTATATAAATCAATGAACACAGACAGAAACAGGCTAAGTCTGCTTTAGGCAGCCTAATGATCCCGAGTTTTTTTCTAATAGCTTGTCAGACTTCAGCCTGTCAAGCCTGAAGATTTAGGGACATGGATTCACTGGAGATTTCCTGATTGCATTCCTGGTGGGCTTCTAGGAATCACAATGGGGACTCCTAGGAAAAGGGAAGAAAATGGATAGCCTTCAGGCCTTTATGAGGCATGGGTTATTGTCATGCCCCAACTAAATCCTAATTACTCTGATTAACAATGCAAGCCTGTCACCACTCATGCATAATAGAGAGAAAGTTTGGGGTAATTACTATCAAACTTTGTGGCAGCTGCCTAGGCCTCCCCACGTGCCCATGGAGGCATTGTCAGCCCTGCGTGCCATTCCTCCTGCTGCTGTTGCCAAAATAGCTGGGCCAGTGTGAGCCCCATTTGCAATTCAGACTGTATTTGGATGGATGCGGTGAGACCAGCGCCTAGCAGGGTTTGAAGCACACAGAGGAGGTATCAGTTCAGCATACTGGATGTCTCACATCATCGTTCTGATAACTTCCCTCTAAAAATCAAGTGTTTAAGAATCAAGAATTATTCATATTCAGTGTCAGCCATTTCAGAGCTTTGCCACTGCTTAGCAGCTAAATATCTCCAAGGTATAGTGAAAGTAAAGTTTGAGGGAGGTGTCTGCAACAGCATGCACACATCTAAATGAAAGGAAAGAGGTGTAACAGTTGTTTCATTTGGGGAGCTGGGGTGGGAGGGAAGTGGAGTTCCTTTAAAATAGAGGGAAGACTTGTTTTCTAGGGAAAAAATGTATTTTGAGGTGCTTACACTATGAAAGTAGGTTACAGACATGTTTAGATGAAAAACTTAATGTGAGCCAGCATTGTGTACTTGCAGACTGGAAGACCAGTGGTATTCTGAGCTCCATCAGAAGAAGGGTGGCCAGCAGGGTGAAGGAGGGGATTGCCTCCTTCTATTCTGCCTTTGTGAGGCCCCAGCTGTGTCCAAATCTGGGGCCCCCGATTCAGGAAAGACATAGAGCTTTTGGAGAGAGCCACAAGGATGATCAGAGAGGTGGAACATCTCTCATGAAGATGGGCCCTTCCAACCCCAGCCATTCTATGAACCTATGATGCCCTTAACTGATTCCCCAGTTAACTTACCCTCTCCTCTTGTGCTGATTGTGGCCTAATCCTGCTGCCATTCAAACTAACTGCAGAATTCCTTAGCAATGCCCCAGTGCTCCTGGAATTACAAAGCCCCACCAGCATGGATGGGATGAATGAAGTAAATTCCAAATTTAATCACATAAAGGAAGCAAAATACTGCTTTGGAGGCCCAGGGCAAAGAAGCCACAGGCAGCCCTCTTCCCCTCTGCGGCCATGGGCATGCAGCACCCCGTTTTGCCAGATTTTTTGTAATGCTGATGTTTCATTCCAACACCGAGGGAAAAGAAATGTTGACAACCTGGAACTTCCCACAAAACAGAGGTTTCCTTTTCCGGCTCTAATGTCCTCACGCACATGCATGTGTCTCTGCAGAATTATTAACTGCTATGTAATGGCACCGGGATTTGTGCCCACTTCCACCGTGCGGTATGGAGGGAATCCAGCCCTCAAAAATCCAGTGCTTGTGCCGTCACCAGAGAGTCACGGAGCCTGGAAAGCAGGGAGGTGGCACAAGCCCTTCCCCAGAGAGCAACCTGGTGCTGTTTGTGTATTTTGTGCAACTCAGTGGTGGGAAGCATCACTGCCGAGGAAGGAGCCCGAAAGGGCAGCTCCACACAGTGCAGTCTTTTCTTTGCAAAGCACAGTACGAGAAAGGCAGCACTGTTAGGACCAGCAGTGATTCCGTTCCCTGGGAGCCTTCCCGTCCCCGCCCCCAGCCTCTCTCCCCCGCCACCACCACCACAGGAGCAGTTGCAAAGTGCCAAAAGCCATCAGAAAGTCTGCGTTACATCAGGGAAGCTGAGTACGCTGCCCCTCTGAGCTAGCCCACAGGGAAGAACAACAGGAGGGAGATTGCTGGGGAAGATAGGACTACTTAAGTGGCAATTCATTGTGAACCATTTTTCTAAGCTGTTGATAGAAGCATTAAGTGTGACAGAGGAAGGGGACTTATCTTTTTGCCCAAGCAGAACCCTAATGACTCCATAATGACTGCTAAATAATGTTGCCAATAATCTCCATTTAATTATACAGCTCTATTATGTCCTAAAAAGGAAAGAAAACACAAAAGGCGTCTGCAATCCTGACATACCCTCAAGTTTCTTAGCCCAGATCTGCAAAATGTACATGGATATGCAGTGTGACTTATTGCCAGGAAGACAGCTCTCTCATCCTTCCTCTCCTCTGCAGCATTCTCTGTGCAACAAATTTGTCCAGCTCTTGAAGCAGCCATCAATCTGTGCCATGTCTGCTGTAGCTTGTTAGCATCCAGGTAAGCCCTCCTCAAGACAGAAATATATGCAGCTTCACAAATGCGATTGGGAAGGCTCTTCAGAGGCATTTTATCTTTGACAAGCATGGGCTACAAAAGCAGGGTGTTTAATGAACACAGCACCACTTCATGTGGAAGTTTGAGGAACATTTTTCAGACAGATGCCTATTGTAGAGCCTGATGGCTCACACAATGGCCTTTTTAAAAGCCTGAAAAGTATGAATTCCCTCTTTATCATTATTAATTTTTTTACAGATGCTGAAAGTCTGAAAATAGGCCGGTCATTGAAATAACAGCCTAATAGTACACTAAGCGTGCAATGGGCTAAGGAGAGTATTTTACTCAAGTACAAAAATCTATTTTTGGCTTAATATTCCAAAGCTTACTTAATACTCATTTCACTAAAATACCTCTTTAGGCACAGTTCAGATTCAGATTCTGGTCAATACAAATACTGTTTTCATCTGGAATATTCAGCAAGTTTACTGATTAAAAATCATGGCATAAATAGGTGAAGTGTCTGCTGTTTGACTTCCACCACCAGCTCAGATAAGTTTCTGTTGTCATAAATAGTACTAACTAGGGAAATACAAAGAACCAGATTTCCACTTACTGTGTGGAGAGAGCTCCAAGTTCTGGATTTTGCAATTAAGTTATAACAACAAAATCAGTGAAGCAGGAGTGAAGATCATCTCCAGAACAGTATTTTGATGAAAAGATACTGTCATTCCAACCAACAACTGCTCGCTTATTTTTAAGTATGCTGCATTTTAAGCTCCAGCTGATGAACCCTGTTGATTGTTTTGGGTAACTTTGTAGAGCAACACCTATTTTGCCTCTCATTTATGGGTGTAAGGAGGAAGAAGTAGTAGAAGTGGGTGTGAAGATTCATAGACCAGAGCCTTACCTTAAATCAGATGGGAAATATGTTATCGAGGAGAGGTGGAACTTTCTTTTCCTTGCATCTTTTTTTTTTTCCATTAAGAAAATAAAATAGAATTGCCTGGTTGATGTGATTCAGCTTCTGAACTGGCTTTTCTAGAGGGAACGCTTCCTGTCTGAGGTACTGATTCTGGCAAGATGGATTTCCTGGCTGAGATTTTCAAAGTCATCTGGGGAACCTATGTGTTCACACATGTACTGTGAATTTAGGCAGAAATGGTCATCTGAACCCCATGAGCAGATGTGAGATGTTGGGTTTTTTTCCCCTCTCTTTTCACATACTCCTTTTTTGCTGCATCTTTTATCCGTCACTTTACTGTTTGTTCCTCCTTTTCATTCTCTCTTTCCACTAAGTCTGCATGTTTCAGTCCCTACTTTTCTCCTACAGCTACCAGCTTATTCTTTGACTTTCCTCTGTCTCCAGATTCTCTTTCTCCACTCTCATTCCTTTCTATCACCACCACTTGTCCCTTACACAAAAACTGTTCCATATCTTCTGTTCCCAGGGCCTCCTATAAAATATGAGTTCATTGCAATGCTCCCCTCCCAGCAGTGAGTCTGCATAGATTGTCCAAGTTGCATGCATGAAAATTGATCAACAATACTGTAGAAAAACTCTCTAAAAGTTTCTGTGGGTTGGTGGGGTGGGGATGGAGAGAGACTGAGAAAGGAGGAAATGGAATAGATCTGCTTTTATTGGTTACAAAACATTATCTAAATAAAGTTCTAATCGTTTCGAACACTGACAGTTGGACCAAGCTGTCCTTCAATGTGCCAGATTTTCCACTTGCACTTTTCATGTGCTGCAAAGACAAATTCATGCCTTCACTTTGCAGTTTCCATCACCTGCCAGACCCAGAATACCCCAGAGTGTTCTTTGTGCCTGTCTTTCTGCAAATGTTGACATTTATATGCACTCTGTTCCTCTGATTTAGAGCTTCCTCTCCTGCTTGTGTGGTAAAATGGGAGGGTACCACCTGGGCATGGGCTATTCTGAGGAAAGCAACTCTGTCTAAAACTCTTCCTAGTCTGGAAAATAATTAGAATCAAGTATCTGAATGCACTTTTTGCTTCATTATCCAAAAGAAAATCGTGGACTGATATGAGCCATAGCATATACTACTACGCATTTGGCTACTCAGGTACATCATTAAAAAGTGTCTAAAAAGTGACAATCACAGACCTTTTTTTTTACGTGAAAACAAAAGAAAACAACAGTTAACATATTGCTGGATATCCAAGAGATGTAATATGCCATTATACAGTTTAGCCTAACACCGAAAGCATGGCACAATCTCTTACTTTAAAATACTTGGGTCCTTTGAAGTTAGGGCTTCTTTTTTGCGGTACTTTGTTAACAAAAAGTCTGCCAATTCTGCAAGACGGAATTTATAGCAGCAGGTCAAAAGAGAGTTCCTGGAGGAATTCGGCAGCTCTTTGTAGTAAATCAGCAGTCCTGTCTTTGATAAATATCTCCCAAGCCCAGCAGTAACTGGTCCTTGGTGCTGAAAGATGAGGCAGTGGACTCGTATGAGTTGCGAAGTTCAGTGAAAGACACGCAGCAACAAGGAACTAGTGAACAGCTTCTGAAGATGTTATGATTAGACCAGTGCTCATCTACACTGAACTGAGCAGTGCTGGAAAACAAGAGGGAAGCCTATAATAGCACATAAATTCAGGTCTGCTGCTCAGGTATAAAGCGTGCAGCATTTTGGAGGATAATAAGGCTCTAACCCAAACGAGGGATATAAAACCTTTTTAGAGGAATGAAGGCCTCTGCAGGCTTTCCTACTGTGTTTGCATCATGAACTGCTGTGCTTAGCCTGTTACTTGATAACTCTGTTGAAATGGGGGCCCTGCAAGCACACAGCAGTTCATGCAGTCCTCAGTTCAGTGCACTGAGGGATGGTTCTGCAGCTGCAACAGATACAAACAGCCTTATAGGACCACTTAGAGCAAGCTTATAGGACTGCTGTTCACAAAATGCTCTTTTTTTTTTGCCTTTTGTGGTTAGAACTGCTCTGCCAGTCAGGTGCAGTCAAGTCAGTGAGAATATTTTTTGTGGCCTTTGATAGGGACTGTGAGGAGATGCCACGGGTGCAGCAGTACTACTGGCTGGCCTGCAAGGGTAAGAGTGGAGAGTGAAGCTTCTGGGCCAGTTTTCACCATGCAGAAGCAGCACTCTCCTGGGAGATGTCATGGCATTTCAACACCATGCAGCCTGTCAGTGCCTCATCATCTTAACCTTAGAGCAAATGCTCTGAGCAAAGCCACACATTTCCAGAGGAAATCAGAGCACTGGTGCCCTCAACCCTGGAGCAGGGTAATGCTTGGGACAGCTGGAGCACTTTGTTACTGCACTGGCTCATGAACTTCTACCATTAGAACAGTACGGAAGAGGATGCCAGCAATTGTGGGAGAAGGAAAATTAATTGGTCTTATTATTCTTCTGGCTGAGATTTATGGGCCCAGCTCATCAAGACTAAATCGGTGGTGTAGACATTAATGAAAATAGGTGTGAGGAGCAGCTTAATTTGACAGCATGAAAATTTGTCCCCAGCTGGCAAACAAATCTCTTGCCTTCTTCTATTAAAAAAACAAAAACAAAACAGTCCACCTAGCTAAAAAAAAATGGTTTAATTCCCATCCAAGACATCAGGAAAGTCAGTTGTTTTAAAAATCTGGATTAGCTCCCATTCAAGCCATCAGATCATCATCCAGGTACTGGAATCACGCTAGGAAAAATATTATTTCATATTCTATTCTTCCCAACTCAGTAACTGGCCTCTTTCCACCAGGAGAGGGAAGGCCTCCCCCTGAGAGGAATGGCAGCAAGCCCTTTTTGCACTGTTTTAAGGGTTGTTTATTATAGTTCCCTTCTTTGTCAGATTCTGTGTATGTTATCTCAGGAACAAATGCAAGTCTGGCCTGATCCATTAAGGTAGTTCTGAAAAGCTGTGGGATTTCTGGTAACAGTCTTCTGTACCTCTTAATGAGAGAGATTTGTCTTTGCAATAGGAAACAGAGCACGTGAGAATTTCTGAAAATATTTCACAAATTCTGCCCTTATAGCTAAACCAAAACTACTTACATACAAGATAAAAGTAAACTGATTTGGATAAAAGTGACTGTATTCAGAAGCAGGCATTTACATAGGGAGGTTTCTTCAGAATAATAAATTATCCCAGAAGAGATACAGAGGATTCATTGTTTCTTGAGCAGTAATATTTTAACGTTTCCTCTGTGGATTCACACTTAACACACGTGATAAAGGATGAAGCTGCTTTGTGGTCTGGAGAAGGATAAGTTTTAAAACACAGTAAAGGGCCTGGACTAATGAACCACTAAGATCTGCAGTGTCTCTTGCCTCTTTATATGTACTATATATTACCAAACACAAAAAAATAAAAGTTTGTGCTCAGGGATTAATGAATAGTAACATAAAATGCATCATTACTCAAATTCTAAGGCCATTTTAATGTTCTTTTTTTTGTTGTTGATATAAAATTATGTAAGCTACCTGAGACTGTAACTTGTTAACTAGACTGTGTGGGTAAACGTAATACAAATGAACCTAAGGTTTATAGGGAAGGGATCTAACTGTCTCTACTTTGCTGATGCGAGTGAGAAAGAAACCTGGTTCACAGTAATTTTGTATTCCAGCTCTGATGGGGAAGCTCTGAAGTCCTCTGCTCTGTTGCAGTCTGTACCACTGAAATATTACTTTCCCTCTCCAAATTCCTATAAAAGTCTAGGAACTGTGCTTCTCCTTAGATCCCTGATAAAATGCCAAAGTTCAGTATTTGCTTTCCCTCCCTTCTCTAACCTCATTTCCAGGGGCATGTGTACCTGGCACCATCTTATTTATCCTCAAGAGCCATTGCCCCCAGCACACACACAGCTAGCTTAAGGGTACATAGGCATCAGACTGGACTCCTTCAAACAATACCTGCTTATTATTCTGAGTGGATTTTCTTTGGCTACAGTAGTACTTACTATCTTCTTTACACATCTGTGCTAGAATATTGGATAACTGAACCTCAGTTAAGAAAGACAAAACAGAACTGAATTTCATTTTTCAATCTACAAAGCAGAAAGTAATGTTTAAACTTGTATCATAGCAGATTTTGTCAACATTTATGCCCAGAAACCTCTTGCTTGTGTGACTGGGCATGTAAATATGTGCCTGTTCTATAGAAGTATCTACGAGCTTAGCCATCATTTAAGTTTTGCCTTTGAGAACCAGGATGTTTGGTGGCTGCATTTCAGCCATCTGAGCCTTGAAGCCCACAGGCAGTTAGCTTCAGGAAGAAAACCCTTTCCCCACCACGATCCTTGTGCAGACAGCTTACCTCTGCTCAGGCTATGTCTCATATAAACAGATTTCTGACTTTCATGAAGCTGATCTCAAACAGTGTGAGAGAATAGATGAGCAAGTGGGGAACAGAAAAGCAGTGCATGCTCAAGATCAACATAGTTCCAAAAAATGATACAACTCCTCCTTTCTTGACCCTTACTGCCTCTTGTTCCAGCTTCCATGGCTTTGCAGTCACATTTATCTACCATTCAATATGCCTTTCTCTCCCTTGCTGCTGTGTGAAAGACTTCCAGAAACCACAAGACAAACTAATACAGGACTAGGTTTTCTGAAGTGCTGAGTTCCCATTCAGGTCTTCAAATACATCCCAGATTTTCACTGGCTTGGGTTGTCAGGTATTGAACATTTCTGAAAAATTTAACCTTCGTTTATGTACTTAAAACGGATATGAGATCTTTCCCAGGATTCCTTAACTAAAACTGATGGCACACAAGGACTAGGAAAAGCAACTAAATGCAAATTGCTAACAAATAACAAATTGCTAACTATATATTACCAAACACAAAAAAATAAAAGTTTGTGCTCAGGGATTAATGAATAGTAACATAAAATGCATCATTACTCAAATTCTAAGGCCATTTGTGCACATTTTTACTCTTCTGGAGACTATTTTACTCATAACTTACTACTATACTATCTACTACAAAAATAGGTCAAGATGAACTACAAAAAAAAGTCAAAGTGATCTAATTAGATGAGTGATTACCCACCTAATTCTGTCCTGTATGAAGAAAGGCAGAGTCTGTTCAGCCTTGAGAAGAGTTAGAGGGGATCTGATAAATGTTTGTAAACATCTAATGAGAGGTGGGAGGCAAATGCATGAGGCCAGGCTCTACTTGGTGGTGTGTAGCGATAAGACAAGGAGCAATGGCCTAAAACCTGAACACAGGAAGTTCCATACAAACATGTGAAAGAACCTCTTTATGGTAAGGGTGATGGAGCACTGGAACAGGTTGCCCAGAGAGGTCGTGGAGTCTCCTTCTATGGAGTTACTTAAGACCCATCTGGATGCCCACCTGTGCAACCTATTATAAGGTACCTGCTTTAGCAAGGGAATTGGATTCTTTATATTCTGAGGTCCTTTGTAAGCCCTGCAATACTGTGATTCTGTGACTGTCTTGCTAGCAATCCTGAGTCTGAGAATTCACTACCCATTATTATTATGGTTTTGCTGTAAGAGTTAAGCTCCACTAATTTTCAGATGGCTCACTAGAATATATTCTTTTCTACACAATGTTCAGAAAGGAGAGGATGGCTCCTGTAGCATTGCCTTTTGTAGTGATATTTATCATAACAGTTGCCCCAACTCTCAAGATCAGAAAAAATCTCAGGTCGCACAAAATCAGGAGATTTTAAAAGCACTTATTCACCACTGACATTATCTTTTGTCTCCTACCTTTGAAGTACATTTGGGGTCTCATTATGAAGAATGGCTCACTTGTAAGATTAGAAATACAGCCTTTAAAAAAGCAAATTTAGAGACTTACAGATTATAATTTGAGAACAGGAACTGAAGATTGAATTGTGAGACCCGTGATAAAATCCCAACAACTGGCAACATTAACAGTGTGAATGTTACTGCAATTAATGAGTTTCAGGAATGCTCTTAAGAGAGAATAGTGCCTCTGTGTGAAAAATACTTTTTCCCATAAAACTATAGAGCTTAGTTTTGTATGTAGCTGCCAACTTGAATTAGTCAGGAGCAATTCATGTCAGACTATCCTGATTTCCCACTTCAGTAAAGCAAGAGACATTGTGGTCAGAAGAGCAATACAAGTACTTGTATCTGCACTTCAGAAAGTTGTTTTTGTTGTTTTTTGTTTTTTTTTAATTGTCTCAAGTGACATTATTATGAGCAAATTAGGGAAACAAGATAGTTGTTGATCCAAGACAGATGTCTACTGGATTTAAAATTACTGCACAGAACTTGCTGGAAAAACATACTCAAAAAGAAATGAGAAATGGTCCACTGCCAGAATACAAGGCTGCATGATGTGGCATTTCCTAGTACTCCTCCTCATCCAGTTTAATATTTTAATTAATAAAATTTCCTGTTACAATTTCAAACAATGGAAAAGCTTGAAGGAGCAGCAGGCACAGTGAAGAAAACTAGATGTCAGGCTGACAAAGAAAGTGGTCAGATGGTTCCAAAAACAGTGCAGGATGCAGTTTAGTATGGATAATGGCTCTAAACAAAGTCAGGAATAGCCATATGCACAAATTCAAGACAGATAGTAACCAATTCTGCAGAAGTCTTTGAGAATAGTAGTTATTTTACAAACTAGGTATGATACCATGCAAATGGGGTGAAAAAGAATGACAGAAAAAAAGAAACATTATATTACGTAGAATAAACATTTTTGTTGGAAAAGTGTAACAATCCTTCTTCTCTCACCAGTGCTGCCAAAATTATAAGTGAAGCTTCATTCCTGGTAATAGGTACCACATTTAAAAGAAAAGCTAAACCACAGAAAAAGCGAACTGAAGAGAAACTTGAATATTTTTCAAACATACAGAAGGTAGCGCAAGAAAGAATTGTCTCATAATGACTATAAAGAAAATAGTCATGGGTCAGAGTAACAAACAGCAGATATTTACAAGGGCTGCTCCAAAAGTAATGCCTCTTATTGTATTATGTTGGCCCACAACATCAGAGACAGATATTGATGGTATGGCAGTAGAGACTGAACCTTCCCACCAATATTACATTACATGCTGTTGCCATGCGACAGATGGCAGCAGAGGGGCAGTCTGACACAATGGTGTCTCACATGGAAGTGCTTATGAAACAAAGGGGAGGAACTGAATTCCTCCATGCGGAAAAATGGCACCCATTCACATCCACTGATGCTTGCTGAACATTTATGAAGACCAAACAGTGGATGTGAGCACAGTGGGTGCTGTGTTTCAGCGGTGGTGACAACTGCAGTGGGTCACCTCCACTGGTACAGATGTTCATGAGCACAGCACGCAGGCTGTTGTCCATTGCTAGTGAAATTGCATGGCTAATGGTGTATAAATGTGTTGAAAAATAGTGTTTTGTAGCTGAGAATTTACTCTCTTAAATAGTGTTATTGTGATCTTTGTGTCTGCTGTAGTTTCCATGAACATAAGTAGGAGGTATTACTTTCGGAGCAACCTACTTAAATTAGGACAAATTTTGATGAAGATAAATAACAACTTCTCTATAAACAGTGAGATAACCAAATGAAGGAAATTACATCTCTAACTATGAAATAAAACAATATCATCTTGCTGTGTACCACTGATTCTGAAAATAACTCAAAGAAAAATTTCATGTCACATTCCATGCAAACTACTTCAAAAAGTTTCTCGTAGTACAGACCAAAAGAGTTTGCAATTTAGTAGAGGTAAAAGTATAAGGTGGGAGAAGGAGTATTTGAGCAATAGTTCATAAGATGCAAAAAAAATAAAAAATACTGAGTACCTGCATCACTTTGTTCCCAACTATTCATTTTCAATTATTATTTCAGATTGTTTCTATTATGCATAAACTGAAATTAACTGAATAGTTATTTTTGGAAGCGTAATCAGAGAGATAAGTAGCAAAATTAGTGTAGGTAAATTTAAATTTTGTCTACCCTGGTAGATAATTCTATGCTTCTTGGTCCCTTTGAATACCTTTTTGGTATAAATGTCTCGAAAGATACTCGTGAGAAATTCTAGTTTGTCAGCCATAGGATTTGAAAATTTGCAAAGAAATTCAACTCAGACCAAAGTTTTCCCAAAAAATACTCACAGATAAATCAAGACATTATTTACTTTGTATTAGATAGACAAAAAAAAAAAAAAAGAAACAAATGTTTGAATACATGAATTCATTATATCTTTCTTAAAAGGTCCACAGTCACTTTTCTTCATTTTGTACATCACCTTTAGGTGTATGTTTGCTACAGTTTCACTTTAACACTCTGAGAAACTGAACAGATTGCAGAAAGATGGGCATTTCCCTGAGCTTATTAGCTTGCCCTGCTTAAGAGAAATCTAAAAAACTGACAAGGAAATGAAGAAGTTAATTGAATCTGCTTATTCTAACAACAGCCAAAGGCAAAGATGTACTGATGTTAGATAATACAGTTTCATTTCTCCCTTGCCCTGAAAGGTGATATGTGTTAGAACTAATGCCCCTTGGCACAAGAGTTTGCTGGAATGTACTGGTTTAGCATGGATCAGTGATCTTAAAGCTTTCCAAAGAGGGTGCAAATGTCAGTCCACTGAGTAATGAGCACCAGGGAGGATTGTTCCCAACAGAATGTCTAAATAAATACAAAACTACTATCTGTCAGTCTGAAAAGAGGGTCAAAGGCTATTTTTTTTCCATCTGATTACTTGTTTGTCAAGCATACAAAACAATACATAAAAAATAAGGAAATGAGGAAATACCAACCTGCATGTGGCAGAACTTTATGAGACAGGTCAGGCTGTGTGTAGAACTGTTCTCAAACAGTCACGTAAAAGCTAGGGAAATTATTTTCTTTCCCAGAAAGTAAACATTTTTAACTGCATTCTGAATATGCACTTGCACCAGTATTTGTACATAGAGTGTTTTCAAATTAATATTTTGGATTTGAGAAATGAATTATCTGTACCTGAATTTCTCATGAACAGGATTACCCTAGTAGAAAGATTTTTTTATATCTTGTGATCTGCAGTGTCCATGCAGGCAGTCTGTGAAATGTAACAGATGCCAGAAGAAATTTTCCACAGATTTACATACATGATGCTTTACCTTCACTAGATGAATGCTAGAGGTCCAGAAATTGAAAATGTTTGAAAACCATAGTACTAATCAGTCATCAATGCAAATAATTTGCAAGAAATGCAGAAGTTGAGATATATGCACCAAGGAACCAGTCCATCTCTCACTACCTTCAGTGAGAGCTTGGGTGACTTCCTCATTCAAAGCCTATTGGAGTCAATGTGAGTCATTCAGAGACTTTGGTGGATGTTGGACCTGGCTGTATTTGAGTAGCAAAGTTTATTAAAGTATAAAATTTTAATTTCTTTGCAAATGATTCATGTACAAGAAAGGAACAAATTTAATCAAATAAATATTTTGCTATAAATAATTTGCCCTAAATCCAGTGCTTAACTGATTTCCCTCAAAACTTCTGTATAATATCTGCGAACCTAAACTGTAATCTAAATGGAGCAAAACTGAATTCCTGCATTCCATGGAGTTCTTTTTGAAGGTTTTATATGCTATATATACACACTATATTCATATTTAAAACAGCTGTTTAACATATGAGGATTTTACTACTTAGTTTACTTCTACCATTTTTCCATTAATAAATTCACCATATATACAGGCTTACAAAAGACTAAAACAGACCCAAATGTTCTAAATACACAGTCAGTTCATTAATAAATGATAATAAAGCAAAGGAAAATGTACAATTTTTCTATTCATGCTTGCTGAAAATATACCAGAGAAACAGATTGATATCATCCAAGTTCACAGACCACAGGAATAAAACCATGTAAGCCTTCATCTACCAAGGAAAATAAAAATAAAAAGTAATAAAAAAGAGCCATGTGTTTAAAAAAAACTTCGAGAAAATTCCAGAAGAAAATAATTAGAGGGACATCTTTTCCTGGTTCTGGTCTTGCTCTATCCTCACTGTCAGGTAATGCAGGTATATTTCCTAAAAAAAAAATAGCACACCGTGATATTTTCAAAGGTACTTCGAGATCAACTTGGCTGAAACCAGCAGCATGATGTTGCAATTCTAACGTTAAAAACTAAGGCACCAAAAGCTACTGCTCTTCTAAGAAACTTTGGGTCATAAAAATGCCTGCTTTCAGATTCATTGTTAATTTTGAGCCTAACAACCGAACTTTACACACTTCAGAGAGTGCCAGCGGTGCCGCCAGCACAGACACGCTCACCCTTTTACATAGCATCAATGGCTAACTGTGCTGCAGGTCTGCTCTGGGTAGAGATGACAAACAGATGAGTTCCCACACTTGTATTCACTTGGGTTCTTTTTGGCAATTTTAGATGAATTCAGAGGTCACTGGAAAGTGAACTCTGACAGGACGAAATGCTTAAATTACAAGGAAGAAAGCAAACAAACTTGACCCCTACACTTCTTGATAGCTCTGAAAATCATGAAATGAAAAAATAAAAAATAAAAATGGAGGAAATTGCTGAACGTTTGGTAGGGAAAAAAAAAATCTTGTTGTGCAACATGGTATGATATCTCTCCATGAAACAGAGATTAAAATCCACTGTATCTTTGAGGTTTCCTAGTTCTCCTGTCCCTCTAAAAATTCATGGGCTGGGGACAAGTGTGGTGCACACTAAGCATTCCAATTGCTTTTGAAAGGAGCATTTTGCTAGTGGAAAATGTGCCGTCTCTTTGATTGCAAATGTAGTTGATTGTGAGGAGAATGAAAGGATGACCTATGACATGACCTGCTAACGCAATAAGGTCATTTTTTTTCCACTCCTCACACAAAAGATAAGAGGATGACTGCTTACAAAGTGTTCTGGCAAATAGACAAATTAGGACTGCCTGGACTCCCGCTCCACTCAGGCAAGTTATTCTAAGTAAAGATAAGTGAAAGTTTGAAATGTTTTGAGGAGGAGGCAGGCTGCAAGCTTTCATTCCTTCCCCAAATGGATGGGTTGTGAAGGAGCAGAGCCGGGCAAAAATGGTTTGCCCAGGAGTCTCAGATTTCAGGCATGACATTTCTGTAACTGAGTGGTGAGAGGAGGACAGGGTGGCCGGATGGGTGCAAAGATGGTCTGAGCTCAGGACAGCAGCCCTCAGTTTGACTCCCAGCTTGACCATTTGTTTTCTGTGAGGCACCACACTAGAAGAGACAAGCAGGCAAAATCCTCCTGAGATGCTTAGATGCAAGACAGGTCCTGGTTAAGTTTCATACAACCACGTCACTATGGCATGACATTCAAGTAATGCCTGCCCTTTCAGGATAACTCTGGCATCGGGAAAATTCAGAGCTATGGCTTTCAGATCCAAACTTGCATCTCCTCAGCCATGTCTGTGCATGGTCAATATTTCATTGGTATGTGCCCTTATATATAAAACAGACACATGGCCTACTCTCAGACCAAAATTTAAAGTGCTGCAGGAGACAGGGAAAATATTTTCATGACTTGGTGTGTTATGCGATAAAATAATTTGTGAGTGAAAGTGTTCATATAGGATTGTGCTGTTCATTTATATAGGTACCTGGAAAAATTAGTGCCAGTTTTCAATTGAGCCTTCCATACAGCTATGGTTTGGGTGAAAGTTCCGTTGTTCCAAGGGCAACAGCAACAAAAAAACAACAGTGTAAAGCTCAATCATTTTAGCATATGGCTGCTTTGAGATTTGGATTTTGAACCCTAACTGTGTTAGTGTTAGAATCATTCCATGATTCTATGATTCATTTTAGCATAGGGTTGCTTTGAGATTTGGATTTTAAACACTAACCCTCAGCACAGAATTCCTGAGTATGAACTCATTCAAACCAAAACCAAAACAAAGGTTTCTGTGAAACCCAGGAAGCCTGAAACACCAACTTTCTAAGCAGTGCTACAAACCAAGCTGCAGAAAACCACAGAAAAGCCAAAATAGCAAAAAAAAAAAAAATTAAACAGATGGAGAATGTCATTTTCTGAAACTGCTTAATAATTCTGCCTACAAAACTGGCAGGTTCTCTAATTTCTGTTTGATCTGCTTCAGAAATATACAGTATCATTATAATTCCAACTAAAGTTTATCCGTCACACACCTGGTACCAGCTGCAAATCTAGCAACTATCCCATGGAAAGTAGAATCTTAATCACCCACCATAGGGTGACAGATCAGATATATGTTTTCAACACGTTCATGACACGCTATCAAATGTGGTGCAATGTGATTTCACCTCACAAACATTTTTTTAATGGAAATTGAATATTCTTGGGAAATTCTGGAAGACTTGAAAAAAGAGAAATGTATCCCAGCATCACCCCACTGAACCAGATTTGCACCATCTGACATAATGTCACTGTCAGTTCGTTTGGGCTCTGGTCCAAAGGAATCTTCAGGCAAGAATTTGACTCTAAACATGGCAGCAATCTCATTCAGTGATTCATATGCTTTAAATGAAGAACTTCAGTGCTTCAAAGAGGCTGGAGCTACATTAATAGATAAGCAGGAGGTAAACCTGAAGCTAATTCTTGCATAAAGTAGAAGGATGGATCTTTTCTTTTAAGTATTTTTCTCCATACTAAAATGGATGTATAAATGAACTTCTAAGTCCTGTCAAAATCAAGTACGTGACATGAAATAAGCAATGAGAGTGAGCCTGGCCCCACACAATGCACATAGTTCCCATTCTCTTTTGGTGGAATCTGTGGGAAAATTCAGTCCTATGTATCTGTCAAGCCAAATCTTCATCTGTGACCAGAACAATGAAGATAGAGAATCTGGAGATCATTTCCCTCAACACTGTCTTGGACACGCTGATATTATTATGATGTTGTAGAGCATCCATACCTCCTATGTCATGATTATATTGCTAAAATATGTGGGCATATCTGCACAGTGATTCACCATTAGGTTAAAATGAGTAAAGTCAAATAGAAACTTTTATTGCTCCTTGTTTTAGAATATAACAGAAAATACTTGACATCTGGTCTCTTTTAATGGCATCTGGAGTTGTGTCTAAGCAGATACTGCAAAATCAGTTTCTTTAATTGTATTTGAATTTCAGTATGAGCTATTTCAACAGATACACAAACTTCATTTTAGAGCTAGTTAAACTTACAAGGAAAGAAGGATCACTCTCTAAAGATTCTTTGGTTAAAATCTGCATCTGTACATTGTAGTCTTTGATCTCAGAACAACAAAGAGAAACCTCAACTCAGACACAGGATGAGGTAGAGAAGCTGAAGGAAGAAGACATTCTTTGAACAGAACCGTCAGCTGTCATTCAACACAAAGGCAGAATGCTTCTTTTACCTTTTTAGATTGCTGACTTGTTTTAATTTCTAGCTTGCTTTTGCTTCTCTTTCAAGAAGAAAAAAAATTGCCAGTAGCTTCTGAAGCATTTCAGAATTCCACTATTATACTGCCTCCACTTACCATTATTTTCTAATTTCCAGCAATCAAATATGAGAGCAATCAAATAGGATTACCAGTGTGGTACTACTCCTGGTGGATGCAGACTTACAGATATTAGCGTTAACAAGAACAGAGATTGTGCAGGTTCAGCAGATCTAACAACTGGCATGTAGTCATGGGCTCATACCCTTAGATACTTCTGTTGTCTTCAGTCTAACTAGTTACGTGGAATATGTGAAACAACATTCACAGAATCTGACTGATAAAGAGTACTCAGGCGCTTTGGGTAGCTAATTCTAGTTCTGCAATGACTGACTGATAGCTCAGCAACCAGCAGTCAGATGCAGTATCAAATTCAATTAGAGTTTTCTCTGTTTTGGCCCCTTGAAGGAACAGAGAACTATATAATATTTACTACCCATCAGCTGTCCTGTAGCATCTCTGCTCTCAAGCTGGTAGACTTGGAGGCAAAAGGATTCACAGAGTTTTAGTCTACTTTATATCAGTTTACAACTGGAGCAGACTAAAGACAGATACAGTCAGCAACCAACTGCTACTGCAGTTATGCTGCCAGGCAGTAACTTATTAAGTTGCTATAACTCAGCTGTCTGTCTGAACTCTAGGACAGCCAGTCAATGAACCCTCGTTAATTATTCTTAACCATGCTGAGATTTCTATTAGAAGCATGAGATTTAGGTTTTTAAACATGGCTGCTGGGCTTTAGAAAAAGAGGAGAAAGTTAGTTAACTTTTCCACATGCATACAGAAAAATCAGGGTTTAGAATTTCTTTTTGTTTTTCTGATTACTATCAAATGATTCCCTCAGTCACTTTCCATAGAGGCACTTAATACTCAGCTCATTGCAGGTACTGTTGGTTTCTAGAAAGAAAAACAAGTTCCAGGAGCACCTTGGCTCCATGTTCCAGACATCCAAATTTTGCTTGCCTACACAATGCAAAACAGGGATTTTAGGACATCTCACTTGTGGTGACAGAACTGAATATTTGCAAGTATACTGCTGCATTGCAAGAACATCAACAGCAATAGTGTAAGTTGTATCTCTTATAAACTGGGCCAAATTCTGCTGCCTGTTTTCAGTGCAGTTACCCCAGCAAAATCAACTGAGTGACTCCAGATTTATACTCATGTAATGCAAAGCAGAATGTGACTCACCATATGGAATTCATTTGGAAAGAAGTCTAGTTGTGAGCTTTATCTAAAGCTTATTGAATTGTTCATTTTTCTTATTTCTATTTTTCTTGGTTTCATTGCGCGTTGATAAGCAATCTGAATGCCTGCTGAGGACTAAAGTTATTATTAAACATCTGAAAGTAAAGGTATCTAGAGAAATAGATGAGCTATCCTATTTCCAAAACTCCATCCAAGTTTCTTTCTGTTGTTACCACACAGAACTCTGACCCAAATCATCACCAGCCCTAAGGGAAGGCACAAGAGTATAAATAAGTTATAAAGAATATTTACCTCTTGAATAACCTATTCAGGACCTGCTGTATGTTTATACAATCACGGTTGTTGCAGGATAGAAAGAATTCTGCTCCCCAGGCTGAATACTCCACAGCCATCAAACAATGGGCTCAGTGGCTCCCGTGCACTGCAGTCTCTACTCCCACAGGATTTCCACTTTTTCGTATCTTTCACAGCTTCAGTGCAGGCTTCACATACAGGCTCTGTGCTCATCACACAGATTACAATGGATGTGGCAGGTTGACGGACCAGCATGTTTCCTATCTTACTGAGAATGCCATTGGCATCAAAGGAGAAATCTTGTGACACTGTCACATTGAGATCGTCTTGAGTGGTAGACTCTGGTTTGAAAAAATCTGAGAACAAAACCAGAATCTGTGAAATTTGAGCCAGTTCAAAGGGCAGATGGTTTGTGCTATCAGTGTCTGGGGTGTGGCTCGAAGTAATATTTGAGTCCTAACACTATTTTTTCTAGAAAAAGAGTGTGCATGTCCAGAAAATCATTTCAAATACATACCGTTAAGATACAATTAAACATTTTATTAATCACTTCTTAACAAACGCAGAAGCAGTATTTTAATTTGAAAGGTAGAATCAACCCTAACACATAATTTTTATAAGTAAATTTTCAGTTACGTGGGTTTTTTAAGGAAATCAAGAAGTAAATAAAGTCAGTAATAGAATTATTGTTGTTCAGTACGGCTATATCTAGATAGTTTGCTATTTAATGACTAAGAAAGTCACTAGACACTTTTGCAACTGGTGTCCAACTCGTTTTTGAGTACTGAGTAACTATGAAGAATGCAGAAAAGATTTGGAAGAGACAATAAATGGATTGAAAATTTTGCCTAATACTAAAAGACTGAGGAACTCAACAGATTCCTGTGTCAAGGAAAATGTTAAAGGGTGACTTGCTTGGCAACAGAAATGTCATAATTCTTCAGTACTGCAAAAGATCAAATTATAAGGAGCTTAACTGTCTGAGCACTGGAGCTAGACGAAGTCAGAACAGTGACTGATAAGCCACTAGGATGGATTAATAAGGTTACAGTGAATTCCCATCTTAGACCATTTAAAATTAGGACTAGAGTGTTTTCTAAATCAGATGTTTTATTTAGAGTGAGAAATAGCTTACAAAAGTCCTATCCCTGAGCTATGCTGGAGGTCAGAATAAATGATCTGCTTCCATCTGCTTTTGCATTTTTCAAGTAGAAATATCTTAATAAGCTTCCAAACGGAAGGAGCTAGTCTCCTAAAATGTCTAGATAGCTTTTACTTGAAAAGTATTGGTTTCAGATTGACAGAATGTGTTCTACAATGTTAGTTTGCAGCATACTTCTTTTATCTTACTATTAAAGTTTAACAACCTGTCATTATTAGTTTTGATTGTCTTTAGCAGGAATACTTCACTTGTTAAGAGTAAGCTGCCCTCTGAGCAGCTGATAAATCAGACTAATTCCCTTACAAAAGAAGTTTAAGATTAAGAAAAAGAGACTTTGTGCAAGATTAGATTAACATAACTATTTACTTCCAAAAGGAAAGACCTAGAGGACAATGCCATAACATGCGTATCAAGTCACTTGTCCTGGTTCCAGAACTAATTACTATTACAAATATTGACTCTGTGCATCCTGCCAGCAATCCAACAAGCTGTCTTTTACTAAATTTTCTGTTGAATCACTCCCAGCTTCAGATCCATACGAGACTGTTCTACTGATGTTTATACAGACCTCAGGCCAGAGCAAGTGATTAGCTCCGGCTGCTTCAACTGCTTTAGCAAACCAGGATAGATAGCTATAAGCTGGACCCAGTGAGTACATTTACTGACTTTGTCTCATCATCAAATATTCTGTAAGTGAAGACATACAGAAGTCTTTACTTTATGTCTACTTTTCCAGCTCTCGAAGTTTTCATATTTATCTTCTCTTGGCACAAACGAAATGAGAAAAGAGTGAATAATGGAATGAGTGATGCTTTTCATACTAACTAGATATTTCAGCAGTGCAAGCCCTTGCTAACAAGTTTCACAAACCAAAATGAAGCTATGCTAGGAGTTTAAATGTAGATGTTTAAAGACAGTTCTGAAAAGGGAACAAATTTCTTCTTTTTTATGCTTTATGACAGTTTCCTCTGAAGAAATCAGTTTCCTCTCTTTTGGGAAAAAATTGGGAAATCCCTCATTTGTTCTTAATGGGTACTGGTGTCAAGATATCTCTTAGTCTCGGTTAATAACTTGCATTACTCCATTTCCTGTATAATACTGAATGAAGAAAAATGATGTGACCTAAATACAAAGGCTAAAAAATGCAGCCTAAGGAATACAAAACATAGATCTACTTAGGAAACGTCTCCACCAAAGAAAAACAGAAAAAAAAAACATTTATTCAGAATATTTAAAGACTCACATCCATTGATTTCCCTTCCTAATTTTTTTTTCATTGAAAGTGACCCAAATCTTCTAAACAGAGTAATAAAGGATTAAATGGCACCTCCGACAGGTTTTCTATATGAAAAGCATTTTGGATCACTTAAAATTTGCTCCACTCTTTTTTCCTCAATGAATTCTTTTTTTCATAAAAATGAAAAATGAGTGGAAAAATCCATTATTCACTTTCAAGAACAAAATTCCTCTCATAAACCAATTATACTATATTTTCTAGGAAAAAAAAAGTGTATACAGATTTGAATTCCATACAATTGGATGCGGAAGATTTGTACCTTCACTTAAGCCTGCATTCCTAAACTTGCTGGTGATAACTGCAGTGAAATGAGGGATGTACTACACAGTGAAAATGTATCAAACAAAATCCCTTTTGACAGTTTCAGTTTTCCAGTTTAACATTTAGTAAACAATTTGTCAGTGTCTGATTGCTGTGGATCTATTTGCCTTGGTGCACATTAGCTGCCATTAAAAATGCTAAGAGTTGAAAATGGAACAGCAGCACAAAACTAAATCTAATACTGCATGTGAAGCTCTGTTAGTAATGCCTCCTATTTTATAATGGTGGTCCACAATGTCAGAGGCAAATGTTGGTGGTATGGCAGTAGAGGTTGAACCTTCCCACCAACATTCCATTACATGTTGTTGCAGTGTAACAGGTGGCAACAGATGGTCGCTCTGACAAAATGGCGCCTAATAAGGAAGTGTATATGGAGCAAAGGGGTGGAACTGAATTCCTCCATGCAGAAAAAATGGCACCCACTGAATTTCATCGACGTTTGCTCAACATTTATGGAAACCAAACAGTGGATATGAGCACAGTGAGGTGGTGGGTGGTATGTTTCATAGAATCATAGAATCATAGGGGTTGGAAGGAACCTCAAGAGATCATCCAGTCCAACCCTTCAGTGGTGACAGCAACAGTGGATCACCTCCACTGGTGTAGATTTTTATGAGTGCAACATAAAGGCTCTTGCTCATGCTCGTGAAAATGCATAGCTAATGGTGGATAACTGTGTTGAAAAATTGTGTTTTGTACCTGAGAATTTTCTCTATCAGTGTTGTTGTGCTCCTTGTATCTGCTGCAGTTTCCAAGGAAATAAGCAGGAAGCTATATTTTGGAGCAATCTGTGTACATGCAGGGTGCCCTGGCCCCATCTCTACTGCATCATGTGCTCTCATGGTCCTGGCGGCTTCAGTTACGTCTCTTCCCTCTGTTTTCTTCTCCATATTCCGAAGAACATCTCACACAGCAATCCCAAACTCCACTGCAGAACATGGATGAAGTGGTGCTGATCACCTCAGATAATGAAGACAGTAGGCAATTTATCATGTAGATTGTCTCGCATATATACCTTAAAATTCACATTGTCCAAATTCAGCACTTTATTTTGGCAAGCATTTATGTATTCAGCTTTTAGGTCTTTACTTCTTGGACGATTCAGAATGCAATAATTCAGGAAGTAATATTTTAAAACATCTAGCACAAGAAATGGGGCCACTTTCTCATACTCTATTGCAGCCATCTAAAGCTATTCCTTTCATGGTCTAAAAGAAAGAGGAAGGGATAAAAAATTGTTCAGAGGGAACTGCCAGCAAATGCCATACATTTCTGTTTCATTTTTCAATCTTTTTTAGTGTTCAACTGTCCTGAAACATTTCATTTAATAACATGGTATTAATTTTGGGAAGAACACCAGATCTAGTCTTCTTGCCAAGTACATGAGCCTGGTTTGATATCTTAGCAATGAACAGCACCTTCAGCCTTGACTATTACTAACTTTGGTAACACTAAGTTGGCTTTATAATGTTCATAGGGCTTTTCTTTCCAGACCAAAAGAATGAAAGATTTTATCAAGGCATGAAGTACATTCCAGCAGTATGGACAATTTCTTTATTACTTAAAGTGTAGCTTTAAAAATCTATAGATCCTACTTATGAACAAAAAATTCCTTATGCAGCTGTACTGCGTTGTTTCCACATTTGCTTAAACACAGGAGTCTGGCTACGGAATATACAAAAGATTCATAAAAACATGCCTATGTTACACATGTGTGAAACACATGGAAAGTAACACGTGGCTTTCAAACTCAGGGCATGGGTTTCCCTTTTTACAACTATCTGAAACAAAAATATTCTAAGTAGGGACATTTTTTTTAGTAACATTTTTAAAAACTTAACCTCAGAGGGTATCAAAGACGTCTCTCATGAGATCTGGTGCCATCCATATTGCAGACAGCTGTTCAGAAAAGTTAACTCTCACCTGAGGAAGCAGAGGGGATGAGGTTTCCACAGCTCATTCCTCTTGGTAAGTGAGAACCATACAAACCCTACATGGAAGATTGACCAGAGATATCTTTCTTTTACCTCCATAGCTATTAACTGCACTATAAATTCTTGATCAAAATGTAGAGGTTAGCTAATTCTGTTGACATTATCTTACTTAAGCAGGAGATAGAACCAGTGATAAACACAGTCATTGGCATCAGTAAGCATCCCAGCCTTCAAGTATTGAAACAATGCATGGTTACATTTATTTTCCACTGTCTCTTGCAAATACTGGATCAACCTGCATAGCAAGTGCCTTGCTCTGATGTTGCGTGTATGTAAAATGAATCCTCTCAGACTAGTTCTGACCACTTATTTCTAAAAAGGCTTCATGTTATTACCTAAAGAAGCACCATACAGTTACAAATAATTTCACTCTCATAAGGTAGGCTATAAGATTGTTCTGTTTGCTGATCACAGAAAGATGCAATAACATCAGCTCCAACTGGGCTCTGCTCAGTGCTCAACTGGTAGAGAAGTCAAATGAAGTTCTATCCCATTTCATGTGAAGTCTCTGTTTCAACATGGCTTTTGGCTTAATGCAAGCACTAGACCCATCCCTATTTCTTTGGCTGTATGTGCATGTGTGTGTGAATAGGATTAGTCTGATTAGTGTCATATCTCCATTTCTGAAGTAATGACAGGAATCTGGATATTACGGCTTAGACAGGAGCTTTGTGTTTGCTCTCAGAACCTGACAAGAAAGTTTTCCACAAGCTGGCATTCAATGAGTACCAGAAGATTCATACTGCAGAATCTTCTCCAATGTGTTTTTTTTTTTCTTAATAAAGCTGTATATCTGAAAGTGAAAAATAATTATTTTCATGTCTGTCCAGACTGTCTTATCAAGCACCTCTTGGCATTTGCTTTTATGGAACTTCACTTCCACTGTGCAATACCAAGAAAGCTCATTCTGGAGTGGGTGCAAACTTGAATTCAGATAGAATTAACTGTAGATCTGGGCAAAAGCAAGGCTTCAAAGGGTCAGATATGCACAATCCATAGCGAAAAAAATTAAAAAAAAAAAAATGGAGAGTGGGAAAGAAGGTGTCAAAGAACAGAGCAAGAAAGGATAAGTATTGTCTCAACAAAGACAGAGAAAAGTTCCATTATTTTCAGATAGCATAAACTGCTGGTGAGGCCAAGAAGAAGGATGGAGATGGACACGATGTCGGTGTCATTGCATAAAAATCAGGATTAAAACAAGGTCTAGTATTTCCTTACACCAATCAGAGCAGTGACAAAGGTGACCAAAGATTTAAAATTAATTAATTAATTAATTAAAATAAAATACAGTCTGCAATTATCTGTAGAGCAATAGAAGCAGCTGCAGGAAACAGCCAGCCTAAGACACAGCCTTAAATCAGCTGGCACTCTGAGGCCAGGATAGCTGATCCCTTGTGCCAGAGCTGCCCTGCCCTGCATCAGCAGACAGGAGACTGTGCACATTCTGATGGAGACAACATTGAAAGTACAGGCTACATATAATATGTAGCTGTTATCATGGAAAGTACCTATTCCCATTGGCTCCACTGTCAGATGCTCTGAAGCCAGGGAAAATGCCATAAAAGATAAGCCATAAACCTCTTTGTTCATTCCACTTGTTTCAATGCTTGTCTGCTCTGCCCTGTCCTGCTTTGCTATGCTCTGTGGAGTCTTTATCAGCGTCATTCATACAAAAAGCATCAGTCTGCTTCTGATAAGTATTGCTGATATGATTAGTGCTGGAGGGTTGCTCGGAGCATTTATTCTTGAACAATGAACAATGAGCAATCAGCAGCAGGTAATCAGTGATTTATCCACTCATCTATTAAGATATTTAGTTAAATTTTGAGGTCCTTCTGCATGTTTTTTTCTGAATTACAGCTTCATCTGTCCAAATTACAGCTTCATCTGTCCCTAAAAATGTTAGAGTGTCTGAGCACTTCAGATCTCACTGCCCTCAACTCAGGATGGCTCAGGACTCAGTGGAGCTTGGCAAACTGGGAAAACACTGTTTTACCTGCTCAGTCTAAACACTGTTAGACACCACCTGTGACACAGGGCCAGGCAGTGGCCTGGGAGTTGGGATCATGTTTCATTGTAACAGTACTAAATTTTTATGGCCCCAAATGGCTGAATCAACATAACTTCACAGCATAACAAACAGCAGGCATACTCTTTTGACTAGAGTGATAGCAGAGCAAATAGAAAGCATTTCCTTGGCATTAGAGGAAAGGGGAGAAGGGGAAGTAGAACAGATCCTGTGTTTGCTGAAGATGAAAGAAAAGGGACCTCTGCCAGTCTGTAAGTGATGGGCAACCTTAATATTATCTCAGATACACCAAAGTTACAGGCACGCCTTGAGATCCATCAAAATCAGATTATCTGCCATCCGTCTGAATGGTTTAGTAGACTATAACTGCAACATCATCTAAGATTTTTTATTTTTTCGGTCTGTCCTCTTCTAGTTGGTACAATTTTGGAGAAAATAAAATTGTAATGGAAAATTCCACTCAGACAGATATAACTTTTAAGATGATATGCTATTTGGTTTCATTGAATTGCACTAAAAACATCCGACAGAAAAGGTTACTTCCTGATCTATATTTAAGAAAATGTCCTCCTCAATCCAATCCATTAGTTTTCAGAGACATTAGTGTTAGTACATATTCCAAATACAGCAATTGAAGAACAATCAGTGGGAGATTGTTTTGTTGAGAATTACAAAGCGTCAATAATAGTTGTATAGCTAAGTTGTTACAATAAACCTGTTTTTTAGCTCATCTTAATTATCCGAGAGTAACACAGTTCACTAAGCATGTCACTTAGCACAACTTGCAAAAGCAGAATCTTCCTGATGCTTGTTTAGAAAAGAAACAAGAAAAATAAGGGGAGTTGAAAGTGAAAGACCCAAAGCTGACCACCACAATTGCCCAGTGACATGCAGGCCCTAATCTTAAACTTAGGAGCCAGGATATCAATAGGTGAAACTATATCTGAGTTTAAAGCTACAGGACTCTCTGACTTAATGGGAAATACACAGATCTTAGTGAGAAGCAATAAACACAAATGCAACTTGGACCTATATCATTTAACAGAGACCACAAGGTTGCCCAAGATGGTCTCCCTTTGCAGGGAAACCAAACTTAAACTCCAAATGATATAAAAATACCCAAGCCATCCTGAATGCACTGTGAATAATTTTGTTGAGTTCACTGAGTTTTGGATCCAATCCATTAAATATAATGAAACTGAACCTACTACTGCTGCGATAGCCAAGATTTAAAAAGAGCCTACAGTTTTACTTTGTTATTTGGCGCTGCTAAGCTAATCGTTAAGGAGCTCTGACTTCATGAACAGGTGTAAGAGCAAATAAAACCTTTAAACTTTGCCTTTGTTATCAAGAGACCATCTAGTACCACCTGCACTCAGAGATGTTTAATTAAAAATAAATGTGTCAATGTTTAACAGAGTGCTCCAACATTATCCACAGAACTGCGGACAAAAGATTCATTTAAGTGCATCCTTCTGAAAGATTTTTAGATTTTAGGAACTTTTTCCTTAAGGCTTTTTTTGTTTTGTTTTTGTTTTTGACTGAAATTACACTATATGGTTGAGATTGATATGTGTCAGCAGTTAGCCATAATAGTAAAGAAGTATTTAGGAATGACAAAAATCAAGGGTGGTCTAAGAAAGTTTCTGAATTTCACATTTAATTTTTGTATCAGCAATTTTCAAATTTGACCCAGTTGAATTTTGAATGTGAAATTCTATTGTTGTTGTATCATGTTGTTATGTAATTATTAGTGTTATTGTATAATTAAAATATGTAAAGAGTTTTATTGAACTTACTTTTCATTTCATTTATAAGCATTAAATGAGTCCTAATAACTTTTACAGGCAAACAAATTGAAATTAATATTTCTACCAAGAATGAAGAACATTACTCAAAAAATGATATGCATTTGAGTCTAGCTTTTTAAAAACAAAATTAAGCAGTTTGAGGCAATATGGAGAAAAATACAGCTATTTTTAATTATCACTATGTCTAACAGGATGTATGTTTATGGAATAATCTATGCATAACATGAAAAAGCTCTTTTTACTGTTTTTGAAGCAGTGTTTACATTAAAGTAAAACATATGTGTGATAAAAGAACAAAGCAGAAATCCCTAGTTGCTAGTTCTATTTGAGAACTATATATAGGATATTTACAACATTTCTTGGTATGGTAGAACTATGTGTGTCAAAATGATTAATTAACAGACATGAAAAGTTAAACCATGAAGGACTCAGGAAGATACAGCATCTCCTAACCCATCAGGATAGGTTGAGAAGAACATTAGGATCCCTTAGTGCCTTGCTGCAAAGTTTTATTATTACTCAAAAGACACCTGGGCCCAAAGCATCAAGTGGAAGCAATTTTACAAATCAAAGGAGTTAAACCATTTGAAAAAATTATGAGTAACTAGTCTACTCAAAGGGCTCGTAATAGGATCTGGAGCTTTCATCCCCACCCAATTAACAGTGACAAAGACTAACTCTCATCACAAATAAATTGGGCAGATGTTCCCATCACAAAACCACCATTACAGCTGACACCAATTGACTTCATTATTGGTCATGTCAACAAAGAGTCGATGATTACATGAGTAAGAATTATTGTCCTTCCAGAAAGGCTTTAGGATGGCTAAAGAGTGATGAATGCAGTGTGTCTAGACTATGTCTCAACTGGGAACAGGTATTGCTTAGACTCCTGTTCAAAGAATTGCAACAGGCCTTGTTCTTTCATTGGATGCAGATATTGTAAATCACAATTGCTGATTTACAACAGTTTCAATGGTATCAGTGGAAACTGTTCAACATAAAATTCATGGATGGAAGAACTGAACTGGAACACTAGTCTCTTCAGCTTTTTTATTGCCTGGTAAATTGCATGCACAGCATCACCTGATGAAGGAGAGATTGCACTGCTGTGCATACTTCCTATTAAGAGCTCAGTTGGTAAAGAGGATGAGCAGTGAAAGAAGAATCCAACCAAAATAATTTGCCAGCAAATGGGAAACATCTCATTAATGAGCCTTCCAGTTAATTGATTGAGGAAGAAACACAGTGAGTATGCCTCCTTTTATTCTCTGATGACCTTTGTAGCCATTTAATATAATAAGGTTTTCTTTTGAATTATTCTAATTTTTCTTGACATCTTCTTTCATGTGTTCCATACCTTCCATTAGTTCTATAATTAGAATAATATTTAGTTAGCTAAAATGACTTGGTTTAAATGTGACTACTGTGTCTGGAGATAATGTGAGCAAATGTTGGCATAAAATTTATAGATACAGAAACATAAATAATTCTTTAATGAGTTCTTTCAATCTTAACATAATCAGTGGGAAACTAAACCGGTTGATCCCCTGACCATGGAAGTATAAACTCACAGCAGGATTGGTTGATAGCTGAAAAACTTCATTTTGGATAAGAGCCATTTCTAAGAAATGAGCTGTTTACTTAGCCGGGGAAGTTTGGCTGTAGTGAGGAGACATCAGAGTTGTTTATTATTGGAACTCAGAAGCACATTAATTATATGATTTGAGTGACTGGGTAGCATCAACCCCTCAGGTTTTACATGTCAGAGTGCCCTCATCTCGTGTGGTGTAAACTGACCCGTGAAGTGCACGTTTGTGCACTGAAGGTTAAAGGAGGACTCTCCTCCATCTCCACCCAGGGTCTGCCAGGGTGGCTGCACTTCAGATTTATGTTTTAAGAAGATCAGAGTGCTTTAATATACTGCACAGGGCAGCAGCATAGCTTCAGTTTCACTTACATGTTGTGATTTCCTATGAAAGATCATCTGTCATTGGGAGTTCTTGTAACACATTTGCAAATAAGGTCAAACAATTTGTTCAGAGGTGAACACGGTAAGTATAAACACATTGTAAATATTTGAGTATGAGTTTAATGGTGTTTGAGAGGCTCGCACAAAAAACTTCACAAATAAAATTGCTATGTTTAAAAACAAATTAGAAACTTGCACATTATTTTAGCCTTTGGTGGGCATTCATCATCATTACAGACATTTCTGTTTATTTTGGTTTGTGTTGGGAAAAGGGAACATTTAGAAAGGCCCAGCAGCATGCTTCAGGTCAGGCCTGCCAGGCACGGCCTTGGTGCTCCAGTTTGGCCCTCCCGTTAGCAGCATTTTGGAGAGGCTTGCTGCAGAGCCACCAGAGCGCTAGTGGTGGCTGCTAACACACTGAGGTTGCACTCACTACAGAAACACTTTTGGAGAGTGATTATGATTAGAGGAGCAGCTCTAGTTTGTGCCATTTAGGGTAGGAAGAGCTCAGCAATGAGGAGTGAAATGAAGGGTCAGCTTTGCTGGCAGCACAGGGCCTGCTGTGCTTCTTACCTGTGTGAATGGTCAACTGTGCTTGTGTGTGAAAAACACAAGTGATGGTCTGTGCTAGTCTTCATGGAAACTCTTCAGTGCTATGGGGAAGACAACGTGCAACTGACTGACAAAATGCTTTACTATTACTACTATTAGGACTGGAGAGCTACCTGATCTACCTCATACACTGATCGAAGCACTACCAGGAATTTCTCATGAATCCAGTTCTGATTGTGTATCACTTGGTCTCTCTGTAGCAAAGGCTTCTTACCCAAGCCGTATTCCAACTCACTCCTGACATGAAAACCTCCATGCACAAGGGCTTTTATGTCCCCACTATATTTTGATGCAGCTTTTGGAATGTAGAATGAACGGATGTATGCCAGTCACTCTCACAAATTTAGATCTCTGAGTAGTCTCCAAGATTGGTGACATGTCTGGCCCAGGACAGCAATGTCCTCTCTGTAAAGGAGATGTGCAATGGCCAGAGTTGGTGTGAGCCTCTGACAGGGAGGCGTGGCCTGCCCATGTTGACGGAGTCTTTGCTTGTTACTGATTCACCTGTCTTTGATAGCCACAGTCTGGGACATGGAAGTGACAACACACTGGCATGTTCCTGTCTTCTCATGCCTCATCACTCGAGAGTGGCTGAAGTTTCTACAGTGACATTGGTCATAAAATAAGGGGAACCACACAGCACAAACCTGTACCATGACACGGTTCTAAAGGCACCTGGAAGGTGCCTACAGCCATGGATAATGAGTTCTTCTCAGTACTTACTGTATAGTTCATATGAATTGCATTATATGAAAAATTTCCAAAGCAGCAGTTTAAAATATAAATGTATAGGTTGGACTCCTAGGATTAAAAGTGATTTCTCTGTCCGGTAAAATAGTGTATATGGTATGGGTAAAGAATGCCTGTTCATTAATCTTACTTTTGATCATCCTGAGCCAATTTCGCCCTAGGGTTTCATTTGGTCTCTCCTAAAGCCTTACCATAAATCACATGATGTATAGCACACAAAGAATAATTATTTTGCTAAGGTTAAGGCTAAGTATTTCACTGCTGTTTTGCCATTTTTAAGATTTTTTTTGCTTCTATGACATTATAAATTGCAGTGCTTGAACACACTTCATACCTGTTGCAGGACACTGTATTAAAAAAAAAGATTCTAGGTGCCAAAATAACGGGGAGTGCCAGCAGCTGTTCTGGGACCTGTACATTAGCATGCCTGCGTGTGAAGAGCCCATTTTCTTTGTGGCTACATCTGGAGGAGGAAGTGCTGCACAGCCTTTTCATGGCTCTTTGGGGAAAGACAAGCTATTTCGTAGGGACTGACCTTCCTGTCAGCCCCTGAGACATCATAAACCGAACTGGTAGAGAACTGGACTTAAACTGTTTCTTCTCTGCCAAGATCACACCCTTTTGGAGGTTGCTTTGTCCCAGCACAGAAGTGTGAGCTGCTGCAGTAATTCTGCCATGAATGAGAGCCTTTCTTTTGAGTCATACACTTTTGTTTCCAGTCTACAGTGTCTTGGCTTACTACTGTGCTGGGGATTATCCCTGCAGAAAGCCAGAGCCTGGAAAAGTAGCCATTTTCAGCAGCTGTGAAACTAGGTTTTTGAAAAGTGCATATATATAAAAGCAGTCTCACTACAGTGAGACTAGGTTTAAAAAAAAAAAAAAACCTGTAATAATAATAAAAATAATATAATAACATATTTTAATATTATAATGTATAATGTAATAGGAAAATGTAGTACCAATAATATTATCATTAATATTAACATTAGTAGCAGTAACATAATATACTTCTGGTTAAAGCTTCATTTTTCTGGATGCCAGTCAAACAGAATGAATTAGGCTGTCTTGTTTTTTGTTTTTTTTTTTTTTTTTTTTCCCAAGCAGAATATGTCCCAGTATTACTGGAAACTTCATGCAGACAAATCCTAAATGTGTGCAGAGAGGGTCTCGGTCAACTTGGGGAAATGACCCAGCAACAGCTGTCGCAGGGTTGGGCTCCAAGTACGGACTTAGGAGAACTGAAAAGGCAGAGAAGGTGGTAATCGTTAGACGTGTATGAGGAGACATTTCTATCAACAGTCTGGATTCAGTTCTGTGCTCTCCTACCCCCAAAATCCTACCAAAAACATTTCAGGCAAGAGCAGAGTCATGCAGGTACAATTTATGGCAGAATTTGGCCATAAAAAGGGTGTGTTTCTCCATTCAGGTATGCTGGGGTCTCTCAAAAGTCTGATGGACAAATTCATGAACGCCTTGTGCAGTTATATTGTTCTCTATCAATGTGAGATAATATATTGCCATTACTTCATAAGACCTAATACAAAGTTAATGAAAAAAATCCTTGGCACTGCAGAAGCTGTGAAACTATATACACTTAAAAGAAAATACTCAAACATAGAGCAGCTCTCAACTTTTTAATGTTTTTTAAAAATTCCTCCAGTCCTGGAGGGTCTCTGGAATTTCTTTCATACTGGAGCACTCCAAAACATTGCATGTCACGCACCAGATGGTAGGCTGAGATTGTGTCCTTTGCTTACCCTTTTAACACCTTCATTTTGAGTCTTCTGTGGTTGCCTTTGTTTTTTTTCCCTAGATCCCCTAAAAGAGGATCGTCAATGGCACAAACCACTGTGCTTCTTAATACACTGAATCTTCTGTTTCAGCCTTTTTTTTTCATAAGAACCAGACATTTTGGGTTCTACCTTAAAACATACAATATTTTGCCCCAACTTACAGATATAGCCTTCTGTCCTCTTCACTCTGGTAATATCTTGATCAGGATTCAGATTCTGTTTATACTCTTGTAACTCACTGCTGACTACAGAAATCCTTAAAAAGTCCTTTCCTTCAAGACTGTGACCTTTATATAGATGTACAAGGCTGAGTGTGCAACTGGTCTGAAGTGCGTCATCAAAAGAAGCAAGCAAAGTTCACGTCTGTAAGTAGTTTGCTGTATTTGCTTTCTCAGATTTCTTTCAAGAACGTGTATACCTGATGGGGCGGAGAAATGTCAGCAGGATGAGAAATTTATAAAAGTGAAAGAAAATATGGATGGAAATAGGAAGGGGAAGATAACAGTGCAGAGAGTTTGCCCAAAAGCCATGAGGAAAACCTGGGATTGGAAAGACTTGGGAAGCAGTAAGGAGAATGGTCATGATCTAGTAGTTGCTGGACACACTGAACTTCTGCAGCTATCTCTGCCCCAAAATGTTTCCTCTGAAATGAAAGCCAGTGTAACCAAGCTAGTGTGAGAAATGACAGCAGTTCAGCAGCTGTCAAAAACTGATCTTCCTTGCTTCAGAAAAGCTATTTGTGATGCAGAAGTGAAGTTTGGTATATCTTCAGCCATACAAATCTAATTTGATGTTGAAAACCTGTCCAAAACCTATTCTGAAGGTTTTACCAATGGTAGATAGAAAAGGTTCTACCTTTTCCACATTGAATATTAACTTACCAGAATTAGCTGTTGCATGTGAAAGGAAACTCTGCTTGCCAGACAGATTATTTAAAGCCTTTGAATGACCTAAGAGACTTCCTAAACTTTCTTCCCTCTGCCTCCTACTCCCTACACTATAGGAGTCTCTTTTATTTTTAGATATATAATGACAATAAATTTAGAACTTCTGGATCTCTCAGTTCACTCTTCCTAGTTGGCGCCTCATTTGAGTAATGGGTTATGCAGTTGACATTCTTCCAGTGATGTATTGCTTGCTAGAGTGGCACTGACCAGGAAAGGCAGGTCAAATAGTTCTTTAATTTAATCTTTTACAGCTAGAAAAGAGATTGCTATAAAAAATTGCAAAGGAAGACGTCCATGTGATACTCTCACTGGGGAGAGAGAGAGACAACATCAGGAGCCACAGAGAGCTATATCTCAGGAAACATGGCTTATTTTGGGGATGAGCCAAAGACAGAATAACAAGTGAGAGGGAAATGACAGGGAGATTCTGGGGAATTTTTCACTACCTGATTACCTTCTGTCTAAACGTTTGGCTCCAACTTCTTTTTAGGTGACTTCATCCAAAATACCCTTCACAGCAGAGAAAATCTGTTACTTCTGGGAAGTCAAAGATGAGTGCATTAAACTTGGTTTTCATTCTGTGGTTTTGATTAATAACGTTTCTTAAAGTATATGTTGTTTCTACTAGGCCATTATTCCTGATGGCATGGCCCTGAAGTTTCTTAGCTTGTTGCAATTTGTTGCACTGTTGCTGTTGCTTTAACTTCATGAAGAACTGGAGTCTACACACAACCACAAAAACAAGAATAAGCAACAAAAAAAAGAGTTTTGCAAGCCACTACCACTCTGCTTAGCATTATGAGGCTATATTAACCATCTAAACAGCCAAATTCAGGAAGATAAGTTTATATTACTTAATGCTGTAAAGTTAGAAAAACAGAAATGCTAAGTCAGGACCTGAACCAGTGATTGAGCACCTGGTGGGAAGGCAGGGCCAACCTGGGGGAGCTCAGGTGCATGCAATGTACCTGAGTGACTGCACCTGGTTGAGCCAGGGTCCACCCCTTCCCAGACCTCATTTAATAGTTGGCAGTGGAATCAAGGGGGTATCTCTGGAGATCCCTGCCTACCCAAGGTCTTCCAAAGGTAAGTGTTTTTCTTCTTTTGTCTCTGTTTCCACAGCTGCTGCCTTTGGGCTTGTTCTAACATTCTAATTTTCTTTGACCTAGGATTGTACCACCCCACTGCTATTGCTGTACTGTCCATCACATTATAGCATTACAAGTTCTGTTTGTCATACAGTTTGATTAAACAACTACAGAACAGAACGTACTGCTTTTCAAAGTTTTGAATCCATTCTCCTGTTTTCACCTTGCTGTTTTGTTATTCCTTAGGCTACGTACAAGGTGTGTATTTGTACTTTCAGACCCTTCTGCCTTTACAGTCTTTTTGTCTGTTTCACTAAAACACGTTTCATAAGAAAATCATTAGGAAGCTCATCCATGAAATCTTTATTGATTGATTGATTCAAATAAGTGGAGATACTTGTACTTCCAAAAAAAAGAACTTGCTATAGGTTCAGCAGTCTGATTCCAGAAAGGAGGTTAATGGTTCTGACAGCTGTCATAGATGAAGGGCTGTGTTTCTGTTCAACCTCTGATAGTACTTTTTGTTGCTCTGAAAGAACACCCACATATTGTTTATGCTGATCCATCTCTTCATGCAGAAAAGCAAATGTCTACATTTCTTCTTGGCTGAAGTGTCCCTCATATACCATTTTAAAGTTTGAGGAAAAAATTCTGACACCGTTATTCATTCATCACTGACACTGCAGAATTATGAGACATCATGAGAATGACTGAAGAAAGAAAAATGTTTATATATGGCTTCTCATTTCTTGACCCCATGAAGTTATTTACTTCATATTTTCAACTTATATCCACGTCCTGGAAGGTTAGCAAGTCACTCTATTTAATGGAAGCTTGGATTCTCATGGACTTTCCTTAGTCCAGCAGCTAGGGCACAGAACAAAAAAAAAAAAAAACAAATATCACAAGACTTGGTGATAAAATTGAAAACCTTGGCAGTGCTATTTCCTCCTGCTGATTAGCTCTTTACTGCATGAGTAATCTGATATAAATAAATGGAGTAAGTCACCAGTAGATATTAATCACTGTGTGGAAAGCTGGCAGAAATATGTCCTGTTTAAAACTGCATACACTGGAGTAAGTTTCCAACCTGATAGTCTTGGTTAGTCCTATGTAGTTATACACTATATAAAATGTATGCACGTACATACACACACATATATCTGTACACACACATAAACCTAAATTGCTATAAATACTGCACCAGGTTCTGAAGTAAGTACAGTTCCAGTATGACTGTACCTTGTTATATAAACCACCAAGTAATTACATCTCTGTTAATCTTAAATCAAGGGAACTGCATCTTTACAAAAGGAAGGGTATTTGTTTATGCCTCTTAAATGCCAAGTAACCACAGAAAGAGCACTGCTGTGTGATCACAAGCTGATGTACAACATGAATTGACATGCATGCATTGTTTGACTTGATGAAGCATTGCTTGCATCTGATATTATAATTACAGGACTTTGTTGTTTGGAGCATTTGGAATTCTTGGGTATATAGATTATTGGATCTATACATTGTGGCAGCCTATCCTTTAAGAAAAGACACTTCAAAGCCTCTGTCTTCTTGCTCACTTATTTTGACACTGCTTATACAACTTCAATTTCCTTTGAAACTTCAGGTGCCTCTGCCAAATTTATTTGAAAATCAACTAGAGTTGTAAAAAAGATTATCGTAGGGACATATAGTATGACGTGGCCGGGGGGGGGAGGGTGGAGGTGAAAAGCAAGGAAAAAAAAAAAGACATTCTGCTAATAGCAGTAATTCTACCTTATTTCTGTATTCTATCACAAATTCCCATGAGAAGCACTAGCTGGCATTTGTAAATGGCAGCTGCTGCCTATGTGCTAGTGCAATCAATCTTCATGCTACTGCAGCTGTACACATAAACAATAATCAGTGTTTGTGAGTCAACAGGCTGAACCATGTACTGTCTCTACTTGTCTAGTATTGATACTATTCAAGTGATATTTCCTTTAATTTAAAGAATTATACTTTCTGAACATAGTACATGCATTCCATCAGATGCCTTCTAATGTTTATGTAGTGGGGCAAAGAAGAAATGGGTGGTTCTCTTCTAACTGATGCTGTTTTGTGTTTGAAATCACCTTCAAGTCCCGCTTAAATCAGTCGTCTTCAGCTTGTGGGCTGTGAATATCAGAGATTTATGGACTATTGTGTAAAAAGTCTGTAGAAGGTAGCAACAAAAAAAAAACACAATCTAAATGGCTCACATGAAAGTGGGTTCATATCTCTTGGGCTGAGAATGACTGACTTTGCACCTGGAAGTCGTGCTTCTTTTAAGCATATAAGAAGCCCAATAATTTGAATGCAGTTGTACCAAAACTCAAACTTAAGAAAGCATGTTTTGCCTGACGCTTTGTTAACCTTGACTTTAGGATGTCAAATGTCTGTAGTTGAAGTCATCATTCATGTGAATCTATACACAATTTTATTTGGTTTTGTTATTCTTCTCCAGACACTTTCTATTCATATATGTTAATTTATACTGAGGCATCCAAAACCAGCCTATGGTGCAAGTGGAAGTGTATCACTCGTAGCTTTCTGCTAGATCATTTTTACAGTGAGATAGTACTTCTGTAAAGTATTTCTCTAATTTATCTCTTAGTTTATTTTGGTAAGGCATATTCATTAAGTTGTAGTACTCACAATGATTCATATGTTTCCTCAAGGAATGGTGTTAGATCGAAGTCCATTACAATAATGAGAAGTGTTATTACATTTTCTGACACATATTACTCTTCATTAGAGCTGCCAGCATGCTGATAGATAGATGGAAGGATGAATACTTTTGACGAATACAAGTATTTGGAGAAGTGTCCAATGGCCTTTAGTTGATCGTGGTTCGGAATCATTTGTTGACAAATAGTATTAAATCTCCTTTTCCGATAGAGTTCAAATAATAAACAGAAGACCAACACATTTGTTATTGCTTTCTTCATGAAAATTGGATATTTACTGTGGATTCCCAGCATCCTGAGGGTTTTGATTTGCAATGGAACATGCTATTTATTTTATTTCAAACCCTCTCACATGGGGTCTGGTCAGAAAGCCATTCGAAATTCCACTTAAGTAACATTCAAAAGGTTTGTGTAATTTCTTACTACATTCGCTTTTTCCAGGCATTCTTGAAAGGTGGAGTGGCACAATTTGCCCTTGTGGATGCTGTGTCAGTCGGTCCTTATGGTATTATGTTTATCTTAATGCATAATCTAGCCATGAATTAGATTCTATTTGGGATCTTATCTTTCCCAGCTAGAGCAGGTTAAAGAGGAGAGTCTATTCATTGAAGGGCTCTGACTGACTTGCTCTCAAATCCTTGGAATTTCAAGACTGAGCTCTGCAAGTCCAGCAGAAGGTTTCATGCATTGGCTAACTCTGAGTGCAGTTTCCCTGCAGGAAGAAGCCCTCTCTCTTGTGCTTAAAATTACATGTGTGATTAAATACTTTCCATGCTGTACTGAGCAAGTGAAAAACCTGAACCCCAGGTGAAGAAAAACAGCAGAAAGAACTATCTCAAGCAATTAGCACTTTTTTCCTCTTTTTAATATAGATTTCATAAATCATATGTAACACTCAGATCATTCAGGTTTCTCTTTAAATACCCCATTTCATTAGTTCTAACTTCCTCAAAGTTTCTGTCATACCTAAGGAACTGCCAAATGTTTCCAAAAGAAGCATACGATGAGAACATTTCTTGGTGAGAAAAATGAAAAGAAAACATGTGTGTAACTTTTCCAAGTCTGTTAGGAGTTCTGCCTAAATTTCTATGCTTTTCTCACATGCACAGCTTTGAAACCCCGTGCCTAACACCAAACTGACAGAATTAGCCATTTATTCATTTTTCCAGTGGCTAGCAGAAGGTATAGCCCCTCTACTTCACCTTCTGCTTTATCTCTTACTATGCAGTAGTTTAGTTTCACTGTGTTAGAATCCAATGCAAGTCATTTTTGCTGCGCGTAACTGAGCCTTAAACTGTTGTAAACCCTTTGAAGTTTCTTCTTTCTGCCAAGAGGTCAACGTGGTCCTTCATTTGCCCTTTCAAAAGGACCTTTCTTTCATTCCTGTGTTTGGTCAAGTTGTTGAGGGTTCTGCTGTGGCCTGGCACTGTGAGTCCTCCCTACACAAGCAATTGCTGCTCTTGTTGCTACTGCTGTTTGTATTCCTTGTTGCTTCTTTCATTTATCTTTGCTGACACACCAAAGGAAAGAAGGGGCTGAAAGGGGAGAATTTGGCTGTAAGCTAAATTGATTGCATGTTGTATTTCATGGAAGTCTGGCAGGAAGAGTTGAGTGATCTCAGAGTTTCAGGAATATTTTTGTTCCTATTGTGCAAATCAATCACCGTGAGGCTCAGCCTGGGCTGACTGCCCCCCGGCAGCCCACAGCAGAGTTTGCTGCATTGCCAACAAAGGCTTGAATATAACAAAAGTCTCCCAAGTGGACACTGCATTCACTTGATGGGGTCACATATTACCCAGCATTTAATAGAACTCACTTGAATTTGAAAAGGATTCCCAGATAGATCAGTGGTTCAAAAAGGAGTAAATTTAACAGGTAGAAGGGATGCCCAGAAAAGAGGTGATGCTGTCACACTGAGGTGGCAGTTACTCTTCTGTTCCAGTGGTGGGTGTCTTGGGAGTAATAGAATGAATTAATTAGTGTCAGATAAACACAACTACCTCTTTCCTGTGGTGGTTCTACTCACTCTGGATCTGTCATGGATGAATTTGCTCCATCTAGGAAAACAGCTTAAAAGGCTGGTTTGTGTCCTCAGTTTCCCATTCTGTGTGGAGCACAGTCAATGGCTTCAGTAACGAGGGTCAAGCAACACCTAAGCAACGTCCTCCTAAGTGCTTGGGCAGAGACGCTTCTAGCAGAACTTGCTCTCCCGCTTTGTGCCTGAGTACTGTCTTAGCCTTTCTATAACAGCACAACTACTATCCTGCCTTTTTCTATTACTAACAAGGGATACCCAGTCTCTTTTAAAAATTATAGCTTCTCTGCTAACCTCATCTTTCACCAGGTCCTGACAAAAGGTGATCATAGCAATCCTGGCTGCTGCTCAAGTAATGAACTCTTCAGTTCTGGCACAGTGTGTCACATTTCGATTTTGTGCCTGAAAGCAGAGTAAGAAATAATGACTCTGCATTCTTCCTCAGCCAGTGTATGGCTGTAGGCTATCTAAAGAATATAAGGCCGTATGATATGTCACTGTTCAAAAATTCAAAAGGAATCCAAAGTTGTGCTGTGTACTTGTTCCTCCCACGTTATCTAGCTTGCTGCTAGACTTGGCAATCACTGTCACAAGTGAGAGCTGAGGGAAGGCTGAGTCTGGAATCATCACTCATCTAACAAGTTAGTGTTCCTGCTAAATACATAGCAACTTGCTGACTGCCATCACCTTACTTTGGACACAAGTCAGGTCAGAAAGAGAACAGACACAAGAGCTCATGAAACCCTGCCTTGCCAGGCACCCATTCTGTGAAACACGTGGAGTGAAATTTGGGTTTGAAGGGCAAAGTCTACAATCCTGTTTGCCAGCGCCTCTTGTGTTTGGGGCTCATATTCATGACCCTCCCTGCAGTATACCGTGGAGTACTGTCTTTCATCTGAAGTGTTGTTATTTTGTTTTTTGTTTTTTTTAATTGTTATTAATTCCTTTTCTCAGTACAAATATATGTTCAATTTATGTATTTATGAGAGGAGGATTGCACAGATACTTTAAATCACTTTACAGTATTTTAAGTCAATGTAAATGTAGAATATGGGCTATATGGAACATATAGCTTACTTTGAATATAAGGATTGTTTTCATAATGTTTTCTTCTCTTTTCTTTTAAAGAGCAATTATTTATTTTTAGAAAAATATGCAAGATTGAGTTTTCCAACTGGCTGCTGAAATTCCTTCCACTGATCCCAAGTCTCTGCAGCCAGACAAGCAATAGTGCACAAAATATGCATAGACTTGCCCTTTATGCGTTGTTACGCACAGTTATTCTGTAGAGTAATTTCATCTGGCCCGTGAAGAAACCCAAATCTTGACTGAATTGGAGAGGCTGAGATTTTTTGGAAGAATTTAGGAATTGACTCCTGCTAAATGTAGTTAGGTGTCTGGCTACAACAATCACTCCGAAAATCTCAGCCTGAAAAGCCCATGTGATAGCCATCATTTGAAAGACCCAGCAGAAAACAAGTTCTATTCTTGCCAGGACTTTACAGAGGCAGACAGAAAACCACAGTTAACAAACATAAAACCAAACGGAACTTTATGCTCTTGGAAAGTGAGTGTTCTGAAGCCCAGCCAGTATATTTCATAAACACAACAACAACAAAAAAGATCTTTGAGCAGCATACATTTTTCGCAATATAAAGCCCCCACATCACCACAGAACAGCTGCCTGTTTGAAGCCACCCAATCCATCCCCTATTAATGCTGTAAGAAGAAAATGCTATTACGTGGCCAATTCTGCATTCCACATGTATGCTCACTGCTAAATTCAGGGGTGCTATCTTCAAGCTCTCAGATCTACAGAGTGAAGGAAAAACAAATACATTTGTTATGATTCTACTACCAACCCTGGAGTTCATCTTTTAGGTCTCTGTCTGTACCACCGTCTACCGAATTAACTTTGTTGACCGGTACTGAATGAGCTGTTACATTCTGGAGTTGAAAACAGAGGTATCCTTCTAAGAAAAAAAAAAAGTGCATCCAAAGCTCATCTGCTGTGGAAAAAAGAAAACCTGGGAATAAAATAGATACTCCTTTCATTTAGTCTTGAAAGCAATTTGGAAGGAAAAATACAGATAGATTGCTTACACCATCATTTGTTTGCAATATTGATATTACCATCAATGCATCTTAAAATATTTAAATCTGCTTCTGATTATCTTACATGCTTTCCATTTGGCATTTACTGCTTCTGATTATCTTATGTGCCTTCCACTTGGCATTTAACAAACCCCCCAGAGCCTGATCGAACACCAGCTCAAATTAAATCCTTCCTATTCACACTGAGTGCTGTTCCCATCTGCAGTATTGCTCCTTGGTCAGTTTGGCCAGGGAGGCAGCAGGTCGCTTTAAACACCTCCTTACCTAAGCTGGGGCAGGGGTAGGAGGAGAGGGAAGCAGAGGTGAAGGCAGTCATGAGATGTGTTCTGCATCCTGGAGCATGAACTTCACAGGGAAAATCATGCTTCAGCCAGGGCTGCAGCAAGCCCTTGAGGCTCTGTGTGATTTTCTGAATGCATGCAATTGGATTGTAAACCAGTATGGTTAATCAGATGCGCTTTTAGTTTTTAGCTGGAGTCACTGGTAAGCTGCACTGGGCTGTGCTGCTTGGGGGAGGTTGGGCAAATGACCTCAGATGGGTTTGGCTCAGTTTCTGCACTGAACGTGTGAACAAACATATCCGGAAGGAATAATTTCATGTTTACTTTGAAATGCGTTTCCTCAAGTTTTCCAGTAATCCACTTTCTGCAAATATTTGAGCCAGTGAAGTCTAATCGCACAAACGTTATGGAAAGCAAACACCAAACATGTGTGAGCCAAAAAAATTCATTTAAAACCAAGGAAGGACATCTACAAAATTCAGCCAACCTTTAGCTGCTGGGAAAGAAAGATCTCGGTTCCTCTTGCTGAATGTGTGCTGTTTTGTATAACTAAGAAGTTAATGGATCGAGGGATTGATCCTGACTTTTCCCAAGTCTGAGGTGCAACGTAAGGGGTGGGCAGTGAGGAATATTTATCTGTTTAAAGTTGGGTTTGGCCTGCAGTGCTTATCTCACAGAGCTTTTGCAAGAGTGCTCTGCTGAGTCCAGAACAGTGTAAGTGTACAACATCGTGACACTAACTTAAATAAGGATAACTGAAATGATTATATGATTTAAAAGAGGAATCCTGCATTTGTTACTGCCTATGTTTTTCTCTTTTCTTTTTTCTTTTTTTTTTTCAACTTAGAAAATGTTGATTGATTTACAGTGTTGTAGGCAGTCAGCTGAAACATCCAGTAGAGAGAACACAGTGCTGTGGAACTTGCAGCCAGGTCAAGCCCCGCCCCAGGAAAAGTGAGGGCACCTTGGCTTTGGGGTGCCAGGAGGCATTCAGCACCCAGCATGGCTGGCCAATGTAAATGAATGCTGTCAGGGCATTGATACACCCAGATTAAAGGCATAGTTAGTCCACCTGACTGTTGATAACAATTACAGTAACTGGCTATACTGTATTAACCCAAAAGGTTGTTACTGTACACTGAGGGCATGTGTTATCTGCAGAAGTTTCATGTTTCTTTTCAAAAATGGAGTTATCCATTAATAAAAGAGAAAGTGATTGCATTAATGTACTCCCTTTTATTTTTCCAGGGCTTCCCTGCACACGATGCAGCTCCTTGTCTTCTCAGCCCCAGAAGGGCTCCCAGAAAATGAGGGAAACACACCAGAAATTCACTGTGTGGATGGGCAACAAGTAAGTACTTGAACTTTGTTGTCCAGTGAAAAGGAAACAAGACCATCTTGCAGTGGGAGAAGGAGCATGAAAAGATGTTAATCGCATGAGCAGTAATCTCTTTGGCTGCTCAGTGTGCCACACTTGGGCTTTGTTTGCCTTGACTTATCTGGCTTACTTATCCCAATCCGTGTGATCATGGAGGTGGTGGAGGGCCTCTTGAAGCGTGCACGAGATCAGCTACTGGGGAAGTGCAATGAAACGTTAAGGAGGAAAGGTGGTATCATAAAAAAGCAACCTTCCAGGCCACCTATCTCGATGAAAGGGCTCAGATGGGCAATAAAAGCAGAAAATCATTGAGACAGAAATGAGTTATGAAGGCTATTAAAACCCACAACTGAATTTACAGAATAAGCTTCCCCTGATGTATTATAAAAATGCTTTTCCCCAGGAACTGGAGATACCAAAATTTGTACTGCTGATTAATTACAGCTTTTTTTAGCAGAACTTGGGGAGTGGGGGTTCACCTCGGTCAAAATAGCATGGATACTAGTAGCGTTAAACTTTGAATTTCAACTACTGCCAGGAAATCATTAACATTACATTTAACAATTTCAGATACTTCTGGTTTTGAACTCCAATTTTATTATTTATGGAATCTTGATTGCAGGAAAAACATACCCAGCCCTTGTGTTTGGATTCTGTTTACAAAGGAGCCCTGTGTTCTCACTGGAACCTGCATAAGAACAGAAAAGTAGATTATGTGTGGTTTTTTAATAGTTCTTCACAAAGAGTCTTCTGTTTCTAACAAATGGTTTATGCAAATGTATTCTCTGTACTGCTTCAAGCAGTATTCATGGAAAAATGACCATTATGCAATAGGGAACAAATGACTATTCACTGCGTCATTTCTTAGGTGAGCTCATGGACAACATATATTTCACGGCCGTTGCCTTTCTTCAATTTTGTAATTTTGACTGAGGGCAGAGAAGTACTGACTGGCAGTGGGAAATGCAGAGCACTGGCTTTAAGCCTTTCCAACAGTGTTCCAAGAAAGGCAATTAGGGATTTTATATTGAAGACCAGGACAAAATTTTAACGTTCAAGTAAATGGCTGTTGGACAAAGGGGCAGTATAGATTCTTTAAAAAAAAAATACTAGCTACATCTTCAAAGTCACAGCTACTGCTGGACTTTAGAAGGACAAGAGGATAGTTAGAAATTTGAAGGATACAAATCTTTGGTGTGAATGTGATGAACAATGAGACAATTTGGAACATACAGGCCATATCTGAACAAGACTTATTCATACAAGCCAGCTTGCTGAGGTCAATATATTTTTTTTAATCGGGCTAGGGTTAGACAGCATGCAAAGACTCATTTTACAGTCCAGTTTGGAAAGTATGGGTTGGTAGTAGGAATTCAATCTTTAACAATAAGATAGACTTAATCCACCAGTTCATGTACAAAGGTGAATAATAAGAAATTCCAATGTACACATACTAACACCATCCACTACAAGAGGTTTACATTAATCTTCAAGGACTGTGAAAAGCCTTACCTTCTCTGTGGAGACTGAGGCTTTTCTTAATGTGTGTTTTTAATGTCTTTATGTAGGCTGTATGTGCTAATATCAAGATTCTAAGCTGAGCATTGTTTCCAGCTTCCCTTGGACTGTATTTCTGGCTGAAGAACAAACAAATATTGAAAGTAATTCACAGAAGAAAAAAATTACTGAAAACACCAAAGACGTGTTCCATTTGTAGATTTAATTAAGATACCATGTCAATAGAAAAGCACTCTCTCACAGAATAACAATTCCCTGCTGCTGTTTGTGCACCAAGCCAAAGCCGGGGAGCTTATTATCAAGGTAGAAGAAACTGTCCCCATCACAGCTACTAAGACAAGTGATATGACATTCATATACAGAAAGACTGGAGCTATTTGGATGATTTAGCCTTGTGAAAATCCTGAAATGCTGCCTGACAGAGAGTAGGCATGCGTTGGAAGGGTCAGGTCTGTGCTTACTCTGGGTCTTTCCCTCAGAGCTTGTTAGCTGGTGGCTGCCAGGCACTGCCAGCATGGTTATTGGCTTTGTGGTCAGCCCCATCAGGATCATACTGGAGTACATGGCAGTTGCCTGAGTGATGTACTCTAACTGTGATCATTGTTACACTACTCTTGATTGCAAAAAAAAAAAAAAGGATGCTTAATTTCAGGAAATTCTTTGACAGCAGGAAGTTTGGAAACCTAAGTGCTGCTCAGAGTGTGGGAAGGTATCAGAGTTGGTGTCAGAGCATAAACAGTTAAAGAAAGCCTTTTGAAATGTCCGTCTAGGGTCATGGTGAGCTGGGATGTCGAAACCAGTCCCCATCACTCTTTTTCTCAATGGTGCATTCAGCTCAGGCTCCACATAGCATAGGCTTTAGATCGGTGAATCTATTTTTAGCAGGGAAAAGACCAGCTAGGTTATTCTGAGCAAGTAAAAATGAGATTTTGATTTGCAATTTGCAGGGATTATTCCCTCCTGACATTAGAAATAAGTAGGTATGTATCTGTCTTAAACACTAAACAAAAGTCGTCAATTTGTCCAAATTATGGAATGTCAACTTGCAGCTATAGTTACTGTTCTCATCTTTCCATCAGGCTTTTTGATTTGTTATAAATAAGACCCTGATGCAGGCAGAGAACGCTGTGTCTCAGTAACATTCCCTGGACTGGCACAACTGGGTATGGTGGTGTTTGTAAAACATGTTCCTGACAGTGAGATTTACATAAAGAAAAAATGGTCTAAAATTTGACCAGAATCAGCAGTGAGACTGTAACGGAGATGGGAGTGTGTAAGCTCAGGCTCCTACTGTTGTAACCTCAGAATTTCTCTCAAATTCCTTCTTGGAAGTCATGCTTGCCCTACTTAAAAAGATACTAAAATACTTCTTGCATAAATGCTCAGGAAAGGCCATACATAGGGAATAAATTACTGAGCTGGCATTAATTTCATTTCACTCTAATGCTCTGCAATACTGCATATTTTACATCAGCTCCACTGCATAAGGTCCTTCTATCAACTTAAAGAGAAAAGTTTGACGTTACATTTATTTCTCGGATGATATACTGTATGCTTCTGAAGCATGAAGTGATAGTGTCTGTTGAAGCCATCAGTTCTTATTGACAAGTCTGGTTAAATTATCAGGTTGTATGTAATTTTATTTGAGTGTAGGAAAATGAAGGTTATAGCCAAGAGCTTGGTGGGGTTTTCTTTCCTGAGATGATGATTTATTCATTTTGGCTTCAATAGCTACGGTGTCAGGCGTATTTTATATTTTTCCAACTTTGACACTTCAAACATTTGATTTCCCTTTGCAACTTCCAACCTAGAGCATGTTTCCCATTATAGATATTCAAGTGACTGCCGTTCACACACTGACTCACGAGGCTGGTTTTTATTTTCACAAAATATATAACCCTATTTGAATAAAACACAGATGGTGTCCAATACATTATACACAGCAAATTTGCCATTCCTTCCTTCATCCCCTCTGTGTTCAGTTTCTCAGATTTGAGCCTCAACATCGCTGAGAGGGCACAGCAACAGAAATTTGATGCCATTCATACTTGGTTTGCTACAATAGGTAATGTGCAGTTTTAAAATTACCGTGGCTTTTCTGTAGGACTTTGCATTTGGAATCTGCTTGAAAAGTGAGACCTGTGGCCCTCAGAAGGTACTGAACAGGCAGCGTCACGTGGTTCTTTGGTAAAGTTTGCATCAGAGGCACACAAGATGGAAGATGCAGTACAGTAAAATAACTGAACAAATTAACCTGCTGAAACCAGTTGAAGAGAAAATATATTGTTCCTGGTTTACTATGGAAGTGTAAGAATTATAGTATGCACGTGCACAATGGTTACTTGGAAAGTACAAGGATTATTGAAAATAAACTGTCAGCATCACTACATGGCATTGGAGGGTGGTTTACGTCATCATAGGAGGAAGGTAGGTACCCTTGTAGTTAAGGAACTTTTATTCCAAGCAAGCTGAAGGCATGTTCAGTGTGCCTTTGGAGAGTGAATGGCAACACAAAGCAAGAGTCAATGTTGGCTGATTGGTTACTGAAATGTTGGAATTTTGTTCTGTTGCACGCAAGGACTCCAACACTTGCAAGCAAGAACTGGAAGACCGAAGCTCAGACAGAAATAACTTGCAGAGTACTGAAGAGCCTGAGAACTGATAGTACGTGGGCTGGCAACCACAGAGAGGTGAGTGAACCTGTTCCTGAGATTCAGTGGGTAAGTTTGGTACTGCATACTCCTTTCTTTACCACAGTAAATTTTGATCACCCAACCAATATGTCTTACATAAACAGCATCTCTGTTCTTCTTGTACCTTTTTATTACCTAGTTCCCATGTCGCTTTCCTATTACTTTTAGAATGATGTATATTTGCCATCAGATCAGTATACATCTAGGATTTACTGCTAATTTTAGCCAGTACTACAAATGAATTGCATATTATTAAATTTATATAGTTCTCTTCTATTCACACTCTAGTAGCTGCTAAAAAAAAAAAAAAAAGGAAAAAAAAAGAAAGAAAAGTATGTTCCTGCATACCCACACAATTCAAGGAGCTTGGTCTTTAAGCAATGAACCATATATCAGAGTAATTATAGGTCATGAAACATATGTTGCGATATGAGGCTGAAAAATGGTGATTTCTTTTCACATCTGACACCTTGACCTGCAACCCAAGTTATAAAACATTAATTCTCTGGGTAGAATGTGCAGCCTATTATTTGCAGACTCATTGCCTATATATTTATGCCTCTATTGTTTTTTCTCTGCTTAAAACCTGAATGTTACCTAACTTCCATCCCGAATCAGAAATCAGAACCACATTACATATGAAGATCTTACTTTTAATTGAAGGGGTTTTGTTCTTGAAATGAGCGTTAAGTTTCCCACTCATAGAACTACAGTCCAGGATGGTAAAATATGTGGAAATACTAACATTCATATGATCGATAGCTCATGTCCAAGAACGAGGGGAGGCCTGGTAATAAGTCATGTAATGTTTTCAATAGGTCATGAACTTGCACAAAGCTGAGGCCTTGTAAGAAACCTAAAGTACACCCGCTTCTAAAACTGCCATTGTGCCCCTCATCCTCCATTTGTGCAGCTGCTCCACACTTCTCACAGTGCATTTATAGAAAGCCTTAGTTTGTAAACACCAATTTGTACCATTGTCTTTCTACAGGAAGGTGCTAAGGGATTTGATTTAGTAGCTTGGTGGGTAGGGTTGGTGGTGTGAGGATGGTTGGACTAGATGATCTTGTAGGTCCTTTCCAACCTAATGAATCTATGAATCTATGAATCTACATGCTGGGTACTTCTGAACACCAAAAACTCAGACCTGTGAGGACATACTTGAACTCAGCAGAAGGATGAGAAATGAGGATGGCATGAAACCTGTCAAACAGTAAGTCAGTAGAAATAATACTCTTTTCCTAAGATCATTTGTAGAATGATATGGCTTTAATTTGCTTAGTCTCTCTGAAGCTTCCACCTTAAGGGCAAGGTAATGCTCCATGTTGTCACTGTTTGACTTTCACACAAACCTATTATATATATGCTTACACATATATATGCATATAGGGGAAAATCAGTGTATTTTTTTCTCACATTTATGGTCAACACGTTTAGACTAAGAGTTTGGTTTTATTTTGTTTGTACTACACAGCTAACCATCTAACAGTCCGATTCTGTTTTGTCTGAACATAAAGATTAACTGGATTGCACTGGTAAAATCAAGCTCAGATCAGATCTTGGCTTTATCATTTCAAGTAGTCAGTGGATCATCTAGTCTTCCTTCTTAACCTTACAGTCTTTTGCTGAAAACCTGTGATGAGTGAGGATTTTTTGTTTACAAGCCACGATCTCTATCAGAGGCCTTGTTTGGCCTCTGGCTTGACATCAGAGATATTTTCATAATCAGGATGCCTCCTATTGAACTGTATTTCCCTTCAACTTGCATGGGGAAGTGGGGTGCTTATTAAACAAAGGCATATGTTGACTGTGTGCATATACCAAAGGAAGAGACGTGATGCTTTTGCTTCCTTTGCATTTTAAAAATGCAGCTTTTAAAACCTTCTGTGTCAGCTTGAAAAAAATACACTTATTTGTAGTTACTTGCAAGCAAGTAACCTGTTAGGGTTAAAATGCCAATGTCCACATCTGTACTGAAAGATGGGTATGGCCCTTACATGTCCCAGGAGCTTTCAGAAGCAGTCCTCTGAGTCACCTGCCCAGCCTACCTTATTATCAACAAGAGTGTCTTCTTCACTCCAAATAGTCACTGCATGAAGTCGTGGGGGTTATAAACATTAACAGTCAGCACCCCACATCCACCAGTCAAAAAGGAATACGGGTGCATATTTTGTTTCTTTAATTCTCTTTGAAATACTTACTATGTATCACCAGGTATCTGTTGTTGCAGTGCGAGGTATGGGAGAGCAGTGACGAGGACAACTGTAGGAATCCATGGCCACAGCAGAGAGCCTATGTGGTGGTAACTACCTCTTCTGAGCTGCTTGTCTAGAACCAACAGGTTAGCCAGCACATCTATTCCTTTGCTCATCTAGGATAAACACAAGGTTCCATTCCCTTACTGTACTCTGCAGAACAAGTGGTAAAATTCACCACTTCGTGAAACTGGCAGGGAGATCATGGGCAGCCCTTGGAGGCACTTCATGCCACAGCCTGAACAGGCCCCCACCCCAGGTTGGAACAAGCACTCAGCACAGCCCTGCAGGGAGCTGCAACTTCATGGAGCTCTCACTTCTCCAGATGAATTCAGCATCCTGTTTAGCACTTCATTTTGTATGTAGCCAATTGCTTTTTCACAAGGTAAGGAACCTCTATTCAAGTGCAATGCAGACATAAATAAGTGTACGCATACACACGTGTGCACACACCCACGTGCACACACAGACATCAGTCATTTAAAGCTGGGGGTGTGTGTGTGTCTTCTTTCATATTTCTACCTTGTGGCTCGAGTAAGTCAGGAAATGTAAAAGGCAGTCAAGAAGTTATGGGCAGAGAGGAAATAGAAATGCTTTTTTTTTCCACAGAAGACAAAGCGCAGCTCCTGGCTCAGCGAAACAGACCTGCCAGCTCCCTTTGCTCTCTGTCTCCTCCTCAGCTGTGGCTTCTCAGGGGTTTCCCTGCCACATGCACCATCCAGGCACTGCTGAATCAGACCCACAGCTGCCAACGACACTTTTCACCCCCATGAATTCAAACTTTTACCAGGGCTTATTACAGCTATTAAACTCACTCATTGTAGTATCACGCCTCTCTTATTAAGATTTTTAATCATTATTTCCATTGGAAAGCCTTACTCTCACAGTTGTAAAACTGCCTATATAGAGCTGATTACTGCTGTGATCTAGAATCCAGCTTCTCGGCTCATGGCTGATTCTTTCTTACTTGATCTGTTTGCAAAAGCTGATGTAAATTGGTTTGGCAAGTTTGTTTAATTCCAGGGATAAACAATTTATGACTTCAGAGGTGTCTGTTGTTTTTTGTTTTCAGACGTGCAGAAAATGAAGAAATTAAATTATCCTAAGGTGTCTGCCTACGGTATTAAAGAATCACCTCAGGTATCTTTTTTTTCTTCTTTAACTGCTGACAATCTTTTATCTAGGAACACAGCTAAAGGATTTAATCATTCACTTCGTTTTTAAATGCAGTTTTTTTGGAACGGTGTGTAGCTCTCTTAATGGGGAGGCAATCACAGGAAGCTAAACACTTTCCAAATACATACCAGCACCTCAGTGCCAACAACCCATATCACTGCAATGAACTGTGCAGTATGTGTTGGCATGATTTATGCAGCAATTTTAAAAGAATTCGTAGTGTTTGTTTATTACCGCAGCGTGATTGATGGGTTCCTAAGTGCAAGGTGACACAATCAGCTGAGCTATTACTGCGGGGAGTTTGATAATTTGTGTTACCACCATTAGTGTGGCCTTTCAGTGGACTGCTAGAAGTCGTTAGGGTATCAGTGACCTCAGAGTCCGTACTGAGACAAGACCTGCTGCCAACTGTGTCACCATGTGACTATGCCTCCTCTGCAGGCACTTGAACACTTCTGCCCCACTTTCTTGCTCTCCTGCTATCCTTCCTCTCTCTCTCTCTTTGTCCAGCAAGGAAATCAACCATCTAGCAACGTGGCTAATTAATTATTTCAGGTTCTATTCTCACCCTTCACCTCTACAAATGGTACTGACATGACACAGAGAAAGAAAGGCTGATGAAGTCTTCTAATCGTCACTTGTTTCATGTCAGTAAAACACACAGACAAAGCCAGCCTGAATCCCCACTGGAAGCCACTGGAGCAACATCAGCTCCTTCCTGGAAATGGCATCCTGAGTTTAATTCAACTTAAGAGTACGCTGTAACCAAACCTTCAATGGATTTTGGCATCTATTTCCAACACAAGAAAAGTAAGTATGAAAGCAATTGTATTTATCTTTTATTTATTACAAAAATAAACCATTTAAGAAACAAATGCACATTTTTTTTCCTGGCTGTACAAACTACAAAACAGTATGACATTGGTCACTTCAGCATTTACTTCATTGCTTTCACTGAAAGCAAATTCTCTAGACACACCATGCCTATAAAAAGCATTTTATATAGAATTAAGGCTAGCATTCAATTACCATTATTAAGGTCATTTACTTCATTCACTCTAAGAATTAGCAAGCGGTGCCTTAGAAAACCACGGCTTCGACGATAAAAATATGAATAACTGCAAGATATTCCATAAAATAGTCCTGTTCCACCAAATGGACTGCTTTGCCACTTCGTCAAAGATGCGGCTCCATGAACAATTCAAACTTGATTCAACAAAAGTCTTAAGCACAGGCTTAATTGTAAGCATATGCTTAGGCCTATCCCTATTCAGCAAAGCATTCAGCACTTGGGTAAGGCCCCGGCCTTTCAGTGGGACCATTCATATGCTTATGTGATTTGCTAGACCTACAAAATGGCTCTTTTAAATTAAAAAAAAATGAACCTTTGTGATAACATTGGAAGCAAAAATGAAAATTAGCTACAGTCTTGCAATTCTAAACATAATCAGTTCCTTCATTTTGACAAACACGTTGCTATTGCATATTTGATAGCTTTAACAGGAATGCTGATTGTCTTCAGCAATGTTTGATATTTAGCTTACAAATGGATATGCTTCAGTTACTCTGTCGTGATTGTACGTGCTCAAATAAATATCAATGCAGAGGATACAGACTTCTCATAGAAATAATCAACTTCTGTCCCTGTACACACATGCACAGGTCAGAAAAGGTTAGAAAAGCTAGAGCTGCCAGTTGATTTGTAACCAAAACTATATCCCAACAGTGTATTGTATTTTCTATTTTGCTTCGTTTTAAAATCAATCACATTTTCAAAATGCTGTTTTATTGCACATTCATCCTGGTCATGCAGGTTACTTCTTTAAAGTTTTGTTTAGCACTCTATAGATTAGAATGAGTAATAGTGCAATTATCTCTCCGGCCACAGCCGTCCTATACGTAACAGCTGCCTATATTTATACACAAACAGCTCTGGTCACTCACACATCAGACTGAGCCACTTTAGCTGTCAGTCTGTCACTTTCACGTATGTTATCTTGTCAGGATCAGGCACGATATGATTTGAAGCTGCCTTGAAGAAGACAAGCTGCCGACCTGCACAGAGTAGGAAAGGGAGGGGGAAAAAAAAAGGTAATTAGAAGTGATGAGCAAAAGGTTGCCTGCTTCACAGTAATGACATTTTGTATTCACAATCAACCTATGCATTCTTTAGGCAATCCAACACTGAAGTCTTTCTTAACTTCTACTGTAAACTGTAATGCTTTCACCTGAAGTTGTTTACACACTTATGGTCAACATACAGCTGCATACAATTAACAAGGTAAATGAGGGAGAGGTCTGAAGGTTTTATATTATATATATATAATATATATTACACACACACACACACATATATATATTAAAAAATATATATTATTATTATATAAAATGTAACATAATCTTTAAAAAGAGAAGGCTTCAAAGACTCCCCCACAGATATAAATGGGCTCAGGGCTTTGATGAAGGATAGTCATTTGAGTGCACGAGAGAGGTATCACCTTTGCATGCTTGAATCTTTGCAATACTGATCAGCACAATATGCATTAAACATGACTCCCACTAAAACAGCTCTTGCTGATCACTTCATAGCAACTTCGTAGTTGCTGGGGCAATACTTTTCATACAAAAAAAAACAAACTAAATATTCCAGCAAGTGATAACTCCGTGGGCAGAGTTAAAGCACCAAATTCAGCTGAATTCAGCAAACCTCATTCACTACTGTCTGTGGGAGCCACAGGACAGGTCTTGTACTTTCACACCTCTCTCTCTAGCTGAGTTCCTGCCCTCCCATGGACCCAGCTATTGCCTCTCCTTGAAGCAGAGGCTGCAGAAATTCTCCAGCTCTACTGAACCTCTGCCTCCACTCTTTCTAAAATTCAGAACGCCGAGTGCTCTTTACTCCCAGCCTGCCTCTCTAGGGGGCTCCCATAACACTATTTTCTTAAAAAGTATCACATGACCAACGGGATGCTTCAACTCCTGACCAAATTTCCATGCTGCAGACCGCAGGGATTCAAGTGCTCATGCATCAGGGATGGCACAGAGAAGTGCTATTTCAAGTAACAGTAGTTACATTTTGAACATTTTGTTCACTTTTAATACTGTAATATGAGACAGAGGCTGCTGTGAACTTCCTAGGAACTCCCATGTCCCATTAGAATTAATTTTTAGCACGTTAGTTAACTTCAATAGTCTGATAGTCTCACATGATGAGCAAGTAGATTGATCGCATGATTAATCACATATCATAATATGTCATATGATTAATCACAAGCAAATTTAATATAAACTAGTTTTTCCTGGTTCCATGGAAGCCTCTGTTCATATCTCTTAGAAACACAATATGGAAAGCTGTAGCACTACACTCCCTAAGACACTCAAATGAGGAGAGACTTCAGAGCTGGAGGTCTGAACCAAGAAACAGGCACATATGTAAGTCTGGTTTGGTGTGTATTTTGCTCCACTAAGCAAAACCAAAGCACCCAATTGCACACAGAGTAACTTCTGACATTAAGGCATGCTGTGATCGCAGTTGTACAGACGGAAAGTTGAGCCTCAGAGCTTAAATAATTGCCATGCTGAAGTCTGTGGTAGAGCAAGGCCTTAAATCAGCTTTCCCAAGGGCTGGCTTGCAACAGCCACCCTTCCTCTCAAAGACAGGAGCAGGGGAGACAAGCTGTCCTTTGCTGAAACTGGAAATCCCAAGCTGAAAAATAGCTGTGTGTGGCGGGGGAGAACACACAGCAGACACAGGTTGGGAAAGTCCATGGGACACACACGCGGAACCTGTCACTACAGGAGGAAAACCTCACAGTGAACTTCAGTGGGGGCCTTATCTGACGGAATGACAACAAAAGAAGACCAATACAGTCCCCTGCACGCTATATGCACGGTCATGTCTGGTTTTAGCAGACACTTGCAACATTTTTGTTTCTCAGAATGCTGTGGAGCTCCTCAAAACCATTGTCAGCCTGGTTCCACAGCCACGAGCAATGCTCCGCTGATGTTAATCAGCACAGACCACTTGCCTGAAGGGGAACCACACTGAGACTGCCAGGCCCACAAACCTTTGGGGAAGTGTATTTATCTTTTCAAGAAGCATATTCTGGTAGACAAGAAAATGAGCTGCGGTAGCAAATGGTTTTTTCCCTAAGAATAAAGATTTTCCCAGATGAAATGCGCTTCCACTTCTAACTGGTTCAAACCCTCCCTCCACACCAACCTTCAGCCAGAAACACATCAGCAGCACAACATTCCTCGCATTGGACAGAAAGACCCAGCTACACATGGAAGAACTTGTTTGGTTTTGTGTCCAACTGCAACAATCACATGGCTTGGAAAGATGTGTGAAAATCCACGCGTTGGACCATGGCCTAGACATCTAACTGTGACAACAGGTCACAGACACATCGCATTGCCTCTGCAAATGCTTTGCCTAAACCAAAACGTGACCTACCCGTCCAAGTGGTCTGGTTGGTCAGGATGAAAGCTTTGCACTGGGAGTAGCTGTCACAAATCTCCATGGCTTCACTGAGGTCGAACACAGAGAGGAGGCAGCCCTTGTGATGGTAAGATGGCCAGCACCTGTAGTTCTCATCAGGAATGAAGGCTTCAGGCACCCGTCGGTACTCTGCAAATAACCACAGCAGAACAATTGTTTTCAAAGGTCTGCCAAACTGCTTGCTCTTAGCAGGCAAGGTTTATTTCAACAGTTTAGGAGAGGAATATGTGACAAAAGAAGGTGCCTGTACCAGTCTGGTTTCTCTCCCAAACGTGTTTATAGCTCTGCACCTTCCTTTCCTGTTCCTTCCTTCCTTTCTTCTCACCTTTTTCCTTCCAGAAAGCGTCTGTAAATAAACATGTGCACAAAACGCTTTCCCTTCCCCAGTGTGCAGGCAAGGCTCTGGTTTTACCAGGATTTTAGGAGAAGTATGTCCTACTGAACCTGCATCCCCACTCGAGTGACCCAGCTGACTGTCCCACTTCCCAGGGAGCGTGGCTGCCGGGGGAGCCCACCAGGCTCTCTAGCCCTCCCTCGTGCTCCCAATAGCACGCCATTTCCCTCCAGCCCCTTTACAGGGAGAAGAAAAGACAGCCTTTTAATTAAGCAAACTTCTTTGTTTTGCTTGCTCAGATGAGCACAAAAGGGGAGCTGCTCGTCGGGCCTCCAGGAGGAGGAGGGAAAGAAAAAAGCACACGGAAGCAGAGCGGCTGCCCTGGGCTCGCACTGCCCGGTGTGCTGCTCGTCCTCTTGGCTGCCGTTCAGTCTCCCTTGCCTTTATGAGCTCCTCTTGTTCTCTGTTCACAGCTCCTCTTGCTCTCCCAGCCGCTTATGGGAGTTTCGCTAATGAATGCGCCAGCAAATTAAACTAATCATTTATAAACATCTCTATTTAGCTTCCAGACACACAAACAGATGGTTCCTCTCCTGTCGCTTCCCCTCCCACATCCTATTCAGAAAATAAATACATTCTGCATTTCTTCTAATTGTATCTATTATGGAAACCAGAGCTGCCTGTCCTGACACACAGCCTATTCTTAAGTCACTTTGGTTCAGGCATTCTCCTCTGGACGTGGCAGACTCAGCCCACCACTACTTCAGACAGCACACTTTATGAACATCACCAAGCCAGCAGACACACTCGCCTCCAGCTTAAACTGCCAGTATTTCAATCAGGAAAACAACTGCACACCCACAAGCACTCATTCACACCGCATAGTCTGAAGCAGTGGGAAACAAATGCTGTAAATACACTCTTTTTTAAGCCCGTCTCGTTACAATTACTGCAAGATACACTTACAAACAGGAAGCAAAATGAGAGTGGATCACGTCCCACTTATGTCAAAGGCAAAAATCCCTTTTCTTAATTTAGGAAATTCAGACTTGCACTCAGGAAGAAGTGCAAAAGACTAAAAATGAAAAATCAGCTTTGCATTAGAAACATTCGTTTCACCATCAAATATATATACAAAGGCTGCAGCATAAATGAAACTGCTACTGACTGGATTGGGGAAGTCTTTTTTTCTCCTGTGAAAACATAATTGAATCTAAGTGAATAATAACCCTGGTATGGTGGCTATTGAATATTGATCAATGCCTGGCAGTCAAGGCGAGGAAAATGATGCACGCAAGTGAGATGCAAAAAAGCAGAGCCTGGTGAATCATCTGGGCAGCGTGGAAACGTGAATCAACAGAGGTGGGCCTGCAACAGCTGGGATGGTGAGTGAGGGGCTCATGGAAGTGGGGATGCAGCTTCCAAGCTGGTGCTTAGGGTGCTGTACCTGAGTGGCCAAGGGCGATGCAGCATGCTTCCCAGGGAACTGGGACAGGCAAGGCCATGGTGTCATCCCAAACCAGCCAGGTGCTCCTGCCACTTTGGGAAGCCAGCACATGATTTCCTCGGAGATTATAATGGATAGAAATCACCTGAAACTCACTGCACTGCCAACCAAGCACTGGTCTGAGGAAGCAGTAATTTTATCCAACGCTCGCTTTACCTTGAGTAGGGCAAGGTAGCTGCCTGAACTCTCCACACAAGAAAGGCAAACATTCCTGGAATCCCTTGTTTACACAGCCACAAGTTAGGGAGCTGACCCCTGAGCCCAGATTTGCATGAGTCGAGAAGAACTACACTTTTCTCAAGAGGAGCCATTGGAAGGGCCCTTCTGATGGATGCCCCGTGGTGGAAATGCATCCCGGCTGTGACCGGAGCCTCCCGCTCCTCCCTGCCCCCTATCAACCCCAGCCAGCTGGAGAGAAACCTCACTGCAACCAGCTCCTCACTCACATCCACGTGTAAGTCAGAGGGAAGTGCTCATATGCAGAAGAGACCTAAACACACAAGGAACCCAAACATCAGTACTCCTTGCTTCAGTTTGAAGGGCTGTTCCCCTCTTAGACAAAACCTTCTCAATAAACTGCAAACAGAACAAAGCTTTCCTGGGCTACCACAGCACAGAGCCTTTCACATCCAAACCTTTTCAGCCCTTTGTTTCTTGTTTTCAAAATTCAGTAGAGCCTTTGTGATGTGCCCTACAATATTTACCAGCACAAAAATGCCATAGTGTTTGTCTTGTACTATGGACACAAGGCAAGTCTATCAGACCCCAGCAACAGTTTCTCCAAACCTTCAAAAGATCATCCTGGTCATCCCAGCACAGTTACTTGCTCAATTTAGCAATTCTCCACCGGGTTAGAGGCAGCTCTAGCTCAGATGTTTGTCCTGCCAAGACCTGAAACTTGCTTAAATGGAGTCCGTGGAATTTGAAGGCTCACAGCAGTAAATCACATCATAAAAAGGTCAAAGTTCTGGTCGATTTCCAGACTGATGGTGTTTAAAACCAATAAATACTTGCCTAATACTATAAATGCAGCCATAAATTTACACTTTTGCGTACGTATACGTAGTTTGACACACAGTATATAATGTCTATCAGGGTAACAGCAAGGAACAGATGATCAGAGATATGCAAGGCACTCCTACCACTATCACAGCAGAAAAAGAAGCCTTTCTTAACTTCCATTTACTAATGTGAGGACTGTAGCAAATAAATACAATGCAGAAAGCTTGATCTTGATGTCACTTAGGGCAGATTTACTCCAGCTTAACATACGGGAGCTGATTCGCTGCTCACAGCTACGCAAACAAATCCTACTTGGAAACATTTTTCCTGCCACGTAAATATTTTGAAACTTCAGAATATCTTGCTATGCTGAATCTGGGCAGTTCTCAAAAGCTTTGTTTTGCAACGTTTCTATCAGTTCCAAAATGTTTTTAGAAGTTTGTTCTGGATGATCAGAACATGCTGTTTTAAAGTGTCCAAAGTCTTCTTAAGATTTTCTTACGGCGAAAGCCAGTCCTCACAACAGCCAGTGATTTTCAAAGCACACGCCTTCTTGTATGCATCTCAAAAACAAACTGCAACTTCACTGATCAGTGCAAGAGCTGTAAAAGAAAGCCAGCACTTTAAAATCTCGTTCTAAAACCTTTCCATCAAAAATCACCTGTGTTGTCCCAATGTCAACCATAATCTATAAACATACTCATTTTCACTATACTAGACTGAGTCATATAAAAAACTCCACAAGTATACTGTAAACTATGTGAAACCGCCTGTGGTTTCCCCCCTTTAGGTTGTTTGAGTCACCCTAAATCTGACTTTAATCAGTCCTAATGACCGTTTATTTCAGCCACGGCAGCCAGATTGCACTTTTACTACCAGCTACAGCTACCCACTGGAAACGTGCCCAGTTTTGTAGTTATCACCTGCCAGTACGGCGTGGCTCAATGACATCAATGTGCTAATGTTCATCCTTGAAAAGATATCACGTTGTTACTCCTTTTCCTCCTTCCTCTGTTCCTTCTCTATAGGAAAAAAAAGGAAAAAAAAAAGAAAAAAAGAAAAAAAAAAAAAAAAAAAAAGCTCTGGCAGCCAAATCTGGCTTTTTCTTTTAATTACTTTGCTTACCAGTAAGCAGAAAGAACCTCATCTCACCAATCATCTCAGTAAAAGCAGTACTGAGCAGTATTTTGCTATATGCTCCTGCTGATTTCCAGGGAGATTAAGGAGCACAGAACAAGGTCCTAAATAGGTAATAACACACTTATGCTTCCTAACACATTTCATTTTCTGCTTAAAATTTCTTCATGCCTCGATATCTCAAATTTAAAGATTCTGCCTTATGTGCAGCTGTGCTAACGAGAGCCATTGTTGGTGCATCAGAGAGAACGACTTGCTAGGCATATCCTGTGTGTCTCTGCTTTTAATTGTTTCTAACAAGTTTGGAAACCAGGATGCCCATGAAACAGCAAGGCAGCACTGAGGAGACTCCCTGCCCACGCTCTTTCACCTCTCAGCCCACCACAAAGCAGCTTTTGCACCCCTGGCAACAAAAGGCAAAAAGCACAAGTGCGAGATAAAGCAGGAATCCAGGCTGCGAGGACTGCAGCCTGCTCCCAGCTGAGCCTGCGAGTGCCTTCAGCAGAACCCTTGCGGTCTGGGCGCTGTGGCCTGCCATACGACACACAAACGGCCTCCAACACTATCGCAGCGACCTTGCAGAAGTTCCCCTCACACACTCACATGTGCGCAAACACACACTCCCCGCTTGACTCCAATAATTCTTGGGTAGATTTACAATTTCCTAAGCAGGTTGCTATAGTGACGCTGCAGAATATTTTTTCAAAACACTGTTGTACTGTAAATGTTTACATACAGCGTAACCCTGCCAAATTGTCTTAAGACAAAGGAAAACACAAAGTGTCTTTGCTTAATGTCCAGCCTTCCAGCCTTTTTTTAGCGTCATGACCATACTTCCAACTAACAACAGAAGCTTATTACGCCTTGCTGTGGGCTTGCACACCCTTAGGCCTAATAATGGGTCATCTATTAGCTTTAATGAATAACAAAGCTATCGGATTTACTGGTGTTAGCTGATTTCACGCATTTCTGAGTAAATTCAGGGCTGGCTGAAAGGCTGAGGCTTAGCTGGAGGGCCAGACACCCAGTTGCTACAAATCAACATCACTCGATTGAAGTAACACGAATTTTGATACTGAGGCAAGATGTCACTGATGAGCATCAGTAGATTTCTTATTTCTTAATCTTGATAATTGCTTTAGATGAGATATCCCAGAGGAAATGCATGGTTTCTGGTTTAATTCATTCTTCTGGATTCCAGCAAAAGAGACCAAGAGTCCACAGAATACAAAGTATTTGCTCAGTGTTGTTTTAAACACTGTAATGTTCCTGTAACAACATTAACAGTAGTGTGATTTATGATTACAGAACACATATGAAGCTATCGAATGTCTCCTGCACCTCTACTCTGTTTCTCAGATACTAAAGCAAAGTCCAGAGCATAATATAATTTACAGCACTATAAAATGTTTTACAACTGAAGCACAGTGAAAGCTTAATATCCACGACCTTCTGTAATATGACCATGTCATCTTGTTAAACTTTCTTTATGGGAGCACTAGAGCTGACAGGAGCTTTCCTCATGTCACTTCCCTGCTGATTATCAATATCACCTTTCTCACTTCACGTTGTTCATAAGAGGAGGGCTTCCTTTCAAAAACATAGGTTCAGACAGATAACAGACTGTTTTCTAAAAGGTTATGTTTTAGTTACAGCTTTAGATCATTTGCCCAAGATCATGATCTCTCCTTTCCTTGTAAGAATTTACAATGCTCTATCCAAGACAATGGATAATTCAGAACACTTAGACCTAAGACAAATTCTGAAGCACCATTACTCAAACCTTCTATGTTTTCTTTTTCAAACAAAACAAAACAAAATCTTGCAATTACTGGATTTGAATTTGTTAAGATTTCAATAAAGATCATCTACCAGGAAAAGGCCATCTTTTGTCAAAACCTTCCATTGCCAGAGAGACAGAGAGAGTTATTTTTGTCATTTTATCTACTTGGAAGAGTGAAAGCCTTGGGAGCCAGTGACTCTGTGAGATTTTCATTGTCCAAAGCATAACTGAAGTGAACTTGTGTTTGCAAGGTCTTGGCACGCTGGTGTATGAAGACAAAGCTTTGATTAACTTCAATCTGGCTTCAGAACCAAACCATAATCTCTAGTTTTATCTTAACCTGACACACTCCCTGAACTTTCATTTTACAGAACATGATGGAAAAGGTTTTAAAAAATCCCATAATCTCACCTAAATAGTTTGCTTTGATTTCAGACAGTAATGCAGGGTCCTCCTAGAACCCAAACAAAGCCAAAGCATGACCTCAGCTGACAGCATGGGAAACAATCATGGCTGCCCCTTTCATAGTCCCACTGCCAAGAGTTACACAAAACAGTGACCCATTCAGCTGCTCAGCCCTGGTTTTGCTGGTCAAGAAGCTAGCTCAGTTGGGAACGTCTTCCAGCAAGAGGATGCCCACTCAGACACTAGTCCTTTTCAGTATTACTGTACTACAGAAGAATTTCTGATTTACTGAATTAACTACAGACTGAGGATATTAATTGAATGAATTGATACGAATTCTAGCATGGCTTTACAAGTCTAGTATTAGTTGAGGACAGAATGTGCTTAGAATAAAAGTGATAGGAATAAGCTGTTAGGGAGGGGTATTTTATCCTCATAATATGACTTCATGATTTTCTGGCAAGCAAAAGGAGCCCTAAAATAGAAATAAATTACAATCCCTTTTCTGTTTGGTTAAAGTAGCCTTAGAACAAACAAGAAACAGGCCTGCACATCTTAAAGACATGGCAGCTACGCCTGAAAACATATCTCATCCGAATGTAATTTCCATCAAGATATCTGATTTCTCAGGCTCACCATTGGTTGAGATCTTTCTCATATCAGGGAACACAGCATTACACTCCTAATTTTTAACTTAGTACCCTTTTAGATTGGTCAAATACAATACACATACATCTACCAATTTTCAACATCTTTGCTCAAGCTGCAGAGCAGCCTTTCCCAAGCCCATGAGCAGCACCCTAAGAGTAAAAAGGGTTTCTTCCATCGAAGGGTGTTACTAGCTGTGAAAAAGGACAGATTCTGTGTTATGTTATCCAGGACTCCATGAAATTTAAATGACACAAAAATGTGTAATTATTATAGCAGCCAAATATACACGGAGCACTGCTCCATATTAGTAGAAACTTGCAGTGTCACATTTACTACTACCGTCCTAACCTTTCTTCCCTGAGACGCTTTATAAACATGACAGACATCTAAAATTCAAAGCTTCATATTGTCCTGATATGGCAGTTAATCCTGGAATCAACCAGCATCACAGAAAAACTTCAGCCCTCCTGGCACTTCTTCAACAAAGGACGTGTTTGTACTATCGATTGTACTGCTGAAAATAATTTTGCTGCGTTGACAGGCATCACTCAGCACAGACTGTGATGAAAAGCTGAAAATTAGAAAGTTAAATGAACACCTGCAACAATTTTCCTGCCAATTTTACAACAAAATAAATATTGAATTATTCTGATAAGTGGGTCAAATTCATCTCTGGTGTCATGGCCCTTTGAGGTTAACAGCGCTACAACAGGATTGAATTTGGCTCCTGTGTCTCTTTCACAGAGAGAATGCTACACTGAACTTTTGAAACCCTCTGTGCCAACATTCATCTTCATTTAGAACCCATCTTTTCTTCTTTACCATGCTTTTGCAGCAAAACTGTTATTTTCCTATCAACTTGCAGTCAATTATGCTGACAGTTTGACATGAAACATTGTACATACACAAAAATAATTCGCAAAACAGCTTTTTCAATTGTTAGGCTTAACAGGAATTTCCATCATACATAATCTTCTTTGACGGTGCACAGTTCCACAAGCTATCCTTCCGGGAAGAACATGCATCCTTCCACGTCACAGCTGCCTCGATAGCATTTTATATACCTGCAGTGCTGCAGAGTTCTTATGAAAAACAGAAAAATACCACATGCAGCTTCATTTGTATGCTGTCATTTTTCCCCCTTTATTTTTCAATTGCTAATAACACTTTTTTTTTTTCTTGTAAAGATGAAAGTTGTGTCTTGCTATCTTGAAGTTGTGAGAAACTTTTGCCTGACTAACCTTGTGGCTTTCTATGATGGTGTAACTGTGTCAACAGACAAGGAAGAGACACCGCTGTCATCTATCTAGACTTCAGGAACGCCTTTGACATGAACCCCCACAACATCCTTCTATCCAAATGAGAAAGATACAGAATTGATAAGTGGACGAGGACATGTCAGAAAGCATCCAGAAGAGGGGACACAAAACTGCTCCAAGGAATGGAACCCTTCCCCTACAAAGCCAGGCTGAGAGCTGGGGGAAGGCTCTGGGGAGACCTGATTGTGACATTTCACATCACATTAGTGTATGCTTTTAAATACATTTTCTACAGACCCTCTAGGAGAACCAAGCTCTGCTGGTCTTCCTTTTACCAGGGCAGGCTGCACACCTCTGTGCATGCCCAACCACCGCAATCGATTGCAGAAGGTGCTCAGGAAGCAAAAAGCAGACAATTGATTGCTGTGTCATGACATCAACAGCCTGTAAGCTCTCTGTTTTCTAGACATTTTCCCTTCAAAACACCATCACCAGCCAAAGTAGAGTCTCTAGTCTTAGGTTCAAGAAAGACTACATTACCAGATTTCGATATCCGGGTAGTGTTCTGCAGGTACTCTCCACTCTTATACAGATTCAAAACTCTTTCTAGTTGAGCAGCTGTTTCATCTATTCCCCAGTGGAGCTCTCCTTTAAAAGCACAGAAAAAGCATGATTCAGATGAGGAACAACCTTCACAGATCTAACGAGAGGCTGCATCCAAAAAGGGGCTGCTCCATGGCAGTGCTGTGATGTGGACACAGACTCCAACGGGACTACAAAGCGACCTTGAATTATATTTCATATCTGACATGAGCTAGATGTGTCAAATGCTGACCCATCCAGCTGGGAAGCCCAGGCCTGTGGGCAGAAAACGCTATGCTGAGCTCCTCACATGGGATGTACATCACCCAGTGTAGGGAACTCCAAAGAATCTGCTTGTTAGCGGCCTGGTATCACTCAGTTCCCAATGAAACACAATTCAGCACAAGACACAAAGCCCCTGGGACCAATGTATCAAATGCCGTCAAAACAGAACTGTGGGTGCACACAGCTGCTCTTGTCCCAGAGGCACTACCTTGGCCATTAGTAAAGGCCTATGACAATTTCACTTGCCTCTGGCTCCTGATGTATAAAAGTACCAGCATTACCACTGGTGACATGAAAGTAAGCGTCCTGTTGGTAGTTACAAGTCCCCTTGCTAGAGACAGGGACTCAGACACCACTAGGAGCTCAGCACTGAGTATCAAGCTCTCCCTGTGGGACACGAGGCAGCACAGCCTCTTGCCATGATGAAGTTTCTCTACACTGCTCCTTGAGACAAACACAGAACTGTGCTCGTGCAATTCACCCCTGCGCAGACGTGTCAGGAAGAAGCACGGACCCCTGTCAAGCATAGCTAATATCTCACAGTGGGATTTATCTAGTATACAGGGCCCTTTTTGCCCTTTCTGTATGCAAAATTTATTCTGGACAGAAAAACAATCCACTTACAGTGAATATAAAAGCAGCATCCCCCATACCCACACGCTATAGTCACAATACGAAAAGAAACATTTGGCATTACCAAGTGTGATTACCTGTGGCATTGACTATCTTATCCAGTAAGGGTCTCAGTGAGGGCGGCGCGCTGTGTGGCAGAAGATAGGTGAAGAAAAACCTGGAAAGAAATAACACGTGTTGAAAAATAAAGAGATTACAAACGTGGGATAACTACCAAACAATGTAAGGAATGAAATTCCTATTGCTTGTAATCCACTGACCTATTCAGGAAATAAAATCTTATTCTTGAGTCAAATATAGCTGAGCGTATTCACACAGCTGCCTGGCATAACTAGACCGTGTTGCCATATACAAGGCTGCCTTGTAACTATCTGTAAATGTTCCATTACAGCAGAAATGTGCTGTGAAGCCCCACAGCGTGCAACTCCTAGCAAAGCCGTCAGGACCTTGACAAACTGCAAAGATGCCATCAACCTCAGAAGTCTCAGGGGCTTTTCAAGGCTTGAAGTGCACAAATCAGATTTCTGTTCATTTCCAAGAACTGACACTTTCTTTTCTATAGTTCTTCTTGACTTTGAAATTATAAGGGAGAAAAAACCTTCTTCTATTACTTTCATGCCGCTGCAATTCAGAACACCTCTCTGTTCTCATCACTTATCTAAAAGCAAGATCCAGTCATATGGATCATCATGTTTGCATGTATCCTCTCCGTTTCATCACACTTAATTACAGAAAAGAACATGCCTTTATTTAACATCACTTGAAGTATACTTAATTTCACATTGTTCCTTTAAATTTCTATTTCTCTTCCAATATTACTAAACATTGTAAACTCAGCAACTTAAGACGGAGATGGACAGTTCAGGATCTGACAGTATAAACAGAGCTATCGGGCATAAATATTAGGTAATGAGCAGAACAGTAACACAATTGGGAAATTGCCCTGCTTTACATCTAACCTGCAAAGCAAAGTAAACGTTTTTTCATGTACAGAGACCGCACTGTCAAACAAAAACCTGCAGTGAGTCATACTCGGGAGCAAGACTAGCAGATGTCTTATATAAGCACAAATTAAAAAATTGAGTTACTGATAGCAAAAATTGATCACAGGCACAGGTATTATTGAGTTGACATATTCCACTTACACAATGGATATTTCCTTGAGATTTTAACTCCCTTCTAATCCCTTACAAAAATAATATTTATGATTTTCACCAGCAGGATTATCTCCAGGTAGGTTTTCCTAGCCATGGCCACGAAACATCCAATGAAAACAGACACAAAAAATCTAAAGAGTGGAATAACATTTGTATTGAGTAATTTATCTGGTAAACTTTACCTCATGTTTTCTGCTTAGAAAATAACCATAAGCGGAGCCCAATTGACTGTGAACAGCTCTTTGTAAAAGCTCAGAAGCTGCCATTTATTTTCCTAAATGCTGGACAGATGCAAGTCACAGAACTTATTGTTTTTCCATGGCTATATAAATACCTAAGTTGTCCTAATGCAAACATCCACATGCGAAATTGTGAGATGTACATGCACTGGTGTCCGAACAGCTTAACTACATGACGTTTGTTATTCATAGAGTGTAGGGCAGGTGGCATCATTTGTGATCTGCCTAACACTGATTGCCAAATTTCTTCCAGTCTTTTCTTTGTTACTCTTTTCTCTGAACAACTACCTGATCATTAACTGCCAGCGATGGAGAACTCATCCATCAGTCAATAATTCAAAGTATTAACTATCCTTACTTCTAAAACTATTCAATGCTTTTAAAATTAGTCCCCCTGAAATTAGTCACAATAATTTGGGAGAAAATCCACAAAGATGGATTTATGGCAGAAGGTAACAATCTGAAAACTAACATGGGACGAATCATAGAATCACTGAATGGATGGGGTTGGAAGGGACCTCCAGGATCATCAGGTTCCAACCCCTCTGCCACAGGCAGGGCCACCAAAATCCAGGTCTGATACTAGACCAAATTGCCCAGAGCCCCATCCATCCTGGCCTTGAACACCTCCAGGGATGGAGCATCCACAACCTCTGTGGGCAGCCTGTTCTAGTGCCTCACCACTCACTCTGTGAAGAGCATCCCCCTGACATCCAATCTAAAGTTTCCCTTGAGCTTAAAATCTCGCACAGTAATTTTTTTTTTTTTTCAAAATATTTTCCCTCCTTTAATTATTTACCTCATGAAGAAACCAAGTAGACAGCCTTAAAGGTTAGGGCCTACTATATTTTAAAATTTCAAGAGGTTCATGTGTCGTTTGTTATTCCACTGCTTTTGACTTCTATCTAACAACAGCACAAGCGGCCCCTTTGCTGAGCACTGACAGACACGGCTCTTAATCTCTAACCGTACAAGAGTGAAAATAGGAAATTAAGTAGTGTACACTTTCCCCTTCTAAGACAAGTGCACAGAATTTGTTGCCAAGTCCATCACGTGCGGTTGCAGACTCCGGCAGCATCGATCTGCTGTTAAACAAAAAACAGTTCTCTCTATCACATGAAGCAAAACCAGGGGCCAAAGCCACGGGGATATGGAGCGTAACACACCAGCATGCAGTTCAGAGGAAGAAGTATAACAAAAAATGACTGCTTCCTTCAGTGACATCGGCAACCTGCCCCATGCCCAGTACACCACAGACATATCTTAGTTTAAGCCTGAGGTGAACAGGCTTATTATATGTTTTGCAGCTAGACCATTAAAAGTGAAAGCTAGCTGGCTAAGCAAAATGTTTAAGCCAAGCAAGCAGAAACATAAAATTTTGCAGGACGCACTAAAATCCATGCTGCACAACTGCAGATGGCTGTCATGTGGTACAGCTCATTTCAGTGTGGTCAGCTAATGTAACACACATGCTGATGAGCACCTCAGGACCAAAGCAGACAACTCTCTCTGGAGAAGCCTCTCCTTGCTGTGGTCTGGCAAGGAGTGAACAGCACGACATTTGAAAGGGAAATCTAAGAAATGAGCACACCATTATGGTATTGCTTTGAGATCCTCCACCCTCATGTCTGGCTAGGAAGATGGACGCTTCAGCCAATGGCTTTCCTCAACATGGCTGACGGTCCGCCATGAACTGCCACCTCCACATCCCCATGTCACAGGCACCACCACAGAGTTAATGGGCCCTCACCTCCACAAGTGCTGCTGCTGTACTATTACACAAATCCTTGGTTGTGTGAAGAATTCAGTCAAATTAAACGAACGTGAAACTCGACTAAGTGGTGAATCACACTCAAAGCATGCAAAATATTCCCAATTACAAATGCTATGTTATGGTATTTTCCAAAATGAACCAATTATTCATAGCTTTTGGATAACAGCATGGAGCCAAGATGTACTCACTGTCATGAATAACTAGAAATGATGCTGCAGGCTTTTTGTCCATTTTTAATTCTCTTTTACCTTTCAGAGAACCAACTGCGTACCTGTAAGCATTGTAGAGATTCCTCTTTTCATTCATGTTTTGGCACCGTCCCTCAACAGAACAAGGCAGAGTGAAGTTTCGTGCTGGAAACTCCATAAAACAGTCACTGTTACTGGTGCAAGAGCTTTCCTCGATACTGGCATCATCTAGATCCGTCACCTTCAGCTCCCCATCCACAATCACAAACTGTCGAGGGCGAAAATCCAGCAGTGTCACAGAGCCAAGAGGAGAGTGAGCCAAATAATGCAAAAGCCGAACTAAGCTGAGACATATCTGAAATACAAAAACATGGGTACCTGGAGTTATTTTCTCAGCACAGAGCGTATAAATGAAACCACTTTAGCTGAAGATAGATTCATAAACACATGACTTAATATGGGCATTATAACTTATCCTCAACACCAAATATTGCAACTAAGGTATTTTTCATAGGATTAACATAGTTGATTGTAAAGCCCTTGGAGACTTGAAACAAAAATAAGCTTCTTTACCAGTACTTTCCCACACTATTCTTGAAACATGGCTCATTGTTGCTATTCTTACTTCTGATAGAAATAAAGAGTCTTAACTTTTAATAACACATTACATACAAGCCTTGACCATGCAGTCTATGATTCTGCTCTGTACAAACTCCAGGTTAGGAATTTTGGCCCAAGTGCTGCACTCCTATAGTCAAAGCTCAGGCTGCAGACAGCATCTGCAATGCCTCCATATTGATCATGCCTTTTGATTGCTGTTACAAGCATATGTATACAAGGGTTTCTCTCGTGTTTCTCTTTTCCAGTGCAGAAGGAGTGTACCTACCACGGTGGACCTCCACGTGCCACTTTAAGGCTGGGATGGGAGCTGAGCACCGACACTGTACTTTTCACTTGCTGGAAACCCAAGTAACTTATCAGACAGCAAACTCAATGAATGCTGAACTCAGTCCCCTTACCCAAGCTCTGTTTCGAATTAATGCAAAAGTAGCATTAATATAAACACAGTTCAATACTGGAATTTTTATTTTTTGTATTTAATAACAGGTCTTATCCAGACTAGCAAGGTTTTTATTGTTTATACATAATTTTGTTTTTTGTTAACATACACTGTTAATGTCACATATATTGAAGTAGTCAAATCAAAATTCGATCTCAGGGCATAAACAACATGCCCAGGGGAGCACTTAAACACGTACTTCACAAGAAAGCAGAGGCTGAGCATGTCTGGAGCTACTTCACAGACCGCATGTCTGAGAGACATTAGGACTATCCCCCACTTCTATAATCACCTCCTTGCTTGACCGGGGTAGAACGTTTATCCTACTTAAGTGATACCAAAGTTTACATGGTAATGGCTGTCCTGTGAATGAACACAGACACAGTGATGGGACGCCAGAGCTGACCCTCCTTTCCTCCCTCACAAAGTACACTGAATTCCTGCATGCACTATCCTGAAATAGACGGTCTTAGTCAAAACCAACCTATAATACACTTATCTTCAATTGCCAACAAATCTGAATTTAGTTTGGATAAAAATACTGGATGTCTGCAATTTCTATGTCTGATATCACTGTCTTTTCTCAAACCAAAAAGATGCTGCTCCCACACTGGCAACTTCCCTGAGTCCGGGGTTTGAAAACCCATGTAGAACAAAAGCCTTAAGTGTAACAGTGAAGGCTTTGCTCTGCATCACACTTTGCTGACTGGAGTAGTGTTGCCGTGGAGAGGAAGCTTGCTTGACAGTCCAACACAAAGAAATTATTTGCAGGAACAGCCAAGCTGTGCATTTAGTCCTTTTCAGAACTGGGTCACCAAAATGCCATAGAATCATTAAGGCTGGAGAAGACCACTAAGATCATCTAGTCCAACCACTGACCCATCATCCCTGTGCCCAACAACCTGTGTCCCTCAGTTGCTGCGCCTACATGTTTCTTGGATGACTTACACATCAATATATGCTTTTATTTCCTCTTTCTTTTCTGTGCTAGTCGAGTCCTAGACAAGCTACCAAGCATAAAATTATGGAAGACAACTCTCCTTTACCTCTCCTTGTTAACTGCTTGCTCAGAAATATCCATACTAAGGTAAATTTCTCAATTCAGTATCCATCATCTAACATATCTCTTGTTAATTAACTGGGTATGCAGATACCTTTATTGGCACTCTGTGGATGAGATGAGACAAAGACAGCTTCTGCCTTCATGGAGTTGTGACAAGCACCTCCACCATTTATTATTAACGTATTTCTTTCAGGAGAAGGGAGCTGAAGTTGAGCTCCCTCATTGCTCCCCAAAACCATTCAGAAGGCAGCATGGCCATAGGACCCTATCTGATAGACATCTCACACACAGTCACCCAGCCTTGAGAGCACCAAGCATAATAGTACAGACATAGGCTGCAGCATACCACAGAGTCTCTGAGCTTAGTCAGGGGCACTTTAATTCTCCGGTACAGATGAAACCATACAGCCCAAAGTGTTTTAGATGAAAACTGTTGCTGCCTTGAAATGTCTTGAGGAGTTAACCTCAGTCGACTAGACAGCCCAGTGTACACTGACTGAGACAGCACTGTCTTGATCAAAGCATTGCTGCAGTCTGGCTTCATTTTGGACAAATTAAGTGTGACCTTCGTGCTCCTGGTAAATTGCCAGTGCAGTGGACAAGCCGCCTTTCAGATTTGTGTACATTGCTTTCATTCTCCCCCTGTAAAAGATGAGCAGAACAGGAAGTGGAAGAAAACAATTATAAAACCAACCTAGGAAAACGATCAGGATAGAAAAGTAACATCCTTCTATTGTTTAAATTCCAGTTGCAGATCATTATGCCAAAAACCCTGAGCCTTCAGCTTTAACAAGTGAAACTTTTGCAGACATGATGTAAAAGCATACAAGCCAGCTACAATTAGACAACACTGACAAAACAGCACAACACATTAAGCACTGCAGAAATTGAGTGTTAAACTTTGCTTCTAAACCAAGATGTAATCACAAGCAAAGCAAATGTTTAACAAATGTGAACTATACCACACTGTACAAAACCTGTTTCATGCATGCTGTTTTTTTGTGTTCATCGCTCTCCTGACTGTCCCTTCCAAACAGTTGTTACTTACTCGAAATCTGTCTTCCCAGGAAGTCTGTAAAAGCTGAATCATCTCTAAAGGTGAGCCTAGTTCAGTGATGGCCGTCAACGTGTCTGGGATGTCATTGCTATCTTGGTAACAATAGCCATAGAGCTGAAAAAAAAATCACCAGACAGTATCAGTGTAATGCACCTTGGCATGCTTTTACGTTTCTCAGAAGACAAGGTGCAAAGTAAACATTTCTTACAAAGCATTTAATTGCCTTGAAGACCTCCCCAGCAGCTTTCGTGTCCCCTCATTTGAGGAACAGTCCCTTGAAAGCCCCAAAGGAAGCTCCTAAAGCAGCCACACAGCCCCTATGGGTGTCACACTGCACCAGGCAAATAAAGTGGCCATACATTATTTCATATCAGCAAACATTTAAGAAAAAAAAAACCCTAAAATATCCACGAACGCAGAAACAGAACTTTTTCAGAAGAAAATCAGCTTAGTCAATGCGATACCTAGCTAAATAAAATTGATTTCCTTAAAGTTTCCCTAGGTAAGACTGCTTAAAAGACATCACAAAAGCTTTTAATGACATTTCCACAGGGCTGCTATTTGTGCAACCACCATGCATTTCAGCAAAATACAACTTGAAATGCAATTGAAATACCAGAACTTATCTTCTGCCAGCCAGAAATTGCCTCTTGCTCTACTTGATGGACTTTCATACGCAGTACCGTTAAAGAAGGACAAAAATTTCAAAATATTATCTGCCAGTAGATTCTTCAATTTGAAAGAATTTAAATGGTGATTTCGGCCACGCTCCAGCTCCTTCTTGCATTTGCTTTCCAAGGACATCTGAGTGATTAATTTCCACTTGCACAAATAACTGCCCAGGAAGAATATTTAAGGGCTGTGGGGAAGAGCCAGCTTGCTTTATATGGAGCGGGACAATGTCCGACACAGCTACGGGGACAGGCTTTATACACAGAGTGCCAAGGCCTGGCAGAGGCAGCTTAAAGGAGCCTGATAAGGATCTGATTGCAACTTCCCAGCCAGAACAGCACGCACAAGAAATAAAATTAAATGTAATCTCTGCCCCCAGTCAAATAAACCTTACAATAAAAGGGTCGGAGGGGGAGGGATGTAAAAAAAAATAAAGCAGCTTTAGAAAGTGCCCTAGTTCTATTCATCTCTGCTTTCTGAGAGTAATCCAATTTTTTTTTCCAAACCCCTTTTAGCTCTGCAGAGCTCGGTGAAGCTGATGAGGGTCTGCCCCGTGCTGGGGAACATCATACAGCCCCACAGAAGTCAGGCTCATCCACCATGAAAGCCGAGAGCCAGAAAAGCAAGAGCAGCCACGAGTAAGTCTGGGTATGAAGGACGCTCCTACAGCTCGCGACCCTCACAGACAGAAAAGTAAAGAGCAGGGCTAAGTGAGCAAATACGTGGCTTGTTCTGAACCAGGCTGCAAGCTCCAACTGGAGCTGTCAGCATTTCAATGAAAAAAATGTCCCAAAAAAGCAAGCGAAGTAAACATTTTTTCTGTTTGGTGTAAAGATGGCATTGCATTTCAAAACAGCTGCTTAAACACGGACATGAACCTAAACAAAAAAGAGCTAGAAGATTTTATTCTAAGACACGCCAAAAAGATCTTGGCTCAGATGCACAACGGAGAGGTTGGGATGGATGCTGACTGGAACATTTGAAATGGGAAAGCAGACCTTCCTCCTCGCAGCCACGGCAGCAGTAATTCCTTAAGCCAGAGCCATTGGGATGGGACTTGGGCGTCTCTGACACTGGTTTTGTGCTTACGTTCACAGAAGTTAGAAGTGCGTGTTCAGTGAGCTATCGTGGATGGCCACATCAACGCACATCTGCTTAAACCTTCTGAGCAAAAATAAGATGGAAGCTCAATGAAAATGTTTAGTGTACTATATATCAGTGTTCAGAGAAAGACAAAATTTCCAGCACGGAGGGATCGTGAGCTGAAGTCTACAATTTATACTGGGTATTTCACCTCTCCTGCGTGAGGACAGACAGGAAAACATCATCCGTGAGCGGCAGGATCAAACTCCTGCTCCTCCACTGTGAGTTCAGTGCTTGTCTGTAGTGCCCACTGTTACTCACTGGGGAAAAACACCCTCAGGGAAATGAAAAGGGATAGAGACTGGGAAACATTATCACAGTAAGTGCTGAGTCACAGCAACAGAGAATGCAGAGACTGTCCTTAAACAGTCTCACGTTTGTAAAAACTGTTCCAAAAATTGAAATAACAATTAGACATTAATTTGATTATAAAATTATAAAAACACATATATCCATACACAAAATACTGATAAATCAGTCTTATTTATGTGCTGCTGAACACCAAAGTAGAAACAAATTACAGGGCCTACTTGAATCTATTTTATCTCGATCTGTGAGTTGTCATAGCAGAATTTCAGTTAGTTCTCAGAACTGAAACTGTTAAGTAGTAATTCTATTAGGGCAATCAACTGGTACCTTGGCAAAAGTCTTTGCTGCCCGAGCATCTGAGCCTCTGGGGTATGCTTTACTATTTTATTGCTCATCTCATCACTTCAGTCAGTGCAGAAGCTGAAATGAGCTTTATCCACTCTGGGTTCCTTATTCTCCAAAGAATATTTTCGTTCATGAGTACCACTGGATTTGTCAGTGATACCAGCTAAGCACAGTGCTGAGCAAGTTCATGTAGGTCTAAGTCAAAAAAAATACATAATCTAACCTGAGCTCTTTATTACAAAACTTCTCCAGATGCAGTGCTATTACATAATTATATGGAGTTATAAAAGCACAGAAGTTTGAGATATAAAGGATTTATTGGGCCGCGTTTATGCTTTTCTAAATTAAGTCATGAAACTAAATGCAAAAATGCACATGTAATTACATGGCTGTATTTGTATGTGCAATTATCCTGATTACAAACTGGGCATGTCCCAACAGCCAATTAAGTGTCTGAAATGGTTACATTCATCCCCTCCTGATAACCAACACCCAGGATGCAGGCGCAACTAAATACAGAATATATAATCAAAGCAAAATACCGAGACAGTAACTCTCATCCCTTTCATTTCATAACTGGCTTATTAATACGCACAGAGGCATTACGCAAAACATTTTATTTCTTCCCCCTTTTTATTAGGCCTCTGCGTTTTAAGGTCTGAAATGAGACAAATCAGCTCATATTCCCAGACAGCGAGGTAAGAAACAGATAGTTGGATGCATATCATGAAAAGAAAAATAATAACCCAGGGAAACTGAATCTGGCTGAAAGTAAAACATGATCCAAAATGCCTCCTCTACCCAAAATCCTGTCGGGCCGGACATCAGCCCCAGCATCGCAAAGCTACGCTTTGGATATATTAAAGAATGATGGTTTTCATACGCTTTTTCAGCATGGTTCCAATTAAATGAGTGGAAAGAAATACAACCCACATCTTTTTGATATACCCAGTCACTGCAGTTAAATGCCACCCCAATATATTTTTGTGTAGGATCTAATAGCAAACAGTCACAGAACCGGGATGCCTCGCTTTCTGTTTAGAAAAATGGAAGCCAGCTACAAAATGTTTAGCTGTTCTCACATCATGCGTCATAACTCATTTACGGCAGCCCTGTTTACTGAATTCACCCTGGACTGTTTGGGTTTCCTCACTCATAAAGGCTCAGCCCCGCACTGCTCCGTGCTCACCGACCCCACAGCAGGGCATCCCCCAACAGCAGCACAGCTACAAGGAACCAGGCCCGCTCCCTTCACAGCCCTACAAGCTGTAGGGCAGAGGAACGCTCCTGGACAAGCCAAGGGAAGAGTGAAAGCAGAGGTCAGAGCCTGCACAAAAGATGACAAGCTTACTGAATAAAAACACAAAATAAAGGAGCTTATTAAGCTGTCATCAGCAGGGCAAGGATATGCAAACAACAGGCCCTCCCACATCAGCTGGGCACACTCCCTGTTTTTTTGTTTTGTTCTTTTTTCCCCACAAAAATAAATCCTGGGGCAGAGTTCCATCTCAGGGACCCAAGGTGCCCACCAGGACAGAAGCCAGCAGCCACCAGCCTGCAGGGACCCCCTCCCCCAAGCATCATGCAGTTTCACTGAAAACCACGACACACTGTGAATCTTTCCCTATGCCTTCCTGGTTTTCAGCTCTTCATGCTCGTGTTTCTCAGACTACTATTTTTTATTTTTTTTCCTATGTCCACAAAAGCTGGAAATTGATCCCACAGTCCCTAATTGAACAGGAGATCTTCCTAACTCACTTCTCAACCTAGAAGACCCCCCTTCCTGCAGTCACACGATGACATTACACTAGCAATGACTGCAGACTCCATTCTCCTCTCTCTCCTTCATAAAGAGCAACAGCAGCCAACACTTGTCACATCCTTTATTTTCTAAAGCCTGTAGACAAAGTTACCTCATCAAAACTGGTTGCATCAAAACTATATTTTGCAGTGACTTGGGGCAAAGGGGAAAATAAAGGAACTCCCATGACACCAGTAGCATCTCGCTGTTTGTTTGGGTTGCTGCATGTTAAAACCAGGAAGGCACATTTCAGAAGCTTGTGCTACCTCGCTGCTATCAAAGCCACCATAATCCTTTTGACACCACCAGTGCTTGAACCCACCTGTCATTCCCAGGCAGACCCCAAACAGCATGACACAGGATTTACACATACACTATCTGAGACAGTTACATCACTCCAAGACCTACTGATCTCCCAAGTTTTAAATGTTTTCCTATTGCTGACTGTATACATACATATGTAAGTATATACATATATATTTTTGTGCATGTCACATCCCACCCGTGGGATGACTACACACATGAATATGCGTTCCTCTGTTATACATACTATATTATATAATAATGAAAATAGCGTGTAACGTTTATTTAAATACGTATTTGCCACTGCTGCTCCGCTCAAAAGCATCTTCTAACCTGCAATCTCTCCCTAGAAAAAGGATGAGTTCCCTGAAAGGTTCAACTTCGATATAAAGATCAATCTGACGTCAGCTTTGCTGCTACAGAACATAAAGAGACGGTGCGTGAGAAGTGAATTCATTTTCCTCATCAAAATGGAGAAATGAAACCCCGTAGAGCTCTGAGCTTCTCTGGAAAAGGCATTCAGACTGTGAGGGCTTAGGTCTGAGAGCAGTGAGGCAGAATTGCTGCTGCCACCAAGCACTGGAACCAACAGCAAGCACTGGGAATTCACACAGTAATTGAACGTTCGCAGCTCTGCCCAGGCTTTTATTTATAAAAGTGATATTATTAATAGCACTGAACTCAGAAGAGCTGGAAGGTACAGGGACCTCATACCTGGTTCTGTTACTAAACATGGAAGTATATTCACAGAAAAACTGGAACGCGTTATTTAGAAATACACAGATATTACGTACATCTAGCAGCATATCCACAGATATCTCCATTTTATCAGCATGTGTGTATACATATCTTTATATGCCTGCTCATCTGACATATTTTACATTGGCTATAATCTTAGGATTTAGTAACGTTATCTCCCGTTTACTTGCCCTGCTTTCCTTACACTCTGAAGTGGAAAATTCTTCTTCTGAAAACGTTTACAGCACTCTGAATTTGCATTGCACTGCACAAGCTCAAGGCCTAACCCTGCAAATATTTAGTCACACAAGTATTCTACTCTTGTAAAGCCTTCCCGTGAGGACAAATAGATCACTCATCCAGCCAGGACCTCAATGGGAAGGCGCTGGTATCACTGGAGGCGCAGTTCATTATCTTGTAAATAGCCAGACCAGAATCTGCCCTGACCTCCATCCACAGCGGCTGCATTCAGCTCCGCTGCCCCAGAAGTTTAACCCTTATTATGACAATATTTTGCATTACAAAACTATCAAACAGTCTCTGTGTGCTGCATGCTCAGAAAAGTCTGACCTGCTGAGATATATCTATTGGATCCGTCTGCCTAATTCTCCCTTCCTAGACACCTGAGTCACACCACTGTGTACACTTCATCAACTTGAGGAGCTTGAGGTAGCAGCTACTTATTCCAAGAAAAAAAAAAAAAATAAAGAATCTATCCAAAATATGTTGTTCCAAAATTGCGAAAAAATGATATCAAGTATTCATATTCAGTGCATCCTACCCAAATCACAGGTTCAGATGAGTGTGATGAAAAAAAGTTATTCATACCTCCTACACCTTGTATTGCCGCCTACAGTGGCAAAGGTGAACACCAAACTTACCCAGCCACCCTGTCTTCGGGGTGAGGACTGAAAAAAACCCCAAACCCGCGAATTTCCCTTACAATTCACATGTCATCACCCTGGTCAGAACTAGCTTCCAAGCCCAGCTGGTCAGAAGATGACATGGCCTTGAGCACTCCCTGCTTCCTTGAGCGACCAGAGAGGGAAACCCAGTGGTGCCCACCCATGTTCCTGCCCCGCCACAGGAAGGAGCAGTGCCAGGCCCCCCGAAGGAATCTGGAGGAGACTGCAAGTCAACAGCTCCCATAAAGGAGGCAGAAATTCAAACCAGAGGCTTCTGGAATGGTTTACGTGGCACATAAAACAGAGAGGCAATCATAGAAATCATTCAACAACTGATTGGGATTAGTTTTATGAAAGCAGCCTTCAAGAGGAAGGAGGATGCAGTACTTTTTGCTAATTTGGAGGCACGTGCTCTTGTCTTATGGAAATCTCTCCCTGCCAACAGCTTCGCAAGCTGAACATCCCATGCAATTCAATGGGAAAAGCTGTGTTTTGGCAACTGGAGCACCAAGATGTAGGGCTTGCCTTACGGTGACAGAGCTGGTTTGCAATTGTATCAGCCCCGTGTTTCCAGCAGCTCTGGCGTTCTTGTTAACAGATCCTTTCTTCACTCTTAAAAGTGTAGGATAACATCTGGGCCTTTTGGGAAGCGGTCTCGCAATAAAGAAGCATTTTGTGTAATTCTTCTTTCCTCGCCAAACCACATCTGTCTGCTCTCCCTGCCCTTCTCCACTCCACTCGAGCTCCTCGGGGCTGCGGGGACACGTGCTGCAGCAACGGGCTGTCTCCACCGAGCCATCAGTAGGTGGCACTGCCTGCTTTCCTCTCTACCCCACCAGCATCCATTGCCAACGCCCCACTCACCAACACCAACGACCTCAGAAGACACACAAGTGGCTCAGAGGCCTCATCCCTGTGAAAGCTGGTGTGGGAGCAACCAAAGGGACAACACAGCTCCAGCCCTTCACCAGAGGAAGGAGGTGGCCAGCAGCAGCAGCAGAACATCTCCAGGCTGCCCAAGGCCTGGAGGTCCTCTGCTCTCATCGCCAGTTCAGCAGATGGAGCCAGTCCGCCCCTGCATCACCCACACAGTGGCTGAAGATGGGGGAGGCCAATCTGTCCCATGAGCAGTTCAAAGTGACTAATTATTATTAAAAAAAATAATAATAATAAAGTTGAAAAACTGCCGGTGGCAGCGAGGTTTGTCATTCGACATCCCGCACCACGGACACCACAAAGGGCATTCACCCGCGGCCCACCTGCTGACAGCACAGAGGTCCCCCTGCTTCCACCATGGCTCCTGGGAAGGCAGCGCGAGGACGGGGAAGGACTGCTCCTTCCAGAGTCCCTCCTGCGCAAATACGCTGGCCCTGAAATTAATTGCATATTGGACTTCTTCACGCTCGGAAGGACCGTCTGCTTCCACCTGGAATACACAACCCCCATTCAAAGCTTCACCGCTTGGATTCTCATGCTAAAAGCGAGACTCGCGCCCTATCCCCCTGACCGCGCGTACGTACAGGGAAGCCATCGCGGTAAAAAACGTCGGCAATTATCACTTGTAAAGAGAAGGAAATCCGATTTCAAATCGGGTAAGTTAAATACACCCCGCTAGCAAACCCCGCACCGCCGAGCTCGTTTGGTACCGCTCTAAGTCAACGATTTTTTTTAAGGGGCAAGAAATACCATCACTGTAACGGCACGATCCATCAGCAGCAAACACGCGCTTGTGAAAGGAGCCGATCCCGCTGCGGTGCCGCCCCGGTACCCCAAACACACGCACTAAGCCAGCCGAGCGCGGAGCCAGCGCTGCCCTGCTTCAGCAATGCGAAGGAGCGAAGAGCTGCCCCGAAGAGGAAGGGCAGCACCCCGCGCGGTGATACTCGGGGCCGCGAAACCCTTCCTTCTGTGGCCATCAGAGACCCGCTTGCCTCAGTTCCCCTCTGCCCTTGGCTCTAACAGCAGCCCGAACGCACCGCCTCTCCTCCTCGCTCCCCAGCGGACCCACCCTCATCGCTGCCTGCACCTGCCCGGCGGATGGGAGCCGGGCGGCAGCGCAGACCCGCTCTCCTCTCCGCGCTGCTCCGTGATAGCGCTGATTGGCCGCATCTGCCGGAGCCGACCCGTCCGGCCCCCGCCCCGGCGGAGGGCACGGCCGGTGTGTCAGCACGCTGCCTTCACGGGACGGTGCCTTACGAGAGAGCTCTTTCCCTTTCTAGCCTATATCGCACAATAACGGAGTGTTTTTTAAAGGAAGGCTTAAAAAAAAAAAAAAAAAAAAAAGCTGATTTTGACAAGAGACAGGCCCGAATGGGAACTGCTCAGACGGTAAAGAACAAGTCTGTTATCTTACAAACTACACTTCAGGCTGTCAGCTGCCCGAGATTTACAGGAAAACCCCCCTTTCCTAGAACGGAACCTACACCGAACTTCATTTCCAGCCCCACCAATGCCACCTCATCACCCCGAGCCGCGAGCAGGTGGCAGAGGGAAGGCGAGGGGCAGCCCCGGTCCCCGCCCTGCCGGAGGACGAGGACAGACGGCAGATCCGGACCGGAGCGTTCGACGGCTGCCGAGGGTGAAATGGAAGCGGCTGTCAAGGGCCAAAGAGGGGAGGAGACGGTTTGGCTTTCGAACCTATTTCCTCTCCCTCGGCCGCAAAGCTCGGACAGTGATTCCTAAGCCCAAATACCGCCCTGGGCCGGTTTCCACTGAAAACACGGAGAGTTCCAGCATCGAGGCCAACGGGTCCTGACCCCTTTGAGATTTCAGGGACAACGCTGACTTGCCCGTCGGTCGCCGGTGCCCACCTCCCCCCCATTTCCCGGCCCCACCGTGCCCTGACGCTGCCGTCGGGTCAGGCTGCAGCCTCTCCCCGGGGTCAGGGTCTCCCGGTGCGCTTCCTCGGGCCGGCAGAGCCGGGGCGCAACCGAAAGAAAACGCAATGAAAACGTCAAGAAACTGAAAAGAGCGTTCTGATTTAACAGCGCGCGATTTTTAAACGGGGCGGCACTGGGATCACCCTCGAGAGGACCGCGCTTCATCCGCCGGCACCCGCGGAGCGGCTGAGGGGCTCCCGGGACCCAACCTCTCCTCCGGGCCGGGTCGTGAGACGCGCTCATCTCCGGCTGTCAGCTGTGCCGGGAATTACTGCACCCGGGCTGATCCACCGGGAACCAGAGGAGAGAAACACATCGCTACCGGAACGGCAGCTCTCTGCGGTTCGCGCACGGGGAAAGATAATGGAAATGGGGAGGCAGGAGGGAAGCTCAATCTCTCTCTTCCCGCGGATGAATCACAGCCGCACACTAGTTGTTAAGCAGAACGCACGAATCCAGAGCCGTGAACGCGGGGACCTGACGCTGCCACTCCTGCTGTTACCGGAGGAGAAACACAAACTCCTCGATGCGTTTTAAAAGCCTCCTATCGTGACACCGCCTCCCCCGCGTTCCGTTTTTACTCTACCGGAACGCGGGCGCTGTACGAAATAGCGGCACTTCCATCCGAACGAACCCACTCAGAACCGCGCCGACGCTCCACGGCGCAGCCCTCGGGGCCGTCAGCGCCCGCACGACGCGTACCGGACGGTCTCCCCGGGGCCCGGCCCTTCTGCCGGCCCCGTGCCGCCGTCGGGGCCGCGGGCAGCGCCCACCCGGCCGAAGCGCCCCGTTCCTATACCCCGCTCCCGGCTCACGTCGGGGGCGGCCCCGCCGCCGGCTCCTACCTGCAGGACGTTGGCGTGGCGGAGCCGCTGCAGCAGCACCATCTCCTTGACGATCTTGTAGGCGGCCAAGCGGTAGCAGTCTGCGAGCGCCGCGAACTGCCGCACGCAGCGAGCGACGTCGTGCCCTCCGAAATCCACCGCCTTCAGCGCCACGGCCAGCGAGCGGTTGAGCACCGCTTTGTAGACGGCCTTGGTGTAGCCCGAGCCCAGGTACTGCACGCCGCCGGCAGCGCGCAGCTCGCGGCAGCCCAGCAGCGGCGGCTCCAGCCCCAGCTCGGCCGAGGCCCGGCCCCGCTCCGCCGCCGCCCGGCCCCGCGGCTGCTGCTGCTGCTGCTGCTGCTGCTCGGCCGAGGTGCGTGCCGGCGCGAGGTCCATCAGGCGCCGCTCCCGCGGCCGCACCGCCCGGCGCAGCCCCGCTGCCCGCGGCTGTCGGTAGCGCAGCACCTCCTCGTAGCGCTCGCGGAGCTGCCGCGCCAACGCGGCGCGTCCGCCGCCGCCGCCGCCGCCGCCGCCCTCCTCCTCCGGCGGCTCCAGGGGCGCGCCGGGCGGGGACGGGGGGGCCCCGTCGCGGGGCGGCGGCGGAGGCGGCGGGGGGAGCTCGGAGCCGGGCACGAAGAGCACGTTGAGCAGGGTGCCCAGCAGCAGGGCGAGGCAGCAGGCGGCCGCCACCGCCGTCTTCCTGCGCCTCATCGCCCCCTCGCTCGCCCCTTCCCCGGGTACCGGCCGCAGGGCTCCTTTCGGCTCTCGCCGCTTTTCCGCTTTTTTTCCCCCCCCCCACCCCCCCAACCCCGAGGCTGCGCCGGCGGCGGAGCGGGGCCGGGCGCTCAGCCGGACCTCGGCCCTTTGCGGCGCACCCGCATGACACTTGCCTCCCCGCTCCCCGGCTCTCCGGCACTTATTATTAGCGGGAGCGGAGGAGGGCGGGGGGGCGGAGGGGATCCCCGGCTCGCTCCTTTCGCTGACGCGCCCTGATTGACACCCGGCCCTCCGGCCGAGCAGCAGGGGGGCCTGGGAAACGTAGTCCCCCGGAGCAGCCCCGCCGGCCGCCGCCTGGCCCGGGAGCGGGACTACATCTCCCAGGCTCGGCCGAGCCCCCCAGCGGGGAGGGCGCGGGGCGGGGCGGGGCGGAGCGCAGCTGCCGGGCGGTGTCTCCCCCCCGACGGGAGCCGCGGCTCCGCGCTCTGTCTCTGCCGGGGCCGGGGCGCCGCCGTCGGGGGGACGCGGGAGCTGCCCCGGGATGTGCCACGGCCCCGAGGGACGCGCGTGGCCGTGGGGGAGCGATACCGCAGGGAATGCGTGTCACGCTCGGCTTGGAGCGGTTAATCGCGGCCTCCGCGCCGCCGGAGGTGCGAATCGCCGGGGGTAGCGCTAATGACGCGGTTATCCATCAAGGCCGCATTACGACGCTGTTAGCAACTAATTAACGGGCACAATCAGCCCGAGCCGCTGCCACAAAGGAGAGCCCATCAGCGGGAGGAAAGCCGCTAAGAGCCCGGCGAGGCAGAGTTCACCACAATGGCAGCGGGAAATCACTTCCAAGGAGGGAGAGGGGCGGCCATCGGGGCAATACACATGGCACGCACATAAATAAAAATGAAAGAAATCAGCCACGGCTCTCCCGGGAGCTCGGAGCGACTCAGCCGTAATCACCCCATAAACAGAGCGGGGCGCGTAATCACCGCCTCCAATAAAGCCTCCCCGCCGCTGCCTGGGGGGGCCCCGCCAGGAGGATGGCTCTGCGGCCCCGGCCCGCGCGGTGCCCCTCCCCGATGGTTTCCGTCCGAAGGCGCTGCACACCTGCCGCCCTCCGTGTTCGGATGGGGATTTAGGGCCGGGTCGGTACCAGCCGGAGCTCCCCAGCTCCGCAAAGACGGGGACGGGATGAAGTCGGAACAATCGTAGCTCAGGGCCGTTCTGCGCCTGGGGCTGCGCATCCGCGGAAGCTCCGCGCCCGCCTCGTACGCGCGGTGCACGGCAGCGGAGAGCCCCGACCGCAAAACAGATGCTTCGCCGCAGATGAAAGCGGCCCACCTGCTTTTCCCATCGCGTCCCATCTCCGAGCCGCTTTTCTTCATTATATCCCTCCCGACAGATACCGTGAAATACATCGCTCATTTAGATATGGGAGCCGACCTCTGGAGGACGACTTGCGCGGAGCCCTTTGATGTCGAGAGGCAGATTTCAAACGCCAGAGAGCCCCTCCATGGTTCTAATTACCCCGCTCCCGGGGCCTGCCGCTGATTAGGGCGGCGAGGCGGGCGAGCGGCACGGCGAGAGGGGCTGCGGCCTCGCTGCAGCGCGCTGCCAGCAAAACCAACACGGCTCTGTAAACACAGCTACCGGGCAAAGTCAACAGCGAGCTGCGGCCGACGGCAAACAGCCCGCGGGGCAGCGGTGCGCCCCAACGGAGCCGGCCCGGGGCTTCCCTGTGCCCCGCAGCTCCCCCGTGTCCCCACGCAGGACGCAGCGCCGAGAGCATCTCGGACCCCGCGGCACTGCGCGCACCCGCGGGGCTTTCAGGTTGGCGGCAACGCTGGGAAACGAGAAGTGCTGCAGAGGGAGCGAGGGCTGAAGCGCATCTTTCCACGTGCGCTTTACTTGGGCACGCAGCGCGGCCCGGAGACGGAGGCAGTCCTTGTTCTCATACCGACACTGTTCCACCCCAGAGGTTTTGACTCCAGGCCCCAAAAACCCGAGTCCCGTATTTCAGGTTGGATATTAGGAAACATTTCTTCTCAGAAATGGGTGCAGGCTCCTCCACAGCCAAGCTCTCCATCATCCCCTGCTCTGCCAGACCCTTGAACACGTAGGTTTTGTAGTCTTCACAGAGTGTTCTTAGATGACAAAATCTTCGTAGTACTTTTTAAACAAGATCTTTCTCTCTTTTCTTTAATGTTGTTTCCTCCTTTTCTCTCCGGAAACCCACTCCCTTGTCTATTTGAAGCAAGCTGAGATGCGGCCAATTGTATTAGTTCAGGCTGGAGCAAAAATGCAGAATGAAACCCGAAGTGTGTGGTGTGAGTCCAAAATAAATGGTCACTAGCGGAGCCAGCAAAAACCTGCGAGCGCAGACAGTCTGCAGAAAGGAAAAGCTTGTGCTCTACCTGCAGCGCTTTGCATTTTTTCCAAGGGGAAAAAGAAGTTCTGGCTTTAAAGAGCTTGGGAAGAGATGCTGGGGGCACCGTGCCTTTGTTTTTCTATTATTGCATTTATGAATTGTGACGATTCTTGCATTTTTTTGTGAATGCAGCATCTGTAAGTGAGGGAAGGTGCTTTTATCTCCCGTCCTGTGTTCTCAAAAAACAGCAGCTTGATTTTTATGTGCCAGATGTCAGCGTGCCCTGATTCTCCATCAGTCAGTCGGGATGAAAGCTTGCCCATATCACAGAGGTGTTGCGAGGATAACTCTGCTCCTGCACGGGGAAATCTGGTACCACAGCGATAAAGACCCTGTAAATATTTACACAGAGTGAGCTCGTGGAAATGGTACATTATTGGCTTAACTTCATCGCAAGGAAATAGTTGAGAATGTCACAGATATATTACGGTCGATTTTATTTTTAATTAAGCATTGACAACATATTTGGAGCTGCTTCAAGCCACAAGATTCAGAGAGCTGCTGCTCTAAACATTTTACAGACAGCAGGAAAATACCGGATCTCAAGCAAAGGCAAGAAGTAACACAGCTACCTTAAGGGTAAATCCTGCTGGTTGGACCTTCACGTTTTTAAGCATTAATAAACTAGTGGAGAAAGGACAACCAAGTTTATAAGTTATTTGAACACTCAAAAGCCTTTTGGCAAACACCCTTATGAGGAACTGCTAAGAAAACCTGGTAACCACAGAATTAAAATCCGGTTATAAATGGGGATGGAATAAATGGCCAATTCTGTTAGGGAAAGAGATTGATAGTGAGGTGCTCTAGAGATCAGGACGCAGACCAGCGTTGTTTAATGCTGTATTAATAACGTACGGGTGAAGAGTGAAGTGGCAAAAGTTGTTGTCAATAGAAAAGCAGTTAGCTTAGGTCAGAGCAACTCCAGAAGAATTTAATAACACAGCAGGACCCCGTGCAGAAGCCCAGCGTGGAAAGTGCCGTCAGGAACTGCAGCAGCCCTCCCGCTCCCCCTGGCACTCTGGCACCATCCCACAGCTGCACAAGGGTGAAGGTCGGTAAGGAGGGCACAGGCAGAGGTTTGCACAGCTCAGCGGCTTCCTCACTCCTCCCAGCGGCTGCCCAGCTCCCGCAGTCTGCAGTGCCAAGAGACTGAGCTCTCTACCAGTCTGGGTATAATACGTTTGAGAGCTTCTCCAGCAAATGTTTGGAAACGAGTTCCCCGTGGCTCACAGTTCCCTGAGGACATGCCAAAGGCGCCCGGTCACCTCTCACGGATACTTTAAGCATTATGCATTTGCTCTGATGAGAGCAACGTGGCAAAAAGCCCCCAGTTGCACTTGGTCTGCAAACACAAGCTCCCAGGAGCTGTCTGGCACATCCGCACATCCGGGCACAGCCAGGGTGCGAGTAGCTGTGTGCAAGTAGCTCCCTCCCCCAGTGCTACACGCGGTAAATGTGCAGGCAGCTGTCTGAGCTATAGCCACAGAACTGAGGCAGTGGCACAGCTGCCCATGGAAGCTGTGCTGCCCCATCCCTGGAGGTGCACAAGGCCAGGCTGGATGGGGCCCTGGGCAGCCTGAGCTGGTGGCCCTGCCCAGGGCAGGGGGTGGGTCTGGATGATCTTTGAGGTCCCTTCCAACTCAAGCCATTCTACGACACGATAATTATTTGGAGTGGACTCTTTGCTGTGAGGTTTTCTTTCCCACTGACTTGGCTTTTGCAGTGCAGCTGTGCTTCACTACCCCCTTCGCAAAGTGGTGAAGCCCTGGATCCACGCTGCTGGCTGTTTGTTCCAGCCTGGTATGCAGACAAACATACCAGCAGCTTGGACGGCATTTGATGGTATCTCTGTGTAACTTCAGTGTTGCCAGCCCTCCTTTCCAACCACTCTGTCTTCTCCGCAGTGCCACCCTGATGCAGCACAGGCTCTGCTTTTGAAGGTAATGACATTCATGGAAACCCAGACCACTGTTTTTCACAGGGATTTATTATTGCTTTGCTTTTAACCAGTGGGTCATTTCCAAGGATACTATGCAGGAAAAGAAAGCAACTCATAAAGAAAGATTTTTAAAAATCCTCTTAATATGACTTGTAAAGTATTTTGAAGTAACAGCCACAAAATAGATTGTTTTTAAATCCCCTCTTTCATCTGATGATTTACATGACATTGGAAATGCCCCTCACTCGCAGGTCAGGACCCTGCTGCAATTGGTGGAGGTAAATGCAGCTTGCTGTGGCCCTCCTCCCCCGGGGGAACTGGAAGGCCTTATACCCTAAAGGAAGGAGAAAGCCCACATGCAATCGGGTAGAGCCCTGACTTCAGTCCTGCAGTGCCCAAGGGACAGCCCAGGGCTGCTTCCTCTCAGGCCGCATTCCTGCCCATGAGTCCCAGTGCTTTGCCTTGCCTTTGCAGTTCTTCCAAGTTCCTCGTGGCTCGTGAACACACTTGGGATTCTTAGGTTTTTTTCTTCTTTTTTTTTTTTTTTCCATTTCTTACTCACATAATGGTTTGGGTTGGAAGGGACCTCAAAACCTATTTAATTCTATCCCTCTGCTGTGAGCAGGGCTGCCCCCCCCACCAGCTCAGGCTGCCCATAAACCTGGCCTTGAGCACCTCCGGGGATGGGGCATCCACAGCTTCTCTGGATACATGTAAAACAAAAAACAATGCACATAATACCCATTCATCCTAGTAAACTGTAACCTAATACTTCCGTGCAGGGGAAGGGGCTCCAGGTATGAGCAGGCTTCATTTGTGGAGCTTTATGAACTGACATCAAACGAGGACTTGCTCAGAAGTGAAGGAAAAGCTTCATTAGCCCCACAGTACGTGTGACTAGTAATTCTGCCAAGGGTCAGGGAGGAAAGGATCCTTTCTCTTTGGCCACGGTTCATTGCATTGAATTATTATGGGAAACAAGATGTTCAGGCCACAGTGCAATATGTATGAGCACAGTGTGCAATAATGCAACTGTGAAGGTCACTGAACAGCCTGGTATTGTTGGTTTAGAATTGGCGGATTTTACCATTATCACCTTTTATTTTCTTCAAAAGCACTATCCAAGGAAAAACTTTGGGAACTTTTCAGAATAATCCATATGGGCCAAAGTCTGGGGAAGCCCTTGGCTCTGGGTATGCTGCAGAACTCATGGAGACCAACACATCAGGACCTGACCTCTGCAGGATGCACAGCCCTGGTGTTTCTCTGGAAGTGGCTGCCCTCTGCCTGTCTCCCTGCCCTGGTGCAGGGGGAGGAACTGCTCAGGCTCTGGCTCCTTGCTGACCTCCCCACACTCCTGGATGGCCCTGCTGACATCACAGAAACTCTCCAGCACCAACCCTTCCTGCTGACATCACAGAAACTCTCCAGCACCAACCCTTCCCATGGGCTTTGAAACCCTTCTTCCCCCAGCTCTTCCCCTGGCCATTTCTGCTGCTCCTTTCTCCTGCCAGTGGAGAAATCAGCAGCTCCTCAACCCCAGCCTCATCCTTCAGACTCTGAGGACTACAGTGACCATTGGCCTGAGCCACTTCCAGCAGTGTAGCACTGATTCATTTCCTCCCAACCCCCAAGATAATTAGCAAAAGCTGGCATTTTGTTAATCCCAATGTAATTAATCACCACCAGAGTTTTGATTTTAATCCCTCTGTTTCCACAGTCTTTAAGAGCTTTAGGATCCGTGACTTTTTGTATCTGTGGTTTTAGAAGATGCCAACGTTAATATTTAGCCAGGCCATAAAATCTTTTGCAGAAATCACAGGGTTTTTTTGGCGGCCCTAAACTGTTTTGGATTCAAATCAGGACAGAAATGCAAGGGCCAGATTGGAGAGGTACAGGAGGAAGTTGTCTGGCTCTTGCTTGTTTCACCAGTGTGGAGCAGTAGACAGGATGAGAAGCTGAGTATTTTGTGCAGAGAAGATGGCTTCTTGCTATCTACTGGTTTTCAAAGACATGGCAAAAAAGATTACCTGGATCTGCAGTTTCTTCCTTTGATTTTGGTACCAACCAGCTTCCAAGGATGTTGGCAGGGTTGGCAACCCTGACACCAGCAGGGGGTTTGGAACAAGATGATCTTTGAGGTCCCTTCCAACTCAAGCCATTCTATTATTCTGTAATTCTGTGATAACTGCAGTAGTTTTTGTTAGAGATGGGAATGTCATTACAAACTCACAGAATCGTGGAATCACTGATGTTAAAAAGACTTCCATGATCACCCGGCCCAACCATCTACCTACCACCAATATTTCCCCACTAAACTGTGTCTCTTACTACAACATCTAAATGTTTCTTGATGACTCCCAGCAGCAGTGACTCTGTCACCTCCCTGGGCAGCAGTTCCAGCACCTACCCACTCTTTCAGAGAAGAAATTTTTCCTAACATCCAAGCTGAATCTCTCCTGGTACAACTTGAGGCCATTATCTCATGTCCTGTTGCTAGTTACGGAGGAGGAGAGGACAACCCCCACCTCACCACAACCTCTCTTAAGGTAGTTGTAGAGAGCAGTGAGGTTCCCCTGAGCCTTCTCCGTACTAAACAATCCCAGTTTCCTCAGCCATTCCTTGTAAGATTTGTGCTCCAGACCCCATACCAGCTTTGTCACCCTTGTCAGGACACATTCCAGGGCCTCGATGCCTTTCTTGCAGTGAGGGGCCCAAAAGTGAACACAGTGTTCAAGGTGCGGCTTCACCACTGCTGAGCAGAGAGGGAATTATATGGTACTTTCTGTGAAAATACCCAAGACTGGGTAGGCAAGACATCAGGTCATTTGACAGTCTCTCATTTGAGTAGACAAGATGTTTGAATTGTTTCTCAGAGTCAGTAAAAAAATAAAGGCATGTGAAAATGTCAGAGTATTTTCTCTTTCCCTTTCCCACCCAAACACAAAATCAAATCAGAGCAAACACATGGGACACAAATATAGGAGCAGCCTGCTCTGCACGTATTCACTGTGATATGTAGGCAGTTTCCAGAGGTATGGATTACAGCTCGACAACTGCTGCTTAAAGATCAGTCTTAGCATATTGACTGAGTGCTTCACCACGTCAGAAAATTCTGAGCTTGGTAGAAGGGCTTCTGCCTTTTGCATCTGACTGCATCCACTCAGTGACCTTGCTGCCATCTCTTCCTTGCAGCTAGATGCTTTTCACATCTCCTGAATCATAAAGTCCCTGGAATGTAATTGAACGTGAAGAAAATAAATACATGAGGTTTTTTTTAGTCTTAGGCTTAATATTTTTTCAATTGACTGTTGTTATAGTGTAGGAAATGTATAGCCATGGCTGCAAGAGCAGAGAGGGATACTCACAGCAGAAAAAGCACGGCATCAACACTACCAAATGTATAAAAAACAAATGCTGAAGACAGAGTGCTTAAAAGTACTTTAAGATCTGCGCTGAAAAACAAGTAAGGATTTTCACGTGTCATGTGGATGCACATCTCTCATAACTACTTTGATAACTGTGCATTTGTGAGTGCAGTTGGATGCTGGATGAGATTTCTAAGACATAAATAATCCTGCAGTAATATTGAGTACATATGTGCTACAACATTGCTGTGCTGGTGCAGGGCTCACGCCTTAGGCTGTAATGGTTACTACCGCCCCTAACAATGGTGCTTAGTATTTCTAGTCCTGATTCCATTCTTCAGTGCTGATCCCTTATTTTTGAGTAGTATTGGTATGAGTGAGTCTTGGGGCTATAGATGTACAAGAGACAACTTGTCACTGCAACAGCCAACTTCACAGTGTCACGTCACTCTACCATTTGCATCTTCATGTTATGCACCAGAAGAACCTGGGCTTCCCAGGAGCAGGAACTGCCTGCAGAAGAGGCTCAAGACAGCCATCAGGCTGAGAGAAGAGCTGCTTAATGTCATCAGCAAGAACAAAGAGCAGTACAGCTATCTTTTATGGTTGACAAGGGATGCCTCTACACTTGGGATTCACACTTGAAGATACCACTGGACAGGTCGCTCCTTTGAACCAGCAGAGACTGAGGTTCTGTACTGCAATCTCATTGTACATCCTGAAGGCTAGGACTGAAGCCTGTGATGCAGGGGATTCCCATACTTAAATCTCCGTACTAGAGTTTGTCCCTTGTCCCTCTCCTCTTGCTGCAGTACTCTGCCAGGAAAGTAATTGTATTCTCACATGGGATCCCTTCCATCACACCTATGAAGGTTGGTCCCTGTCCTTATTATGTGGGAATTATTCCTACTGCAGTGTTTTTTGTTTTTCTGTTTTTGTTTCTGTTTTTATCAGCATCTGTATAAGAGAATTAGTAGTCAGAACCTGGTCCAAGCAGAATGTTGATATCAACAGAAGAAGCAGAGATACTTTGCTGGCAGAGGCTGATATGCCAACAGGATTTGGGCATCTCTGTTAAGGATTGAAAGGATTTTGGAGGACTTTTTAGGTTCTAGACACAATTTGCGGCGCAGGTGCTTAGAGAGGTGGTGAATGGATATGTCCCTCTGTGGAGGTGTTTATCTCCTAGCATATTGCAGATGTTCTATGGGTGCACCCACAGCCAGATGTGGTTATACTTTGCAGGGTGCTTTTTATTGCAGTCTTCCTCTAAATCTTAATAGCTGCCAGCCAATAAAGTCAGCAGCATTGTTTACAAAGTAGAAAAGCTAACTGTTTAATAAAACACTCCATCATTCATAAAATGTTCCTTGATATTCTCCATTGATCCTGATTATTTTCAAGAACATGCTGTTATAGGGGAAAAAGAATTTTTAGAAATGTTTTGATCCTCAAATCTAGGTCAGACTCTGGAGCCCCATTTGAATCTAGCACAATCTTTTCCAGAAATGCTGAGCGTTTTGTATTCTTTGAGCCCCCTGATAGGCTGAAAATATTCCTGAGAGATTAGCAGGCTCTCAGCTACTGCTCCAATTCATAGAAATTAAACCTTCCATCATCTGGTTTTTATATTTGGAAAATGTCAGCTATACTTCCTATCACATATATTGTTGCTTCAATGCACTGAGCCTTCTGTGAATTTCAAAACACATAACTCAGCTCTCAAGCATTTCTTTTGTAAATATTGATAATGGTTTCAAGTTCTTTATTAAATAACTTTTTAATGAGTCTGAGGACAAAGAACTATTTTTTCACAGTCTCACAAAGATAAGAATCGTAACATATCTTTCTGTACCATGGAACACATGGCTCTCAATACCTCATTGTGCAGCCTAGGTTTTCCTCACTTGTTAAAAGCTCACTTAAAAAAATAATTATATATATATTTATATATATATAATTATATATAAATATAAGGTCCCATGATTATAAGAAATAAAATCTAACCAAGTCATGCTGATGTGTCTGAAATCACATGCAAATTCTGTGTGACAGCTTTGAGGGTCAGTGTGTCCTGGCAGTTGGAGCAGCATTAGAAGGCTCCCTTTACCCTTGTAATCCAACAGCAAGAACTAGAAAACGCTACAATCACTCCTAATATGGTTCAGCTCATAGACCTCTCCTTGCACAGCGTTATTTACTGCCTGCATTTTTACCAGAAAGGATCCCTGTGCATACCCTTAGGACCGAAGACAATAAAATATTATGGAGAGGTTCAGCAGGGGAGGTTTCCAGGGAAAGGTTTTTTATCAGTTTACAGGCATGGCCAAAGTACTGCAAGGGAGTTCCTCTTCGGAGCAGGCTGTAAACAATTTACGTTGGGTAGGCAATAGGAAGTCTTTAGAGTGCCTTGAAAAATATTAACTTACAGAAGTTCTGACCTCTGTCTTCTAGACCTGGCCCAGAGGACTTATGTTTACTAGTAAGCATTCAGCTCGCTAGGAAACTGCATGCTGTCAGTAGAATTAAGGTTATTTTTCTAATACATTTCAATTAGAAGCTGGACTGTGCAGCAGTATACTAAATCAAATACATTGTACAACTCATTTTCTTTATAAAAACCCTAATGGTTACCTTTGAACTGAAAAATGTTGCCTTCAGGCATATAATATTCCAGCCAGCTGTAGCTTAAGTGCATGGCACAGGTTCTGTAGCTTGCTTCTTCATTCAACACTCAAAGTCATTCATGTTTGCTAAGCAGAATTAAAAGCCAGCCAGGAATATATGACCCGTCCCCTGATAGTAGCCATTCTTCTCACACGTCCTCTTGAAGACTTTCAGTTCTAATAGCAACGTTTTCCTGTGTCGGTCCTATTGACAGGTTGAAACCTTAATAATGATCCATTTGAAATGTAAATACTTGGTCTCAGTTGAACAGTTGTTTAAAGAAATTGTGTTGAATGGTTTAGCTGTGACTACAAACAAGGATCAAGAAACAAACAAGGCAGCACAGGTGATTTTAGAGTGTCTTAGGTTTGGCTTCCAGCTGCAGGTGTTGCCAAAGTTGTGGTTTCCTTGAAGGCTAAGAGACATCTCAGTCTTTCCATTCACCACCGTTTCCACCTGTGTCTTTTTTTTTTCTTGTTAAAATGAAATACAAATGGCCTGAATTGGCACAGTGGTTTTGTTTGTTTGTTTCTGCAGTGTGGATGGTAACAAAGCCACGGGACTTCTATATCAAACATGTAACTGAAAAAGGCTTGGAAAGGAGCTGCTGTTCACCAGCTGGCGGGTTCTCATTTGCATCTGTTAATATAAAGATGCTGAGAGTTGGTTGCAGTGTTTAGGACGTGTTGGGGCAGCACATGCACCCCACAGGTATCTTTTCAGCTGTTTCCAGTTAAGGAGCATATATTACTGAGTTGTGACTTATAAGAACCATTCCATCTTCCATATTTGTCATTGTGCCAACACATGGGAAATGACCTCGTCCAAAAAGCTGAGCACCTGCAACTCTCATTAAGATCCTCCCAGTGTCACCTATTGCTTTTCAGACTCCTAAACGGGCCTCTTACAGTCTACCTGCTTCAAATTCCCTGAGGATTTATTGGCTCAGAACACAGATTACATGTCTTGGTATCAAGGATTTCCTTTCTTTTGAACACGAACATAAAAACACAAAGAGAGCCTAAACTCGAGTAATGTGAAAATATTGTGTTTGATTCCAGCCTGTATATTCAAAGTTATAGCTAAAAGTCTGATTTGAACTTGAAATGTGATGCCTCGACTCTGCGTATGATCATACAGCATATAAAATGTTTGGAAGCCTTTAAAAAAGCGGAAATATTTTTGGCTTTGATTCATTCATCGTTATGCTTTCTTTAATGCATTTGTATACAGCTCAGTAGATCTTTACATTATCAAGCCTGAGCATTGAGTTTCAGGAATGATTAAATCGGTGTCGTTATTGATTACAGTGGTAGTACACAGTCAGAAATCTGTTGTGCACTTTACAGGTGCTATATGTTTAGATGAGAGGATCCTGCACAAAATCTGTGGAGTCCAAAAGCTTGATTCAAACATTCCTGAAACCCTTCCATCTTGTTTCAGTGACACACAGCACTGAAATCTATTTCAGTGACACTGAGCTGTTATTGGTGAGCAGTAAAGTACAGACACCTGCAACTTGACGCTGGCCTGAAATTGCTCTACTTCTGCCCTTTTAAATTCAGACTAAGCAATAAAATTTAATGTACACGTGCTCTTACCGCATTAAAATTAATGGTTTCATTTCCAGACTGATTACTGACCATGAGCTTAAATGAAATTAGTTCTCCTAGAAGATGTCTAAGTACCCATAGAAGTGAATACTGGTTTTTAGACTTGGAAAACATGCAACATAGCAAACAATGACAATTTTCCAATCAACATGCTTAAATGCCTTAGTGATCTCAGGTTTTTTTTTGATAGATCCTGACAAGAAATAATCTCTAAGCCCCATTCAACAACCAACTCGAATTTAAAGTAAAGCAAAATAAACCCATCAGACATCTTGAAAGGTTTAAATGTAATCCTTTCTAATGAAGACTATTTCTTTCCATTGCTTTGTGTTCCCCTTTAATTCTATCAGAAGTTTTCCATGAGATCACCTAAGTGACTTTATACATAGCTTCTTTTAAAGAAGAAATCACACCTTCACTGAGTATGTTTAAAAATGTTCTCCTCTGGGAAATTTGCATTATGAAAGTAAAATTTTAAATCCTATAATTCATTAGTTTTCAGTGAGCCTTGGATGTAAATGGAAACTTGCAATTAGACCTCATTAATATACTCAGAGTTTGCAGGCTCTGCAGGCTTATGCTTCCATTCCTGCAGATGCTGTGTCTCTTGGAATTGAGAGCCTATAATTGAGAGAAACACCTTGTTGACCTGCAGATCTATCTCCAAGCATTTAAAATTATCAAAAAGCTGATATTGTTACCCTTAGAAGCACTGATGACTCTTTAATATATGGGTGTCCAACCTTTTGGCTTGCCTGGGCTACACTGAGGAAAGAGGAACTGTCTAGGGCTGCATCTACGTAGGCTGCTCCAAAAGAAAACCTCCTAATTATTTCCATGGAAACTACAACAGATGCAAAGAGCAAAATAACACTATTTAACAGAGCAAATTTTCAGCTACAAAACACTATTTCTCTACACAGCCATCACTGCTAGATGTGCATTTTCACATTAAAACAGCCTGAATGCCGTACTTGTAACAATCTGCACCAGCAAAGGTGACCCACTGTCACCACTGCTGAAATGCACCATCTGCTACCTCACAGAGCTCACAACCACTGTCTGGTCTCCACAGACATTCAGCAACCACCGATGAATGTCAATGGGTGCCATTTTTGGAGGAGTTCAATGACACAGCTTCATACACACTTCCATATCAGATCCCATTGTGTCAGACTGCCCCTCTGCTGCCATCTGTCACGTGGGAACAGCGTGTAATGGAATAACTGTGGAAAGGTTCAACCTCTATTTCCATACCACCTGCATCCACCTTTGACATGGTGGGCCAACATAATAAAATAGGATGCATTATTTTCGGAGCAGCCCTCATAAAATATATTGTTAATGTATGTAAGTAACAAAACTTATTTGAATCATTTTTGTTTTATTAAAACATGTAATGAAGAGAGCAAAAAAAACCCCATAAATTTAATGGGACACGTGACCCTGTTTTTGTGATAGTAACAGTTTGATGGTAGCAGTTGCAATTCACAGTGAGCTCTCAAGGTGCTCACCAGAGATTTTTGATGAAATTTTACTCTTCCTGTAATTCATCCTTGATAATAATTGTTCACAAATGTACGTACTGCTCAAAAGCTGTGGCATGAATAAGGTGTGACTGTGAGGGGAGGGGTATTGCACTCTGGTAAGAGAGGGCTTATAGAGGTCTGGTAAAGAGACATGATCAAATTTTGGATTGCAACTTTGTACATTCCGTTTGAAAACTTGCAGCTAACATATATGTCAACTGAAAGTGGAGTTGCAAATAAAAAAAATGATATTTTTGGCAATTTTAAAACCTGATCTCATATTCCTTTATCACAACTGAAAGCACAGCTGCATATTTTTTGCTGTTCACAGGACTGTGTTCAGCCAGTGTATCAAAAACTATGGACTTATTTGCTATAACTCGAGTTAGCACTGCACTGCACCCCATGCCCTGCTTTCAGCCCAGATGGAGTTAATGGTTGTGTGCCTGTTGCTTGGGGGTGCAGAGCTGCTGCCATGATGGTGTGGGGAAGGTGTGGCCACAGTGTGAGCTGTGTCAGGCCACGTGCAACCCATGTGTTGGCCTTGCCTGCTTTAATCAGTGTACTTGAAATGCATGGAATTCTTACAAGGCTAAAGTGTCATGAATGGGTTCTCAGGTGAGACTTTAATCAGTAGAAAAACTCATCCAAAGTACAAAATTACTGGAAAACAGTGTCAAATGCTCTCGTACTGTAGTTCCAATGGTACTTTATAAGTGCTGAAGTCAAACCTAGTTCAGTTGAATGCTGTCTATACTTACAGCGCTATTAAAAAATTGTCAAAGTATTATTGTTACAACTAGCCATAGGGAACAGTTAAAATGTGATTGCACTGTGTTTTTATGTAGACTGTTTATTCCATTTGAAGCAGTTTTTAAAGTAGTAATGTTTGCATTCATAATAGACGACTGAAGTTGCAAAAAAAGTGAGCTGTGTATCAAACTCTCCAGAAACGATAAGAATTCATCTTCTGCCTAACATGTCAGTAGACATACACACAGACCACGTTCTTAACAATCAACATTTAGCAGCCTAGGCAAGTTTGGCAGTCAACATCTGGAAGGCTGGCAGAACCAAGCTCAGGATTTGGATTACGTCTTCTTTTTTTCACAAGGTGTGCAATTGTCCTAGGCAAATAAAGCCTTTAAATCCAGTAAGGAGCTTTAGAGTATGCAATTACTTTAGAGGACAAATTAAAAGACACTGAAAGCCTCACAAAGTTTTACAGCTTATGTGGCAAAACCTTCTGGCTCTTAACTGCCAAACTCAAACAAATAAGCTTATCTCTTGGGAAAAAAGAAAATTATGTTGCTGGATATTTCTAATCCTACGCATAGCACAGTGCGTGAGGATCTCCAGAGGGAAGAGTAGAGGTATTTTATTTTAGTTCTTTCTATTAGATTACCTGTCAGAGAAAGAAGCGTGGTACAGCTAGCCTTTTTTCTCCTTTTTTTTTCCTCCCTGAGTATGCCGGTGCTGCTGAAGAACAGAAGTGTCTTTATTTTATATAGCAGCAATGGATCAAAGGACATATTCTGGAACCTAATCACCATCTGTAAGAAGGCAGGCAGTACTGTAGCTAGAAACCAGAGGGAAGAAACCTGCAAAGTTATTTTGTAAGCTGTTTTTCTCCGGGAAAGGTTCAAAAGCAATGCTGCTGAGCAGCTAATGCCTTATTTATTTTCCTGTTTTTGTTTTAAACAAGTCTGTGTTATGTAAAAGGAGATTCCAAAATACTCATCCAGAGCTTCTTGCCTGAGGCAATGAACCTAGCAATTTCATCTATCAGTTATACCAAACCACAGCACACTTTTCTAAGCTTAGCTTGTTATTGTCATTCAGGCTGTAGAATAACCCAGGGCAATGGAACAGTTACTGGCACCATAAATGTCTTCAGACTCTGATGCTAGTAATATGCAACCTTATTTGAATTAAATTACCTCTTTAAAAGAGTCTGAAACCGGATGACTTCATATAATTCATTATGTTTAAGAAGGCGGTTTAGTGTGGTAAGTTAAAACCCATTAAATTGCCCTGTAGCTTTCTTGGCTGTGGTTGTTTTCCTTAAGTGAAAGTAATTAAACATAAATATTTACTAATAACCCAGGCTGTGAAACTCTATAGCCAGTAACAAGAACAAGGAGAACCAACCCAGCAGTGGCTTCCTACACTAATATCCCACACTGGCTGAAACATTCCTGCTGACTTTTCAACAAATACGGCCAGCTATTGTGGATTCCTTTGAGGAGGAATTCAGAAGCTGGGCAGTTGTATTTATTTAAACAAGGGGAGGAAACCACTACTCGGATGCATTTTTTTAATATGTATATATATACAGGATTAATGCAATGTGCTGCAAGACACCACAAGTAAATTAGCTTTTTCCATATTGATCTGCTCCAGAAATCTGTTGATGTCAGTACAAAAAGTCTCACTGAGTCGCATGGGTTCTGCATCACAGTCTCTCCATAAATGAGCTAAACCACACTGGCAGCACTGCTTTTTTCCTCTTCCAGCCACCTCATCCCTTTGCTCTTAAATCATCTCCTTCCAGCCAGCACAAATGATGCTGTGACCACACAGGGAAACAGACTTAAGGAACCAATGCAAGATATGGTGCTACTAGGTTAGCTTAAGTATTCTGTTGCAGTAAAGCAAAAGCTTCCTCTTGCCTAGCTACTGGTAAGGCAAACACCCATAGAAGCAGCATAGAATCACAGAATTATTAAGGTTGGAAAGATCACTAAGATTATCTAGTCCAACCATCAACCTGTGCCTGGGACTGTTCTAAACCATGTCACTCAGTGATGTATCTACTCTTTTCTTGAAAACCTCCAGGGATAGCAACTTTAACACCTCCATGGGCAGCTTGTTCCAGTGCCTCACCACTCTTTCGGAGAAGAAATGTTTCCTAATATCCAATGTGAACCTCCCCTGGCACAAGTTGAGGCCATTACCTCTCATCCTATTGCAGTTACCTGGGAAAAGAGGCCGACCTCCACCTCACCATAACTTTTCAGGCAGTAAGGTCTCCAAATGGGTCCAGCATGTCTCAGCTGAGGTCCCTTCAGATACAATTTTCAGAGCTGGATATGTAGGATTTAGCCTTGCAATAGTAGTCTGTACTCCTTCTTTCTACTCCACGTGGAACTAAGAAGCCTCTTATAACTTTGTAGTACTCAAATTCAGCAAAATTAAGCACAGATATTATTTATACAATGTGGTACTTCACCGAGTTGATCTTTGGGCAGATTTTGCTGTTCCTACACATATCAGTCCCTGCTCATGCTTATAAAGTCCTCTTTACTCTAGAATTTGATGAAAGGACTGTAATAAAAGATCTAAGTCCACAATTGTTGCCAGGAAAATTCAAATCTCCTAGGTTCAAGGAAGGCATCAGTAACTGGCCCTGAGGCAGTACTCCAAAAGTGAGATACTACACACTATAAGCAACAAAGCCTTAAAACAGATGGCCCAGTATGACTAGGGATGGACACAAGCCTGATCCTGATTTGGGTCATGTGTTGGGGGAACAGAGGGACATGTCGGATGGCTTGTGCCAGCTGTGTGTTGCGGGAGGGCCTCAGCCCTGAGTGTGGATACTGAGCTCTATTTCTGTGAACAGATCAAGGCCTGCCCACATAGCAAAGGCAGCATGAGCAGCGATGCCACAGTCCTCCCCCCACCAGCTCCTTCACAGAGGCACTGTGAAGTGTTCATCCACATCACCCCTGGGCCAACATTTCTTTGCATCTCCTGCCAAGCAGGGTGCCAGTTCATGCAAAGTATGCTGCTGAGACACATGGTGTGTTTCAGCCATCGTTAATTCCAAAACCTTTTGCCAAGAAAGAGCTTGTTAAAAGCTGCTTTAGCCAGAAAGATGAAATGCTAAGCTGCCTGCCTTTGCAAAATGATAGCTCACGTGAGAGGCTTGCATTACTGAAATGCAGACATTTTCCTTCAGAATAAGCTGGCTGGATCTTTTCAGTCTTCTGGGGGTCTGAAGTGCAAAGAAACTGCCAAAACAATTAAAACCTGGGTTATATACGTGGCTGAGAAACAATCTGTGTGTTCTGCTGGAGTGGTTCAACCCACACGTGCTCCCAGCACTGCTCGGATGGCCTCCAGGCATGGGCCTCCCCTTACACTAGGCCCTCATGGCTACTTGGTTCCTGGCAGCAACCTGTGACTTGCCTCAGGGAGCACTGCAGCAAGGGGCCACTTCTCTGTCAGTCAATAAGCACTGATAGCAAATAAGACATCTAATATTTGCGAACTGTCTTGGGTTATAAGAAGAAAAACAGTTAAAGCTGCATTTATTGAGTGAGCAGGTCCTTCACTAAGCTATAAAATAGTCAATCAAGGCGGCCTTTGGCCATACTACCCTAGGCTGGATTTGTGAGATTTTTTATCACTTATTCAGTAGAATTTGATGAAGTTGATAAATCTGGAAGACAAGTTGCCAACAAAAATTCAGGTCTCACAGTAATAATTCAGTAGATGGCATGTTTCAGTCTGAGTTATCACTAAGCAAATGCCTCGAGCCAGGCTTAGTATTTTTATTTGAATTCTGGAGGCAGCTTTCCAGAGTTGGAGGATGCAGTCATCCTTCTGGCATTAGGCCCACAGAAGACCCCTGGGGTCTGAGATGTGTCATTTAGGACTATATTCAAACCTTAACCATTCCTTTTCACAAAAGACAAAGATGCAGGTGAAGGTGCACCTGGCCAGCTCTTAGAAGTGTATGGTGACTGCAGCTGCCCTAAAGTTCTTGGTAAATGTGAAGACAGGGCAGCCTCACAATGAGCTGAGCCCCTCAGAGAACTCTACTAGCGGCACATACAAGCAAGTCTTGGTCTGCTGCACGCTGCCTTGTAGGGTAAACTCAAATCATGGGCCCAGCCATGTTCTGTGCAAATAATTGTGGCATTTTTTGATAGAACAAAGACAAAAATCTCTGCTAAATCAGAGAAGACTTCCTCACACTAATATAATTTGTAAAGCTATAGGGTGAAGTTGCATGTTTTTCTTGTTTTATCAACCAAAGGCTCCAGCAAATTTCTGCTAGATGTTGTAACAAATCTGATGTCAGCAAGCAAGGATTTCTGTACCTTCAGAGATTCTTCTACAAGTGTATCCTTCTCTCATATTTCAATTGCTCTGTGCGCTTTGGTTCATAATGTCATTCAGCCAAGCAAATGAATGAGGAAGACAGGGAGGATACAAGTATATTTCTATAGTGCTTAATTGAGAGTTTCCCCCACAACCTGTGTGGCAAGTAATAAGCTTAGTCTTATTTGTACAGCAGCGCTTGGTTTACTTGTTACTCCCCTTCTGCTTTTCTCTTACCATGGTTGCACATTATTGTTTCAAACCGCTGATCTTTGCTGTGGTCTCTTGTTTCCCACAACTTGCATTGCTGGGATGTTTACTTCCTGGATTTAATTCTAATTTAGCTACTACACTAATCCTTAAATAAATCTTTTTCAGTTCAACTCTTTCCCTTAACCCTATACACCAATGTTTACACTAATTTAAATAGGCAGGATATTAGATTAAAGTTAATTGAAGGAGTCAACATACTAATCCAGTTTCTACGGGTTTACACCCCTGAAGAAAGTATTAAGAGCAGCCTTATAAATTACCTTTATTCACAGGGAAAGAGAGAATAAGTTTGGAGAATGGCCTACTATTAGGTCTTGGAAGTCAAAGTCATTTTTATCATATGTTTCTCAAATCATCAACCCGAGCATAATATCAGACAACATATGCAGCTAAGCTGAATTCTCTTTTCTCCACTTCAAGGCTGACAGCCCAGGAAAGCTGTTTGAACAAAGCTGGAGAAACTTCAGGTTTCCGTGAAAGCAAATGTCAGCATATTATCAAAGTGTATCAATCCATGCCATATTTCCAAACAGTACAACTAAAATAAAAATAATAATTAAAAAAAAAAAAGAAAAGCAGTCAAGCCAAACTTTGAACAACGTGCATTGTTTGTTATGTTTTCTTAAAGAAGGAAGATTGAGTTTTAAAACACTCACCTTAATTTCTCAATCCTCAGCTCACAATTTGTACCAGTATTTCTATGTATAATGTAGTACACAGGCATACAGGAAAATGGCTTCTGACTGTCACTACAACTGTTTTGTTTGTCTGTAAAAGATTTTCCAAAATGCCTAAAAATTGAGACCTACACATAAAATATAGTTATTCTATGATATAAATTAGCATCTATAGATTTTTCCTTTTGTGATATCAGAATTTGCTTCTGAGTACTGCAGCCTCAAATAGTTCTTGGTTCCGTGAGCTGAAAATCACAGAATTACATTGCTCTCCTTTTAAACTCCAGATGTCTACTTTTCTGTCATGACTCCTTATAGAACGTTGGATGCTGGCTTACTTACATCCCTTAATAACATGACCCTAGGGTGAAAATTAGCAGAGAAGGGCAGCAGACCAGTTCTGAGCTCCTCGTATCAATCGCTTGTCCATAGCCCATACTCATGCAATAAATTCAGTCACTGTACTATGCTGAATTCTGTTAAATCCCCAGTGCTCTGGGGCAGAAGTTGTAGCTTTTCCCTGCCAGGTAGGTGTTTATGAGCCTGGTAGCACCAGAAGCGTTTCTGGAGCCCACAAACATAATTTAGCTGCAGTAATGTGAAATTACAGAGTCTGTCTCGTGCCGACATGTGTTACATGCAATTGTAAAAAGGAAAAAAGTTTAACAGCTTAGCCACAAAGGAATGTTTATATCTGATTACACTAACTGCTAATTTAATGGTAGTTAATCAGTGGCGTGTAATCCAAGCTGAGCAGCGCAATGGATTTATTGATGAATGGTGTTTAAAGTTGTTGTTAGAAAACTGGTGCATTTGTTACATTAAACAAGCAAGTAAAGAGCCCAATGAAACAGTAGCACATTTGCTAAGGGCAAATTTCTGTTTTGGTTACTATGGTTCAAGTGCTGAGTTACTCCAAATTCAGGAGAGCTGCTCCAAAAGTAATGCCTCCTATTTTATTATGTTGGCCCGCAATATCAGAGGCAGATGTTGGTGGTCTGGCAGTAGAAGTTGAACGGCACCCACTGACATTCGTGGACATTTGCTGAACGTTAATAGAGGCAAAACAGCAAATGTAAGCATAGGGGTGTGGTGGGTAGCATGTTTCAGCAGTGACAACAGTGATGTGAAAGACAAGCCATGTTCCCGTTGACCATGCACAGCTGTCACACCATCAAATGAAGAGCATATCTATCAGCTCATCTGCACAAATCCATTAACAGCGGTAACTACATTGAAAAATAGTTGTTTCTAGCTGAGAATTTACTGCATCAAGTAGCATTGTTGTGCTCTTTGTATCTGTTGTAGTTTCCATGAAAATAATTATAAGGCATTACTTGCAGAGTAATCTACATACACTGAATGAAAAAAAATATATAAATACAGAATATGAGCATCAGGCTTAGTCCTGCAGGAAGCAGATGAAATTCCAGTGAGTGGTATCAGTAGATGCCACATTGCTGGGATGTTCTCTGAATTTTCATGCAGAACTATCATGGAACCTGTGTTGTGTACTTTACCAAAATGTAAGCATTAGAGGGAAATATAAAAATTAAAAAAAAAAAAATAAGACAGCAGCACTGAGGCTGGAACTTGAGGTTTTAATACAAGAGTGGGATTTTTATTCTTCCTATTTCAGATGCGTCTCTGCCCCTGCACACTGATTACAGGTCTACATCCTGCTAGGGACATACTTCCTTCCCCTTAATTTAGTGAGCTCCAAGAAATGGATGCAGCACTAGCAGCTGTACAGCATCTCACAGTGTGTGAGACTGCATTACATGGAATGAAGCGAGCTGAAATAGGGGAAAGGGAAAAGAAAGGTACAGCCGCTTATCCCCTCTGGCAAGTATTGATTTGCTTGGATGCACACCTCACCTCCCCAAATCTGACCCACACAGCTGCCACGTACCACACAGCTTGTTTTTCTTAGAATGAAATATGAGCAAGGAGAGTCAGCAAAGCAGCCCTGGAAGCAGATCCCCACAGAGTGCATCCATGCCTGAGATTAAAAAGCTGAGAAAAGCTTTTAAAGAAGATCAGACTGAACCTTTTCACTCACAGGGGCTCCTCCGAATGGCTGCTGCTCTCTGCTCCCCCCAGCACTGCGCTGCAGCATCCCGCCATCCTGCTGCAGCCTCCTGACCCTAAGGCCAGCTGAAATCATCGAGAGTTTTTACTCCTGTCTTGGCTGCGAAGAGACCAGCTGCCAAGAGAGAGGCATCTGTAAGGGAGAAAAAAGTTTAAAATTATGTCAGTTATTTATTAATGTGGGACAGTTTACTGAATGCTGCCAAAATTTAAGAGCTTCTGTTTCTCTGAGAGCTTCAGTTCCTTCTTGTGTAACTGTCAGGAATCTGTCCAACATTGCCTATTTCATGAATAATTTTATTTTATTGTTTCACTGGAAGATTTCAAAAGCAAAAGATGGTGAGTTTTCAGGCCATTAGCAATGGCCATAAGAAGAGCAAGTAAAGGAAGAAACGCTAACCTTGGGTAGATCTGGCAAATGAGGTGCCTGGTGACGCAGTGATGTAACTACAGAGTGTTTGAGAATGGTTCATGTGAAACCTAAAACCCAGCCAAAACTTTGATAGCATATTAAATTCACCCCGATGATATTACTGCAGGGAAAAACAGAGTAACTAGTATGGCAGTCATTTCTCATCTAGAATTAATTGTAAACCAGCCTCTAGAGGAATAAGTTTGTTGAACCACTTCTGAGCTTGGGGGCAAGCAAGAGGAGCCCCAGTAGTCTTCGAGCTCCTGATGAATATAGCAAGCTATGCTGAATCAGTTGCTCCATTAATAAAATCTGTTATTAACAACATAACTGGGTTGGTCCTGCATGACACAGGCATAGAAATGCACATCTGGCAGTGGCAAACAAGACACAGGAGAGACAGGGGAATTAGATCAGTCAGGCATGGGAGCGTTGCCATAGTTTCCAAACTACCCATCTGTGGTGACAGGTTTGGTCACCCAAAGCAGCTGACAGGATTTCATTAGTAGAGAGACTTGCAAATTCATTGTGTGGCCTCACCAAACTCATTTGCCAATAGCTTACTTAGCAGCCCCAGGCAGGCTGCTGCACACTGGCACTCACTGAACACTGAGAAGTGGAATGGGATTCCTCCACCCTTGCTTCAGTCATTCAATAGCCAGATATCCGCAAAATGGATAAGGTGTGTGAAAAAATACATAGATCTGAACATAAAAAGCATCACAGTCGCATTTTTCAGAAACAAGAAGAGAGATTTCTGACCTCCTTGGATTGTTTAGAAGAGAAACATAAAACATAAGAGTCTTTCTATTTATCTGGGCAAGATGGAACCATCTACACCTGCAGTTAGGTGGGCTGCAATTCTGCATTTGCAGCTGAAGTAGACAAATAAGTGCTTCCCAACAGGTCCTGAGTGTCCCCTGTAGATGGAGACAAACATTAGCTTGGACTGCACTCTTTCTTCTCCACTGTTCCCCATATTTACCATTCGTGTTGTGCTTGACTAATTCCTCATGCTGTGTATTTTTGCTGGTCATTTCTTAGGCAAGAGGGAATACTCCACACATAGGAGGGTTTGTTGCTTGTTTACTTCCAGAGCTGAATTTTTCTTTCTTTCCAGCTCCATGCTGAGGAATTTGTTGCTGGTCTGGTATAAACAGCCCATCCTGTGCACTGACCTAATGTAAACAGTCAGTAGCCAATATAAACAACCAACAGGCTAAATGAAGCCCTGAAGTATGTTTGAGAAGCAAGAAATCAAACATCAATAAATGTATTTCCATCATGTAAACTGTTGCTTCTCAGCTTGCCAGAAAATTCTCTTTTCACCAATTTCTTGGAAGTCTGAGCATCAAGTAGTTTGCAGTTTCCCCTAAGAGAGGGGTGCCAGGGGACATCACCAGCATCTTGTATCCTTGCTGCACACTGAGCTGAGCACCTCCCAGAAATAAGCCTGCTGGGGGAAGGAACCTCAGTGAGGTTCAGCCCAAATGTCCCAGGGGAGGTTGGAAAAGACCTCTAAGATCAAGTCCAGCTGTCAACCCATCACTGCCATGCCCATTAAACCAAGTCCCCAGGTGTCACATGTCCAGGTTTCTTGAATGCCTCCAAGGACAGTGACTCCAGCACTTCGCTGGGTGGCCTGTTCCAATGCATTAACAGAATCACAGAAAAATCAATCAAACTGATTCACCCGAGCAAGCTTGTCTACGCTGTCTCTTAAAATTATGCCTCTTTCCCAATCCTGTCCCCCACCCCTTCTGGAGAGGCAGCTCTCGGTTGCCAAGTCCCAGCCATTCTTAAAGGAATACTTTAAATATAATCTGAAAATGTAGGTCACAGTTTACAATTAATCTTTACTATGCATATGGTTAATTGGCTGCTTCAGTGCCTTACTCAGAGGCAAACACTGAACCGGGCTGGAATGGAATGGAAATGGTGAAAGAGGCAGTGAGGCACAAAGGGCAGTCTGATAGAAAAGAGAAGGACCCTCGTACAGATATACTTAGTAGTAGTACCAAGGGGAAAAAAAATAGAGAGTTATTTCGGGTGTCTGGGAGAAACTACAGTAAGAAAACAAACCTTTTATCTTGAAATACTCCATCTGACTTCAGCCCACCTTGGCAGATAGCTGTTTGCTCTCCGAAGAGAAAGGAACCAGATGGTTCTCATATTTCTAATGGCTGCATATTTACATGACAAACACCATCGCCGAGGTTAGCACTAACTGCTGGAAACTTTGCCGGTGTGGGGGGGACGATTGTTCGCAAGAATGAACGTTTTCTCGTCCTTTCTTTTCCTCCTCACTTATTTGTTTATTTATCTATTTCCCCTTGCTTCCCCCCTCCACTCCCCCAGTCCAAAACAGGCTGGGATGGGAAACACCCTCCCAACGAAGGCTGCACCTTTCCTTTGGTAGAGCAGACGGAGAACTCCAGTTTAGAGCCGTTTCAGCACTTTTCACTACCATCGAATTCATTGCAAGCACAGAAAGATGGTCCACACACAAGTAGCGTAGTGCAGCTCTTGCAAAACCGTTGATTTTTTGCAGCCATAGGAAGAGTAGAAGCTGAGCAGAATTCAGCCTGAGGTGAACCCTGCTGGGGCATAATGCACAAGGCTTCTGTACTGCTGAACCATGTAATGAATCCCAGCGTCGGCACTAATGCAAAACTAGTGGCGATGTGCTAAATGGTTTAACTGCTCATAAAATGGTGGCTAACCACCTGTCCAGTTATTATCGAGCAGAGGAAATTCAGCAGTAGTAATCAGCCCATACTATATTAAGTTACCGCTTTGCTTGAAAATGACATGCTATAGTAAACAAAGGAAGAAAATTAAATTAAAAGTTAATTAAAATAGCTGTGTTACAAATAAAGACTCAGAGGAGAGTACAGACTGAAGTCCTCCCCTTACTGTTCTGAAGGAAACAGGCTCTCAGTCAAAAGAGGGTTTCACAGTAAAGTGACACTTCGGATTATATTAAATCTACCTTGAGCTCAGCTCAGCTCAACTGTTCATAGGAGGAGACTGGAAAAAGTGGAGTGAACGTTAAGAACCCATTTGACCTTTCTGCCATCCAGTTAGCTACGCAGTTGCACCCTGCTTCAGTTATTAGCTATATTTTCTCTACAAAAAGAAGATATTGCCTCAAATTGCTGTGCCATATGAAAGGACTGCTCTGGTGGCTTTCAAGAGTGGAAATCAGTGCCCATCCCACATTAGTTACATTTTCACAAAATGATAAATAGGATGCACTGTTAAAATAAGCTTGCCTAGACTTGAGCAACCATGAGGGAAAGAAAAAAGAAAAAGATGCTTTAGCAAATACGAAACCTCACAGGGGAGAGGGTTATTGCCACACCAAGTGTCGGAAATGAGATAAACTTGAACCTTTAGGCCAGACTGGAAATGAAGGTGGCCATACTATGGAGTAGCTGTATTTCTATCTAGCAATTCCTGTACGAGCACCCACTAATACATTCCCCAGGATACACAAAAGGGAAAGCTGTGTACATTTATGAGACTGTTGTTTCCTATAGCACTGTATATACACCAGGTTACCCTCATACTGTAAGAAACATCAGATACTGAACTGAAAAGCCATTGAGAGAAATGTACTTTAAACTTCATTGCTTAACACTTGCCTCTGGTATATCTTAAACACCACAGGATCAGGCATCAGGATCCCCTACAGACTCAGACCTACTCCAAAAAGCTTCAGAAACATCTGATAGCGTACGTAGTGTTATACTTTTCTCCAGGCACCAGCTATAGTTAAGGCAGTTCATTACCATAAAATAGAACAAGTCAAAATAAATAAATAAATAAACTCTCACTAGCAAGAAGTTCAGCTCAGATCCTCAAGATCAGAAAACCGAAATAGCAGCTGTTGCTACAAATGCTTACACTAAGCAAGGAGCAACCACTCGCCTCTAACTGCTAGTAACTCTTTACAGGTAGTGCAGAGTGCATATTAAGGCAGATCTATTAATTACAGCTGCTTTCTGCTTCCTCTACGGGAAAGGATATCCCAAAATAGCAAGCAGGCTCCTGGCAGACCAATAATAAGGGCCACCTGAGAAGAGGTACGCTCCTAATAAGTTGCACATACAAAAATAAAAAAAAAAAATCCTCAATGACAGCACAACTGTAAAGCAAACCTGAATTTGAAAACCTGCATGCTCTTAATAGCCGTTCTAATAAAAGTGTATATTTTCCAGTATATGTATATACACTGCGGGGCTGGAGTTTGATAGTACACATCTCAGTCGCACAAGTAAAGCTGTCTGAGATCCTGCCCAATGGAATAGTTCAGCACAAGCAAGAAATTATCATATGTAAAGATCGTGTTGACATTGGCTGCTTATGGGTTGGTGGGGTTTTGTACATGGGCTGTGAAATCTGAGCGTTTGCCTCAAGAAGGTCAGAAATTTGGCTTTGCCAGAGGTGGGAAAGCTTGCAGAAACAGTCCATCCACACTGCCCTGCCAGCCAGGATCGTGGTAGTTCTCAAATGTCCTCAGGATCTGAGCACACTCAGCGCCATACCCATGCTCATTTATACTCACTGTTTTCATAAATTCACACATGAAATATGTTGCGTTGATTAGCACATCCCAGTAGAAAAATAAATATTTCTGAGATTTTCTCCATTTTTAGGAATCAGCTTTGTTTTGTCACAATTCCAACAGCTTCAGAGTGATGGACGTACACTCTGGGTTACAGAATGTAATGTAAAAGGAGAAGCTAAGTGGTGTGAAGTCAGGAATAACTAGAACTATAGTCCAGTTTCACTAGATAAGCAAAATTTTTATAATTAAACTCCTTCCAGTGTGATGGATGTTTTTGATTTGCATAGACAGCTCTGCGAGAGTACATCTGGGTAATACCAAACTACTGTCCAGAAAACATGCCAGATGCTTTAGATTAGGGATTATATTTTTAGTCCTTCCTTAGGTCCCCTGTACATATCATTTCACAGCAGTTGATTCACCAGTTGCCATAAACCCTGTTTAAATATTCTGCATGTCTAACAACATTACCAAAGGAAAGCTGAGTACTGAAAACCACCCTGGCCCACTACGACCTTTTTTCCTCTGGAGGGCTGGTAAACGCTGCTCTCAGGGTAGCAGCACCTGGCTCTGCAGTGGACTCTACAGAACAGTTGTATTTCTAGCAGTTCAGATGGTTCGGATCTGGCCACGTATGCATTGTTTCAGAGGTTTCAATGACAGATCCAAATCTTGAAGCTCTGTGCTGAACATGATGGTTATCATATGGCAAAGGAGCAGAGACTGTGTTTATTATTAATAGCAGCCCATATAAATACAAGCCAAGTACAGTCAGAGATGCTGCTCCCCACCCAGCATTTCTGCAGATTACATTTGCCTGCTGCTTTTTACATTACCATTATTCATAGTCATTTGTTTCATTTGGCTATGAATGATGGACAGAAATGGACAATGCACGAGGGTTCGGAGTGTGAATTTTAACACATGTGGGAAGAATAGAAATGATATATTTATGGACGCTCCCTCAGAGGGTCTCAGCTCTAACACCACAAAAGAGGGACTCTGAGCAGCAGCAAGGAGGCTGAGGGAGGCAGAAATTAGAGCACCTGGTTTGCACTCTTGGAGACTGGGCAGATTTTCACTCAGCAGACACGTGGAGCATTGGTGCAAGTCTGGCCAATGTTATCTGTCTAGCAGTATCTTCCACTTTCAGTGCATGGAAATAAAGACATATTTTGATCTAAAGATGTACATGCACATGTCTTTATGCATACACACACATACAACTAATCCATCACTTTCCTTGTAGATAAAATACTGTTTTTCAAGCCTAAGCTTGACCCCTTTTACTTGGCACTCCACTACATCCTCTGAGGAGCCCACAGTCTCCTCTGAAATATTTTTATTCAAAGGACATCACCTAAATTTATACATATTTATGTCTTTAAAAACTTACATCTAGTTGTCTGTCTCGTTCCACATATACACAGACACACACTTATACTTAAATTGTTGTATTTACTTATTGGTATCATTACTTACCATTAACTCTTCAGCTGATGAACACCACTAGCTGAGGCAGTGAAAATGAATTTGTAATGTCTCTTAAGGCTCAGACTTCTAAATAAATAGCTACCAATTCAATTCACCTTACTGAATTTTATTTTTATAGGGCATCTATTACCTAATCATTATATAAATAAATGAATACATTAAGATAATATGGCTCTGCAGCTACAATGAGGAATGCAGTATGAACCTGGGTAGGAAAAAAACTGCTATTCTTACTCAGCTGAGTGTCTGCTTTCAGCCTTTGTATGTATGTTGCTGTTGCATGTCTTAATTAGTCTCAGATGAGAATAACATTTAGGAGGTCAGTGTTTTCACATTATATTAATACAGTTTACTTAAAAACATTTGATATTTTAATACCTGCAGGAATAAGTCATTCTGATGGGTAAACATTTTGAGTGAAATGCATAAACTGGATTTTACTGAGGTGGTATGATGCATCCAAGAATAGGATGCTTTTGGAGATATGCTCAATGAAGACTTTCTGTCTTAAAATTCCTTTTATTTACAGCCTGTGATTTGATTACACTGCTTGATACCAATTATTCCAGAAGTTAATGAGCCATGTAATTTCCCATAAAACAACAATCTCATGCAAAATATCTCAGTTAAAGAAACATTATAATTGGGGTGGAGGTGGGCCAGACATGGGTTGAGTTGGTGTTCTTTCTTTTTTTATTTTTTTTTCCATAAAATAAACAAAAGGAAATGATTTAAAAGCACTCTTTTGAATTAATGTATAGTTAATAGTTAACTATGCAAGACTGCTTGGCATGAAGTAGCCTCTCTAAGGAATGGCAGTGAGAGGAGGTGGTGTAGTTTAACCTGTCAAAAAAAAAAAAAAAAAAAAAAAAAAACAGAAGTCCTCCAAGTTAAACAGAGTGAATTACAGCCAATGTTGTGTCCCAGGCTTCAAGGACTCTTCCAGAAAGAGTGGGGTGCTGTGTAAAAAATGCTTTCTGTCTTCTCCCATGACCTTTTAGGCAGCAGGTCCCAACAGCTGCAGTTCTTTATCTGAATAGGAGCTACCATTTTCCCTATGTGACAGAGTCAGACCAAAATCCATTTGGTGGCTGCACGGTGTGCTTTTCCCATGCCCATGGTGAAATAAAGTACATCTGGGCGTACTTTTCCCCCAAATTTCTCCCACTGCATGCAGTTCTGCACCTGCTGCCTGGTGCTGTGGCATGCGTATCCTGAAAACTGCCCGCACCCCAATCTTGCACCAGAAACAGACTATTCAGCATTGGTTCAGCATACTTTCTTACATGTTTGGATGTTTTTAAGGTAGTAAATTACACCATCATTGCTGTAGAGAAAGATCACCAGCTTCCTTTTCTGAATAACTTATGGGAAAGGGTTTGAGCTGAAGGTACTCAGATGAACAGAATGCCCAAAGTACAGAAAAGATAATTTTTCCCTTTCGAATGGCACGGACCAAAATATTCTCTCAAACACCTCATTACTCCTATTAAGGTAACATTTTGATTTGAAACATCTGCAGCTTCTCGAGGCCTGAGTGAACCTGACATTCTCAGCCTTTGGTAACTGTACTGCGCATGGCATGTATTTCTGCGCACAGATGGGGGAAAGGCAAGGAAGGCCTGGAACTGTTCTGGGAAAGTGGGATCCCTTTTATGCCCTGGGCATAGGGTATCCCTGTCCTTCAGTCTATGGGTAGTCTTCACGGACACACAGAGTAGGAATTTGTCCATAGAAGATTCACAAAACCCGTGCTATACTCCAAAAGAATGTCCAAAGAAATCATTTCTGCTGTTTCATCCAAGAGGGGCTACTGCCTTCCTTTACCACAACAAGACAACAGATCCATCTGGCTGCTGAAAAGTCAGATCCCCATGTTTCCTTCCCAAACAATGCAGGCATCTTATATGATGTTCATTTTCCAAGACTGCAAAGATTTTGGCTGCAAACAGGAAAAAGAAAATAACAGCAAAAAAAGGACAGAGAAAAATAACTCAAAACAAAACTTTCTTACACCACTGTAATTCAAAGCCCTACAAAATGAAAGCATTTCAGAATAACTAACTAGACTTGTCTTTGGCTAGCATAAAGGCATGCTTACTGCGAGGCCTTTGTATAGAAGTCCTTACGGAGGAAAAGATATATTCTCAACAAAATAAAATGTTGTCAGCTGTTTAAAACTTAGTGGGAACTGAAAACGTCAAGCTTATACCTGTTAGGCATCATTTAAATTGAAATATGGACCTTCTTCAGTCTTCAAAGTAATGCACTTCAGGTGATAATGATGGATTAACGTTGAGAGAAAATGACCTAGCAGCCTGTTAGTTACTTTTTTCAATTGAGTGGGAGCACACCAAATTTTTCATCGATCTGCCAATTGGAGACAGCTGAGAAATGACGACTGCGCTTACTGCAGGCTTCAGACATAAATATCCACTGATGAGCACATTAAAACATGAGAAAGCAGAGGAACAGTTTGTTCAGATTCTGCTGCGTTTAGACTCATGTTCAAACAGCCATATATTTCTAAACAGCGAGAGTTTACAAGTTCAAAGAGCTGCCCTCTTCACAGTCGTGTTTCTTATAAGTTTCTTACAACGTTGCACGAACGCATTTTACAAGGCAACTCTGTTACTCACAAGATTAATTCAGTGCCCTTTAAACTGTGGGAGTTGCATTCAAATGTGGTTTAGATTAAAGTGATTTAGCATTATTCCAACATCCAACAACATGGATGTATGTTTTCAATGGTTGAATCTGAAATCAGCTGTTCTGCATTGTTAAGCCCCTTACAACAAGCTGTTTGGATTTCTGGCTGCTCAGCACCCCAAAGGGACAGATTAATCTCTGAACTCTGTGGCTGACTCCTATTTCGGCTTCTCGAGCGTCTGCTGTTCATCTGGGCAGCGCTCAGACAAATAGGACAATTTACAGGAATCAATAACAAGCAATTCCAGACAGCGGTGAATTGGAGATAACTCTCGCCCTAGGCAGATGCGGAGACAAGAGCTTTGTGCTTTGTAAAGCCTTTCACTGAGGTTTTCGGGTCTGGCTGCTGCTGCATGGCAATCGTCCAGCCCAGGTAATCCTCTGTGAGCATGGAAGAGTCATCTGGATGCTGCGTACATGGAGCCTCACTAAGGTAATGAGGATTTTACCCAAAACATGGCATGTACTCTGCACCCCAAGGCAATGCTCTGAAGAGCACGTTCCCAAGGAGTCCCTGAGTAAATGCTCTGATCCACCCCGGCAACAGCAAGGACAGAAACACACTAGCAAACCCTTCATAATGTCATTAGTCATAAGTAATAAAATAGGAACAAAAGGGGGGTTCTTTCTGAAGGGAACAGTTAGCTTTTTCGCTTCAGAGACCAGAGAGAGACGACTTTTGTTACCTGGAGTACAGAAGCGGGCAGGAAATGGGGCTCTGTGGATCACTCAGGCATGAAGCCATGAATGTGAGATCTTTTCCAGAGAGAGATGAGAAAAAAGCACAAGAAACTGAATGTAATTTAATAACTGCTTAGAAGAGAAAGTAGTTGCCTCTCCTTATCGGTGAAATGTAGCAGCAGTAGCAGGTGCAGGCAAATCAAATCCAATGCACAAATGTGGAGCAGGTAGTGTTCACTGATATATTTGGTGCAAAATATGAGAGGCAGTCTTTTAGATCATTAGAAAACATATTCACCATTCTGTTGCTAAATCAATAGTTTGAATGTAGGTTTGTTGTTGTTTGGAGGACTCCTATTACCTACTATGAAGCAAGAAACATGACTTATTTATCAGAGGGAAAAGGTTTGTACCCTGCACTTTACTGCCATGGTGAATGATTTCAGATCAAGCTAAGAAAAAATGCTCAAACCACGTACAGGATCCCCAGTATCTCCTTTTGGTTTCTAGCTAGTATCCTTTGAAATAGTGATTCAAACTGTAATAACTCATTGTTTGTAGGAGACCCAGGATAAGGAACTGACAGGATTTTTTGGCAGTTTATGGAATTTATTTAAGATGAAGAAAATTTTATCCCAAAGCTCTGCATATTTCATAGAATTATAGTATTGTTTGAGTTGGAAGGGACCCTTAAAATGCATCTAATCCAACTTCCCTGCACTGAACAGAGACACCTGCAACAGATCAGGTTGCTCAGAGCCCCCCAGGCTGACCTTGAGCATCTCCAGGGACAGGGCATCCACCCCCTCTCCAGGCAACCTGTGCCAGTGTTTCACTACTCTTCTCATAAAAACTTTTTTCTTACATTCAATCTAAATCTCCCATGTTCTACTTTGAAACCATTTCCCCTTGTCCCCTTTGCTAATCATCAAGTCCTTCTTTAAGTGGAACTGCCCTGGAGGTGCCTGCACACTTCTCCAGGACTTGCCTTTTGTCCTCACAAGGGCCAGGGAAAGAGGGAAGCTGAGCTTTAACTGTGACCGAAGCATTTCTTTATCCAGGAATCACAATGGGAGTCGAGAATAGTTTTTTCTTCTATGAGGAATTTTCCTCAGATTTGATACAGTGACTTAGCTCTGCTTTCAGGCTTTCACTCCCACCAGACAAGACCTTCTGAGGCTGATCAAATCTTGAGCTTTCTCAGTAGGAATCTCTGGAACAGCACAGGATAGCAATTTTGATATGCTTAAAAAATTCAGTCTTAAATAGTGATAAACTAGTGATTTTTTGGCAGGGTCTGATTTATGTTTTATGTTCACATTTCTTGCCATGGCTTTACCCTCCCCCTGAGTCACTCTGCAAGTGGCTAGAACAGCAGGAGCATTTTTGTAGACCACTGAGCTGTTCACAGCTGGCGTCTTATCACACTGGTGTTTTTCCCACTTTTCTCATTGCTATATTTAATGTAGCTTATGTATAGAACTGGATACCTTCAAGATATTGATCTCTAGCTAATTTCGTAGATCCCATGTTTTTAAAGTCCCAGCTTCTTTAAAAAACTACCACAACTTACAATTTTTTATCCAAAATAAATGTGAATGATGGCTGACGCAGTTCTTCCCCTGATTCAATAAGCAAAGTCTGTGCAGAAAGGACGGTCTCACACTTCCCAGCTGCACAAGCATCCCTGTGGGATTCAAGCAGGTGTAAACTGGAAGAGCCTTAAGGCAGTTTTATTACACACCTAAGAGAAGATGGGTCCAAGGGCTGGCTTAAGAAAGAAAGAATTTCAAGATTGCAATAGTTACAGTTTACTGATCAACTCTGGCCCAACAGAAAGCACAAATCATATGGAAGTGAGTGTGAAAGCCAGAACATTTAATATAGAATTAAATCATGGCTAGCAAGGAACATGGATCAGAAGTCTGGCAATTACTTCAGCTTACATAATCCCCCCAAATCCAGCTGCTTAGAGTAATTATCCAAAGTAAACTATGGCTGGTATTCCTTGTTTTTATAAAAATACATTATTTAAAAAAATAATAATAACTTAAAATAATCCCAGTGAGCAGATTTTGTGTGTAATTGGACATACTTTTTTTTTCTTTTTTTTTCACCCACGTAAAATTTTTCAGTACAGTGAGAGATTTATCTTGGACACATTCATGTGAGTCATGCAAATTTTTGTGGGACATTTGAATTTATATCATTATGTCACCCATTAAAAAATGGGAATTTTTTCTGTACCTAGGACTTGTCAAGTCTAAGTGCAATAATCTGATCAATGGACTCCAGCTGATAGATGACACGCAAAAAGAGGAATATACAAAGGAAGCAACACTTGCTAAAGGCAAGTGCTTCCAAAACTGATGAGAAAATACTTTGATTCACATTATTTCCACATGCAGCTTTAAACTGGCTTAGGTGGGTGTGTGTGTTAGTCCCAGGCTGACAAGAGGTTGCTGATCCCTGGAAGACCTGGAACTTCTTTTGGCTTTGAATTTCAGTGTGGAAGTGAAATGTGACACTGAGCAAGTTTCACCTGGTTTCAGGTTTCACTGGAAAGAATGGAAATGGATGAGTAAATCCAGGTAGCTGTCAGAAGGCAATTACAGTGCAAGATGCGGGGCTGCAAGCCACCGTGTTCCTGTTGCAAACCAAAAAATATTGCCAGGTCAGGAGCACCCATTTTCCTTGTGTGCACAGTGCTGATAGGAACACACAGAAACTGATCCCAAGGCAATGGCCTCAGGTTGCACCAGGGGAGGTTCAGGTTGGATGTTAGGAAAAATCTCTTCTCAGAAAGAGCGGTGGTGCATTGGAACAGGCTGCCCAGCCGCATGGTTGAGTCACTGTCCCTGGAGGTGTTCAGAAGCATATAGATGTGTCCCTCAGGGATGTGGGTTAGTAGGCATGGTGAGGATGGGTTGATAGTCGGACTAGATAATCTCAGAGGTATTTTCCAACCTTAAAGATTCTATGATTCTATGAAAGTGATTTTGCTGGTCTTTGGCCCAGCCCTTGTCTGTGTTCCCCCTTTCTAAGCTACAGGGGAACAAGCCACATCATCCTGCAGCAGAACAGCCAGACTAATTTTTCCCACAAATATTGTCTGCCTTGCAGTCCCCTTCCCAAAAAGTTGTGGATGGTGAAGTATTTGTACAATAGTAAGATAAATGCACAACAGCTGGAATGTGAGACCTGGCACCAGAGGGCTTTTGCCAGCAGGCCAAAGAGAAGTGTGCAAAGAAAGTGGGAATGAAATTACACGCCTTGTCTGTCCACACCACGTAGGAGCCTGAGGCCAGCTAACCCAGAGCGATAGATCAGTAATTCGTCATTGTAAGGGAAACAGCTTACAAAGAACACCAGGATCCTTGAAAGATGTGTAACACATTGATTGAATTCCCTGCATAATATTTTACCAGCAAGAAAAACCCGAGTGAGATTTAATTATATACCCCACGAAAAATCATTAAGCATTACAGCTGCTTCATTCCATCCTTCCTAATTACTGATTTTTATCAGCAGATTAAAATGCTTCCAGCTGAAAGGCTAATTAGCTGATTTCATGTTTTCTGCCTGTCCTGATCACAGGAGAAGGCTGCAGTCCAAGGGAAGTGCAGCTCTAAGTGACTGTGAGGATTACTGCCCAAGCTGTGTGATTTACAGCAGATGTACTGCCCTTCAGCTCTCTGTCTCGCCCTGCCATGTGCTGCAGAGCCCATCTCCTGGCTGACCATGCTGCTGTGCCACCAGCTGTCCATCCTCCCTGTCACATACATACACGCACTCTATGTGCACAAATTCTCCACAGAAGAATTCAATGGATAGCACACAAAAGGTTGGAAAAAAACACATATATGTGGCAGGGTATGCTACACATGGATCACATCTGAGGGTCTATTCCCACTAGCTCCTATTAGGCACTTGAAGTTTTCCAACCATTCTCCAAACATGACCATGTGAAAATGCTGATGGCTGAAAGTTTCACAGAAAAAATGGCCAGTGAAAGTGCCTTGCAGAGATCTCTGAGATAAACAGTACAGTGACGTTAAGAAAACAATGCTCTCATATATTGTGATAGAAGAAAAGAGGAAGGGTGAACCGAACCCCTGGCACAGAGCTTGAGAGAAGGTAATAGCATTTTGCCACTGGCTTCAGTTTGGACAGAATTATACCCATGGCCCCATCCAGCTCTGCAGGAAACAGTAAAAACTTTCTAACTCCAGAGCTGCAGAGCTTGGATAAACAGACTGTATTAATTTCTTAGTGGAACAATGTAACAATCGTCACCTTCTAATATCCACCAAATAGGCAACAGTTCCTACCTATCTTAGAATCATAGAGTCACTGAGTTTGGAAAAAATAACTGAGATCACCTACTCCAACTGCTGGCCCATCAACATGGTCACTAACCATGTCCCCAACTGCCACATCTACCATTTTCTTGAACACCTCCAGAAACAGTGATTTTGCCACTTCTTTGGGCTGCCTGTTCATATAGGCAACTCTATTCATTTAACGCACTCTGAATTAAAACTCCTCATACTAAATGCAGAAATGACAGGGCTGGATATTTTGCTATCCCCTTCAGTATCTCCAGTAAATCATACGTATTTATAAAACAAACAAAACCAACCAAACAAAAAGCACACAGCAAAGCACTAAAAACATCCAATTGTACGACAATTTCACAAATTCTCACACAGGAAAAACTCTTTTCTGGCAGACAAAGCTATGTGTATTTTTTGGACTAGTGTTTGTGTATTTTTATGCACACACGTATCAGGCCAAAGCATCTACAGCCTGTATAAAAATATCATCCTGTTTTTAATTTTGAGGAATATTTTGTTTCATATTTACTCTGCTTTCTTTCTTTTTCTTTTTTTTCTTTGTTTTTGGACTGGATGCATTTAGAGCACAGCACATCCTCTTTAATGAAAAATGGGAAAGCTCCACAAAGGAACATTCTGGACTAAGTCATACAAAATAAGGCCTCGTGCTGTATGTACTGTGTTTTTTTGTTTGCTTGTTTGTTTTGCATTCTGTGTGCAGCAGTGGGTCTGCTGAATGCGTGAAGTTTGACATGTATTTTCATGGTTTTAAACTGACAAACCCAGATCCCTAGCATATAATGAATGGAACTCACTGAAGAAAGACCAATATTGCACCAATTTAGAACACGGCCCAAATCAATTACAGGTAACTTGTGTAAACACATATTTGCTGGAAAAATGTTGATAAAATTATTTGATACATATGGTCATTTCCGAATTTTTTAAGTTATGCTGTTCAAAGCAGAATCCAAACCCAGCTTTCAAATAAGAAAAAACACCCTTAAGGTCCCTTACTTAACAGATTTGTGACACATGTTCTGTACAAGTAAATAAACAATTTGACTGTGTGAAAATCTTGCAATATGAATGTCTGGATCAGTTGAATTCTCCTTTACATACTGGAATAACCATAACATTTTTCCTTCCTTTTACAGTGAGAGAATTGTACAATGGCATTGGCAATGAAGCTCTGATCACCAGATGATAATGCTGCAGTGTCTCCATTGCCAGACTGGGGTACCAGTATGCAGCACTCTTGTGTGACCTTTCTTGTTTGCCAGATGTGAATTGCTATTCCCACCATCTCACCAGGCACCAAAGCATACCCACAGCCTCAACTATCTGCTCAGAGGATCAGGGTTCCCTACAAATAAGTTGGAGGAGAAGCTGGATCTCCAAATATTGCCCAGGCCGCAATACATCTAGGTGAGATCCTAGAGTGATATTGGCCAGCTAATGAATCCCTCCAAGATATACCCTACTACACTTTAGTGGTAGTCAGAACAAGAGGGCATCCCATACAGCTCCACTGCTGCGGATCAGACCAGTTTACTTGAGAGAGTAGTGTAGAGGTAACCAGTGCTACCCAAGGAGCCCCAGCCCACTCCTCACCCCTGGGTTGGCTGGAATGAGCTCCACAAAAACCTGATGTACCCTAAGCACAGCTGAGTATCATACTCAACAGTTTGTGTTAGTACTGACATGGGTTCAATACTGTACTGTACTTTTAAAAAATCCTCAAGAAATAAAACAAAAACAAAACAGAAAACAAAACATTTAGAAACCACCAGTTCTATATTTTGCCCCAAAAATAAAATCTGCTTGCCCTCCACTACAAGATGTCATCCTGACTGCAGCATGGTATGTAATGAGAAAGTAACTCCAAGCTGCCAACAAAGATGATCCAAAATAAGCAGTTCACTGTAAATCCACAAATAGAATAATTAGGGCTTGCATTTAACATTTTTTTCCTCTGAACAAAGCCTAAAACTAGGCTGAAATTGCACTGAAACTCCACAGCCTTTATGGTGCTTGTTCTAAGTGGCTGTGAAACCCAGATCTGAACAAGGCAATTGAGTGAAAGGAAGGAACCAGGATATTCTGTATGGGTTCCTTCCAACTCAGATATTCTATGATTCTATTATTCCTCCTGCACTGATCATCCATGGCTCTATGAAGCCATGTATTTTCCATATGTGAGCAAAAACAATGGAAAAGCTGAAGACCTTGAAACACCCTATCTGAAACTTAATATCCTGTGGTAGAGAGACAGGAGTTTCTGGTTTCAAAATCCAATTACAAGTCAGATCCTTATATCTTGACAGTCTTACATACCATCTTACCAAAAAACATTTCACAAAGGTACTGGGCTTCAAAGCTCTCCTCCACTCAGAGCCATCCCTGGGCTGTCATGTGCACTAGTCATATCTAATCCACTTTTGGAAGTGCGATGTAAGAATTCTGGAATACGAAATACCTTTTAACTTCTAGATGGAATCTATACTGACTTTTGCAAATAGAAATTTTGTGCTGAAAGGAGCCTTTGCAAACATCTGAGACTAAAATTTCTCTCTTTCTCCAAAACAGTGCTTGTTCTAGTCACATAACACTTCTTCCCATGCAAGTCGTCACACTGGCTTCAGGGGACAATTTTTACTGCTGAGCACAAGACTGAAACCTGCATTAGCTCAAGATAAAATGCCATCTCTACTCTTAACTCCCACAAACCTAATGCAAGATAGAGTAACACATGCTAGAAAAAGCGGCAGTGTCTTCTAATCAAATCTTAATGCGAGCTGTTTTCTGGGAACTGCATTTAAATTCCAGATAAGTGAAGCTGTTGATAATGCAAGCTCTTTTCTTTTGTACGTAATAAAGGGGAGAAAGCTCAGCAATTTGTTGGCTTCCAGCTTAGCAGCCCTTCTATACCTTTTCAGCTTTTAAACTCCAGCCCTGCAAAGACGAAGCACATGTTTAGCTTTTTTATTGCCTTGACTTTACTGTGGTTACTTACCATATCTGAAAGTTAATCAGACAAATAAGACTCTGCCTGGTGGAGATTAATTCCCACATACACGTTGTCTGGGATGCACATAGTTTATTTTATGAGAAACAATTGCTATCTTAATTTGCTGATTTATTTTTTTAAGAATATTGACAGCTGTGCTATTTAATAAACACAGAAGTGCATCACAAGTAAGAATTAATTCTTGGATGTCAGACTTTAGCCCCACTAACATCAGCATTGCAATTTGTCTATCCTGGTGTAAGATGGAGAGGAGGCAGATGTAGGGACATTAATTTTCTCTTATTTAAAGCTCAGTTCAGCTGTATAGACACTAAAGAATGAAGTTGTGCTGCCTGTAGTCATAGAGAAATCAGGATTAAAGATGAAGTTTTAGCACGATGCACTTTAGCATCATCCCTGCTTCAGAAGCTGTCAGAAGACTGGTTTAAAAATACTGCAAGCAGAAAGCCTGACAGCTTAAGGGAAGACAGCAAAAAAAAAAAAAAAAAGAAAAGAAAAAGAGATGCAGGGATGCAGGGAGGTGTCCCACTGACTTCCTCATCTGTCTGTCAGACATCAGTGCTGGCACTCAGAGCAGGCAGGGCCACCCACCTCTGGGAGGAGAGCCCTGCTAAATGGGGCCACCGCCGACAGCGAGACTGTCACTGGCTCAGTGTGCAGCTGACCCATAGTGACAAAGGGAGGAGGAGAACCAATAAATCACACGTCAAGTGGGGATGGCTCTTGGCAGGGCTTTTGAGGGAGCTCGCAGTGGGCACCACGAGATAAGAATGGGGTTGTGGTAATCCTAAATGCTGTTTGGGCTTGTGTGTACAGACCCGCTGCCAGGCAGGAATCGGGTTTCACAGACTAGAAAACAAAGCAGCTCTTGGGAATAGCAAGAAGTGTTTTATGCCTATGAACACAGGGTTAGATCAGCCATCTCCAGCTCCAGAGATAACTGAGAGCCCACAAAGAAGCCCAGGATGGTGTGTGCTGTGTTGTGATACCCTACATCAGCTCATGAGCCAGTCTTCATCAGAGCCCTGCAGGCATGCCATGCTGTCCACAGTAGAGCCTTTTGGCTGATGCCCTCACCAAACCTGTGGCACTCCCATAGAGAACTATAAACCCAACTCATCTGGCTTGGTCCCATTGCCTTAACATCCCCTAGCATCCAAGCAAAGGGCATCATCTTGATCAAAATTGTTGGATCAAACTCTTCACAGCCAAAGGACCTAATTCTGGAGATGTAGACTTTTAAAACACAATACACACTGGAATTCATTGGAACAGTATATTTCTGTTGAGAATTTTAATATTTGTAAAGAGCAACACAGGCTCATGAAGCATTCCTCTAAAAAAAATGCTTGAGGTGCTTCCTGAAGGAAAAAGATGTTAGGTGGACTGATGGACAGAAAGAAAACAGATCCTGAAGATGTACAGCAGAAATTAAGTAAGTAAACAACACTTTGGGGATTTCATCAAAAAGTGATTTGTTGGGGCAACAACAAAAAAGTCCCACATTTTTAGCTTTCACTTTTTTTTTTTTTTTCATGGAAACCCTTTAAAAATTATGTGCATGCAGTTTGCATGAGAAACAATTCAAGAGAACTGTGTCCATCCCTAGGGAGTATCCAGGAGACTTAAGTTTCATGTCCTTATTGCATACTGAGAAAGAAAAAGTGCCTAATGTTATAAGTAAGCCCTGGTTTTTGCAGGCAATTCTTTTCTTGCCAAGTTTCACACTGGAACAAACTATAGATCTCCCCATATATTTGCTTCTTGCGAATTTTTGCCAAATTAGAAGATACAGTTTGCTTGCAAGTACCACCTGCTGATTTTGTCGAAAACAGGGAAAGCTCAAGTCTGACATACGACCTCAGAAAATTTTGCTTTTTACAAATAAAACAGAAAGTGCTTCTCCAGCACCATCACATCCCAAGCCAATGCAATTTGGAAAAAGCTGGAGCATTTTTCTTTTAACTGAAAACACTCTTGGGCTGTTTCCACAGAAACCACATGCAAATGTTTGACAACTTTTGTCTCACACTTTCAGAGAGCAGTCGAGAAGAAGGTTGGACTACTTCTTTAATTAATTAATGTGATATGGGAATTAGCATGGGGAAACAAGGAACACAATTCATTGGTTTTCTTCTTATTAAATACCTGTGCAGATAATCAATGGATACAGTTTTTGATTTGTTTTGCTGGGCATTGGTTTGCTGGCTTTTTTTTTTTTTTTTTTTTTTCATTTAGGAGACTGTTGAAGGTCGATTTTTTTTCATTCATTTAAATATTTTTCTTCCATTTTGGTTTACATCTAGTAATAGCCCAGCATTCTAAAGTGGCTCCCATAGTTCCTTGGATATTTTCCCACATACAGACACCAGCACTCAAAAGAAGAGCTTCAGAGTTCCTGCCTAACATGCTGATTGCCTCTGCTACTAGTAATTTATCTGATGTCTACATAAAATAATTACTTGCAATGGCAGCAACCAGATATCGAATACATGGTACTGTCCAATTTGGCATTATTAAGGCCTCATTTTAGTGACACAAGTGCAGATCCTGTAGGGCTCACCTGCTCAGCTATTAGTTTCAATTTGTCTCCCCGCACTTGCCAACACGCTGGGGCATGTGAGCAGTCCCAAAAGACCTCTTTGGAAAATATCACCACATTCCCACACCTCTGACAATATTTCACTATACCTCAGGGTAATTCTAAACAATCTTTGCATTGTCCAATGCCATCTGTTCAGCATTTCGAAGCATAACTGCTCAGTATTTGCATCTCACGCATGGTAACCAGTTTCTGTTATACCATACCATTCGTTTTTGTCATACTCTTTCCTTTCAGCTCATTTCTTTTTCATCACCAGCCAGAGCTGCGTATCGTACAGGCACACTGCAGAGCCAGGAAGCTGCAGCAGTGGAGGAAGCACCATGCTGCTCTGTGTTACTGCCAGAAGCAGCCTGTTCTCAGCTCCCTTCCTAGGAGAACAGCCTGCATTACTTGCGGGAGTGCCAGCGGGTGCTGCATGACAAATTCCTGCACAGCCAGCCCAGATTTCCACGTTTGGAAATAGGATAACCTGCCTGTGCAAGGGGAAACAGGCACTGAATCAAACCCGGGTGAGGCTGTCACAAAGCAATGACCACTGCCAGATGGGGCCATCTCTGTCACCACATGGGAAGCCAGTCCCCACACTCCCTCTCAGCCCTATCTGCAGCCCTGTGCTTATCTAGGTAAATAAATTGCACCAGGACTCCACACTCGTAAAAGGAGGATGGTGTACAGCCTAATTTGGGAAGTATTTTGGAGCTGGGAGTGAGGATATTATAGAAATGCTCAAAATACTGCTATTGCATTTTTTGGCACTTGAATAGGACTAAAACTTTAATTTAAAGTACTTCATTTAAAACATGCTCTCTTTTAGACTCTTTAGTAGGTAACATCAGTGACTCCTTTCCCTAATGCGTAATGTTTTCAAGTGTCTAAAGTCAGTGCATTTCCAATACCTATGGAATTAAATAAAGTTTTCATACTAAGTTGACCTCAAACCCCTCTGGAAGCGTGAAAGTGATAGGGTTCTGTCTGAATTCACACTTGAATTCATGAAGGCCTAAATATCATTTATTAAAACAAACAAACAAACAAAAAACAAACCTAGGAGTTTTGAATATTCAAGCATTTTTTACTCAGATCTGGAACAAGTCATAAACTAATAGAAAGGCCTGCTGAATCTGCCTAATCATCATCCTAAACTGAGATTTTAGGAATCTTGACCATGTCTCAAATGAGTATTTTTTTTCCCTTTACCTTCCCATAACACTGTTCACTCAACTAAAGATTGCCCATCACTACTTCTGCAAATGAGCACATGTGGTGACATCCATCTCCAGTAACCGCTGACCTCAGGAAGCTAAGAAAACAAACGGTTTCAAAACCACACTGTGAAATATGGCTGCTAAGATCGCCAGCACATTCTTCTCATTTTTCATTAGCCCCTGCTGTAGTTGTCACAGAACAAATCACGGGGCAGGAAATAGCAGTCCTAGCTCAATACTGCAAAGCTGGTTTAGTCTGAAGTCCACAACTAACTTTTTCCATTAAAACCTGATAGTAGCACCTCTCAGGTGCACCCTGATCCCCACCTTCAGTGGTGTGTGGATTTGGAGCCAAGGCTCCCAAGGACACAGCAGGGAACCATCATTCCCTGGGAGTTTCAGCTGCCCCCAAGATGCCCAAGGAGCCAGCAGACTGGGTGAGATGGCAGGAGCATCTTCCTCCCATTTGCCCAGGAGCTCACACTGCAGCCAGCAACATGCACCAGGGCTCAAGCTCTGCCCCAGGTTCCCTGGGAGCAAAGCCAGGCTCTGGTGGGGCAGACCTGGAGCCAGCTGAGGTTATTTGGCCAGGAGCTGTGGGAGCAGCTGCCCGTGCCAGGAGGTATGAGCAGTCCTGCAGCAAGCACCCAACGGAGGAACACTGGTGGGCAGCACAAAGCAGCTGCTGTGGGTGCTGGTGGCTTTGGCTACTTGAGTGCCTAGTAGAATCACAGAATCGTTTGAGTTGGAAGGGATCTTCAAAGATCACCCAGTCCAACACCCCTGCAGTGAACAGGGACACTTAGAGCAGATCAGATGCTCAGAGCCCCCCTGAGCCTGACCTTGAGTATCTCCAAGGACAGAGCATCCACCTCTATGAGCAACCCATTCCCATATAGGAGCCACAAAGCTTAGCCCACAAAAAAATAATGATTGCTCTGCCTTTGTGTGACTCTGTGCCTGCTAATTGGAGGCTTAATCGTGTCCTTAAGGCAGAAGCCTTGTATCTGGGCTTTTTGGATGGTGAAATATCCACAGGAAATCCTGTGAAGTTTGTCATTTAAATTTTATCTATCTGAATAAACAAGGGCATTGTTATTACATGACTCCCAGAGGAAATATCAAGATAGCAAGGTGGGATGGAGCAGAGCCAGTTGCTGAGTAAGGTGAAATACCTCACACCTAACGAGATGGAAGTTAGCAGTTCCTGAAGCTGTGTTCTTAATACAACTCACAGCCCCGGAAAATGTGCTGAAAGGTGAGCAGCTGTTCAGATCTATATGAGGACATGAGTTTTTCCAAAGCCAGACTTGCCCTATGCTTTGCACAGAGTAAGGGGTAATGTTCTCTGCAGAAGTGAGGGTCCTGGGTCCAGTGATGCTTGCAATTTGAACTGCCATGCTAACCACATCTACTCACAAAAGTGCTAAAGACAACAGCATCAGTATTTTAAAACTGATATGAATAACACTGCTTCTACATCAAGATGTCATGCTGCTGGAAAATACTGCTGGCTATTGGTTGGAGAACTAATTTGACTAACATTAGACAGATTAGGACAATCAGGTGTCTCCCCTTGTTGTTCATATTCAGACTTAAGATATATGAAATGCACAATAGTGTGTAAGTCTGTGCAATGTCTTTAGAAATCAAATGCATGCATTAGCCAGCAGCATGTTTTAGTGATTAGAGGACAGCAGCCAATGAATAGCACAGTGGTATTCAGTGTAACAGAACCAGCTTGTCTTTCCCTTTTTCCTACCTCTCTCTTTCTCTCTTATTTCTGTTGTCTTTTAGGAGAGTAGGGAAACATTTCTGAGCCTCTAACCTCTAGTGTCCAAGCTATACCTCACCTTCCCCAGGTGGGAATGAGGATTCCTGTAAAATACAGCAACACTGGATCACAGAGGGGCCACGACCAGCTTATTCTTCAGGTCTGTGCAGCTCCTTTTTCAGAGACTTCTCAGAACCAGGCTAGGGAAAAGCCAGGTGATTCAAACATGATGGATCAATCTCAAAAATAATCAGGACATCAGCCTAATAAAATAAAAAAACAAGTGATCACCAGTTCTCTAAAAACCAAACCAAAGCAAATCCTTCCAATTCTTTCGTTCACCTTCTGATCTGTGAAAAATTTGTAATTCATGCGGCACGTATAAGATTTTCTCCTGAAGTGCTGGATGTGCATAAGATGAAAAAGGAACCAAATAACATTAAGAGATTCTCATGGAGAAATATGGATATTCTCATGCCTAGGAACTAAAAATTTAAAAACTGGAGAAATATGGATGCTCTGGTAAAATTGCTAGCTGGTGGTAACCAGCTTACTCTTTATTTGGGCAGCTTTCAGTGCTGTTTCTGTTCATACATCACATGGGTTCTTCTCCAGCTGTTGTCACTAAATCCACATGATGGAGTGGGCAGCCTCCAGTCTCTGTCAGCAGTGCTCATTCATTGTCTGGTTCCTTCATCCCACAGATTTGGTCCTGTACCATCTGTGCCCAAGAGCGAGGATTTGACTCACAGGACTTAATCACGACCCCACTCAATCTCTGGGAATTTTGCTTTAGGTGTGAGGAGATATCAGGCTGCAAACAGCATGTAACTGGGTGAAAAGAAAATGTCAGAATCCTTTATTTTTTAAGTGGACTGGAAGATAGCATATTGGCATGTCAATAGGAAAATCACAAGTTCTTCTTTCTCTTCTTTTGTAGCAAAACTACAAACTAATTGCATCATCTCTTCATGCCTCTCTATGCCCCTCCAGTACTTTATTTTCCTGTATTGCAAGCTCCTTTACAGTGTGTCACCTCACTGTCTGTCTCTACTGTGTTAAGGCACCAGGAAATCATTTGGGGTTAGAATTCAGGACTCTATTCCATATTGTAATACAATAAAGTAAATTCTGAATTAAAACAACTAATTAAAACCATCTTTTTTTCTTCACATCCATGTGTGGGAGAAGCTCAGTGACAAGAAGACCTGCACTGTGAATTACATAAAGTTTAAACAGCAAGAGTCTGATGCAAAACCTTACTTACTTTGATACTAATCCAATTCTAATCCAACTTTCTCTGAAAAACACCGCAAAGTATGACACAGCCTTCGTGTAACAAATGGGTTACAAAAAAAAACATTGATTTCTGAGCAACATAAGCTGCCAAAAATGCGTTTGGTCTCTATGGAAGAGACCTTCACCTCTGGATAGAGCCCATCAGTGCACACCCTGTTAGCAATTGCTAGTTCTTAGAAAATGACTTTCATCTGGTTGCAGAAAATAAGTATCTAAAAACACGTTTGGCATCCCTCTCAGATCTTTATTCACTGCAGTTTCAATTAGATAACTGTCTGCCATTTTTTGTGTTCACCAGACCTGTATCTTGATGACACACTATGTCTGCCATATCTGAGACATCCTTTGAGTATCCTTGTCACTATCTTTTTATTAAAATTTAGAGGAATACTTATGCCTGGCATTTTTTCTTCTATCCTATGGAAGGAGAGGGGGAGGTGCTTCCAAGTGTCCCTTACCATTCCTACTGACAACTGAGAGGCTTTTATCCCATGTTACAGGATGGTGCACAGTTCCTCAGGGCATGCAGTTACTGCTCACTAGGGCTTCATTCTCTCTAACTCAAAATAAAACCCAAAGAGCTAAAATTGGTTCTTATCTGTACAAGGAAGTAAATACAGTGAAAGGGGAGTAAGAGAAAAAGTCTTCATTGTAGCATTTCTGTCCCAAGTAGTTGCTTAACAGCGTGTGCCCTGCATGCATGCAGTATTTTTGTCTCTGGTACCCCCTTAAAAGAAGTGCCCACAGGGGATATCCCACTTCCTTCCTGACCCAGAGGTGTTTTCAGCTCTCTGCTTGCAGTATGTGATATTCCTCTGATAATCAGTGCCAGTTCTGACTAGATATCATTTTTTTCCTTAACCTGTAGGCTCTGCAGTAGTCAGTATCAGGCCTTTTCCAAGCAGCTTGGTGAAAACACCTCTATGCTATGAACAGGAAGATCTTCACACTTGCCAAAACATCATACTTCAAAATTACATAGAAAGTTACCATTGCAATATCGCCACTCTTTTACCTAAGTAAAAAGCAATAAATGCTCAAGCACTGTCATTTATTAAGTTCTTAATGCACTTGAAAAAGAGTGATGAAATCAAATCACAGAGAGGAAACATTCAGCCTAGCAGGAAGAACTCAAATTTCTGAGAAACTTTCACACCAATGCCATGCATACTGCCAGAAAGTTATTGAAAGCTGAGTTGCTTAAAAATGCGAGAAGTTAAACACACATACAATAAAAAATATCTTCCAGACATAGGATAAGTTTTGTTTTCTCCCTCACTCTTCTGTTACTGACTGAGAACATACTATCCTATGATGTTTACCAGAAGTTATTTTGTCCAGCTGAGTATCTATCTTAATGGTACGAGCAGGAATATTGGAGGGTGCCATGCTACTCTTTGCCCTTAGGCAGTGCTCCAAGGGGAAGACACCATGCATGTCCTTGTATCCAACACCACACCAAAAGTACTGAAAATCTTTTTCATCCATCCTAACATAGCGTGGGCATTTCTGCTTCAACATTTATTGAAACAGGTGAACAGAAGTGGAAAAGAATGCTGTGCATGACTAAGGAGTATCTAGATTTATACTAGCTTCATAGATTTCTCTCAACTTCCCAACTTACAGGCACCATAATAGGCAGGTCCACATTTTGCTTTCTAGTAAGCTAGTCTTAGAGCAACCCTTTATTGCTGGGAAAGTAGGAAAGTCTTATATAACTCTACTCATGAATGAGTATTAGGATTTAGACAAATAACCCTCAGAATACTGGTTCCAGCCCTGGAGAATATTCATTTCTACCTTCATAGAGTCCCATCCAAAGATTTCATCACAGTTTTCATCTTTCATGTGCTAATTCAGTGCAATTGCCATTGAACATGATAGTCAATAAGTGCAAATTTCATTGGCCAGACAGTAAATGGAATCAAATAACATTTGGCTAAACCCTAAAGATTATGTGAATCTGTAGAGGAATGGCTTGTTGCTGGCAATGGCTAATCCCAGAATGAGGTTTCTCCTGACATTATGGGCTTCGCACTCCTTATCCATCTTATACCTTCTTAATCATACTCTAATCTCATAATCAGACCCAATGATAACCAGTCTATATGGAGTGATAATAGATTTATGGCTCACTGAAAGATATAATGATGGAAAGAACTGGGTACTAATCTTCTACATCCCATTTCCATTAACAAGGAGAATGGAAAACTTTGTTCCCATTGCTTTCATTGAGTGATATCAGCAATCACTAAAAAGAAGGTAGTCATCACTAGAAGTACATGAGATTTAAGACCAGCATATACAGGAGTTGAAGAGTTCAGATCCAATTTAAAACTAACAAGTCTTCAAAGCATGGCTACGGGCTGGGACCCTGTGGAATGGTGTTAGGCCAATCTACTATTAGAACACAGGATAAGACACGTAGCTTGTGCACTACTTAACCAGTGGACTGACATAGAAAGGGTCGCAGACTTTCTTCCTTACCTTTTGGGTGTGTTACTACAGACAAATGGATCAGTGAACATCAAGAACAAAAATAGAATATTTGATTTTATCTTTTTAAAGGTGGTGGGAAAGGAGTTTACTGGCAATAACTCAGCCCCTTTTAAAAATCAGCTTCCCAAATTTATTTCATTATAATTTTGTTTGGTTTATGTTTTTGAAGACTTTCTGATGTGGCAATCCCCTATTCTGCTGTTTCCATCCAGATACAGTTTTGTAATGAAAAGCTTTATTATCCTCTAATATTGAAACATTTGTGAATGTTAATCTACTCCGTTATTCATCTCCGCATGAAGTTATCAGGCATTAGTCTTTACTGGCTTCCACTGATGTACATCAGGAATCTTTCCAAATATATGACACTGTAATATTAAAGTAAGAAAAAGGAGGTCCAGATTTCATATGCTTTCCAGAAGCTACTTCAAGATGAGGTAATTGTGTTCTTTACTTTGCTGTGATTGCCTTCTTGCAATAAATGCTGTTTTTTGTTTGTTTGTTTGTTTGTTTGTTTTGTGTTTGTTTGTTTTTTTTGTTTTTTTAAAGGGTTTTCTGGGCAATTAAGACAATCATAGCTGGTCTTCAGCCATTACTCTTAAGGAAGTTGTGGAGTGGGTAGGAAAGGTATTGTTTCTCTGCTGCAGATAAAACAGTAAGATCACAGTTGTATTTTTAATACTGTTAGCTCTAGAGTTCAACCAGTTCTAACATACTAGCACTTCAGAACATCTTATGTGCTGACATTGCTCACAGTAATGCTCTCTAACTCATTCCTGTTGAGCCATCTAAAGTAGATGACTGGAAATGATTAAATCTCCATCTGCCCCTCAACCCCAGTGGTATCATTTAGGCAAGAGGTTCTGAGCCCTCTCAAACCCACCACACATTCCCCAATTTGGAGATTTTTAAGAACAAGCTCTTGTTTTTAGCACAAAGCCACTGAATGCCAAGAATTGCCATTGTGCAAACGACATACTCCAATACTCATTTTACCATTCAGATCCCAAATCCCCTATTTCCTGTTGACTCTCATTGCTTAAGCCAATATCATCCAGCCTACTCTTTCAACTGGGTAGAAGGGCTTAGTCAAACCCCACAGCAGTCAGAGGAGCACAGTGCACATGTGTAACAGAGTAGAAATTTGTTGGCTCAGAGTATATTCATTTGTTGTGTGTAACTCAGTAATAAAAAGCAAATGCAGAGACTTCATTTTATATATAATAAAAATACTGCAATATTTTATGTGTCTCATTTTAGCAGCCTGTTTTTAAATAACAACCTTATTTTTTTCCAATTGCAAATCTCTGAACAGAGGAGCAAAACATTAAAGTATTTTTAGTTTATGGGCTAAGCGTCCAGCCCAGCAGTTTGCTAGTAATATATGTATACTGATAATAACCACAACTAGCAGGGGATGCAATGCAGCCTCAGTTATTTCTTTGCTCTGCAAGAACATACTCCTCATATTAAGAATTCAGATGTCAGCCAGGATCTCTAACTGCATCAGTTCACACTTCCCTGAAGAGAAGCAAAATGGTAGATTGTTCTTTGAAATACCACAAAGCCTGCCTGAACAGCATGGCTCAACTGCTCAGGGAACTGAGGAAACAGCACTGAAATTTTAATTTTTCTTCACATAGTTGTTTCTAAGCTTCAATAAGCAAAGCACTGTTGGAAATCTGTCACTTCGCCCAGAAGTCAGTACAACTCTGAGCGTGTGGGGCATTCCCTCCCTTGTCTTTCTCCAGGGAATGCCAGCGATGCATTCCCCAGAGCCAGTGCTCAGGGACTTCCTGAGCTTAACAAGACATTTGACAGAGCTTAAAGGTATCTAATTGGAGATCTCTTTGCACAAACATCTGTCCCTTCCAGGACATTTGCTTTTTATCTCACTAGTGCAGAGCCTGTGTATGGGGACTGCTGAGTCACAGGCTGAAGGTAAAACCAGGTCAGCCCTGGGAGCACAGGTGAAGGCATATCATCTGTGCAACCCCCTCTTAGACCTCACTTAAGGCCTGAATGCCACTGAGGAAGGATCTCTTGTCGGAGGTCCCTCCTTTTGGAGTTCTTTCCCTGCAAGCCCATATCCTCAGAGATGGGTAAGCATTTTCCTTCTTTTTGTAACATCTCCTTGTTTGCGCTGGTCCCTTTACCTTTACAGCCTCACTGGGGATGTCCCCCAGACCACTTTGGGGAGAGCCCATGCAAGGACATCAAGCACCACAGATAGACAGAATGCTCTGTTTTGCTTTAGGTAAAATATTGTAGGCCCTGTACAACGAATGTACATACCAAGTCACTGGCAATGTCAACCCAGAGTTGCCAAAACCACATGAAGACCAGTGTTAATTGCAGTGTTTCCTAATGGCACTTTTGTGCTATCAGATCGAATTTGTGGTGTGCACAAGACTCTTGTAATGATCTTGGCATCATTCTAGTAAAATCTGTATCAAAAGACAATAGGTTTCCTAGAAGCAGATGGGCTTAACACCTCCAACACCCAAACCATCAGCTCATTATATCCACAGCCTCAGCAGGGCCAACACCAGCTCTCAGTGGTTCACTTCTGAATCACATAACCAGTGGTGACACTACCATATCCTTTATTATGTTTTTTATCCCCTTCGGCTGCTGTATTTCTATTAGGGTGAATTTTAGGATACTCCAAAGAGGAATAATCATCATCCTTAAAGTCATGCTACAGGCTTTACAAGAGGCTGGAATTAGAGAATGGGAATTCAGCAGCCTTCTTCCTTTTTCCCAGACAGAGTTTGGAAAGAGCAGGGTATATTGTTTCCCTCTGGTGTTGTGAGGTGAAGACAAATTAGCCTTTGCTTCTGACAAATTGGCTTCTTGTTTTCAATAACAAAGTCTCCTAATTGAAAACGTAAACCCCAATTCAAATATCCCTCATGTTTTTGCACACATTGCTTTTATCTTGCTTGGGCTTCTTCACTCCATCATCTTTACAAAGTGTTCATGAGAACTAAGACACAATGTCTCCCGGTAAAAATAGTGCTAATCATAGACATGGCTTTACAGGTGGGGACAGAAAAATCACAGACAGAAAACGGCTTTCACCAAAGCCTCACTCTTTCCCCTATTGTACCCTTTCAGCAGCAAGAATGCTAGCAAGCCAGCTTCTGACCCAATCATGACTTCAGGAAAAAGGGGGCTGGAAGGTCTCTGCTGAGGCTTGCTTCATTAATAGGCTTATGTGAAATGCTCTGGGACCTGAGTTTTGAGCAACTACCTGAAGACAGTACAAACCAGTGACTCCTTCTGAAAACATTATATACCATCCCCATCACGATCTGCTTGAGGTGGGGAGATAGGGCACTTCACAGGAGGAACAACATCGTATCTCTCCTTCCCATTTCCTTTGAGCCAAGGAAAGCACTCACATAATTAGGCAGTTGTGCTGCCCCTGAGAACCAATGAACAAATGAGCCAATTAGCCCCAATTCATTGTTCAGCTTGAAGCCAGCCAACAGCAGCACTTCTCAGAGCAAATTTCATCACTGGTGACTTTATTTTGTTACCATTTTTACTGCCATCTAATTGAAGCCACTGATGGCTAATTGCTTCATTTATCATCGAGTTTACAGGCCACACACTGCAAAACTAATTAGAGACCAGACATTGTGTTTCAGCCTCCCTTTGAAATATTGCTGGCATTTACATATAATTTCAATTCATTACATTTCAAAGAAGACAAGAGAGCAGGAACAAGAGGATTATTTCTAAAAGGCAGCACTGAGATGAGGCAAACCCAGATTTTGCGCTATTTTAAGCATGTTGGGGGAACACAGCGGAGATTAGCAGTTCCCGCCAGTTTCTGACACTACTGAGCACATACCCATACCCACATAATGAATCTTGTATAAACGCTAGCAGCAAGGTCTGCTCTGTACACATGACTCCCAGTGACACCGATTTTCACAGGGAAGTGGTGAATTTTGCACTCGAGGTGAGAAATACTGCCCTAAGGATTTAAATCTGACAAGTGCCAAGGTCTTGTGAAGGTTCCTCTGTTTGGTGTGGAAAGACAGGAAGGCAGACTTCAGTGTTCACCACGCATTGATTCAACAATAAATCACCCAAAGCCTGCAGACATTTGGCAGACCTGCAAAGAATTGTTATTTTAAACTGAAATCTGATAGATTTTCTACTTTTAAGGTATTTCCAGATAAATACTTCTGATTTGGAGCCAGCTTTGCTCTTGCATTGCACAGGTTTCCCCTCTACCTTCACAGGAGCTATTCTTTGGACAGGGGTACACCAGTTCAGACTCCAAGTGAGAATAAAGCTTATACTCTCCTTCCTTCTCGTTGTCTGATATTCTCCTATTGCAACTATTCTCTTCCTTCCCCTTTTTAGGTTCCCTATATCCTGACAAGCTCATTTCTCCCTAAATAAACCTAAAGCACAGAAGCAAAATGCATTTGTTGCCCGGGAAACACGCAATTCAGTCTGAGGGGCTGCCATCCTAAGAGAGCCATAGACCTCCAAGGAAGTTTTTATATCAATAATTGTTACCAACCAGAAGGACAAGGTTAATAAAACATTCCCCACTGCTTGGTTGTTACTTTTCAAAGTTTTACTTTTCCAACTTTTTGATGAGTTCTTCACTATAGCTGTTGCTTCATATTTTCATTAATAATTTTAGCCTTTATTTCAGATATTTTTCACTGTCACAGCAACAGAATTGGAGAGCAGAAATCTCTGACCGAGATCTACTGGTAAACTCTTCATCATATCATCACTCTGTCTCATTAGCTCCCATTCTTCACTTGATTCAAAGACTACTTTCTCCAAAACACTCTCTCTGAAACAGTCCCCTCTCCATAGGCCTTCTAAACATCACTAAATATATTTCAGCAGCATATAGCATTCTGCTTCTGGTATTGATAGAACATTGTTTCTTTCTCCCAGGAAAACATTCACACCACTCATTTCCTCTATGAATTACTCTGAGGAATTTCCCCATGGGGAGACTGTCTAGCTGTGCTCTAAGAGACACTAGGTCATTCTACACTATAGTCTTCTGGTTATGATGGTTCTTAAAGGCTTCAGCAATGATAATTTCGCTTCTTTTCCAGACAAAAAAACTACTATTAGCAATCTTATCTACTGTCTCACATGTGAATGTAGGAGCATACTTAAGTGCAGTCATGTATCAGACTCACTGCTCCAAAAGCTCTGTATCTTATCTGACATCACAGAAGTAAAATAGGTATCAGTAGACGACCATCTGCATCAAAGACTTCTTCCAGATGGTTTGGTGCTTACTAAAGAGAGGACAGAAGGGGACAATGTTCACCACTGACAGCTGTGACATCTCAAGTAAGGGCCCTAAAAAATGAATGCAGAGAGTCTTGTGCATGTAGCGTATTTTAAATCTGCAAATAAAGAATCTTGCAACAATTCAAGCAAAAAGTTAAGGATAACTTGGGAGTAGGTTCTTGTCGCAGTTAAGTGTTATAATTAGTTTAAAAGCTGATCATGGTCTGATCTGAAAAGATGATATGTAAGAAATCCTCCTGATCAAATAAGGAATTTTCTGAACTGGAAACAGATGATCTTCAGACAGTCTACAAAACTGTCTTTCTTTATCAATGAGCATGGTTTCCTCCATCACTTTTTCAGCATAGAGTCTACTTATATACACATGTATATTGTTCTTGCAATAAGGCCTCAAAAGAGCATCTACCTCAGCTGAAAGCAAAGCTTTTTCTATGTACGGATTCCAGCATAGCCAAAATAAAATTTAAACCACTCCATAGCCCTCCCAGGTATGCTGGCCACTGCACACAACAAAAACAACTTTAAAAACCTCAGCATTAGGCATTCCCTTGAGAGAAAAAAAACACGTTTTCCCACACTACCTTTATTTTTGGAACAGTTTCCCAAACTGTATCTTCACTAAGATTTAAGCAAGTTTTAGAAGAAAAAACTCATGGGTTTAATCAGTGAAGTAGGGACCTGACCTTCTCTGCTTCCTCCAGCACAAAAGTTTACTGTGTTAACATTATTCTCCAGCATCCAAGTTCTATCTCGTAATTTGATACCACCAGTGACAATCAGCAGTCGATGCTGCTGCATAAGGAATATAAACCAGCAATTAACAAGTTCCTATATGTTTCCTGTTTACATAATACAGCTCTTTTGCAGGGCAAGAGCCCAGAAGAAACTGATAGGCCTCGAAAAGATTTGCAATGAAAGCTATTCAAAATACCCACCAATGCAACAAGACCAGTTGTTTCCTCCATGAAGGCTGTAAAAGGATGGATTTAAATATGAATTTAAATGCTGTCAGAACTGACTAGAGATGGCAGAGCTTTCAAAAGATGACACTTGTGGGAAAGCTGTTTTATACCACTGCTGGTTGGTAGGGCTATTTCTCATCACAGCTACTTTATTTAAGGACTACATGCAAAATGCATGCAATTCAGAAACGCAGTAGAAGGTTTAAAAAAAAACACAACAAAAACAGACAGCAGCAAAGGTAGGCACTGATCATCTCTGCTTCTTACTCTTTAAGGAATTCCAGACTAACTTAATCAACTGCCAGTCTTGCCACATCTGTGAGATAAATTTTCAATTGTCTTCAGTGAAGACTTTACTTCTGTCAGCATTTAGCTTATATATTTGAGAACCTAACCATACAAAAAGTAACAAATGCTTGCTGTTATGCAGGATATTGTGTTCCAAGACCTTCAATGACCCATTACGGTTTGTACTTCTCAGAGTTTTCAGCAGACTGCCAGCAACTTGAAATACTTTGTGTTAGGTACTTTCTCTCTTACCACAGTCGCATATTTGACAACTGTTTTAGTTTCAAGCAGAATTTTAAATTCAGAATATGGGCTTCCATCTCAAGAGAAGGCTTGAACTGCAAGACAAGCTCAGAATGCTCCCTTCCTCTTCAGACAGGCCCACACCAATGGACCCTAATACAACCATTTGGAAGGGACTGGTGAGAACAACTAATACCACAAGAAGGGTCAGCTCCCACTCCTGCCATTAGATTGCTGAATAAACTATACTGTACTCCACAGTTTCTCACTCAAGAAGGGCTTAGCATCACCAAACCTTTTTGTGAAGCATCTCAAGAATCATAGAATTGCTCAGGTTGGAAAAGACCTTCAAAATGATTCAAGTCCAACCACAGATTGACCATACTACCTGAACTCTAACAATCAACTGCTAAATCACGGCCCTGAGTGCCACATCCAAATGCATTTTAAACACATTCAGGGATGGTGATGAACCACCTCCCTGGGGAGCCTATTCCAGTGCTTAACAATCCTTTCTGTAAAGAAGTTTTTCCTTATATCCAACCCAGACCTCCCCTGATGCAACTTGAGGCCATTTCCCCTTGTCCCATCACCTGTCACCAGTCAGAAGAGACCAGTCCCACTCTCGCAGCAATCGCCTTTCAGATATTTGAAGAGAGCAATAAGGTCTCCTCTCAGCCTCCTCTTCCCCAGACCAAACATCCCCAATTCCTTCAGTCACTCCTCATGCAGCGTATTCTCCAGGCCCTTCACAAGCCTTCTTGCCCTTTGCATCTGCTCAAGCACCTCAATGTCCTTTCTGTATTGAGATGTCCAAAAAAGAAAATAAGTCTGGAGAAGATTCACACCTAATCTTTTTGTTATGAGTGGGTGAGTAGAAGATATTAAAAAAAATCCTCTGGTAGAAACATTTGTAGTAATATTCCTGTCTTGTCTTAGTTTGATTTCAGATAGTTGCAGTCATGAACAAAGTTTAACATCACTCCAAAAAATTAAAGTACGTATCAAAATAGCTGCAGTGCTGGAGGCTTTGTGTGAGCATGCATGTGGTTTTATTTCCCTCCTTTCTCTGAACTATTAACTCAAGAAGCAGGAAGTCATATAAAAACCACACGGAGTTCAGAATAGCTACAGAGCATCATTATGATGCTCACTTTAAAATTTACTGATCTAAGCATAAAGACTTGGGGCTTGGGGTAGCCAACTTATTTATAGATATGGAAAACCAAACTGCTGGGGAAAAAAAAAAAGTGACATGGGAATGTATCGTGCAGGAGAGCAGCACAAGTTCTGGTAAAAATGAGTGAGCCCCATAGCTGGAGACATGCTTTGAAACTTCCCTAAACATAGCCCCATGTACCTCAAACTCCATCCATGTAGATCTATGTGATCCCATAGAGTTAGGACTGGCTTCAGCTGTGTCAGTTCCAAAACCGTAATCTCACACATTCATGTTAAATTCCTCTTTATATCCGTATAATTAAGGCTTTTTTTTTTTTTCATTTAATATTTGGACTTTAACTTTTAAGATATATATATTTGTGGACTCACAAATATAGAGAAAGTATCAGCAAGCTTAAGCATAGTTGCCACATACAATCTTTACTGAAGAGATCTTCTCATGGTTGCACAGTGACTTTCAGAATTGTTGCTGTTCTCTCTTTCAAAAAAAAAAAAAACTTTTAAAATGTCGTTTTCCACTAGTTGTTTATTTTATTTAATATACATTAACCCAGCAGTTTCTCTTCTTGCAGTTCATTCAGAACTATTATTAGCAAAGGTTTAATTTGTTCAAAATTATTCCTCAGATGTCCACGCCAGATTTGCAGACTTTATATTAAGAGGTTTCCATGTAAACTCCTGGCAAGAAAAGGCTGGATAAACTGAAAATGGGAAAATCACTTACTTCCCATGCTCTAACTCAAAAAATGGTGGAGTAAATTTCAGACACATTTCCCAGGACAGTACTGAAGAGAATGGTTTCAAATAAAAATGATTGTTTAACCTTAACTGTAGAGTTACTAAACAAAAAAGGTATAATCATCAAATTAAGTGGGTAAAGTTTAAGAAGAGTGTGGGCTGAACCATCCCAGGATATCTGGTCAGTCCTGTGATGTGAAGTGGAATATGGAAAAGGAACAACATAATAACATACATTTTGAGTTTTTTTCATCCACAAAAATTTCAAAATTCTGCCCAGACTAAACATGAAAGTCCAGATCCTGATTTCTGCTCCCCTGGGGTAAATCCAAAGTGGTTGGACTGAAGTTATTAGAGTCAACTCTTCATTTACAAAACTGAAATTGAGATCAGAGGTTTGGCCCTAGTGTAGGCATACAGTAATAAGTTTCATTCATGTACTGGTCTCATTCAAACAGCTATAATTTGAAGCAAATTCATTTTCCAGCACAGGGAGAGCTAGAATTGATAAATCTGGCAGTCACATATATACAAGAAAGAAAAGGCAGTGATGCAGCTTTTTAACATTCACCCAGAGACGTAAAACAGGCAAGTATCCCTAGGAGTATAAAATATTATTACTTTAATTCACATCAGTAAAAATCCTCTCCAAGAAAATGTGAAAACGTAAAGAGTGGGAGGAGGCAGAGAGAAGAAATAGGTTAAAACACATAAATTTCAACTACAGTGCTCTCTGTCCATTCCAACACTTTTTTCTTACAAGAGGAAACCTCTTTTGTGCAGCAACCTTCATCCCCTACCACACCCAGATTCCTTCTGAAAGGTACTGCATAAGGACTTAATTTTCTTAGTTCTACAATCATTGCCTCTCATTTCATTGTGCTATGGGTCTTAGAATCACAGAATCACCAAGGTTGGAAAAACCCCTAGAGTCCCCTAGTCCTACTGTCTTCCTACCACCAATCTTTCCATTTCTTGAACACCCATTCCACATTTCTTGAACACCTCCAGGGTCAGAGACTCCACCACCTTCCTGGGCAGCCCATTCCAATACCACACCACTCTTTCAGGTAAAAAATTTTTCCCAATACCCAACCTGTACCTCCCTTGAGCAACTTGAGAACATTCCCTCCCGTCCTGTTGTTGTTACCCAGAAAAGGCTGACCCCCACCTCACCATAACCCCCCTTCAGGTAGTTGTAGAAGGTTATAAGGTCTCCCCTGAGCCTTCTTGTCTCAAGATTGAACAACCCCAGACACAAGATCCTTCAAGACCATCAACTTTTTTTAATTATCATTAAGTAAATATAAACGCTGTCCTGATTTCTGGACCTGATTAAATTCCTGCATAAATTCATTATGGTTTCTCTGGCTGTTTCAGCAGGGCTTCAATGGAGGTCTTAATGCCCATAGAGCTGAAATACAGTTTTTAGTTTTCTTCATCATAAGAAAACTGATAGACCATTTTCACACATCCTGCAAAAATGCTCTCCAACTTTTCTCTTAATCCAGGGCAAAGACCAAGGGTCAAAGATTTTACATAGAGAGGAACATCTCTTCTTCGTCTGTTTTGTACAAAATTGTATCCTTCCTAATCCAACTGTGTGTCAGCAAATAACTTAAAACTTCCCAGGAGAGTATTTATCTGATCTCAGGTCAGTTAAGTATGACTTTAGAACTCAAACTGCTGGTATGTAAAGAGCAACAAACCCTAAAGTTTATTTGAGCAGAGGGGTCAGAAAACGAGCACAAACCTGGAGGATAAAGTTATAAAAAGTTCACTTTGAATGATGAACATTAAACTATCTGTTATTATTTAAATAAACAGGGTTCGCATGCAGGACCGATCAAGACTGAAAAAGTCCTCTTGTGTTTCTGGGCTTCTGATTTCAGACAACCAAGGGTCACCACCAACTAAAGTCACCATCCAATAAGTGAACTGGCGAGCTCTTGGCCTTCTGGAATTCATCATTATTAAGTGTGACCCTGTGGTGCTGCACATTTATGAAGCTACCAGTCCAAAGTGCTATAACCCAAGTTTTTAATTAGGCATGGTCAGAGAAGGGACAGCAGTAATTGACACAAGGTCTTTTAGAGTTTTCGTATCTGACACAAAAATCCTTACCTAATTAATTTCCAGGGAGTAATTCCCAGGCTGCACTACCATACAACCAAGCCATGAAACAAAGGCTGAAATTCTAAGAAAAAAAAAGCTGATTTATACACAGACTATCACAGAAACTGATAAAACTGAATAACAAAGTAACTGGCCTTCAAGGTGATTTTGCAATAACTAATTAATATTAAAATTCAATTTATTTATACTGACTTAATGAGGTCTCATATTCTGCCCATTAAACATGTACAGGCAAACTAAACTACACAAATACAGAGGACAGACTTCTTACTGAGCCTCTTTCTGTTCGATCCTTATGTTTTTTCCAATCTGGAGCAAAATATACCCTCCATGAGCATATTTTATTCAAAGAAATAAAAATATTAGGTAGTCAGCTTAGCAGTAACCTTACTGCATCACTCAGCATGGCAATATTTGCTCAAGGGCAGACCAGTGACTGAGCATCCCTATGCCTCCAAGGAAAGGAGAGGGAAATGAGAAGTACCTGCTGCTGTATTCTGCGTGTAGAAACACAGGCCTTCCCATATGCTCTCATAAAAATACAGGATTGCAACAGGGGGAATGTTTGAATTATACCTCTTTTCTTCTCCTCTCTTAATGAAACAATTCTGACAAGGCTTACATATTTCTCAAATCAAAAAGAGATAACACTAGGGACAGGTAGGTTCTGATTTGAAAAATAAAGCATCTGGAATTCCTACTGACTTTAATTAAAGCTGAGGGCACCTACTCCTCCCTCCAGCCAGACCTTCTCCCCTTGATGCAGATCTGGGAACTTCCCTGAGCAATTAAGAGAATTTTCAAAGTGTTTTACAAAAGTCACAGCTCTCCTGTTCATTTCTGTAGCAAAGATAACAAGCTGCACTTTTATAGAACTTTTTCTTTTTTTTTTTAATAATGAAAACATAATGTTACATAGAGAAAGGGATCTAGATGAACCAGTCTCCTTTCCTACACCTAAAAAGCATATGCTTTAAGGGCATAGAAAGGGAAACCTGCACTCCATGCATTTGCTTCCTTCCCTGGCTCAGGTCGTCATCACAAGTAACAAAAGTGAACAACAGATTCTAGCACCTCCATAATGGCCTCCACCTGTCTCTGCTGCTTGCAATATGGGCAGGAAAATAGTCCCCAGCATCCCTATGGATAACAGCATAGAAAGATGAATGTACAACCACCGTCAAAAGCCTTCTATAAATTTCCAAAGCATCCAGGCTATTTGTACAAAACAAACAAAAATGTTGCTGCTCTGCTCACTGTCTTTAACTGGATCAGGGAGTGATCTAAAGATAAAAGATGCGTTCTGTGCAAGGACCTGGCATCTTGATGAAGGACCTTAAATAAAAGATGAAAAAAAAAATCTTTTGCAGATGAATTCAAGAGTAGTTTGTAGATTCCATTTAAGAAGATTCATATATTTGCTCTACTTAAACCTCAACATTCTCCTCCCAAAACCTCTCTGAAATTCAGATGTGTGTATCAGCCCAGTTGAAGCCTCTCTCTTTGGGAAATCTCTGGGATACACACACATATTAATTTCAGTTGAATAACTTATTTAAATTAGCAGGTAATTTAGCTTCCATTGAAAAGCCTTAAGTGAGTAGATAGATACAATTGTTTTTTGGATTATAATCAAAATCTTCCAGAGAACAGCAGTTACTTGTTCCAATAATGCTAAGTTTGGCATTCTCCTGTACTTACCTCTAGTTTCTGTAAAAACCTAAGGTCAGGCCCAGCTTTCAAATTTACTTACCTTGGACACAGGAACCTACTCCAAACTTGGAAGAGGAAAGAAGAAATAAAAACAGCAGTAGGTAAGTTCGTATCTATATAGCTCATAAAAGACTATTAAAAGCTAACTAATTAATTAGCATTAATTAAGCACTCAGGGCCTGAAGGGCTGCCACTAAATAACTCATGTCCTTGAACACTCAGAAGCTTCATCTCCACCAGCAATGAGCTGAGGTTTATTAGTATTTTCTCCTTCAGATGTCTGTAAACTTCAAGCTCTGTAGCACAAATAAGATTTTCAGCTTGGGTTGTTTGCAGATCACAGTGGAAATGAGAGGCTGCATAATCTCCTGATCAGAGAACAGAACCTAGAGTATTCTTTTTGGCATTTATAGCCCCATACTAGAGATCATCGGGGAAATCAGGAAAACTACCTGGGTCTAATTTACCCTTCATAATACAACCACCTGCCTGTTGCAAGCACTACTTCACATTTCGAAAGTGTTTGAAACAGCCAAATAAAGGAAGTGCTAGAAATACAAAAATAACTTAGTTGATAGGATATCAAACCAAATGACGACTACTCGTGGGCAAAAGAGCCACCAGTACTTTTGTTGCACTAAAGAGTTGGAGTTGAAAGCCAGTGCACTGAGTTAGGAAAATGGTTGTAAAGTTGAATGTTAGCTATACCAGAGAAGTTTTTACAAGTGGCTGCATGGAAAAAATGAGTTGTAATCTATCAGCACTGAGATTGGCATCATCCATTTATAAATATCTTCCCTTATTCATGACGCAAGTTCAAATAAATTGTAATTTCCATTGTTTTAACAGAGTAATGGGTCATTCCAACCCCTATGATTCTGTGATTCTGTGACTCATTTCCTTGACAAAACAATATTTTTTGGTGACTGATATCTTTAGGAACCACGCAGAATTTTTGCACAAAATGATAAAGGAATATATTTCTATAACAAGATACTACAGAACTGTTCAGGTTAAAATTATTTGCATGCCCCTCAGTCAGTGTTCAGTATACATACTCCAGCAGTCCGGTTAAGCACCATAGAGCACATCCTGCATGAGGAATTGCAGGGAGAAGGCACAGAAGCCCATAGAGGATCAGAGGAAGCATCCCTTTCTCACACCCGTGGACATCCAGGGTAAGGTTTGCTTGTTCTGTGCTGTACTACCTCTGAAGGAACTGCAACTGTTCTTCAGCCTAGACCAGTATTGCACATTTGTTCAGTTTGCCTGGAGAAATAGCTAAGGAGGACTCAATATTTGGCCTGGTACAGGTCCTCTTGTTTGGCTTGCTGTTAACATTTTCTTCACTTGGAAAGGAGAGGCATGCCACCACATATCTCAGGCACACAAGTGACTAAAACATTTCTTGATACATCGCTGGCAAAGGACTCATTAGTATTTTCTTCTCAAAGTAAGTTCTGTGCTATAGAAGCCTATACTCCCCTCACCTTTCCTGTCTTCTGTTTTCTTCCTGACAAACAAGTGACATGACAGTTCTTAAATAAATCAGCCCCCAGTTGTGTTTTATGATGTCACGGGGAGCACAGGCCTGACCCTTGGTAATCAGCATCTCGGCACACCGGGGCGCTTCCTGCTTCAGCTGCTCCAGCAGCCAAGCAAACTTGCCTACACTGCAGAAATCATGTGAATTACCTCACCTCTGTGCATCGTAATAACCCTTACCACACATAATGCCAAATGTTCAGCACTGGGCTGGAAGGAGCCAAAATGGAGACAAAACCCAATAATGTCTAAAACAGAGTTCAAGTGAAGCTGGGTCTCTGCCAGGTTGTGGAGATCATTCTTCATGTCAGTCTCAGACCTGACTCTTGCACATATAATCTAACGAAAGGGGCAGGGAATAAAACTGCATTTGAGTTATTCTCACAGAGCAGGTACTTAATAATATCCACATTTCCAACATTTGAACGCTATACTTTTATTAAGCGAAACACCACTCCCACCAAATATCCCTCCGTTGCAGTAAAGGCTGTGAGCATGATTTTATTTCAGCCTGTGAACAAAGCCATATGGATTTCATCTGAGGGATTTGGGGGTTTTGATTCTTATAAAAGTCATGATGTCAAACAAAACTTCAGATCAGTCCCAAAACATATGCGGTGTGACAGCCGACAATAAAATCTATACAATGACATTCCTCGGCCTAGCAACATCCTCAGGCCCAACACATTCCCAGACCTACTCAGAAGGCAGCATCTGACATCAAGAAGTGACAATGGGAATAAGTGGTGACACATGCACTGCTCAGAACTGCTAACAGTTCTCCAGCTTCCTACAAAATTCAGTGTTGTGGAAAACATACATGCTTTCCGAATATTGAATAGGCCTTGATTCATCTCCTTGACCACAGTTGGCAATATGCACGCTACAACGCCCCAAGTTTAGCACACTGTGCATCACAATGCCCCTTGAGGTTGCTGGGGACACTCCTTGAGGCTTTTCTCTTGTAACCAGTGAGCACTGAGTTGCTTCCTTGACATCAGTCCTGAAGGAAAAGATGTCTACTCCAAACATATATGTCGGCATCTTCAAAAGCCACATCTCAAGGTTCTACAAGAAGTACATCTTAAGCCATGGTTGGGAGGGTAGCTAACAAAGCAAAATACAATAGCAAAATAACTTTTACATGATGAAAAATTACTACCTGTTTTTGTGTCCTGCAAGAAGTTCCTCAGATGTACAGCAACGTATTTAGGGTTATTACCGATTCAAAACAAAATTCAGGATATGAAACAAGGTTTATTGGCCATGTACTTTCCTACTCAGCCCAGCCAAAAGAAAAAAAAATGCCTGTTTACTTTTAATGCTAAAAAATTACTGAATCATTTATAACAGCTGGTCATACTACCGCACAAACCACCCAATTAATCAGTTAACTACCGTATGTTTGAAAGAGACAACGCATGTTTCTATTCCTAATAAAGTGCAAAATATTGATTAGTTCTGGGACAACACATGAATATATTACACGCATTCATAATTAGGCTTTGCAGTGTCCAAAATTTGAGGTACGTTTCACACATCATTTATCAATATTCTTTCTTTCATTTTGCTTTGCTTTTACTCCAGGTTTTTTAGAATGATGGCCAAAATAAACAGAATATTTCCTTATAGTTCTCCCTCTCACTTCCTTCTTATGAAAGAATTTTCACTCGTGGCCTCTTGCACTTCTTGGAATCAAATTTCTTCCAGAAATCTGCAGTACTGTTTTCCCCAGCAACTAGAATGTAGCACTTTAATTACGAGTATTATTACGATCTCCCTTTTGCTCTCTTGTCCCACATTCCTCCTCTTCTGTTCCAATGGCTGGTCCCTCCCAAACCAGCTGTTAGAAGTGAAGCTACAGATTTACTGCTGGCTTCCCCAGTATAATGCCCTCTCAACACTGCTTTATGAGTTCTGGTCTCTCAAAAAATAAAATAAAACAGAGAAAAAAGGAAAAGCCACTGAAATTTGCAACATAACTCTTCCATAGGGTCCAATTTTAGGCATTCTTTATAGGTTGTGAAAGGCTTAATCTGTCCCCATGAGTGGAGCACTTGTGGTAGTGGGTGCTCCCACCACAGTTAACAAATATGTTGATCTGGGGATGTCCACACTCACTTCTTCAGGCTTATCTAAGCTGCAGTATCCCACACCGCTGATATCAGTGAAGGCTACATGGATGATGCAAATGAATGACACGTGAGTCCTCCACATGTGGATTATGTTCTCCTGTGCTTATGGTATGTGACTAATTCTTCAACAGAATTCCAGAATTGCTTATAGTCACTGAAAGAGGTTTTATGGTAAAGTGTGAGTTTCCCAAATGCTGAATTTAGGAAGGTGGTATCCCTTAAAAGAACAAGGGAGCCCTACTTCCAGGGGCATTGCAAAGTAAGCTGCTGAAAACATCCGAGAACTGTCTTCAGATTAAACTTTTTGCCACTGTCTCTATGAAAAAAAAAATCATTCTAGGCAATATCCCATCATATTTTAAGTTAAAACTGTAGATTTTATTTTTTGATAGTGCTGACAACAGACCTACTTTAGCTAACAGACCTGTCCAAAATGGAAGCGAGGGAGACCACAGGCATGATGCTTAATTTCTGGTAATACATAGGAACAAATCTATCTCTTATGAATTTTTAACTACTCAGACTTTCTTTCGTGCAGTACAAGGATCTGTGTGAGCTGCTGTGTACCCATGTGTATATGGTGAAATTTGTCTATATGTGTATAAATTCAAATTAGATATATGCTTTTGGAATAGGCCATTCCAAAAGAAGTCCAAGAAAACTAGTAAGAAAATATGCAGTCTCATCTGCACTCCATGAAAGAGTTTGTAAGAGTTAAATGCAGAATATTTGTCACCTGGTGCTTTGCAAGTAAGTGTAAATTCCATTCCTTAGGAAGAATCTACAGAGCTAGAACTAATGAGACGAATGCACTCAGTCATACAAAGGATTTTCTTAACCTGTCACACCCTTTCTGGTGTTATCCTTGTATTTGCCAAATTCTTTAAAAGAATGTCACAACACCTATAACTTAAAAGCTTGAGGTTATGTAGAAGAAGAATGATAAAAATATAATGTGCCGTACACAGGAAAGTTACCCATGAAATCTGTACCAAGTAGGAAAAAAAAGATTTCTCATAGTGCAAAGATTAATAGAGGCGTGGATATCTCAGATGTCTTGAAAAAATTTCTTCAGTGTCATTTACTTCACAAGTTAGAACTGGTTAGTTAGAATTTCATGTGCATTTTAACAAACTAACAATCCTACCACTTAGTATTACATTTACAACATGATTGTAAAGCATTAGTTTGACAAAAGAAGTTGAAACAGAAGAAAGCACACACATTTAATATTGCTTGAATTCAGATGTTTGAATTTTCCATTTTTAAATACTGTTAAAAAAAAAAAAAGAAAAAGAACATAGAAAGTCCTTACGCTTCATGGGAATTTTTTCTACATTTCAATTCCCATATGTTCACAAAGAAATTTGTTTCCTGTAAAGATCTGCAGAGCATATTTCTTGGGCTAACATGAGAAGCTGGCTTGATAAAAGAACTCAAGTGAATATGTAGGAAGCTGAGAAGCAGAGATACTCTATGAACGCATAAATCATACACCCAAAAAAGCAAAATTATGATCAATCACAAAAGCTGGAAAATACGGAATAGCAAGCACAAATTGTGTATGTGCAGTTCCCAAATCAAATATGTTTGCAAATCTCACAAACTCAAGAATTACAAATGTCAAATGTAGTATTATGAAGCAACTGTTCAAGAGCCAAAAAAGGGCTGTTTGTATGAAAAGTTTGCAATGATTATTATGATGAACTATAGTCCAAGACATGCTTCATGACGATGGTTGTTATTCCAAGAGATAGCAAGGTTACTAAGAGATTTTGTCATACTGACTGATATTTTTGAATGAATGGGCACACTTTTGAGCATGAAATCCCCTCCCAGGGTTTGAAAAAGAACAAAAGTCACATTTAATCCAACTGGGGAATAATTGCTCCAAGCTTCACTTACTTAAGTAGCTCACTTTAGGAGGGGGTTGTACAGCTAAAAGATTATTCTTTTTCCCATTTACACACAAGGTATTTCTCCATGTAAGGCCTGCCAGTCTTGTATGTGTGGCACATCATAGATCTACAACAGGCTACCACTGCTTTGAGAGCTGTGATGACTAGAGCATTCAGCACTTTAAAAATCTAGAAAGGTTTTCCACAAGCAACTGTCCTTCAGCATTCCAGTCCGAGTCACTCTGTTTCATAGTAAAATAACTCCAACTTGTAAAGCCAAAGCATTATCCAGCCCAGCCAAGTAAATCTAGTTCACCTAAGAAAATCTTGACACAACTTTGATCAAAGATCCCCAAGAAACTGAAGAACAAATAAGAACTATGAAGAAAAAATCTGTGTGTCTGTTGATGATAAGTCATCAGATTGGAAGTAGAAGACTTCGAAGTGTTTGAATCCAGCATTTGTTTCATACTTGTGCAACTGACTAATGTCTGAATCTTCAGAAGAGGGCAACTCCCTCTTCCTCACACTATCTGCATGGCTCTCTAACACTAGTGGAGGAACCCTCTGACTCTAGGAGAAATATACATCTATTTCCCTTTGATATAATTTTCAAATTCAAAACCTTTTTTTTCATATGAAACAAAGAAAAATCTGTACTGGAATTATTGTTTCTGTATATTGCAGAAAATCATAAAAACTTAGGTTGATAAGATTAAATTTTATTTCCTTCTGTAGTAACCTCTCTGAAATCATTTTAACAAGGCTGATAAAATCAATATCTTGTTCACCATATGTAAATACACTGCTGAATTAAAGAATTTGTTTTCTGAAGGTGTTGCATCTAGATATTCACATGACAACACCCTAAGTTCTGGTATCTCTTCATTTTGTTGCTTTTCCCTAGTATTATACTCATTTACTGTACGCTCCTTTTTGTTCCTAGTAGCTGATCTTGCAGATGCTTTTCTGTATAAGGAATTTCACTGACTTCAATGGGAGTCCTCATATAGGAGATATTTTAGTATCGGGCCCTAGGTTCTGTGGGTTTTTTTGAAGCAGGAAATCCTCTTTATCTGTTTTGTAAGAGATGATAAATAATAGCCCCAAGGGAGACAATTCACAATAAGTGGATGGCTTAGCAAAACCTGCATCTGGCATAGACATACAATTAGGTTTCCTTAGACTTCTTTCTTTTTTCCAGTTTTGCTAGGAGAAGAGAAAGAACGACGTTCCAGGGGTGAGAAAGTTATAAATGACATTTCATGACAAATATTTCTTAAATATGTGGCATAACATTAATAACCTCAGTGTATAGAGCTTGAGGTCAGGGCTCTACAGCAAATCTCTCCATCTCCTCCCTGCAGCCCCAGGAGGCATGAGAGAGGTCTGCCAAGGGCACCTCCCACACCACCAGTGCTGCCACCCCACACGAGTCAAAATCCTCAGCTCTCATTGCAACTGCCTGTGCTGAAAAAGTACAAACTTATGGTTAACTTATGGAGCTTTTGTGTCGACTCTTTTCACATTTACCCTCTTCTATAAACCGTAAGCTTTAAGGGAGCAGGTTGTCAGTTGTTTGGTTTTATTTTGTTTTTTAAGGAAAGGGGGAAGTAATGAGGGGCAGACATGCTCCCAGTACCCTTATGGTGCATGCAGCATAGCTAAGCTAGAAACTACTTCTGTGATGGGGAAATATGTCCTGCTTCAGTCAGTGAAGCAGATTTGCATATCCTAAGTTAATCTCTTTTCCGCTACCCTGGCAGCAAATGCATGCTAAGAGACAAACTGGTACACTGAGTGGAAAATCATGTTTGTATATGCCCGTCACTGGAGTCAATCACAATAAGAGATATGACAAATTATGTGATTCCTTCCCAAAATTGAATCCTGTGATGTTTATGCAGAGCATAAGGATACTTATGCCTTTAATGCAACAGGCCTGCTTTCTATTTACATAGACGAGTGAAACATTGCCCTGGCATTACACAGTCTGAAGTGTGCAAATTCTAAACCCCTCTATAGTCCCTGGATGTAAGAGTGCATTCATATGTTTGTATTTAACATGAACAAATTTATGATCTGATGTGGATTCCTCTGAGTACAGATGTATTCCAACTATTTGCTGAGTCCTAATTTTGAAGAAACAAATGTGAGTGCTTTAGGGTGGAAAAAAAAAAGAGTTATTTTCTATTTATTTTGAGGGCTTTAAATGCAGTGAAGGCTCTTTGTTATGGGAGGGCATACTTAGGGTGTCTGTGACAGTTTGAGGGACACAGGCAGTGAAAAACAGCATATTACTAGAAAGTCAAAACTGGGAAACTAAATGGAATGCTTCCTGATCTATCTATTCATATTTACAGATGCAGGTAGACCAATTTTTATGAACACTGCAAACAGAAACACACCCCAAAAGATCATCTTTTGCTGTTGACACCACCAAAAGTTGCATAAAGCAAAATCCACAGCATTAACATAAAAATCATTTTAGACAAAATGGTACATTCGAGAATTAGGAAAGCAGAGAGAGAGAAACAAAAAGGAGTCATGTCTCATGCACAGCCATGTATCTATCAGAAGTTTCTCCATACTTTCAGGAGTCCCTCTGGATTCAGTTCTCTATTGCACATAGATGCCCACTGCTCACATTCAGACATTTTCCCTCGCAGTGCTCACTGTACCTTTTCCCCATGTTGTTTCCTTTGATTTCGTGAGCAGGGAGACAAAAAACACTCTGTCTCCCAGTGCCTAATTAAGTCAATCTTGAAGCCTTTCTATGCTGATAGCATAGCTTGGAGAGCTCTCTGGAGATCCCAGAGCATACTTTTCAGTATGTGGTTCGGGTTAGAGATAACTACATTACAATAGGGTATACTTTAGGCTCAGGATGAAAGTTTGTTTGAGGCCAAATCAAGGAAAAAGTCTGATGTTTCAGTAATCATGGGAAAGTTCCCAATCATGCCGACGTGCTCTCAGTCTCCACAGTGCCAGTAATCACACAGGTCAATCTGATTTTCCTGAAAGTATTGCCATCCTGAAGAGGGAAATGGAAAAGGGCAGCTCTCTGTGCAGTTTTAAATCCACTCTGGAACAGAGTCATAAAAAAATAAAAAATAAAAAAAACCACGCACTTCTTTAAATTGAATGGGGATTATGTTCCTGGTTCTTATTTTGTCCTATTTCTCACGCATACAAATACATATTTTTCAATAATCAGTCATCTGCATCAGGCTTACATGTCCCAGTGTTGTTTCCTTTGATGTAGTTGGCCAAATTCCCATTGATTCCAGTTGGAGGAGGGTCAGAACTAATGTGTGTTACCAAAAACATGCAAAACCGTATTCCGGCTGGCAGTTATTTAAAGAGCTACGGAGCTTTTAACAATTCAAAGCATATAACCTGTCTTTGATATGAATTAATTTGCCTGCATATCAGAAAGTACACGTATTTCACATTATGTGTCTTCCTGAAGTACCCTTTTGATTTAGATGTTTTGCCTGTTGATTTCTAGTTACATCCTTTCCCCAGGAGACCTTGCACTGTGTGCAGTTCAGCACTTTCTTCCTAAAGTCTCCTCTGGGAAGCGAACACCATAAATCACAGAATCACAGAATGGTTTGGGCTGGAAGGGACCTTAAAGCCCACCCAGCTCCATCCCCAGCCATGGGCAGGGCTTCCCCTCCAGCTCAGGCTGCCCAGTGTCCCATCCAACCTGGCCTTGAGTGCCTGCAGGGATGGAGTACCACAGCTTCTCTGGGCAGCTGTGCCACTGCCTCACCACTCTCTGAGTAAAGAATTTCTTCCTAACTTCTAGTCCAAATCTCCCATTTTTTAGTTTAAAGCCTTGTCCTGTCAAAACAAGGAACTGAACTAGACCAATTTTTTTGCTGTAGCTCATTATGCTCCACACTGAACCCAGAGGATAATTCTAGTTTCAGGGACTCAAATTTTGAGCAATTATGCACCATACAACTTACAAAAGGAATGCTAAATGTTAGTTTAACAAAGTCAAGGCAGTGTTTTTTTTTTCAGGTGGAGCGATAGGGCACTGAGCATTTAGTTCATCACCACCTGATGAAGCGCTAGCTGTTCTTACCACATGAATTTTGAAACACAGAAACACTGCCAGAGGACTCCAGCACTGTTATGAGGGACTGCACTATGTCAGTGGCTGCAGCAGGTATGTGAATCAAACCCTGTTCAACCAAATGCACAGTCCAGTGAACAGCACTAAAGATGTGCATGTTCATCAGAGGTAGAAACACGTAACAGCTGCAAACCACCAGTACATCAATTAAAAACAAAATCACCTGAGTTTGCTTTGATGGTGACCAAGAAGAATAACTAGAACTCTAGAACAGCAGTGAGAGATGACTGAGAATCTGATAACTGCCCCAGAGAGAATTTAAAATTAGATTAAAATTAAGGTGAATGTGGGCTAGGAATGTCCAGAAAAGCAGCTATCTAGAGATACTAGGCAGTTTTTCTTAGGGCTTTTAGGCTCTGTGTCCAATTCCCAAGGAGAGTAATTGAGAGATAGAAGACAGAGTATAGGTGTTCATTATTATTATTATTATTTTTTTTTTTTGAGAAGCAAAGAGCTTGATCCCTGTTTAAAGGCCAAGCACACATCATCTGGAAGACAGGCTTCATATTTTTAGAGGTAACATACTTTATGTTTCTGGCAGCAGATCCAAGGTAAGAACATTTTGAGCTCCTTCGTGTTTCAACTTTTTAACTTCAGTTCACATTGCTACTCTCAGAACACAGCATTTATACATACCACAAAATCTCAAATTACCTACAGCTTTGGTACATATGTTACAAGATAAATCACTGCAAATACATATATATTATTGTGTATTACTCTTCCCAGAGGAAATGAGCCTGTGCAATCACACACTTTGTCTCCTTCTAACTTCTGAAATCTTTCCCAAATGTCAAGCGCATTTGACAAAGGATTACAGGTCACAGAGATAACTAAGTTCCTAGAGATACAGTGATAATCCGTAGGTAGGGCAGTGCAATAGCCCAAATGGGGGGCAGGCAGAATTCTGCAATTAAACACTCTACAGAGCAGTAGCACCTGACCAAAGAGAATGCATGAACAAACTGGACAGTTGGGATGTGAGCAGCTTCAAATACACATGACGCATGTTGTCTCTTCCCTCCTAGCATAAAGGGCTTTTGCAGCCACGAAATTAAATGGACATAAAAAAAGTAAATCTGAGGGAAACTGTTCTTCACTTGACCTGCTGCTTATAGATCAAGTTGCTCAGGAAATGCTAATTGCTTCTCTCTGGAGCTTGTTATTGCATGGGAGAACTGATTTTAATTATGCACCTCCCTTTGCCACAGCTCTGTTCTGCTATCACACACCTAGACAGGAATTTGATATATGCAAGAAAGGAGTATACTGTGCTACCAAATTTGCATTGAGTTTCATAAATGACAGACCCTTTCTTTGAGCAGTAAGTCTTTTAGTGTCGGATTTGAAGGAAGAACAAAACACTGAAGTATCATTTTCTCTGTAAAGTACCCTGTCTGTAGTTGCATTTTTTTAAAAACTGAATTCAGAAAATAATTAAAACAGGTGATCATCTTTCTTAATCCTTCAGGTTTTTGTCAAAGGTCAACAGTGTGAACCTGTCACAGGTTTGACCCTAATTAATTATCCAACATAGAGCACTTCTGCAGCAGCATAAATTATATACACACTTAAGACCAACAGCAAATACTCATGAAGTCAACTTATCCTTGATTTCCCATGAAAAGAGACATAAAAGCCCCTGTCACGTTAACACATCAAAATGACAGCCTTGCCCTTACATTTACAGCACTGATATTTATTAGCCAGGTATCTTTCCATGTCTGTTACCAGAAGATAAAATAGAAGCGGTCTTTTCATTCATGACTATTTTGTAGGAAGGTGGATCTAAGGAATCTGCCTACATTTTGCTGCTCTGCAAACCATACATCCGTGACATGGAGCATAGAGGGATTATTACTGGGTCCTTGAACTAAAAATCTAGAGCTAAACTAAAGAACTGAAAAAAGTAATTGCAACAAAATTGGTGTATCTGTCCACAGAATAACATTACAGGAGTTTTAGAATAATAATCTGGAAAAGAAAGGAGCATTTCAAAGATCAAGTGTGGCGATGAGAAGGTAATCTATACTCTATAGAGAAACGTGCAGAAAACTTCATCTTAACTTCAGCTACAGTCAGTTCTGACTAAAGAACAACTGAAAAGGCACCATTAAAGTTCCCCTTTTCAAGCTTCCATCAGACTCTCCATCTAGAGAAAAGTATTTTCCTAGTAATGAATGAACCTAATAGCACTAAACTATTCTTAACAGACTTTTCAATGACACATATTTCTGTAGATCACAGAGCTGTTTTCAAGAATTTACAAGTGATTTTTTTTCTTTTTTTTTGCCCTCAAATAGCTCTTTATAATAGAAGTCATTACTGCAGATTCTGCCTACAGCTCTTGGCCTTCAAGGTTCCATTCATCTTTCCAGTCTACACGGAGGTCATATAACAAATTCTGCAAAGAGAAGACATTTTCTGGCCATTTCAGCTGGATTTTGTTGTTCTAAAGGTTAGTTAGTTAAAAGAAACTCAAATTATTTTGAGCAGCAGAATTCAATATGGAAGGAGAAATTCTAAATAACATCAACTCTATACTTTCCTGGAAATTTGACTTCTGTATTTAACACAAAGAAAATAAACCCATTTTCAAACTTTCTGAAAAATAATCCAAAACTCTCTGCAGTCAATTATACTCCTTTCAGTGACTCTTACTGGGCTTGGACCTGCCTTCTTTTTTTGTTGTGATTATAAAACAGAAAGGTGCCTTATTTTCAGTTTACTGAGCAGTGAAAAGCAGCTTGTTTATAAAATGTATATCTCTTAATATTATTGTAATATGTATTTTGTTGCTCATGAACATTCTGTAGCTGCATAGTTTATGTCGTGTAATAATTGATGGAAGAAGAACATATCCTATTTTAAAAGAGAGAGTTTATAAGTTTTTGCTGGACAACCAAATCACTTTCACATATGTCATAGGGAAGAATGTGATGAATCTCCTTGAGCCTGAGCATTATGCAAATACAGTGAAACTGTGAAGACTTTAGGCACTTCACTCAGTTGTTCCTAACCCTCTTTTATGGGGACACAGCATCCCGGGTCTCTGAAACCACTTCTACAAGGCAGAGCGTATTAAACTTTTTAAAGATTATTTGTGGAAAAAATGGTTTCTTTGTCACTCAAGATGTGTTTTTAGGCCTATAATTTCCTTCAAGTGAGCACAATTCCGCTAGCAGCAGTATATTATTTTGACAGTAAGTCAGTTGGCATAAGACTTCATTGTGTATGCCTTTTGTTTATATAATCCTTCCTAACAGTAACAAGGTGTTTACTGTTCAGCAAACACATTTTATTTTAACTGCCAACAGTAAAACTGTCTGATAAAGTTTGATTTAGCTAAAGAAAGCAAGTTCTCATTTAGCCCAAATAAATCCATGGTGCTATAGACAGCTGTTTGGAGTACATAATCCCCCAAGCTCTTTTAGCGAGGCAACTCTTGCTATTGAATGAGCGAGAGAGAGCAGGCTCAGCTGTTCAGGATGTGCTCCATTACAACTGTAATCTATAGCGTCGCACTGCCATATTGTGAAAGCATTACTCACATTCAATGGCAGTGAAGCAAATACTCCTCTGACAGATGCTCAACAGACTGACAGCTGACACCCTAAGCTGAGCCCTATAGATTTTTCGCTAAACACGTCCCACAGCCTGGATCGATGTGGCCTGGCTCTCTGTGTATCCCGTCCTCCTGTGAGATCAGCAGCTAATGCTGTTTCCTCGAGATTCTCAGGGAGTTAACTGTCTCCAAGTGGGAAAAGTTCAGATTTCAGAGAAACAATGAACACAGACACTTCTCAAAATAACAGCAAGGAAGAATTCGTAAGCCTGAAGGCATTTTTCTTCCATTTTATGGCAGACTTTATCCTGGAGAAATTTGCCAAAGAAATGTGATTTTTAAGGCTGATGTTATAAAAACATTTGAGAGCAACAGGGGAGAAATAGCTATCTGTCACATGGAGGCCAAAAAACTTGTTCGCAGCAAATACGAAGCAAAAAGGACTCCAATATCTGCTTTCTGCCAAAGTCAGAATATGCAGTGAGCATGTGTACACAGGCAGAGGTCAGGATGTGCATAGAATCATAGAATCACCAAGGTTGGAACAAACTTCTAAGATCTATCTAGTCCAGCCTACCATCAATGTTTCCCCATTAAACCATGTCCCTTAGTACAACACCTAAATGTTTCTTGAACACCTCCAGGGACAGTGACTCCACCATGTCCCCAGGCAGCAGCTCCAGCACCTGACCACTCTTTTAGAGAATAAATCTTTCATTATATTCACCCTGAACCATGGTGCAACTTGAGGCCATCCCCTCTCATCCTACCACTAGGAGAAGAGGTCGACTATCACCTTTCCACAGTGAACCAATGCTGCACTTTATTTTAAAGAAAAAGCTGTACTATTATTCATTTTACCCTAACTATTGTCAGTCTTCTTTTCGTAGCCTCAACGCACCATTAAAGTATTTTGCCTCTTTTTTCCACTTTTTCTTCTATAGAACTACTATATAACACTGCTCCTGCAGTTCACTGAGCACAGAAGCCAGCCCATAAAGGGGCTGCAGTCTGGAAAATGCTTTCAGGAATGATAATTAGTTCAAAGCTGAAAAACAGTGGCTACAGTGAATACAGGAATAAGTACAGAAAATAACAGAAGCTGCTTTTGAAGTGTATCAAGGAGGTTTCAGCTATAATTTCTGCATTGAAATTTATTGACATCTGAGTAGGCTTTTATTCTCTTTTGTTGCTTGTTCTATCTTCATCCAATCTAAATGCCAATACAGTAATCTTACAATAGATCTAGGAGTTCATAGAAGGGCAACTAGCTCTGCTTCTGATTTTCCACCTGCCACAATGCACACAGCATAGAAAGACAAACAGATGTGTGTACCCTCTTGCAGTAGGATTACTAGAGTAGGGTTAATTGCAAAAAACTGAAATTCCTCCTAACTTAGCAGCTTCATGTTTTCAAAGTACATCTTGTGACTGCTTTCTGGACATTTAGTGTGTTGATTTTCTCCATGTTTGGTAAGAATTTGCCTTTAAACTCACATTGCATTAGTGTTTTGTAAATGTATATGTAAAAAGTAAATGATTACGTGCCAGCTGAATGAAAGCTACTTTTTAACACAGAGAAGGGTGTTACCAAGAGAGGAAAGCAAATAAGAAAGTTTGTTTATAATTTGACTGAGAAACTAAGTAATGTCACCAAAAGATTTAGGATCATCTTTTAAATTTAATTTCTCTCTGGTTTTCATAAACTTTGTCATATTCTAGCTCCTGAGTACATCATGACATGCAGGAGAGCAAATGCAGCGTGCTTTTGCATAGTCACACCACAAATGCCAGCTATAGCTACAATATTACTCCTAAAAACAACAAAAGTGCCACTGAAAAGTACTTGCACTGAGCATGATTTGTTCAAAAATGTAAACAGGTTTTCTTACAGCAGCTCTGTTTATGTAATTGAATTTTTCTTGAAAAGTTCAGTGCACAATGTTAGGCACTCATTTGGACACCTCTGCCAGAGTCAGTCAGCAAGATCCTTGGTGTATGTTTGCTTAACTGATACCATACTAGAATATGCAGCACATCTAACTTACCAGTGAGGAAGATCTTGTACAGGAGCACAGTGCTCCTACATAAGCGTATGCCATTATTTAAACCATAAAACCATACATGAAACAGCAGAGTCAGAAGAGAAAGGACTTGTAGATAACTATCTAATCACTGCTCTCATCAATAACCACTAACACAAAACGTTCAACAGATTAGAGAAATCTTTGTCAGAAAGGCATGCCTTTGCTTCACATAAATTAATATAGCTCCATTTATACAAAACCATTCTACTATATGGCTTTGTGCAAGAAACTATCAAAATCCTGTCCGTTTAGATAGCTGAGAGAAAAAGACAGAGAAGCCCCAAGTCAAATTAACAACAGGCAAAGAGCAAATGCAGCAATCAGGGAGGTGTGAGATAATGATGGTCCATAATCAGATTGCCCAAGCCATGTACCTCATCACATGATCATCCCAATTGTTTAGAGCAGGCTCCCTACTGTATCTGATCCTTTTAGAGCCAGAGTGAGCAGTTTTTATAAGGTCTTGTCCCCCCTTTAGAGCTTTTAGTCACTGTTAATGAGGAGGAGCAGTTGCTCGTTTGATAGAATCACCTCTGGTGATCACTCTCATGACAACACTGAGATTAATGCACAAACAAAATTTTGTCCACAGATGGTTTAACAACTGCGGCTAGCTTCTCTTCCAAACAGAGAAGATGACTGTGTCTGAGCTGAACCTAGCGTGCCTCTGAAACTATTTATGCCTTGAGAAAACACAGTGCCCGTGAATCTGCCTGGATCTGGGTCCGTGCAGGCTGACTGCTGGACATAAACATAAATGAGAAAAGGTTAGGGATAGTATTTTGTTCTAGTTGCATAGTAAGCTAATAATAACAGTTTTTTATAGCAGTTTCTGGTTAAGACTTTCAAGGCATTTTGATGAAGCCATTCACAAAGGGAGAAATGCTAACTGCTTAGAGTCAGCCTTGTCTAGCTACAGACCTTAACACAATTGCAAAAAGGGCTCACGTTAATTCTTGGAAGACGTCCTTATGCTCACATCTGCCAGGGTTCCCCCAGCACACTGACACTTGCATCTCCCAGGACTGCTTGCTGAAGAAAAGTAGCAACACACAGACAGTGAGTGGATGCTGCATGGTGCCAGGGTGCTCAGATGAACAAGGAACTCACACTCTGTGCAGGGTCTGTGGTGACAGAACAAGAGGAATTGAGTTCAAGCATAAAGAGGGTGGATTTAAGTTGGGCATTAAGAAAAAGTCTTCTACAGTGAGGGCGGTGAGGCACTGGAAACCACAGAGATGTGGTTGATGCCCCATCCCTGGAGACTTTCAAGGTAAGGCTGGATTAAGCCCTAAGCAACCTGATCTTGCTGTGCATGTCCCTGTTCTTTGCTGGGGAACTGGACTAGATGACCCTAAAGGGTCCCTTCCAACTCTAAGGATTCTATAATTACATGACTTCCAGGAAGCAGCGGAGAGGCAGAGCTATGAATTACCTACAGATTGCCTGTCCCACCTCATCCTGCACTTCCTCAGTCCCTCCAACAGAGCAGAGATTTTGGCAGAGGATGTCCCAGCTGCACTGCCTCTTTTTTTTTCACACAAAATAGCAGAACTGGCAACTGGAGAAATGAAACCAGCAGCAGCAGCAGCAGCAGGACTAGTAGCAACAACTGATTATGAAACACAGCACTTCAGGATTCAACTGGGGAGCAGACATTCACCAACAAACCCAGACACAAAAGAACAATGTTGCTTTTGTGTCTCTAATTTACAGCCATTAAGATAAGCCCCAAATAAGTCAGTAAAAACCACCAGCTTTCTACTAAGCAGGAGAACTTGAATGTTCACTATTGTTTTAAGCATCCAGAAGGCTGGAGTTGATCTGACCTAAGAGGTCCAGGTGGGAGGAGTTGCCAGGTGGTGAACGCTTCTGCCTAGCACATCCTGTAGAAAATGCTTGCACATGCATGCAGCACTTCTGCAGCAACACCCAGAATGCCCTCAGCTCAATTATGTTTTCATGTATGCTGATAGAATTATGTCTGAAACTGAATTGTGAAGGGCCAGGCTTTTGGAATACTTAGATGTTTAATTCTAGTTTGTGGACCAGAATAGGTTTGTAGGAGGGAGATTTTTATTTTGCTGCAGTGAAATATGCAATCATTAGCACCTGAGAACAAAATAAGTCCCATTTGAGGCTTACTTCTCCCATAGGCTTCAGTAATTATCAAGAAGAACAGTCTCCCCTCATGCTTAGAAATTTCTTAGGAGCATCTTTATAGCCTTCTTTATAACTAACTACATCTTCCATTATATTACAGCAAATCCTACTGAAAGCTGTGAAAAGTAACTTGCATAAACTAAATACACGCTATAGAAATGGAGGGAAAAACAAACAAACAGGAAAGACAGCACACATGACTATAAAAATATTTAACTCTTTTCGGGAGGAATTTAGGGGTATCTGTTTTATGTGTGCACTGCGAATACTATATTAACTGTGTCAGTAGAAGTACACCAAACAAGAACCAGATGCATTACCAAATTCTTTACTGTTAGGATTTTATATTAAATCCTAAAAAGGGCTTTATATTATTGTTGTTTCAAAATCTCAATGAGTTCTCTTGTCCTTGTTTTCAAGACTGTATGTGTGTGATCAATAGCAGTGCATAATCAGAGAGCACGCAAATACGACTGAGTTCTTCTAGACTTTCAGATCTAGCCTCCAAGTCCCAGCTTTGGGTAATATATTTTTCATGCATCTTCATTACCTTTATTGCATGCCACGTCTACCAGGTCTTTGAAAACTATTAGCAATGCAAGAGACCCATCCTCCTGAGCACTAACACAAGGACAAGACTGTTAGACATTTAAACATTTGACATTGTGGGATGGCTTCCTCAGTTTCTTCAGGAAATTACTTTATTGCCCGAAAGAACAAAGCATGGGGGAATTTTAACCTGATTCTTCATGTGGGCTTTCACTATCTGAACTGAACATACACGCAGAGGTGCCAGGCAATAGCCCCTCCCCACATTAGGACTGCTGCAGAAAGGATTGCTAAAATGACAGCCAAGTATGTTCTGTTTACTCAGTTGCCAGTTCTTCAGCCACATAGCTTACAGTATGAATGTTACATGTACCCTCTCTGGGACCTATAGTTGGTACAAGAAAATAAATATTATTTCACATCAAAAGTAACAGTACTTGTATTTTATATCTTTTGCATATTCTTGTGCAAATAGAGTCATAAACCCAATTAGACTAAAGAGGGCACATGGACATCCTTGGAAAGAGAAAGCTCAATCCTGACAGCATTATACATTCTGGCTACAACTGTGTATATGTTTATACAGGCATATGCATGTGTGTTCTGTCTTCATATGGTGTCACTGCCTTCAGGACAGCTGAAGCCATAAGCTTATCCTTTCTGCATACTTATGTGACAGAAATGTGGAAGCTCTCCTCTGATTAAACAGAAGTTTCACAATACTCGTCATCTCTCTCCCACCCGGAGTGAAATGCTTTCTGCATTTCACAGTCAGGGCTTCAGCATTTACATCTCTCCCTCTTTCTAGTCTGGAATTTCTGAGCCCTTATTTGGAGCAGAGCGCATGCATCCATTTCTACATTATGTGGCAGAAAGCGCAAGCTACAGTCTTTCTGTGCACTCATAGATGTTCATCTCAAAACTTCTGTGTGCACGAGAACAGAAAATCTTGGAGTTTTCTAGGGATTTTTCACCCCCATTTTTCAGAAGCTGTTGGTCACTTTACTTACAGTGACACACTTTACTTATAGTGACAGCTCCTGTGTCTTTTTTGTATTTTACTAACTTTGCATTGACAAGATAAATGTTCAGGCACATGAGCCTACATCTGTGAGAATCAACTGTCAGGTGAAATCGCCTCAGAAACCAAGGGAAATCAGTATGCTCTCTAGGACCACCTTTCTATCTATCGTAACCAGTGCAAAGTTCCAGTCTTCACATGGTCACAACATAAGAGGGTTCAGTATGACTTTTTTTTTTTTTTTTAATTAAATTGAAACACCACTAAAATAGAGCTGGGCCAAATTCCATGCAGCGTAAGAAAGAAATCATCCGCATAGACTTCAGGGTATGGCTTTGCATCTGTAAAAGTAAAGAAAGTGGATGAATGTTTTCCCAATCTCATTTTTTAAATGTGTTTATTTGATTTTATTTTGCCAGCAAATCTATGCAAGTATGATTTATATGTAATAATCCCCATGTTTTTTTAATTACCTTGCCATAAAACCTGAATAACTCCCCCTACTTTGATCTCCAACACATTCTGGTGAGTACTGCAGCAGGCATGCCTAAATCAGTTAAGCCATGCACAGAGCTGTTCCTGGAGGGAAGCTTTCCCACATCAGAAGATTGTGTAATAAAACTTAACACAGCTCATTAATTTTCTCTCTTAACCAATGCATCTGACAAGAAGTGACTTTGAAAACCTAAAGGAATGACACAACTCCTATGCTTTGCGTGAAACATCTGTTTCCAGCTCCTTTGCTATTAAATTGACATCTTTTTATTTGAAAAGTTCCTTTTATTTCCCAACTTCCTGCAATTGGTAATGTATATATCCCAAAGAGCTTAAATTCACAGCTTTTAAAACTTGATTAACTAAATGCTAGGTTATTCCTTTCCCAGAGGAAAAATGCCTCTCTCTGCACAGACAGATTAAGTGGTACAACCAAGCTTTTTAATCAATTATTAAGAATTTGTTTATTCAAGCAACGTCAGACTTCATAAAGCATCAAAATAGACCTCATATCTCCAAATAATGTAAACACTGGGGCGATTGCATGTGAAAAATGTTAGCATTCTTGGATCTGGAAAATCAATAGAATGCAAGCATGTCGTATCAGCTCTCTGGTCCACAAAGGCCACAGACAGTATCATGTTTCTTTCCAGCTATGAAAACCTACAGATCCAGTCTCAGAAGTCTTGCATAAAGAGATAAGGTGATTTTCTGCAGAAGTACTACACCTTTGTTGCTACATTTTTTCCTTGAAACTCACATCACTCAGCCCCAAATTCACATTATATTTCTTCATTTAATTACACACAGTTCCTGGCACATTTAGGAAGAGAAGAAAAGAAACACCCGGCAAGCTTTTTCCAGACCATCCTGTGTTACACACAGATATCAAGAACAGTTAAATTCTGGAAGCTGATTCAATTCTACTCTGAAGAAGATGGATGTATTTAATTGCATGTTGCGTCATACAGAAGCATTGTTTTGGTAACTCAGATAAACCAGCTACACACTACAAACTAATGCAATTTTAAGACCTTTGAACTTGTTTATGCACTTCAGGAAGATTTATTCTTCGATGCAGTTCAGCAGTAAGGGAGACATCTCCAGGTAGGACAGATGAGAATTCACAAATAGTATCACAAAACAGGTAGGGCTGCTCTTGAAAGGAATTAACGCTTGCATAAATCTCTTTTGTCACAAAGTTAGCAAGGAGGATTTATGAAATTAAAGATTCTCAGCAAGCACTTATTAATGGTGATTTTAAAGCAGATCAGTAAGGCAGCACCATGAAATTACACCTGCCTCAGTAGAACTACACTTCAGCGCACCAGGGGAATATTTTCTAGATCTGTTCTTAACTCCTGTCAGTCCCGAGTGTGGGCCATTTTATTGCACACTCCACAAAGACAGATTGTACTCAAAGGGGTGGGTTAGTATGTCCTTTTTAAGGTGTGGTATGAGCAATGCTCACTACCAAAGAAAGCATGAAAAGCTGCAATTAATGCTTACAGTTTACAGACTCAGATATAATGCTCAAGAGGAAGACAAGAAGGAAGAGGCGGGAAAAATATGTCTCTTTAACATTGCCAAGCTGTGCAATAAAAGGGGAAATAAGGCAGTATGTATCCAAGCTGAATACAGTTTGCACAATTTATAGGACATGGGGAACTGAGCAAACAGCAAGGCAGAGATTTTTGACACGTGTGAGGAGGAATGCACTCCTTAACCCCTGCAGTTTGTTTATTTTGGGGAACCAGAAGATGGCTGAAAAGCACATTATGAGCTGAATCAACCCTAATATTTGCACTTTGGTGCCAGCTTGGTCCATCACTGGGACTTTTTAAAGCATAGCTTAGACAAACATGCAGGAATAAACTTGCATCTGGCAGGGAGTGGACCACCTGCTCTCTCCTTGCTCTTTGCTGAGACTCTCTGTTTCTCTCGCAACAGCTCATTTTCATTCCCATTTATTTTCTCATAACAGGGATATCCAGCCTTTCTAATAACACATTTTGTATCAACATTTCAGAAGGGTGGACCATGGGGACAACTCAGACGAGGACCCGCTGAAGAGCTTAAAATCTGCTGTGGGCAAATTTACCATTGAGTCCCAGGGAATCTGGGTGATAGCAGCAGCTATAGCCCACTTGCTCCATCCCAGCAAGGAGCTTTGAGTTGCCTAGAAGTCCTCAAACACACAACAAAGACCTTATTTGTGAGTCTCACCTGAGCTGCTCAGTCACTCTGACAGTGTTACAGATTGGCTACCCTCATCTCATGAAGTGAGCATCATTGTATCAGTGCAGAAATAAATAATTTGCCTGTTTTCACACAGGAAGATTACGGCCAAGCTGCTAATAAGATTTAGATTTGCTGCCTCCCACTCTTCCTCACCACAGAAATGTGACATATTTCCACAAGCTGTGTCCTAGCCACGAGGAGAGGGGAAGGAGACAGGCAAAAGTCATAAAAGAAGAAAATCACCCAACAGTATATGGCAGCACAAATATATCATCTGAGGCAGTGGTTTTGTGTTTGCAAGTATTAAGGAAAACAGAGGAACTGTCCAAACTTTCCAGGAACAATTTCTCGTTAGGGGGTCTGAGGAAAGATCATAAGGCAAAGAATGGAAGCTGTCATCTGAGTTATTTTTCCTACCATGTAAAAAAATAAAAAATAAAAAAAAAAAAAACGAAGACAGAAACTGCTATTCAGAGAAACCAGCAGAGGGGAAGGGGAAGTAATACAAGCTGAATCATGTTTAATAAGAAGGTTTATAGACATTTTATCAGGAGCCTATCCAGCTGGCACATCACAGCCCTATCACAAGCTGCACTCAGTGAATTAGAGGGTGTGTTATTGCTCCAGCGATATCACCTGCAGACCTATTTAACCTCACTGTACAGGCAGCATTTTTCCCTAGGCTACCAGGTATTACTTTGACATGATTAAACTTAGTTTCATATGTCCTGCTTCTTCCTGATATTCCAGCCTGAACTGGGCCCAGCTTTGCCCTTTATGCTGGAAGAAACCAGAATGATCAAAATAAATGGAAGCTGTCATCAGTGATGCTGAGGGCAGTAAAGAAAAACAGCGAACAACAACAGGGAAACTGGCACCATGCAGAAAGCCAGCCTGAAACTTAGGTATGACTTTTTTCACTAATATGTAGAAAGTCAATTACTGTAGCACATACACCAGCTTATAAGCCTTGTGCAGAGTGCCCCAGTCTCTTTCGTACCTCATATTAACGTTTCTCTTAGCACTAAGCATTTTCTCTCTCTTCTATTTTCATCATTTTTCTACTCCATTAGAGCAGAAATTTAGAGCATAAAAATACAGTTTTTTGTTCAGTGCATTTTTAAACTCCCACAGTAAAGAACTTCCAGCACTATACATTCAGCTCTGCTTACTGAGCCTGTAGATTTCTTTCATATCTTCCATATATAAGAACAGCACAATAAAAGATAACTGACACAAAGAAACTATTGATGATAAAATGTACAATATGCAAGATTTATAAAAAAGCCACATTGTAACACAATATGACTGCACAGAATCCGTTCAATTGGAAGGTCGGGAACTATGATACCAAGAAAGCATATGCAGATTATGAGTTACTCCTCAGTGGCTGTCAGGAAGCACCATTAGGTCCAGCACAAGGTTATCCAACAGGTCTAAACTTACTGGAGAAATAACTTTATTACAACGCATCATGCATGACTTAGGCAAGTAACTGCATTTATAAATGAAGCAAGACTGGCTTTGAGATCCACGCAAATGGAACGGTTTGAAAAATTGCCAGTAATGTGTGCAGATGAAGCCAAGTTATTCTTGAATCTATATATCTGCCAAATCAGTTGCATATATTCTGTATCAGCGTGGTGATACAGGAAGAGAGGCGGTAAAGCCCTGCCTAAGATGTGGGCACCATTGGAATTTGGCAGCTGTGCTCAAGCTGTAATTGGAATCAGCACTGCCCTGAACCATCCAGCCTGGAAATGAGAAGGGAGATGATCTCTTGGGTCATCTATGTCACGCCCTTACCATTCTGGGCTGTTTACCTAGAAGGGCCTTTGAACCCCTTTGGTGCAGCACAGCAGTTACAGGCATGTGACCACCTCGCCACTGCTTGCCTGGGGCTTCCACACTGAACCTAAAGGACACCATGGAGAGGTAAGGTCCCTTAGGCTCAGGATGCTGAAGAGTGCACAGCACTGAAATGCCAAATTCCAGTTTATGGAGTAGACTAAATTCACTGCATTCTACTTTGTCACAAATGGTTTATTCCCTACATTTTTAAGCAAACACAAAGTTAACTTCTCTTGTTATCATGGAACTGTTAGAACAGTGAGTTTCTATCCAGGCTCACATTGCAAATACAGCATGACCATAGCTACTAAGAAGCATATTAAGCCACTCCAAACAAACAATTCTTGTTTCTATCATAGGGCCAAATTATATAAATTAACAAGAAGATGCAAGAAGTAATGCTCATTAAATGATTTTATGTGTTTGCTTTGCAATAAAGCGCAACAGCTTGTAAAACTGCTTTAACCATTTTTGTGGTAACACAAGCCAGGAAGCATTTTAGAGCAGTTAATTATTCTAGGTTGCTTAGAAAAGCACCATCATTTGAAATATTTCAGTGACTTGTTCCGTTAAGGAAAGAAGCAGTAAATCTATACTTTTCTTGAATATGACTGGAATAAATAAAAATAATGCTTGACATTGACACATCTATTAAAACTGCCAGGGTCAGCTAAACTTCTCCTTCCATTTGGTGTTTGTATATGCACACACACACACGCAAAAAAAAAAGCTACAATTTTGATTAGGTTTTTTTTTTTTTTTTCTTTTAAGCCAGTAAGTGTAGGACTCTGCTAGGCAACAAGGAGCTAAACAACTCCACACACATTAGAGGTATCACTTCTTGGAAGGGTTGTCACACATAAGTTGTCTTCCATACTGTCTCTGAAATATTTGGCAAACCAGATAATCATCTCCACACTTTGGTTCCCATTTTATAAACTAGGGTTAATGTTTTCCAGCTTTGAATGTCACTAAACTATATTTCTGGAAGAAAGTCTATCGTTTGTCTCAGCTTTCAAACCTCTACTCCATGAAACAAACTGTAGAGCCTATTAGAGGTCTTTGTATAATTACCCCCTTCTGGCAGGAAGTCTGTGAACTTGCTTACAAGCACAGAACGTTCCCATCAGCACATTATTTAAACTGGCATTAGTTTAGATGGGGCATCTCTGTGGTTTTGGTATATTATAGATGATTCACCTTAGCAGCAACAGAATCTTATAGGAACCTTTTTGAATTCACTTATTCTTTTCTATTGACATTTAGATGCATACTTCCAGCTGAGTGGGAAAGCCAAAGGTAGGTGGAATTTGAGGAAGCAATTAAGCCAGCAAAGGGAAAATGAGCTAAAGAAAGTAACAAGCAGGACTAGAAACCACAGAGAACAAAATATTAAGTTAGAAAAATTATCTTCAACTTGAGTTCAGTTTAGCGTTTTGAAATCTAACAGGAGCAAAACTGCTTTTACTGCTTCTACTCTCTTGTTCAGCAATGTCATCAGACTCCATTGCCAGATGTGGCCCATTCATGAAGGACAGTCCTTTACCCACAGAGACCTGCAGTCCAGACTGGGTTAAAACTCTTAAAGGCATGTAATGCCAGATCAAGTTTCCTGTCTTTTAAGGTCCAAGGTTTGAGAGTTTCCTTCCTGCAAGCAGACAATAAACCTTTCTCCATGAAGAACAAACATGAAGAAGTTTCTACAGAACACAAATGTTCAACAGTAAGAGCTACTGTGAATTTTAATCTTTTGAAAGCTATCTAAGCTAACATCGACAAGTCAATGCTTTATGACTGTCAGATTGTGGCAGAGCTACCAGTACCACAAACATGGCTTGTCACGCCATTATGACATTTTTGGAAGTAGAAAACCTGCTTCAGCTGTGAAGCAGCTGAAAGAGTTCTTTCTTTCAACCATATTTCATCAAGCAAATCCTGTAGTTCCAGCCCTCACAACCAAACTTTTCGTACTGGGACACAGGGAAATCCCTTCTCCACTCAAAGGCTTTCTATGGCTTTATCTTGAGATATCCCCCTCAAAGACTTGTAGTTGTCATCCTCTTCTCCTCCTTCACATTATTGTCACCGGGCAGCAATTTTCTGTTCTTGCTTTTCAGGGTTGCCAGAGCTTCATTTCCTACCTCAGCTTACTTCTCTCAATTTTAGGGTCTGCTAGGAAACAAGACATTTTGTACCAAGGATGATGGTAACAATTGCAGACATTACACTGCTTCATCATTTTAACAGTGACAAAAACAGTGACAGTAGTAAATATGAAGTGACAGTTGCAATGATGAGAATTACCATCCTGAAAGAGAGAACTGTGAGGCTCACAAAGATCCCAGTATTTTAAAACCAAAATTATTTTGTACCCTGAGGCATCTTATCTTGCACGGTACTAAAAAAGCATGGGACAAAGTTGCTGTACCTTTGAGCCTGAGCTCACTAGCTGACTCGTCCTTAAAAGGGGTGTTCAAAAACCAAGAACAGTTCAAAAAAAGGTTAGAGGAATGGTTCTGTGGCTGGAAAACCTGTCTTTTCCTGAAAGACTATAGAGATTCAAAACTATCCGAGACAATTTGAATGCTTGACTTGACCATCATTTATAAGCTCATCTGTGCCAAAAATATTTCTCATTTTATAAATCAACCCTACTACTTTAAGTCTGCAGACAGGGATATGAAAAAATTCAAGCCAGAACAGACAGCATCTGAGTGAAAATAATGTGTATTTTTTACTAGGGAGGTAAATTAGAACTAAAATAGTCTACTTGAGGACATAATATATTCCTTGTCACTTGAAGTCTGAATAGGAAAACCAAATGTCTTTCTATTAAAAAAAAAAAAAAAAATAGCTTTGGTTGAATTCAAGCCTGCAAGTTTGATGCAAAAATGGCTGAAAGAGATTATGAGGTTATCCTCAGGCTCTCTCCTCTACTCAAATCCTAGGAATCTACATGAGAGCTGCCATCCTATGGGAATATTTTAACACCTTTAACAGTACTTGTCTGCTCATGCAAACACTGCCAAACGTACACTATTTGGATATAGAAGAAAACAAACATGATGGATCTTTGCAAGCATCCCAGAGCAATGGCAGATGACTTGACCTCATTCACCACAGAATTATAACATGAGTAAAGTCAACACAGTTCTGATTTATTAGTGACCAGCAGCTCACTGAATGACATTTACTGGTGGTAAAGGTCACACCTGGCATAAGATTTTCACCAAAACTACCTGCAGAGCACAGAGGCTCCACGCATGGCCCTTGGGATCATGGTGCTGCACAGGAGCAGGGTGACCTCCTATTTCCTGCTAGGTTACTGGGCTCAGGCCACCCATCCTGCATCAGCATCAGTTCTTCTGGGCCAGGTATTGCTGATCTATAGTAGGTAAGCCCAGGAGGGCTGCCTTGATGACAGCTACTTGCCATGATCTGTGAAGCAGAACTGGCTCTTTTCTCTCTGCTCTGACCTAGCAGTTATGAGGGAAAACAGTCCGCTCAGCCTTATGTCTATACAGAAAGCAGAGCACACTGGCAGGGTTTGCATGCAATCACAGTCGGTTGGATGGGACCTTAAAGATCATCTACTGCCAATCCCCGTCTGTGGGCAGGGCTGCCACCCCCCCAGCTCAGGCTGCCCAGGGCCCCATCCAACCTGGCCTTGAGTGCCTCTAGGGATGGGGAACCACAACTTCTCTGGGCAGCTGTGCCAGGGCCTCACTGCTCTCTGGATAGAGAATTTCTTCCAGATATCTAACCTAAGCCTCCCCTTTTCATTTAAACCCATTCCCCTTTGCCCTAACATGATCAAACCATGTGAAAAATCAGTTCTCCTCCTCCTTTTAAGTTTAAGATTATGACAGAGAGTGTTTCACAAAGCCACATTCCTTAGTTCATTAACACAGATCTGTACCTCAAGAAAATACTATGAAATGTATCTCCACTGCGTACTGCCTATTTTATCTTCATCTTATTTTGAGGTTAAATGTGGAGTGCTAAATCTGGGTTGACACTTTTCAACTAAACTGCAAAATTTTATACAAGTTGGTATTACATGACAAAAAAACAGCAGAGAAGTACATTGCTGCATGTGACAGAGAAAAAGAGAGTGCCTTCCAATAATTTCAAAGTCCACAAGCCTGTCAGTAACTTTATACCTTGCTCAGTTTGATTAAGGGGTTAAAGAGTGCACATGTTGGGAATCTTGTTTGTTAAAGCAGCCTTTGTTTGTCAACATTTTCTAGCTTTAGACCTCTTTAGAGGAATCAGTAAAAGAAGATAGGAAACAGTGAAAGAGCCCAGGTTAGAGTCCAGTACAAATTACAGTCAGGGTTGTTCAACATCTGAGGGGAAAACAAACACCAGAATTTCTCTCACTTCCACTCACCACAGCATCATCAAATAAAATACAATTCTGAACACTTCTCCTTGGTAAGAAACCCAAAATCTAGGTTATTTTTTCATAACGTATGTGTTTCTCATTTACTTTGACAAGTACTGTTTAATCCTCATGCATAATTCTTCCTAAGATACTGGGAAACAAACATGATACATTTTGTAAAACATGAATAATTATCTGAGAAGTCACAACTGCCTTTAAGAAATTGAAAACACTGGCATACTTTGGGACAAATAATACAATACCACACAAAACACCCAAATATCTCACACGTGAGTATTTAACTTGGTTTTTGTCCAATTAAAATTGGTGGAGATTTTACTATGTCAAGGTTATGACTACTTGATGGATGATTGTTCTTGTAGGTGGCTTCACCCCCTAAAAAAGTGTATTTTTCTTTCTCTTTGGCTGAACTTTTCTGGGTACTTTGTAGTGACGTTCTGAGGTCTTTTGTTATGACTTTTATAGCTAGTCATTTTAACACTGGAATTACACTTAAATGTATGTCCGCATATACTGTGTATAAATCTAATAAACAGTTCGTAATTTGCTTCAAAAACACTGCTATCTTGAAGATAATAGAATGTGATTAGAATGTATCCCCTCCTGGCTATTTTCCCATTGAAGGCTTACAACTTCAGCTGGTAACCCTAATCTGCAAGAACTGTAAAACGTGGCTTTGCCAAGTAGGACAGAGCTTAAATGATTTTGTGGAGTACATTATCCAAAACGCTACTAGCTTGTATGTATAGCTCAATCTTTAGGTGTTTTTAGGACTAAGACAGGCAGGTGCAGACCATCACTGATTTTAGATCATATATTTGAAAATATATAAATACTTCATCTGTACATATCTTCCAAGTCATTAGAGAAGCTCTGAAACGGCAGTATTAAAAATTTAACTAGACAATAAATCTAAGGGTGTGGGGACTGTCAAATTACTTCCACTGCTCTGTTCTTGTTTTTAACTGAAGAATGATTACAAAAAATGTATATTGAATTAAAATTTTGGTTAGATCTGATATCAAAAACAGCATTGAAGTTCTTGATCTCTGTAGCTCTGTTCTTTTTTCTCCAAGACATTACTTAGGAAACAAGCCTCTTCTTTATTGAAGTTTCATATTTTACGAGCAAATCTGAATGTTTTTAAACTATATTTACAACTTCCTAAGCGCATACGCTGTCCTAATGGGAAAATAAACTCTTGATATTATTGTGAGTCAAAGAGTTTGCTACTTGTTTAATATCTCATTTTAGACTTTCCATAACTAGATATAAAAGCCACAAGAAAAATGCAACTTTTATTAAACAAATTGCAAAATAGCCATCCCTGGGAACCCATTGGGGTGCATTTTTAACCAAACAAGTTTACCCTCTGCATTACTAATGCATATTCCTGACTTTCTTACTTTTCTTTAAAGGAAACTACTCACTACAAAAATAAAGCTTTTAATTTGTGAAGGGTAAAAATTTAGTACTTAATAAGCATACTTACCAAAGACTTTTAAAAAATTAATAGAAACCAAATAAATCTTGGCTATTAAAAAAAAATCTGACACGCAGGTTGAGTTATACCAGCCAGCACAAGTACACAGTAAGATTCCAGATGTGCTATTTTCCTGTACACTGACAGCTATCAAACCCACCCCTGCAATAAAAAAGTCATGAAATGGGTTTTTAATCAGGTCTAGATTTCCATTAGCCCATGAGGACTGATGTCTGTGTGTTGTGGTTTTTATTCTTTACAGCACATGCCATTGCTCTTAATATGTGGGGAACACATATTAAGTCTAAACCTTTTTTCAGTAACCTCCTGAAATGGATTTTTTCATATCTAAATTGAAGCCAAATAAACGTTATTAACAGCTGTATTTTTTTTTTACAGAGAATTTGAAGAAGGGGAGTTGAGCTCAGAATTGTTCAATTAACATTTCCCAGGCAGAACATAAGACCAGCATGTCTGATGGATGGACAATGTTTAAAAAGGCTCTGAAGTTTGAAAAAATATCAAGGGAATTCAAAGAGCATGACAAGTTTCCACACAAACAAAAGAAAACCCAAATTTTCCCTTTGGAAGACTGTCAAAGGCTGACATTGCATTAATTCACATCTTCCTGGAAAACGTTAGATAGATATCAGTTTCTTCTTACATATTTATTGTAAACATTGGTACAAGATGTTCCAATGGTTTCCAGGAAAATACTATTAGTCACAGTTGTATAGAATCAATTTCACATAAAATCATACGGCATAGCTACAGAGAAGAAGAAATCTGTAGGCATCTAGTGTAATGAACAAACCACTGCGGTTTACATTCATTGCAAAACTTTAGTAGAACAATTGGCACCAGCAAAAATATTGCAAATTAAAGATATTAAAAGAAGCTGTTTAGGAAAAAACATTAAACCACAGTTAAAGACCTAAGGAAATACTTAAATGATTACTTTTGTTTGCGTTCTAATAGGTTGTAATTGACCTAAATCACAAAAATAAAACAATCACACAGACCAATATTTGGACTCGATAAAAAGCTGCCACGTTTCTTCAATTTGAGTAGATGCCTAGAATATGACATTGTATACCTTTGCAGTGCAAAGATCATATAAATTTATTGCAAAAATAATAGCCTGCTTCATAGAAAATAAGTAAGTGAAATTTATGAAGCCTTCCTGCTACCCTAGTCTCAAAGTAAACACCTGGCCCTTCAAGAAGCAAAAATCAAAATGTGAAGGAAAAAACTTACTCAAAACGAATCAATAGCAAAACTGAAACTGCCCCTTGGCAACTGCAATATGGGTTGTTTTGGTTTGTTTGTTTGATGCAGCTACACAGAAATATTTCACTTCAGTAGTTTTAAAGAGCAGGGTTTCTATTCTGCTGCTCAGCAGGCAGGGTGGCTTCCACCCACACAATGCCTGGAGCCCTGGCAAGCCCCCAGGATACTATGGGGAGCCTTCTCCAAGCTCAGCATCAGTCTTTGATCTCCTACATGGCCTCACTTGCCACACTCCTGCTCTATTTCACATAAGATTACATGGCAGCACTCATTTTCGGAAGACAGGATGGGATTCCTTTGAGTTTTCATCCACAGCTATATTGTTGCTTCAGTCTTAGTCAGATCTATGACTAAGTGCTTCTATTAAGTGATGGAATACCCTGGAAACATTTATGGCATCCATGTTAATACCAAACCAGTTCATGATTATTTATGTCTAACAGACAAAAGATTATCAAAAGGATTATAAACCATGCTACCACAGAGCTTTGGAAGCGGTTGACTGCCCTATCTCAGAAACTGAGGAAGTGGATTTGGAGTGTGCAGAGAAGAATATAAGATTTTGCTTTAGGTAAATATCAGCCTCTACAAACACTAAATCAAATAGCCACTTCATTATTCTTTTCATGATTTTGGGGGGATTTTTATGGTTTTTCCAAGGCTTTTCTAATAGAAGTCATACAAGTAACTTTTGAAGTACAGGCATTAAAATCCATCAGTTAATATCTACTCGTAGTTCTTACATAGACTGGGACAATCCTTTCCATTTTTCTAACCTTCTATTTCTTTTCATTTCTTCTGATTGAAAAGCTAACCTGGTTATTGCCTTACTTAATCCTACAGCTTAAATGAAGCAGAACTAACAAAATAAGAGGAATCAAAGCTAGACTAAAACTTATAGCATTCTCTGAAGAAATATTGTAAAAATAATTAAAAACACAGAGAAATGTGAAAATATCAAACCAGTGAAACACAGCCAAACTAAGGTTCTCTTGAGTTTGCCATACTGCTTGGCAAATACATGTTAACAGTAAAGATGACGTACTGCAAGCCTGAACTTCATACAGCTATTCCTTAAGCCCAGTATATCATATTTCAAAAAAAATGAGGTTGTTTTTCTTTTTTTTTTTTTTTTTTTTTTTTTTTTTACTAAAGATAAAGTTTTTCTTTCATGTTTCCTGATAAGAAAAGTCCACCAGAGGATGAGCTATGAGAACATCATTTAATTGGCACAAACTTTCTTGTGGAGCTAAGCAGCAGATTCCCAGTCCTCCCATAACCACTGAGTCCCAGTTGTAGGATGCATCTTTTTCACATGAGGGCATTAAAAGGGGCCTTGACTCAGACTTCTCTGCACAAGCTGTACAAGCCGTATTTATGGAGAAAAGCATGTATAGAAATGGTGTGCATCAGTCCTGTGATCCATTGTCCCAGTACCTCTGCCTTTCCCTTTCTCTCTCCCCAGGAAATGTCCAGTTTAACTAACTTAATTTCCTTTTATGACAAAGTTACTCACCTAATTAACAAAGGGATGCCAGTTGATGTAATTTTTTTTTTTTTTAGTTTCAGTGAAGCTCTCAACAGTTTCTCACAGTATCTTTCTGGGCAAAATGCCCAGTGTACCACTAGGCAAATACAACGGGTGAACAATTTGCTGACAGGTTTGCAGCATTTAGTCCCTGAGAGTCAACCACACTGACATTACCTTTAGAACAAAACAGAGTAAATTTGTTTATAGTATTCCCCTCCTCTGCAGACATCTCAGGAATTACCAGCTGCAGTAGACCCCCTTTTGGCTGCTCTTGCCTTCACTGAGTTCTCTTTGGCCAGTGTAGTAAGGGAATGATGGCATCCTGTCCCTTTTGTACTACAGAACACTTCTCACCACGTATGCAGCTCTTCTGTAAGACTGGCTCATTTTCTTCCACTTTTACATTTTGAATCTGTACAAATCAATATGTTGTCAGGGAAAAAAAGGAAGAAAAAGCAAACAAACAAATAAAAAGAAGCAAACAAATACCAAAAATGCTCCAACCTCAAAAAATCTCAAATTATACAAATATTGATGCTCTTCCATACTGTTACCTGGCAGTACAGACCATCAGCTTTTCTGATCAACAGAGAAAGGCTATGAGATCTTTTTCTTAGGGGAGCTACAGCTTGGAAAGCATTTGTAAAATGCAACACCTGAAGCAAATCAGGGAGCACTGCCTCAGCCATTCATTGTGATGGATCTATCTTTCTGCAAATCTTCCCTAGTACTTTGATATCAGATTTAGTTTCTGACACTCATCTGATTTTTATGCTTTGTTTATAGAAATGTGGCATTACTGATAGTGTGCTGTGCTTGGGAGAGGAAGGGATGAACGCATGCACCTGCTTTTATGTTTTTCAAAGAGCTTTAAGATGGAGCTGATTGTGAAGGCAATGTACCAATTGACAGGCTGTGTCTGAGTAAAAGGAAAACAGTCTGCCTAGGTACTGAACTTTCAATTTAAACCACAAAGTTAGACAGCAAGTACTAATTCAGGAACAGGTGGCTTTTTGCTCATAATATTTTATGGTTTTCATTGCTTTACAGTGAAATGAGCTAACCCGCAGCTCCCCTCTTGACCTACCCAACATCCTCAAGTTTAGTGAAAAACAGGTGTTTGGTATCTTGGCTTTACCCTGAGCACTCCCACAGTCCAGCAACTCTTTAGCAGTCTACAGAGCTCCTACTCTTCACTTCATGTTGGAGGGCAAATAACGGAGCACATATGAAGTAATTGTATTAACTCAGCAGCTAAAAACTTTGTTCTTGGCTAAAAATGCAACAAAAGAACATAAACTCAGAAAATTCAGAAGGAAACTTATTATAGTGCAATTGTGAGAAGCCTGCAGCTACCAGGAATCACTTACTCATTAAAATTGCTGGGTTTCCCCTGTCCTGGTACCAGGCCTCAGGTAAAGCCTTAAACTGACACACAGACATTTGAATATACAATTTCTGCTGGAAGTCCTTGGATTTCATCTCCCTCAAGCTTTATGCACATAGTAAATGTTGCCTTCTACTGAAACAATTAATATTTATTCAGCCTCTTCTAGAAATGGAATTTTTTGTTGCAAGACAATGCCATGCAACATGGAAAAAAAAAACACAAAACCAATTGTAATGGACATAGTAGTTCCACTAATGTTTAAGGAAAGAAAATTAAATGAAAATGAGTTTTTATAGAAAATTCTAGCAGGCAGGTCAGAACACAGAGCAAGGGTCACGTGGAGTGTCACTGTTCTCTCACTGACAGACTTGCCCTGAATGCACAGGGAGCACTCGCTTTTTGGGATCACCTATTAAATCAATATGGGAAAAAAAATAATCTGAAAAGTATTTTTCTATTCTGTATCTTTGGAAAAGTCAATTCTTCATTATTTAAAATTTAAAAAAGCATAAATAACTTCAAAAAGAGATTAATAGACTGCTAGACAGAGAACTTGTGAAAACTATATACTGCTCGTCAAGGCAATTCTGATATTTAAGATGCATATTTCACATGGAAAATGTTATATAAATTCAAATTGTTAATTAATATGAACTAAATATGGGCTATTCAACCGAAGTGCTTATGGTTTCCACATATGATAAATAGCTGTAGAAGGAGATGCCTACTATTATATGAGATTGGTATTTTGTCTCAAGAGGTTCTTTTTGGGAATTACTGTTTTTAAACTGAATGTACTATGTGACCGAAGAAAAGGGAAAAACATCTGCCTCCTTGTGTTAGATCATTCTATGGGGGTCTGTAATCTTTTTTTCCAGCCATTCAAGAATAATGGAAGGGCAAGCCAAGTAATATTTAAAAACCCCAAACAAAATAAAAGCTGAAAAATGTATATACATAAAACAGATCTGCAAAGCTGAAGTGAAATATTTCAGAGTAATTGGCTAGTTGATTAATGAAGCCAGAAGGAAAATGTCCAGATCAGCATTATCATCATGTGTGCACATGCAGGCACGTGTATGTGTGTATGTTTCATGGAGTTCAGGTAACTGATATTTATACATTCGGATTTCTTTTGCTTTCATCAGAAGCCTTCATCATCTTCCTTAGAACTGATTTGTTTTTCTCATGGTAAGTTTCAGGGCTGACATCTAAACATCCAATTTCTGGATTGGTTTTAGGTTTTTCCCATTTTTCAAATTAGTTTTTCCAAAGCATTTAATGACAGTTACAAGTTGCATAATCAAATTCTTGGGTGGAAAATAATAATAAATAGTAATAATAACAACAATAATAAAATAAACATGAAACAAAACATTGTGTTAATTAAAATTCAGTCTGAAAACGCTGAAGACCACCAGCATAGCTATGACACCAGTCTCACTAAATACATGTCTGAGAAATGTAAACATAACGTTGATTCTTTCAGACATAGCAAAGCTGTAAAGTGCTACCAGTCTAGGGAACCCACTCTGTGAAGGCAAGTCACATAATTGGATGCTTCCATTACTGCATCAAAGATAAGTGTATGCATACATTTGTCAGAATTTATGCATCGCTACACATGAAACTGGAAGGTAGGGAACAATACAAATACTACTGAAGGGTTTGGTTTTGGAAATCAATTTTTTGGCATTGCACATGTGTGTGTACAAATATGTTTGAAAATGTGGCAAGAAATAAGTGAATGGGACAACTTGTGAGTCCCAGAGAAGAAAAACTTTGCATGGAAAGCAATGCCTCGGGCTGAGATGCAGGAGAGCTTATAGAAGGAGGGGTGTGGTTGTGGTTGTATCAGAGCACCCCACGTGCATCCTAAGTTTTACCAGGGGATCTGCTGTGATGAGCAAAAACTCAAAGCATTTTTACATCTTTGTGTAAAAAAATTCTGAAAGACCACAACCTATAAATGCTTGTGACAAGAAGCAGAGGATAGGAAATAAAGTCTGGGATAAAAATAGGAGAATACAGTGAAAGTGGTAGTTTGTAAAATCTGACAGTAAAAATACATGCTAGGAAGTCTTCACCTTTTGGTAAACATTCACTTAAAGTCTCAAGTTGCACTAGTGGGGGTTTAGACTAGATATTAAGACTTTCCTCACAGAAGGGGTGGCCAAGCAGCGAAGTGGACTGCCCAGGGAAGTGATGGAAGCATTTAAGAGGTGTGCAGCAGTGGCATTTAAGGGACACGCTCTAGTGATGGGATTCAGTGTGGTTGATCATTGGACTTGGTGATCCTGACCTTCCGACCTCAAGGAAAAATTATATGATTCTACAAGTTTAGAGCCCCTGAAACCAAATACAAGAGAGGGAGTAATCACACACTTTACAGATGAACTCCAGGGGACCTTCTACTTATAAACCACAGGGCAGAATGAAGCTGTTTGTGTGAGATGTCAGCAACTGTATAAACAAGAACCCATAGAAGCCATGCACTGCTCAGCAAGGTATATCTGACTTTTATGACCTATATCCCACATAAATGAGCTATAGAAAGTCACACGTACAGTGAGTGCAAGAATTGTAGGGAGTAAAACAGAACTGTGAGGAAACCTACATTCCAAAAAGAAATGAGAACATGAGAATAAGAATTGATACCTCGTCTCATCAGATTCATATGTGAAGGCTTTGTAGATTTTCTAAAGCACAACATAAACCTACTCTGCAACTTAGGAGAGCTTTATGAGACAGAGGACTAGAAAGTTAACAGCTTCATTTTCTGGTACAAATCTAATAAAAATGCCTGGTTTTAAAATATGTCCATCTTAAAGTCACAGATCAAGAATTATAGTATATTTCCTCCAAATATTTGTAATTATCATGAGGTAGTACAGAAGCCTTAAGAATGCAAAACAAAAAGAGTTCCTGAAATAAAATCTATTGACATTACCCCATACTTCATCACTACATACACAATAGTACAATATGCAATATAACTTCTTGCACGTGTCCAAATTCAAAAGGCCTGATGTGTACAGGAGAATAAGTAAGGCCAAAAAACTGCTGTCTGAGAAATCAAACTATTAGATTAAAAGGCTTTAAAATCAATCTGACCAAAAATATTTTTTTTGTCATTACGGTTATGCTTAAAAGAGCTTTTCTGGACCTGCTGTAGCTGAACCAAGCACTGCCTCTGTGCTGTTTTTTTTTAATGATCTCCTGATCACTATACAATCTTGACTAATTTCTGCAATTAGAGAGGCTCATATTCAAAGACTGAGATGCTAATGTTCTCAAATTAGTTTTTATGGTTTGGAGCTTTTAATTTGAGATTTAAAAACCATCATAGCACACAAAACCAAATAAACTGCAGCTAATGAAATTTGCAGAAGTGAAGTGCTCACAGAACATTTCTCACTAGCTTTCTTGGATGATTTATTGACAGCTGGTTGTAAAAACAATTTTATTAAAGGTCATAATGTTTGGCTAAAAAAAAAAAAAAGTTTAATTTATGGTGTAATTAGCCTTCCTGCAATAGGCATGATGCCAGACCCATCACTTTAAAACTTTGGCTTTGGAATAAGCTCTTGGTGGTTTTAATTATATCTTTGAGAATGTGTTCAAAGGCAAGACCTCAGTGATGTGGTGTTACTTTCCCTCTATAGCCATTTTATTGCTGTTATAATGGCCACGGTAATTGATTTACTTGTACCAATTGCTATATATATTGTACAGCAGTACCCAGGAGAAGCATAGCTGGGACGGTCATGAGGTGGCAGGAACAGGCAGTAGCCAAGCCCCATGCTCCCTGGAGGAAATCATTTGGGATCTGCTTTGTGTCTGATCCTACTCCTAGGTCCTGGGATAGTCTGATAGACTATCAGTGCCAGAATAGCTGGGCACCCCAAGTAGATATAGTTTTTAAAAATATCTTCGAAATGTTATCCCTGTCCTGCTGGCTCAATGGCAGGAAGGCAAAAAGAACACCTGATCCTCTACCTGTAGGGAAGCACTGTTGCTCCTTTGAATCTAGGACAAAGATATGGCTCATGTGTTTTCTTACGATTCTCCATATTATTCTTCAGTTTTCAACTTTATTTTTCTATCATATTTATCTGATTCACAAAATTTAATTTGCATCAAAAATTGTTATGAATTAAGTGAAAGAATTTATCTGCCTCCAGTATACCCTTTTCCAGTTAGACAAGAATAGAGCCATGAACACTAACTGAAGTGCTCACAGATGAGGTGTTAATCAGCAATTATCAGCCTGGGCCCTGAATTTTTATTTCCACTTATTTTCACTTTTTTTTGCAGTTATTAACATGGCGTATTCTAAGACCAGAAATCATCATGATAGTCAGATCCAGTACCAACAAAAATCTCCCAAATCCCTCCAAATTCAATAAGAGTTCCCATTCTAAACTTCAGACAGATATTTAACATTTGTATGTAGAGCCAAAGTCAAGAGAGCTATCACTGGCTTTTCTTTCCCAAAATATAGAGTAGCCACTGAAAAACTCTCTAAAGAGAAAACATTTTGATGAGCAGTCCCCCTGAGGATAGTTCCTGTGACAAATATAGAAGGCACCAGTCCAAAAGTGTCAGATGAATCATTCCATCCCCTAAACTATTCTACATACTACACACCCTTCACAGCAAAAGTTAACAAGAAATGTTTTAATAGAATGCAAATCCAGAAAATCTGACTAACAATTTAATTTAAAAATAATAAATTAAAATTTACAAATCTGTCATCTAACAAAGCAATACTTTTTTCTTTTTTTTTTTTTTTTTACTAAACACAGTCCACCAGGTACCATTACAAACCAGCTATTTGATCTGTCTTCATCACCTAAAGCCCTTTTAAAACTTCATCAACACATCCAACATCTCTGTCAATTTTTAAGAGGCTCAACAGAAAGAAAACTAGAAAAGCAAACAGTTTTGCTGCAGAAACTCACCCAGGAGGGACTTCAATTATCTCCCAGTGGGAGTTTCAAACTGGGCAGAAAAATCAGAAATGTTAAGATAAACTTACTATTAATTCCACTTCTTGACTAAAACACTGTTGAAAAGAAAAAAGACTCACAGCTGTGGGACACCTGAAATCTAACACAGAGCTGTCCAATCCAATTAACATTTTTCCCATTTGCAACTTCATTTCAATTCACAACACAAAACACCTCAGTAAGCTTCAGTCATCGAATCAATATAAATTCTAAAGAACAGCTTAAAATTTGTTAACAATGAATATGTACCCATGGAGTGAGGGTTGTGTAGTCCTTGAACATCCTGTCCCAGGAATAGAGGCATTTGGCAGAACAAACCAGTAGCCTGTAAAATTTTGTTTTCAAGAAGCCAAAATGACCCCTGCCAGGCCCTGCCAAACTCGATTCTGTCAGTTTTAGTGGCACCACGTAACACCTCCTTGGAGAAAATGGCTCTAGGAGGCATTAGTGCTGGGCATTAATGAGTGAGGTGGCTCTCCCCAGGGCTCTGCAGTTACCATTAAGCATGTAAAGCTGTGTCTAGACATTGTTGAAGCCAAAGCAAAAGGTAAACACATCCATTCTCTCTTTGAAAGTTTTCTTGTGCTTTTCTCAACTCACTCAACCGTCATTCTCTTTCTGTTGCTCTGTTTTCTAAGACACGTCATCACTTACAAGACATAAGCAGGGCCAGGAAATATGAAATTGTTCAAGAAAAGTTCTTTCTCCCAGTACCATAGAAAGTGTGAGGCTCAGGTTGGGGAAAAGCAGTGTGGAGTAGACAGTTGAGTAACTGCTCGTTAAAACTCTCCTTTGTGCTTTCATAGAAAGTCTGTGATCACCAATTAATTCTTTTTGTTTTGCCTTTAATAAAACAATGTAATATGGGTTTATAGAATCTCATGAGAACAAGAGACAGCACTTGTAATTTAATCTGGGAAAGACACATACTTCATCAAAAGAGCAGTTGGTTTCAATGATCTACTGAGAGTCCCAAAGGCTTCTTTTTCTAATTTTGAATACAATTATTAAATATTATTTGGCAGCATTGTGCTTTTTCTGGCTCGACTTCTTCAAAATAAATGTTTTATAATTAATTTTGTTTCAGTCCGGTTGAGTGATCTACAGTTAATTCCAATATAATTAAATCCTTTCTTTGCCCAAGATCCTCCCTTCTTCATCCCCACTTTTCCACTTTCACCGCTACCACCCTCCACACGTGGGTTGGGTATAATTGTGAGAGGGCTCAGACTGTTCTTCTTCCACTGGCAGAAAAGATATTCCTCAACCTTTCATAGGTTGAAGCCCATAGTGAGCTTAACCCTTTTTCTTTTCTAAAACATATACTGCATCTGTTTCCATTTTTCAAAGCTAATTGACATGTGATACATAATCTAAAAGATTTATTACAAAATTAAATCAAATGAAATAAACATATGCTGTACGCTAAATTTAATTATGAATCAGCTAATCAAGAAAATGGTATTAATTATGATATTTCCTAAGGAGCCAAGGGATATTCAGCAGTAATCACATATTGCAAGGACTGCCCCCTAAATCAAATAACTTCCCATGCCTGAGACTTCCAAATAAATAACCACCAGTTCTGGTAAAAGCTAAGAAAATTAAATGTCTGCAAGCAGCAATCCCAGCAATTTCACCACTAAGTTTGGTGTGGAGACATTTATGAGCCTGGTACCTCAGGGACACAAACTAGACCACAGTTACAGAAGAGAAGGAAGTAAAGTTGTCTTCTGTGTGTTGCCTAATTACAGAGTGCTGAAGCTTCATGTTGAGCACCACTTGGTATTTGGTTTTGCATAGCATATTAACATTAATACTGTCCTACTGCACATTCTGAATAAAGCCTGCTGCAATTAGAATGTGTATCATTAAACACTCATTAAACCCCAGAAATACAATGGTGAAGAAATAAAAAATAAACAAAAATTTGGAGTTCTTGTTTTATCTGAACTTGTTCCAAATAATTCTACACCAAATGCAATATTCTCTAACATATTCATGCCAATTCTATCAGTTTCTTTGCATACAAAAAGCTACAGAAAGCAAGTCTGAAAGCACAGCCCCTGTATGAAAACAGAACAGCTATTTTTAACTGTACATTATACCACACCAGTAAGCACTGTATGTGTTCCCAGCTTTCAGGTGTGAGTTACAGTTACAAATGTATTACTAATTGAACAGTTAAATATGCAGAACTATAATAAATATATATGTACTAAAAATCATGTAATTTGGCAAATACTGATGTTTCAAGCTCTTATTTTTCCTAGAATTTTCTCCACTTGGATCTTTATTCCCTGCAGTTATCCAGTAAGTGGCTACAAATAAATAAATAAATAAGATTTAGGGCAAAACATTAAAATTCAACTAGCAAAAATTATGTATGTTCACATCGACTCAAATTTTTAAATAGGTCAACACATTCTTAGATCCAGTGAGTACTTCCAGCACAGAGGAAAAAAGACATCTAATTTAAGTGCTTCGCCCTATATCCAACCTGGTCACCATCTGCATTGACACGTAACTGTATTTGCTGACCTACCTGCTCCACCTGACCTCCCTGACATAGCCAGCACTACCTTGTTTGATATAGAGGAAGAAAGCCCTGGCTGCTCCTCCCCCCTTCCTTTTGAAGCCCAATGCTCAGCCAGAGATAAATTTTCTATCTCGAATGTCCCTAGCTAAATCCTTTTTTCCATTTGTTCAAATGTCTGAACTGCATCCAAGCCATTCTGCAGATGTCGGCCTCCCTCCCCATCTGGCTCCCTACAGACAGCCTCACACACTATCATTGCCCTTCAGCCAAAGGCTGCCTGCACGCAAGCTTCTGTGTGCCCTCGCCAAATGCTGTCCAGCACTACTTCAAGCTGCCCCTGCCTATGTGAAATTGAGCACCTGCACGTGATGGATGAAGGGATGCCTCAAGTCTAAGGGATCTAAATAAGGTCATAGCCATGAATGTCGTTCCCAGTGCCAAAGGTACCGTGAGAACAGACGCTGAGCCCAATTTTAGATTTGACCTTTAAGCGTCAGTTAATTCCCATAGCACAGGTAAGTTTTATGATGAAGAGCTGTCACTGAAGGCACAGACTTCATTCCACATCAACAGGCAATAAGCTATCAGAGAGCAGCTATTTTCAGAGGCAGACCTGGGGTGGACTCCAGCCCATGATCCAGAAGACAAGATCCTGTTTCCCCAGAGCTAAGCACTGAGCCATTCCACTGCCACAGACTGACACACCTATTTTAGTTTTGCACTGGTTTAAACAGTCAGCATTTCTAAATTCAGTGTAATCCCATTTCCTGAAGAATTCTTGCAGCTGAATAGGGGAATTATTTTGAATTCAGATCACAATTTGCAACTGACTGAGCAAATAACTAACAGGTGCCTCATCTCCAAGCTCCACACTGCAAGTCTGTTTCTCTTAGAAGTAGGTGCTTCTATCTAAATTGCTTTAATGATAATATTTGATCGCTGGTTTGGGAAAAGAAGAGAAAAAAAATGGTTAAAACAGTAGTTCCAACTATGAACTGCTGACAGCTGTCATCCACACTTTCCAGGTAGAGTTACAGTAATGTTCCCTTTTAAAACAACCTTCATTCTGGTCAACCACACTGAGATAATCAGCATATATATCAGCTTTCTCCAAAATGGAGAACAAATCTACAGTGGCTGTTGGAGAGGCAACACTGAATGAAAATAAGACAATATCCATAAGGTATACCCTTCCCTGGATACATTCATATTACTCCCATTAGCGGTAGTGATTTCAAAACCTATTTTCTTAAACCATTAGATCTCAAGAGATCTCATAAGAAACCTCGATCACACTCAATCAGCAATTTTGCAGGTGGTCTTCAAAAACAAGTCATTGGTGCTTATGAATCAGTAGTTGCCTCTTTCCTCGTGGGTGAGCATGTAAGTAAATGTATTCTCTAATCCATAAAGCTGTCGTGTTATAAAATCAGTGACAAACAGGCTTTAGGAAACCTTTCTTCCTTTACTAGAAAGAATAAGAAAGATCAAAATGTTTTACAGAATATTTTACACTAGCACACTCATTTTGACTGCATTTGAAATGGAAAAGTTTAATATAGTTGAACATATTTTAATCTTAATATTGGATTTTTTCCCTATAGAAAATTCAGGGATTGACTCTTCCTCTTAGCTCACGACGAGGTAAATACTACACTACGCTATTGCTGCAGTTTGGAGTGCATCTTAAAAATCAGCCTTTTCTGTTGCTGTTAGGTTTAATATTTACATCATTTACAAGTAGCAGTTACTCTTAAACTTCAATCTCTGAAACAAAGACAACTCCAGATTACAGTATGTTTGCTAAAAATACCATATGTTTTTTGTCTGATGTAAATGTATTTTTCTTCCTTTCCAAAATATGCTGTACATAATTTGTAAACTATTCTTGAATAATTTAGGACAAATGCTACTACAGAGACAGAGAATATCATTATTTATGTCTGTCAGTGGCATGTACATTAGACAAACAGTGAAGCTCAGTTTTATACACTGCTTTACATCAACCACCTTATTAGCATTCCATATCTTACCTCCTATAAAGCTAGGTTACTGTTGTGGCAAAAGAACAACAAAAAAAAAACAACAGAGAGCCAGGCTCCTGCACCCCACAACAGCCACCAGCTCCAAGTCTGCACAAATCAGAGGGGACTTTCTCCAAGGACCACTGAAGTCAGCAACAGCATTGTCTGATAGGCGCTATTCCTGCCTGCTGGTTCATAAATATGGTTTTTATTATTTATCTTACCTCACAAGGGCTACATTAACTGATGTTTTTTGTGCACACAGAAGTTTTCAGTAAAGCATTAACAGAACTTTTTCTTCTTGCTTTGTAGTAATCATTTTCTGAATTCCTTTTGGTTTTCTGTTTGGCTCTTGTTCCCTGGGATGACCATGTGAGTAGTCTTAAACCTCCAGTGGGACAAGCTGAGGAAACTAGTTTTTTCCATATCAGTTGTTTGTGCTCGATTTCTTTGAGATACATCGAAAGCATATTTACATTTGCCAACAGTGAGAAGCAGAAATGAAGCTTCAAGCTGTATTTTATCCCTTACAAACTTGATCTGTGTGAAAGCCACAGTTCCTTCCTGAATGTCTGCTTGCCAGATGGAAATTTATCTTTAAAATCTGTACAGTAGTGTGATATTACTGACATGTTATTTCTGTGCAGCATTGTCTGTTCAGTGGTGTTCTCTTGAAAAAGAATGATCTATCCATTTTAAACTCAAGATGTAATTGTCTATTAGTATCCCACTGATACTGTGAGGGCCTTTAATCATGCTTAAGTATGAAACAACTCACACTGAAGTTTGCTTTTTTTCATGCTTGGTAAAGCAAATACAAAACATAGCAAGCCACTAGGCTGATGCAGTTCACTTACAAAGACACTATTCATACACTTCCATTTTCAAATGTTTGTCGAAGTTAAATTAATTTTTCTAAATGAATAATCTATTTCATTTTACTTACATCTATGACTTACTTAGGTGGATTACTTAATCATCACAAAAATACTACATAACATGCAATATTTCAAACCAAAACTTTTCAGAATACTCTTTTTCGTTTTTCACTTTCATCCAGAACACCTAGTAAAACTAATCAGAGATTCCCTACCGGATTAATCTCTTTCTGCCTTGCCATTTTCAATACCCAGAGCTTAACAAGCTTGTAAGGACTTTACCATCTGTGAAGGTACCCCTGATTTACATTGATATAAGAGCATCACATCCTTCAAAGTTACTTCTGCACAATATTCACATCCCAGAAAATAGCTCAAATAATGTTCTAACAGCCTTCTCATAGCCATGACCAGGCCCAGGTGAGGACAGCTTTTCTTGCCTTTAATGTCTCTGAATGAACACTGGGCAGAACCACAGACTTCACCTCCTAACAAATCTTTCGCATAGCTGCTCAACTACCTGAGGAGAAGACCACCAGCTCAGAGATTAAGCCACTCCCTTCATTTAGCCAGTTTGGGAATGTAGAGCTCACACGACATGATGCCACCTGGTGCTAAAAGAGTGGCTTCAAAGGATCCAACTATTCATCAAGTAGAGACTCAAATGCGATAAGTCCTGTTAAAAACCAGCAAAGTCTGAAGTAGTTTAACTGAGAATAAACAATATTAGGCAGCAATTGATAGAGAAAATGTATTTTCCTCTTAATTGGGTCTCACTGCTAACATAAACATTCTCTGATGTGCAGCCTGGGTTTTGTGTGCAATAGGACTTCAGCCTCTCCATTCTCCATGTTTGAATACAACCAAAGTGTACCCTGACCTAACCCTTTTCTAATAATCTTCCCTAGTGTCTCAAATTTCTGGCTCAGCTAACAAAGGGAGTTTTATTTCACAGCTTTGTCTTTGAACCTTGCCTTTCCATACTTCTTCAGATGAGGTGAGAAGGGCTAAAAGGAACGATATTCTTACCTATAAAAATTTCCCCCGGAACGAAAGAAAACATTGATTAGAGTAGCTAATATTCTGGGTTTTGTTTTGTTTTGTTTTGGAGTGCTTATTGTTCCAGCTGCATTGAAAACAAGTTTGGTTGCATTCACGCTTAGGAACCATCCCAAACAAAGGATGGGGAGGAACCCTGCACTGTTTCTGTGGATCTCTTGCTTTTACACTTCTGGGAATTCCAGAACAGAGCCACTGCTGATCATCTGCTGCAAGGAAGGGCGGTGAACAGGACACAGGACTGAACTAAAAAACTGTACTGTGAGTATCCAAATTTTTTCAGAACCAAGCTGAGAGAATTACATTCTACAAACCCTAGTGCCACTGAGGGGTGATTTATGACCACACCCTGACTTCAACATGCAAACCACGTACACAGCTCAAGGGCTCACTCTCTGCTCTTAGTTATCTCAGGAGATCAACTACCTCTCTTTCCAGCATAGCTCTTCCCCAGTTCAATAAAGCCACACCGTCTGGCTGCTTTCTCTCAGGATGCACTGCTGAGCATTTTTCCATCCCTCTCCTCTCCAAACTGGACTGTTCCAGGGGTTCTACCCCTGGGCAAGAGAGCAGAGGAGCTGGGCTGCTGTTGAGATGGGGCACTGCAGCAGAAGGAGATGTAAAAGGGGAAATAACACTCTGCAAAATGTTAGATTAATCCCAAACTTTCCCCAAACAACTTTTTTCTGGCATCACTTTGTGGTAAGAAAAAATCAGGCAGAAAGAAGGCTTTCTTATGAAAGTTAAAAGGGAGAGACTCGTAATAGAAAACAGATTAGAAGTTTAACTACAGAATTACTATTGTACTTCCATAACACACAAACCACAGCATTCAAAGTTTTATATAATCTATCAAAACCTGCATGACTTTCCCATCACACCATCCAGTAGGCAAGCCTTACAAAAAGCATTTTCCCCCCATACTTATCAGCGTTATTCCTCTCATTATGCCAGTCACGGGCTCTGTGTTTAAAGGGCACAGTAGGCACCTTCTTCAGGTTTTATTTTTACTCTTCTGGTGCCCTCCAGATTAATGAGTACTGAGCCCCTGCTCCTGCTGCTGTCAGACCTCTTCTTCATTTTTTGCTGACAGCCAAACCTGCCCTTCCTCCTTTCCATTTGATGTAGAATTTATACCAGCCACATGGGAAAAGGAGGAGCAGCTTCAACCACTGCCTTTAATCTCCACGTGAAAGGCAAGGCAACGATAGGGCAACAAGGAGCATTGAAGTCTTCACTGTAAATGTCGTTGCTCATTACAAGCTCCTTCTCTAGGGACAAAAAATCTTCAAAGGGAAACTGCTCTGGTCTCACACACGCCAGCGTTCCTTTGCACACACGCACCTTTCACATGTGGTTTCCACACAGGAAACAATTACTGTAATTAATAGACCCAAATAACCCCAATATTCATTTAGAAATGCACTTCAAATTGACAGAGGCATGAAAAAAAGTGGCTGTATACTTGGGTCTCATTACCCATGTGGACTAAAATCCTGGTCGTGTATATATAGACTGTCAGGCTCTGCGTTCTTCCAGACCTATCACATCAAATTCAACTCTGGCACAAAACAAAATATGCTCAAGGTTCAAGTCTTGTCCAGGAGGCACTCAGACGCTATTGCTTCTTCCCATGATACCTAGGAGCTATTTTGTCTGGACTGAAATAGATGTGATGGACACTGGCAATAGGGGAGGGCTTTCATGCCTTGAGGTGGTGGCTGACATTTCCTACAGAAGATTAAGTTAAGGATTCTCATTTGCCCAGCTGAGAGCATTTACATTTGCTTAAATTACCATTTCTCAAAAAAAATCATACAATCAGTTGGCAGGAACCTACAAGGATTATCAAGTCCAACTTCTGGCTCCACACAGCACCATCCAGAAACCAAACCTTATGTCTGAGAGCATCGTCCAAACGTTCCTTGAACTCTGGTAGCTCAGAGCCATGCCCACCTCCCTTTCCCTAACCCCCACCAACCCCCCTCCCCTCTCCCCCCAGCTGTTCCCTTTGTCACTGTCACAGAGAGCAGAGCTCAGTGCTACCCTCTGGTCCCCGCTCCCCTCAGCTCCTCTGCTCTAGCAAACCCAGGGACCTCAGCCGCTCCTCATAGTTCTTCACCCCAAGACCCTTCACCATCTCTGTAGTCCTCCTTTGGACACTCTCTAATAGTTTTAAGTCCTTTTTGTACTGTGATACCCAAGATCAGGCTGTACCAGAGCAGAGTGCGACAATCCCCTCCCTCAATCACCTAGCAATGCCATGCTTGATGCATCCCAGGGTACCATTGACCCACTTGGGTGCCTGTGTACACTGTTGACTCACATTAAACTTGCTGTTGAACAAAAAAGCATCAGCATATGCTATATTTTTACTGTTTTTGCCATGAGTAAGAAACACGACACAATCGTGTTGATGAACGGATAAATAATGTCTGTTGGTTATGATAGCTCTTACTTACTGCTCCCTGAGCACAAACAGCCACATGCCTTGCACTCAACAACGTTTAGCACCAAGCCTGGCAAGTCTCTCTGTGTAAGTCCACGAGTCTGTAAGTACAAGAACTTCCTTTGGGTGGGAAGGTGGAATCCAGCTGCTCCTCATCAGGTGAATAACAGCAGGAAGGAAGAGCCTAACAGGGAAACGGTATCTGACGGTGAAGCAGGAGAGCTGCCACTGAGCAAGGCCATCAGTGCTGAGCATCCTCCTCTTCTCAGGGACCCTGTCCAGGACCCAGTTCTTCCGTGCCTTGAGGGGACACAGGAAGCAAGGTTCGTCTCTGTGGTTAAATGTCTCAGCCTTGCATGGAGAGCTCACTGCAGTGGGTCTGGTTTGCTGTGAGCCTGAGATATAATGACGGCTTGCCTGGCTGGAATAACACAGTGATGTATTCTTTTCACCTCGTTTCTTTTCTGTAATGGTGCTGAGGAAACCCAGGCCATTTCAGCTGGTACTACAGCTTGATGTGTTGCTCAGTTCACATATCTCACATGAATCACCCATTTAATTTTGCACTCTTACTTTAGCCTTTCAAAATAAAGAATTTGGGGTGTTTTTTGTTGTTTTTTTTTTTAAGGCCCCTGGGAAGAGTATGTTAGATTTGACTTCTGGTATTTGTCTTTCAGATGTTTCAGCAAAATTAGTCAGATCTGGAAAATGTTGCCCTTTACCTGGTAATTCAGGAAACCAAAGAAACTAATACATTTATCAACTGAACAGAAACGGCCCTCTGGGTTTCAACAAAGTTCCCTTTTGTTGTATATACTAAATTCCAGTTAATCAATTTTCTACACATCGTAATGTTTTAGAACAAAGGTTGAAATGACAGTGAAACTTGATTATTATAGGTCATTGCCTGCAGAATAGAGAAAAGAAAGTAGCATTTTATGGTGACATCGTGCACAGAAATAAATCTAGGAGCTCTTTCAGACAAGAAAGGCCACAGTAGTTCAGTTCAGACAGTTAAAGGCTTTTGTATTGTTCTAGGGGCCATGAGCAGACAACGCATTAAAAATAAATATATGATGAAACAAGAACAGGAGGGTGAAAAATTATGCTTTAATTGGTACCCAAGTGAAACTCCCTCATAATAGATGTTGACAAAAGAATCAAAGACGTGCCTAGTAGCGCACATACGCTCCAGACAGCATTCCTAAATCAGCTTGTCATTTATGAGAGATACTTTTTCCTCTCGTGCTCACTTGCAATTTGGATACACATAGTGGCATCTGATGGCAAAATAGCTTGCATGTCTTTCTCTACACAGGAGGTTGGGAACAAGCAGCCCTGAGTATATTTACTAATTAGGAAATTTGCTCAATCTGCCTCTTCCATGTGGTTGCTGGTTTATAAAGAAAGTGTGAGAGAATGTTCAGCTTCCAGAGAGTGCACTTTCTAAACAGGAACATGCACTATATGCCCTGGTACAGAAGAACAGCTGCAGCATTGCCAACTCAGTATTTTACTACAAGGATTAACCATTTGGCAGTTTTTCCACATCCTCAGCTTCTGAAAGCAAGAGCAGGTTTGGGGTTTTGTCTTTATTGCTTCAGAAGGATGTAAATTTTATGTCATGTAGCAATGAGAAAAACTGGAATGTAAGACCAAAACAGTTCTGAAGACATCAGAAGCATTACACAATGCATTCTAGCATTCTAAGAAAACAGTTCTAAATGCATAAGTTCATAGAATCATATCAAATCTTTTCCTAACACAACTATAGTCCTCTGATCAACATTACCCATATTTGGAATAAAGTCTGGGAACAGCTCCATGCTCAGCCACATGAGCTATACATCTGATGTTCCACTATTGCCCCAAACGATACTGTATCAATCACTTACAAACCATTGGTGAGGTCACAGATCACACCAGTTGGATCTCTGCTGTCAGCAGCAGATCTCTCGACTCATAGGTAAACACTCAGTTCCTTGTAAATCAGTTTAAACAGTGTGTGTGCACACTCAGCTCTACACATCTGGAGTTGAGTCCCACCCAAAGGTCCACATCCCTGAGCTTCAAATTTCTGTGGCTTTTGCAAAAGCAGGCAGTGTGGTAGAGGAGACTTCTAAATAGAGAAAAGTTCCCCGTAAGGTTCAACCACAGTTTCATGCATTTGTATCAGAGACAGCCACAGGGATGTAAAGTCCTGCTGCTCATGGGAAGTGCATCTTTTGAATTCTCATAACTCTGGTGGGGGGAAATCTCAGAATGTCATGTGATTTTTATACTCAGTGTTTCTGGAATATCAAGTCTCCTAAGATGACAGAGTTACTATCACAGGGGATGAGAAAGGTATGCAAATACTCACACCAGGGTGGAATTACAGCAACCATCCCTGGAGAAACCCTGTGTGACAGACTGTGCTGCTCTGAATATGTCAGAGTTAGGAGAAGGAGATGAACTGGTGTCTCCAGATTGCCTCTTCTCCCCTGAGAAACATAGCAGCCCCCTACATCGTGCTATCCAGAGACCACAAGCCCTGAAAGTAAAGTGCATCAGTTGCCATACTGTGTTGGTCTGAAAGTCTGCAAGCACAGCCCAGCTTCAGGCTCACTTAGCAGCAGCAGAAAACACATACAAGATATACATCCATACAAGCCCGGGCTTCCTTCAGCTCCATGAACTCAGCAGGGGAACACAGGCCCCTCCACATATGCACAAGGCACTGCCGCAAGCCACTGGCAGAGGGATAAGGAGGAACTGAACTTTAGCCCACGAAGATTCCTCTTCTTTCACATAATATTCCCACATGACAGCTGAAATAACAGCTGTGAATGGTTTACAGAACTCAAGTGAAGGAAAACTTATTTACTTTGATTTTTGTTTCTGAGCTGTTGATGTTTCAGCGATAAAGCTGCCATATATAAATATGTGTAAACACGAACAACCGCAATGCCTCTGCAGACTCATCTTTTGGAAGGGAACTGTGTCACTTCACTCCTCACAGAAACTTGGATACAAGTTTCTTTTTATTACTAATTCCTCACAAAGGGCTGCATCTTCTTACTTTAGTTTCGCTACTTTCGTATGCGGTGCAGCACTACCCCCATGACTCTGGTTTGCCTGCTGATGGGAGGCAGATCCACAGGAATGCACCAAGATCATAGAGCAAATTCAGCAGCACTGCAGAATAAAAGCTTGCTCATACTTCTACTGAAGGGTCCCTGAGTTTTTCAAGGGACATTGCTGAGCAAGTTTATAGAATTGTTCAGGAGACATCTTCATATACCACAATATACTCAAAATTATCTTCAGATAGAACATTTGATCCCCTGCTGGGTGACATACACCTCTTTACCTCTCCCTTCATTTTACACAAAGCAGGGGAAGGGTGACCCTAAATTCCCAAATTGGAAAACACAGAGTCATATTTCACTAAAACCTTGTAAAACCTTTTGAACTCTAAAGGCAATGGAAAAGCAACACGCTTTTCCTTTGTCCCTACTGTTGGGAAGTCATTCAGCTTAGAACCTGAAGAAAAGCAGTACAATTAGAAAATGCAGAATAAACATACGAAAAATTCATGAAGGAAAAGTGAAATTCAGCTCATCTTCAGAAATTACTGTTACAACGCTACCTGATCTCTCCACTCTGACCTGGAACCATACTTTGACCTGAAAATGCATTTGCTGAGCAGCCAGGCATTACCTGTCCATGGCCATTGACCTTCTAAATCAGCTTCAATTCTTCCTTCCAGCAAAAGAGGAGAAAAAAAAAAAAAAAACTCACAAAAACCTCAGAGTGGGAGACAAAAAGTCTGCAGGAGAAGGTTGCTTCCATTTAGTATCTGGATAAAAACGTCAAGCAGTTAAGCAAGAGGACTCAAGGAAATAGAAGATGCAGAAGACAAAGCAGAAAGCTGAACAGCATAGATAATGCTCCTTTCACCAAGATAAACATTTTCAGTGTCTGTATATGGCTTGGCTTTTTCAAATGAGTGTTGGGTATGAAAGGAAACAGGAGGCAGGGAATGGGAAGAGAAAGGACATTGCCTCTGAGCACTTAGGAAACATACGCAGTGAAGAAGAGAGCTGAGCCTGAAGGATGAATCTTGCTCTATTTGCCCAGGCAGCATTCTTATTAACATCCCAAGCATCTGACTCAGGAGCAAACTTATAACTTCTTGCTCATCCTCAACAGGCAGTGTCCCACCTCAGCTTGAGCACCTGTTCTGTGCAAGAGGATGAGGAGGCAGAATTTAGAGGAAGACAGGATTCAGGAGAGACAGCTGCCACGTACAGATGCTCAGATACCCCAGCGTAAAATCCTCCTGAGTGGAGGACAGTATTAGAAAGCAGCATACATTCATTTATTCCCCACCCTGCTTACACCCTTACCATCAGTGAGTCCAGACTATTTACTTCACAAGTAAACATCATGATATTTTTCGCAGATTTATTCCTAGATAACTGGCACTACTTTACGCAGTAATAAATGGAAAACTCACCAGCAGTTACATGCTCAATGTGCAATAAAATTAATGAACAGAGGTCTATGACAAGACATCAGTCTTACCAGCATTGCATTTCTGACATAAATCAGCAAAAAGCAGCTGCAGCAAATTTAATTCTGGATAATCAAGAGCTATGCAATAGTAATTCTTATTCACAAATACAGGCAATGCTTTTGCCCTAAAATATGGGACTAATAACACAAACTACAGCAGCCAAGAGCAACAGATTTCTTACAGCACCAATATATCTGCAGAGCCTAAGAGATCAGGGAAGATGTCAGTACACAGATGAGCATATATCAGAACATCTAATAAGTACTCAAGGTCTAAGCCTCTTCAAGCAGTATGGTGTCACCACAGGAAGCAATCCTTTTGGGTGCTTCCCGCCACAAGGAAAAGGCTTTATGGAATCACAAGTGGAGTCACAGATTGGCCCTGAAATTAGTCACTGTACAGAATGCAATTGCATAGAATCATTGAGGTTGGAAAACACATTTAAGATCTAGTCCAACCATCAACCCACCAACCTCATGCCCACTAAACCACGTCCCTCAGTGCCATAATTCCATGGTTCTTGAACACCCCCAGGGATGGTGGCTCCACCACCCCCCTGGGCAGCAGCAGTTGCAATGCTTTACCATTCTTTCTGAGAATAATTTTTTCCTAACATCCATCATACCATGTCTACCCATGTAATGGTAAATATAAAACTGCTTGCAGAATCCAACGCCATTTGCAAGCCGTGTACCTGGATACTGTTCAGAGGGGCTCTTTCCAAAGCCTCTGTCAAGGAAAACCTTACCAACACAGATCCTGACAAAAATCTCACCACTATTTTATACCAGATTAGAACCAACTGCAAGCACTAGCTGATAAAGCCTATTAAAAATAAGTTAAATACACACAATGGAGTTTTTGTGCATGAACTACAGGTATGGTCTTTCTGTGGGACTCCTCAACTTCAAGTCTACAGCAAGAATGAAAACATGAGTGCTGATATCAGCAGTCTTCTTCTGCTGAATACTGAATATCCTTAACTCCCAGAACTGAGCGGCTCCTGCAGTTCTCATTTCACAGAAAAAGGCTATTAGCTCCATTAGCATTCTCTAGATCCATTACAGACAGTAGAGTGATCCAAATTTTGTAGGTGTAGACCTACAACGTTGTCTAAGAATCTTTTACACAAAATTGGAGGTCTGGCACTCTTCTGTGGGTGCCCCTCACACAGTCACAATCTGTATTTCCTGCACTCAAATGATGTGATCACTGAGCACTCCGGAACAGGGCTGAGATTTTATCTTGCAGTTAATATCAATCCTGTCAACAGAGGCAGGATGTCAGAGTAGCTAGTGATCAACCTGGCCAGAAAGTCTGTAAACGTTTCCATGACATTCCTGTGAAATTTCCACCAACACGAACAGCACAGACAGAAAGAGTCTACAGGGTAACTGCAGTAAGAATGAAATCATGCTTGTTCTTCCATCCAGTATTCCAGAGACATATCATGCTAATTCTTACACATCACTGCTCAGTTGTAATCATTTTTGTTTGGCTTGGCAAAATGGCTATAAAAACAACAGAACTATCGTTGGGGGAGAGAAGTGACTTAGATCATGTTCCCATGTCATTTTTTCATGATTTCTGTAAAAGTATAATTCCCACTAATAAATTGTTAAGACCTATAAAAACCACGCTAAGAAAAATCTACACGATGGAGTAAGAGAACATAAAGCCCTTCCAGCTAAGATGGAGCTCACTGTACAAAACCATTAGTACTGCCATTGCTTTGCACTTTTGACCTTCCTTTGTTGAAGCAGTCATGATATTTCCTTGTTCCAAAATATAATGTCACACAAATAAAAATACATATAAAGTACTTGTTAATTAGAGTATTTAGGTAATGTATAAGAGATGTGGGAAGCTTGTTGTAGGTCTGAAATGGGACAAATAGCAGCAAGATATCATACCTGAGTGCTGTTTTCAGATAGCACAGGTCATATTTCATTCAGAATGCAAAGACAATGGAAGTCCTCTTTCAGGAAAAATCCTGGGTAGCACCTCTAGCCTCAAGGATGTTATGATTCATAGGTGAATGTGAAAGCTTACATTACACAAGAGAAAATTTCAGAAATATTTATTTTTATCACACATCCAAGTGTGTTATTCTTTATACTTGGCGAAAGAATGTATGTAAGGAGGCTGCCCAAGAAAAAAAAAAAAAAAAAAAAAAGGATGTTGAAATTCCCACTGGCAAAGCACACAGAGAGTAAAAGGCCTGAGAAAGGTAAAAAGAAATGCCCGCATGTGCAGCAGAACTACAAGTTTCTCCAGAAGCAGTCCAGCATTCCCTGCATAGGATTGTTTAGTCACTTACGGAAAACAGCCCATTTATAGGTAAACTTTATTAACATTTCTATCCATCTCCACAGCATTCATTGATCAAGATAACAATAAGAAGCCTGGGGAGATGGAAGAAAACAGATCTGTTGTAACCATCCTGCTAGCCCTAACTCACGTATTCCACCATGAGCGAGGTCTGCCTGGCTTAGCCAGAAGCTCACAATTAATATTACTATTTGGGGTTCCTAAACTGTTGTATAAAATATAAACCATACCCTACCTTAGTATTTTACAAGCACTACTCTCATTATGAAAGGGTTAACAACCACTGAAAATTAATGTAGCATCAAGTATCAAGTTGTTTAGAGAATCAACTATGCCTACATTCTGCCAGCAGTAAACATCAATTAACAATATCTGCCATCACTGACATAAATCAAAACTGCCCCTTTTTTTCTCCTGGGCACTGCACTGGAAAATATCAGAACAGCAAAAGTACGTGGAATGTTTCTTACAATTTTTTTTATTAATGATAAAATATTGGATGTCAACATGCAATGCTTTACGCATTGCATCAGACAGCTCTAACAGTAATTGTGATGAATGGAAGCGAAAGGGCCAAGGTTACAGCCATTTAAGAAGGCTCTGTGGATTGAAAATATTAGGATTGATTAAAGGTCAAATACTTTATGGATTTATCAGTGTTGTATACATTTTCTCATGACACAGAATCACTTACACTACCTACGAAATGAAATAGAAATGGGCTTCAAATCAGATCATTTTTAAGTCTTTCACTTACATACAGGCTTAGCCACTGAGTATAATTAATGGCACTGAAACATTCTGATTAGTCAAGCAATAAACCAGCCAAGCCCCCACACTCCACCCTCCAATAATTCCTCTAGCTTCACTCAGGCTCATAGGTAACAGTCATACTCAATTAGCACTCAGTGTTCACAAGCACACTAGCTGGCAAAAGGAGTGTTACTACAATGCTGTTTAAAATCTGCATATATTTAAGCCTCTTGACTAAAATTTAACTGCTATCTCTAACATGATAAATTACCCATGGTCTATCATCCTTGTTTACTGAGAAAACAATTTAGGATAGATAACTATGAACTATCTTTGACTCTAGAACTTTTCCAGGATGCAGACAAGCTGCTGTCTCCGTTTATCTCACAGTGGAGTTGAGCTGGCTTTCCTGATGTCTGTATGTTAATTAGGATAGAGCAGAAGCAGCTCAAAATGTGGGAATCCTTGGTAAAGGGCCTTGAGTGTGGACCTTCACTTAAAGAAATTGCATAAGACAACAACACTGATTTTGATGACAGGACTTCACATTAAGCTGAAACTCCACAATATACCTAAACATACAACTTTTCAAAAGTTTTTGAAGGAAGTGAAATGAGACTGATGCCCCAGTCTTTCACATAAGAACTGGAAGTAGATCCCCAGTGGAGGGGATCGTGCTTTCATTAAGCTCTGTACCACATTGCTCTACATCAGTAGCTCAAAGGGCTTTTTTGAAGCCCTTCCAGCACAGTGCTACTTCTGCATTAAAGTCCTAGTCTGGAATTTTCGGTACACTAGAGCTTTTGAACTGTACTGAGAATGCTAGAGGAAACTTGATAGGAATTTGTCATACTTTTGGGGACACTTTTTGCTACATCTCATACATTCACACAGCTGACCAAGGGATGCAAAGGAAGAAGAGCTTTTCTTTACGCAGGGTACAATTTCCTTCTGTTCTGAAGGGCAGCCATAACACTGATCTCTTCCCATGGTGGCAATATCACATTCACTAAAGAAACCCTTCCTGGTTCTCTGAGTTTCTTCTGAGTTTCCCAAAAGATGGCATAAAATGCTGTGCAGTACATATGGAAAAACATGTCAGTTTAATCAGTAGATCCATGAAGAAGGGCCCTCGTGGGACCATTACTTTTTGCTACATTAAACTTGTCAGAGCTGAAAGAAATGTATTTTGCATAGGCTGTTCTATTATTAGCATTGTGGTAACTGGGCAAATCTTGCTCTCAGTTACCCTGAGAGGTGCAAAATCCAACCTCAATGGCTTTGTACACAGCAGCATTGAAAGCTGTTTGAAGTGGGTGTCTATCTCTTCACTCAACAGCTGTGAAAAGGCAGCATAGGAGATATCCACAGAGACCTCTGCAAGGGACAAAAGACTTCTTTGCATTTGAACAACTTCAGCATTTCTACATCCCATCTTCTGCAAGAAGCTGCTGTTTTCCTGAAAGTGTGTTCATAGGATCATGGAAGCACTGAAGTTGGAAGAGACCTCTAAGGTCAAGTCCGATCATTAACTCATCACCACCACGCCCCCCAAGTGCCACATCTACACATTTCTTGAACATCAACACACATCTTTCAGTAAATACCTGCTTAGTAGTAAGAGCTTTGGGATGTTTGCAAGAGAAAAAGAGGTTAAAGCAAAGGAATAGAGGCAACCAAGTTTAAGTTTCGGTCTCCAGCATGTGCCAATTTGTCATAAATTATGATTCTATTAAATTTGATAGCAAGGTCCAGCAGGTGGACATAAGAAAAGTCAGAACTGTTTCCTCAGCAAAGCAGCTTTAAAGAATAACACCCATTTAGTAGCATAACATTTGATTAAAGTAGGCTCAAATATCCTAGCTGTAAAGGTTAAACATAGACATGTGTGTCACACATGATGCTGTAAGTGATGTAATGTTGATAGACCCGTAACAACAAAAAACATTCCAATACAGCAATTTGGCAGCAAGTTTGATACCACTCAAAATACAATTAAATGCATATAACTTACATGGCATGAGAATCAGAGTTCTTTAAGAATACTACAATATTTAGTTGAAACTTTTCAAAATATTTAATTACATTTCAAAACAACTGCTCTGCTTTTAAAATGACAATTCTTCAAGCAGATTTGTACTGTTCAAGCTAGCACGTATCTGATACATATTTAAAACTGTAATAATGGGAGAAAAAGACATGGACAAAGCCATCCGTGAAGAAAAAGATTTGGGGGTCTGCTCGCTCTTAGCTTTCAGATGAAACCTACAAAACATTCTCACCCCCAGAGATCTCTGAATGGCAATATCAAAATCTGTAAGGTGCCTATAGAGAGAAATCCACAGCATAAGTCCAATGCTAGAAAGGGGATATTAATTGAGAAAAACAAGGAGTTTTATTGTCCTGCTCATATCATATGATGCACACTTAATTCATTTATTTATTTTTTCTAATAGTCTTATCCTTTTATATTATTATAGAGCTTCAGAAAAGCTCAAGGTCTAGGGGGAAGTTTAATGTTTGCTGTTCTGGGTTCATTTGAAGCCATACATTCAAAGAGGACAAAATCACTTTTAAGTCTGCCTGTAGGAAATCCATCTTGGCAACCAGACAACTAGAATTAGTTATTAAAGGCATGTCAAATGAATAAAGACACCTCTGTAAGGAAAACCGCAAAAGCATTTACTTTTTCTAATATGAATAGTGGCCTAATACCAAATCAGCTTTCATTTTCCACTCTCCCTTCACCTCCTAGACCAGAGGTCAGATCCAATAAAGACTAACGCAACTGAAAATCATTTTGGTTTTTCGCATGTATTACGTAGCAGCTGTGTATTAAATTGAGCTGCCTGGAAATGAAGCAAACTCCTATAATCTGATGTGGCAATCTCCTAGTGGTACTGGTTCACTGCAAGGGAAAGAAGTCAGCAGTATTATTAACGGTCAGAAGACACACCAAAAAGAGTAGGGAGGGTGTTCCCCACTTCAGAGGAGAAAAATAAGAAGTAGAGCCTTCTAGTTCTGTAATGAAAAATTAAGATACTGAGACAACTAAGTTCAGAATCAGTCTATACTTCCTCAAGTATTATACCCTTCCTGAAATCACTCAGTCAAGAAGACAAAATAAGTATTTTCATGGCAGAAAAGAGTGGAAACAACTCCTGGTTTTACCAAATACTTGCTATATCATGCCTTCTAAATTCCTTAGATCAAAAGAAGAGACTTTGGGATCTCCTGCATAAGAAAGCAAAGGATCTGTGCCATGTAACTGTTACATCTGCCCCTGCAACTTTGCTTGAAAATGTGCAATTCGTGTACGTAACTGCTGTTTTAAATCTTCCTTATCAGAACACAGTCAGATTTGACCAAGGTCCAAAAACAAGTGTAAGCTCTTTCTTTTTCTAAACATCTTGGCTAAATGCTGGATAACATCTAATCAGAAAAGAGACAGAAAACCCAGGAGAGCACAACTGACTATCCCAATCTGGTATTTGTTGAAAGAAGCAACTGCAGATTGTGGTTTTATTTTGATCCACTTAGTCAGGAATATTTATTCATAAGAAAGTAGCCAGAAAAAAACTGCTCTGTACCTTCAAAAAAAAAAAAAAAAAAAAAAAAAAAAGTGAATTATTTTGACATCAGGTACCAAACAGAAATACTAAATTTGTCGCAACTGAACATTATCAAAGATCCACTTTTTAGGAAAATATAGTATAACACAAACAAAGTATTTCACCTGCTTAATCAGACCCAGGGAAAAAAAAAAAAAAGGGAGAAAAACCTTGTGGGTAAGGTGCAGGTTAGCTATCAAACACCTGTTTAGAAGGTTTTGGAAAAGTAAGTAACTTTCAGCTCATACAGTTGTGTAAAACATGGCCCAGAGGCACTTCTAGTTCCTGGATTACATACCAGCTTAAAAAAAAAAATAAAAAAAAAAATCTCCCCATGCTACATGGGGAAATCTCCTACATGCTTCCTACAATACTCTGGCCTTCAACACTTCTCAGAGAAGAATTCCTCAGCCTTCCTTACTTTCTCTTCACTCAGTCTTAAAGCTCAACTGTTGTATATGCTGCCATATCCCTCATGTTGTCCCAGGAAGGAAAATCCTCTGTCATACAACATATTAAGGTAAACACTTTAAAAAGGCATCCCTGATTTCTCATAGCATGTGTTGACTTTTCTTCACATTACACTCACAGCTTAGCTCCAAGGAATTTCTCTATCACTCAGTTCAGATATAGCTAACAGAGAGAATCCAGCTGAAGTGCGTGTTGAAATTAACTCTTCGGAGCCTTACAAAACCAGCAGGGAGGATATTACCTTAGTCTTTTGCCATTTCTACTCAAACATCAACAAAAACAAAGTCATCTAGTTTGGCTTTGATTCTTTCTAACAAACGTATACCACATCACACAGAATTACCTTGGTTACTCTGGTATTAAATCCATTGCCCTCTGATTTACCAGCATGTATCCTAGATGCTTTGAGCGTCAACTTGAAAATGGCAAGAATGAAGAAGCAACCACTTATCTGATGCTCAGTTAAATTCTGAAGAACTTCTCTGCAGCAACAACCAGCAGTCATTAAGAGGCAGATTAGCAACTGCCCAGCAGATACTCTCACCTCAGTGTTTCCTGGCTGATGACCACATGAACTTGATGCAAGACCTGAGATCTAGTGGCTTATGTTTCAGAACAGCACAGATTCCCAATTGCTGAATTTTAACTCTTTGCTAGTTTAGTGCTCACTATAAGAAAAGGGACGCAGTATTTACTGCTGCTCCTATTTGTCAGCAAGATTACTGTAGTTTTACATCCTCATGGGAGCATAAGAGACACCATTCCACAGCAATCACCACAACATATTAAAATAGTGGCCCATTTCTCCTATGTAGTCCATCTTTGACCTGAATTTGTGGGAAAATATCACAATATTTTAGAAGGAAATCATAATTCAAGATAAGATCCATCCTAAACCTCTGGATAGGCTGTTTTCTGTCGTGAAGCATGAAGATTTAAACATTCTTTATCATAAATTTGAGCGTACTTTTAGTCAGATAAGCCTTCAACATTTAAAATGACTGCCAATAAAGCCTTCTACCTGCAATGACATCTTTGAACAAAAATCTTCAGTGAGCCATATGTAAGTAAATAAATACTATATCCTCAGTGACTTTTTTATGGGTATTGCTGCATATTTACTTGCAAAACACAGAACAGGTTCTGGATATCTCTGAACCACCTTGATATAACAACACAGGCCTCTTTTGCTTTGAAAACATACTCAGATTCTGCTGCATGTTGGCAGCCCACAGCACTATTTTGACTACAAAGCAGTCACCTTTCAAAAGCGCGGTCAGTTGAACTCATGGGAAGAAACCTACTCATGCTAAGGAAAGATACACCCCATTTAAGCAAGCCTGAAGGAAGAATATTTAGTGATGGAAAAAAAAATCCAGCTTCTTTTGTGAAGAACAGTGAACGTAGTACTGTGCTCTGTAATGCTACTCTTTATGAAGTGGCCATATTTCAGGCTTCAAAGGAGTAGTTGCAAAATTATTTTGATGTTAACATGCTGTGTATCACACACACATTTTTTTCTGTCAAACTTGATTCACAGCCAATCAGATATATTGCATGAAATCAAGGAAAAAAGAGGGATTCTATCATCCCTGGTTTTACTTTCCATAGGGTATGGCACAAGGAACAGTACTCTTTCATATCAGCAGATTACACTGAACTTCCACGTTATTACAGCTCCACCAGTAAGCATATGCTTAATTTCCTGTGCATCTACAAAGTACCAGTGTCTAACAAGGCTGAGCAATACAGCCTACAGTATTTTCTCACATACCAAGACAATAAGGAACCACATAAGTTGTCCAACAGATGTCTGCTGCTAAGATATGTTTTTAATCACAGAAGAACAAATCTAATAAACAGAGAATTTTTATTATGCGTTTCAAGTTGTCTCTAGTGCCTACAATGGCATTGTATATCTGCTGTAAATTGCATAGCAGTAAATTAGAAGATAGATAAAAGGAGAAGTTATCCTTATTCTCCTTTTTTTTTTTTTTGTTTAAAAATAAACTAAAATTCACGTGCAAGAGCGTGTGTCCCATACTGGATTTATAAAAAACAATTTCCCAGCCATCTGATTATCCTTTACTTTCACTGAAGTGCCTCCCTAATAATTCTAAATATTTGTTTTGTTGTTGGTGTTACAATCTGACCTGCTGAAAATTAATAAATACATGTTCAGATGAGGCTACTCTGGTTCTGGTTTTTTTGTCAAAATAAATAAGGACGTATTTCTGAGGAAGGAATATGTGCTTGAAGCAACTTGCTCACAGCATTATTGATTGAAAATGACAACTCAGAAGGCAGCACACGAAGAAACAAATTCTGGACTTCAGTCATGAATATAGAGCTGCATTCTATATCATAACCTGCCAGACCTGCATAGGTATGTACAAAGTGAATCATTAGGGAAAGAAATTGCAGCATCGCACATCATAAGAGTAATTCCTCCATGATGAAAAGGGATGTCTTCGTTGACTGCGGTTTTTGGAGGGTGTTGGTTTTTTTGTTTGTTTTCATCCTGGCTTAATAAAGAAGTGCTTGTAACTTTAGAACAGAGTGATTTATCTTATGCTGTTCTCAGCTTTCTTGTTTTCACTTAAACCAAGAACAATTTCCACATGAAAATAACTGAGCTTTCCTAAACTCGTGCATGGTCACGTTCCATACCCATCATCTCTTTTCACTACCACCAGAAAAGACACTGCTCTCTCTCCAAGCTGAGAAAGAAGCTGCTAATGGTAACTCAAAGCTAGAATTAACACTAATGTGATGTTTTATATGCAGTGTTTTCTCCTTTGTTTTGATGACAAATTATAGATTCCTATTGTTAAACTTCCTTTTGAAAAATCAGAAATTCCACACAATCCCTAAGCAAAAGATCAAGAGCAAACAGCAGAGAGCAGTGTCACTGACTACAAAAATCCCACAGAAAAAATGTCCACAGATCATAAGAACTGGTGATAAACAACCTTGTCTTTGGGTCATGCACACCATATTTTAGGAACAGTGACACCAGCACAACACACAGTTACACATCCTTTGTTGAACTCTATGTGGTTGATGACTGTCCAGTTCTCCAATGTATCTAGATCTCTCTGCAAGGCCTCTCTCCTCCTCTCTCAAGACAGCAGCACCTCCCATTATACTTTCATCATACGTAAGTTAGGACTCTAACCTAAACGATGGATTTCTGTACCTATTGTCGTCTTACAGCTGAAAAGGCTTCAGTCAAATGCAATGATTTACAGTGCATTCTATAGTCTTCTTTATATTTTACTTAACAGAATATTCCATTTCAAACTTGTATTTAGTCCTACATTTTCATAAACAAGGATGAAACCTGATTACTCTGCATTTCAGCTCAGTACCTCCCTGGTGATAGCGCATCACACTGGCACCGCTCAGTGCTGCTGGGAGAGCAGAGAGAAGACAACTGCTTCAATTCAAACCATGTGAAAGTCTGTGGCTGCACTCTTGTTCTGCTCCACAGACTGATTTCAGAAGAGCGTTTGAAGAATTAATGCAATCCATTTGCTCAGTTTCTCCATAATGAGAACTGACAACCTTGCACTGCAATTGTTGTATACAACTTTAGCACTGAAGCTTTACTCACAGCAACGTATGGTAGGGGAAGCAGCAGTGAACCTTATTTTTAAGCATCTCAAAGCTCTTCAGTTCATTGTTCCTCCTCCCTTGTGCATGTTCCTCCTCCAGGAGGACACTAGGAGCCTTCCAAAACAGGAACATTGTGAGGGGAGTCCAACTGGCAAAGCAGCAACAGCCATATGTGATAGCTGAGAACGACCAGAGCTGTTAGAGAAGGTGAACTGGAGGGATGACAGTCATGCTTCAGCACGTAAATTACAGTGCTTTCCCTGCTTCCTTGCTTAAATATTTTTATCTCACACTGTAATCACAATTAAGTAGGCTTAAATTTGCAGCAGGAACTCTAAGAGTTACAAGAAGATTAGAACTGGCACCTTAATATATATGAAGGCACATGAAGACGCACTGCCTGTCTCTTGGGACAGACCTCTTTTATGGGAATGAATGGGCAGAAGACGTGTAGTTTCCAGGGTACAGGTCATCAACTAAGAGTAGTACGGTTGTACAGAGGTGTAAGAGCAGACTGAAGAGATTTGGGAAAGCTTATGTGTACAGCTTCTCAAGTTGTCAGGAAAAACTACAAGAGGAAAAGAAATTGCTCATTTTCCAGCCGTGACAGAAATTGGTGTCAGGATTGCTCAGTGTGAAGAATGGAAGATCACATCAGTGTCCATAAATAACTGAAGAGAGGGTGCAAAGAACAGATTCAGGCTACTTTCAGTGGTGTTCAGTGCCAGACCAAGAGGCAACAGGCACAAAATGGAACACAGAAGATTCCCTCTGACCATCAGGAAGTACTTCTGTGCTTTGAGGGTGACAGGGCACAGCACAGACTGCCCAGAAGCTGTGGGATGTCTCTCCTCAGAGATCTTCAAAGCAAACTGCACATAACCAGTGTCCCTGTTTGAGCTGGGGTTGGATCAGATGGCCTCCAGAGGCTTCTGCCATCCTTAGCCATTCTGTCACGTTGCAACCAGAATTTCATAGAAACATCCTGATAGAAACATCCCCCAAATTCACACATTAAGCCCATCCCAAAATCCACACAAACAACATACAGACTTCACTGAAGAATGTGAATAATCTGTTAATGAGACAGGTCTCACTTTGATGACATTTTGCCAAGAAGTTGCCTAACTAAATTAAAAATGAATCAAACTGACCTACTACATTCCCAAAGAAGCACTGTTTTTAAGAACGCACATAGGAAAGGCAGAAACAATTCTCTATTCAAGTCCCTGATGCTTAATTCAAGTGCTCAGTTCACTAATGATGTCATAGACAGACAAATTCACTCTCTCTACTCTCCAGTGAATGGAGAGACGCAGGGGTTATTCACACTGAGCTTTTGTCTTCTTCTCAGAAGAAACATTAATGTTTTACTATGGGGTGTTACCCACCAGCTAAGCACAATTTTATGGCTAGAAAAGTCACAGAGAAGAGGCTCAATATAGGTCTTACCTCGATGACAATGGAAGTTGGAATTATGCTGAATTCATTGGAATTTAATGCAGACAATTGACATGCAGTAGCTAATAATTATTTTTGGGATATGTATTTTAAACTGCGATGGGCAGATTTACCTTCAGATATAGGCCAACTAAACATCAAGATAACAAAGGCTGCTAAGTATGCATGTTTTCTTCCAAACCCTGACCATGATATCCTTGTAAATTAGCATCATAACTCTGAGACATCATTACCCTTCTATGACTTTCTGAGACAGACAAGACACAGCTGCTACATCTTCCTTCTCATCTACTATACTCAAAAAATGCCTGGAATTATTTATAGCTAGCAGCATCAGATCAGTCATTCCAATGTTCTAAGACCCAGGTATGCTCTGGTTACCTGTGCATTCTGTACTTATTCTCCCCTTAGCTGGTTATACCAGTAATGATATTGATTTCAAAACAATTTTGAACATAGAGCCAGAATTCAGAACACAGCTTAAATACTATGAATCTCAATGTTACCATAACTCAAATAACAGGAACATTACTTTTAGAGTTGCAACTGACACTAGTGTAAGAGAAGGAAGCTTGTTTGTATCCATAAATTAAAATGTCTCTTTGGGAATCATCAGAAACTTGATCTAAGAGATGTAATAAATTTTTCAAAATGTAGGCCAACCCCTTGAAAAAGATTTGCACACAGTTGTCATACCACCACTTTGATGGGGCAGTTCAGACACAAAACAGTAATGGTTTTTGACCTTTAAATCAATTCCATTTTGCAAGTAGTCCATGTAAAAACCACAAAGGCTATTTATGACATCCATTCTCTGGAGTCAATGGAAACTTTCTGTCAAGTACGCATCTGCAGAGACAGGTAAAATGCATATTGACAGGATACAATTGTGGAGAATCTGAATGCACTAAAAAATTAAATCTGGACCTGAGAGCAGATGAGTTAGAACGAAGAGACCCATTACATAAATAATGCAGTGATTAGGGGCAGACAACTAAAAATACTGAGGAATCCCATCAAGCAGGACAGTCTAATCAATGACAAGCATGTCACATACTTTTTGGATAACTGAATCCCTCACATACATACACACACACACACACACACACACACCATACTTAACCATACTTAAGTTAATTCTTTATGTGTTCCTTTAAAGCTCTAGAACTATCATCATTATCATACTTGTCATGTTGGACTTCATCCTCATTCCCCCAAACTCAACAGTAGCTATCAGTGATTTTAGTGGAAGCGGGAAGGGCTCTGGTGACAGATGAGCAAGTGAGAAGAGGACTTCTAGCACAAACAGCTCCATCAACTTCTAGAGATAGGCAATAAAATAAAAGAAAGAATCAGCCCATCTGTTGAGACAGATGACCTGAGTACACCTTCATGGTAACATGGAGTTGGACATTATGTTAGGTAAATGCATTTTACACATTTATCTGTCTTCCCAAATGCCATAAGTAAAGCTAGTTCAAGCACTTCTATAGTGGGGCAGTCATACTACACAAGGAAGAGCTAGAGCAGAACAGAAACACTACTTCTGTGAATCCTATAGGATTTCAGGTCCAATATTTAGAGTTGTAATTGCTATAAACCCCTGCATACACACACTTCTGAATACCTTAGGCTAGCCCTATTGTAGAACAACATCAAACTCTCCATACCTTTGATCAAATACTCCAGCAGCCAATCCGGCACTAATAACAGGGCACTGTTTGGAATTACCGTATTTTCCTTGGCTAGCAGGCCAGTGCCATTTCCCTGATTAGAGATCATAGAGATTTAATTAAAGCTACCATGTTTTAATAATGGGCTCATTTAATACAAAATTGGAAAATGACAGTTAGTCTAAATGCTAGTCTGTGTCTGGGACCCTCATAATGTTCTTTTGTACTTAATACTTGTAGCTAAAATAACAAGTAAGCTATTGTTAATAATGTCCCTGCAACAGACCAGTGGCAGTGAAGCTGTAGGAATTAACTCTTTCATTCTGTCTTCTTACTGATTCCCAATTCAATGCGATTTTTTTTTCCCCAGCTTCATAAAAACAACCCTTAGTGAACAATATACCAGCCACTGCAAAAGGTAGTCTGCCCCTGAGCAGTGGTTAGCCAAGACCTAAGTAAAGATGAGCTCCAAGCTGTTTGAAGAACTAATCAAAATTACAGCAGACTGCCTTCATCAAAAGGAAAAAGATCTCTCTTAAAAACAATATTACGTCCTATAGTCAAGGTACTAATAGACAATCAGAAATTAGTTTGCATATTAAGACTGTTTTCTTTTTATTCTCAAATAATAAAAGGCAATTTCACTGGGATATAAATACACTGAATGTAAGGATTCTTCAATAATTATATTTAGAACAACCTGGAATCTGATTTATCTACAAAATTGACTCCAACATCTAGAAATTCTAGAGTGAACGCCACACCTCCTACAGGCTTTTTAAAGCCTGCTTCCATTTTAGAATAAAAAAAAACATCCTGCACGGCCACCAAGTAACATCCAAACAGCTTCAATCTCATCTTTCTTTCAACTGTCAGCTATTTTTCCTTCACTGTTTCTTTACTTATTAATTTCTCTTCTTCTCGCACTTCATTTGTCTTTGTTTTTTCCCAGCAAAAGCGGGGAAGCTGCTTCTCTGTGTTTTTCACTTTGTTCCATTGTGCAATTCACATCTTGATTGCCTGACAATATGCTTATTCCCATACACTTCTCTCATCTTGGATTGTGTTTCCAGTAAGCCTCCCAAAAGCACTGTAATATTTACTAGCATACATTTTGGCACACGTGAAACATGTATTTATATTCATGCCCTTCATGTATATACATCTACAGACCTTCAAAACGTTGCAAGTGTTTTTCTGAAGCTTTTTAACAATTTGACCTTATTGGTGTAGCCTGCTTTAAATCCCTGCATGACTCTTTATTTCACCCATATCATTATAAAAACAACACAGAAACTTTAAACCAACCAGATGCAAAAACCCACCAATCAAAAGAATCCTCTACACAGTCAGAAGAAAAGGCTTGAAATATGTACAGTGTTTGAGATACATGTTAACAGACTTTTATCATCATCCCAATCAGTTTTCTTTGAAAACAAGCATGGTAATTTAGACTCTGTGGTATTTATAGATATTAAAACAATTACCAGATTTTTACATAAACAGCTTTTTACTATGGTGGGTTTTTTTGTTTTGTTTTTCCCTTTAACAAAGTAGCCTCAAGCACAGCTGTACATAGGATTTAAGTGAGGAATATTGTACAAGTGAAACGTGACATCAAAATTATTCCAACTGTTTCAAAACAAAAAGAAATTTTAAGTTGAAGCTGAACTTCCATTTTAAATCATTGTCTGTTCAGAACCATTTCTTAGATTTCCGAACAGTTCCTGTCCACAGATTAACAATTGCACACTGACTAACTAGGAAAGAACTGGAAGTACTGCATTTAAAATAAAAGTCAATTTGAATGGTTGTCATAAAAGTACATCCACATTTAAAAGCACATATTTCACATCAGTTTTTAACATCCCCTCAATCCAAAGAGGAATTAGAGACTTGATTCCCTTCAAGAAAAAAGATGTAATGGATAAACTTAAACTTAAGGCCTTAACACACGGGTTACAAGCCCCTCCTAGGGACCCTCCTCAATGGAAGAGTGAGCACCCAGACCAGTACACTTGATTAGATAAGACTTTCAAAAACATGCCCTAAACGTAAAATAAAAATTCCATATGTCCTTTTAAAAAGCTGTGCTGTCTACGTAGAGTCAGCACAGCCAAACAGAATAATAGATAAATCTAGAACTACAGAATATACCCTTTTGCAAAATACAGCAAAATGGTATTAGATCATGGAAAGCAATTATATACCTGAATCTCTACATTCTTTACAGATTACTGAACCATGCATGGCTATTCATTTTTTTTTGCTACATATTTCAAAGTGCTGCTCTAGGAACTAATATATAGTTCTACCAGGGTGGTATCCACAGTGTCACCACCAAGGGCAAATGGATAAAATTACCAGGGGGAATTATTCTTTGTGGCAGGTTGATTTAGTCTTTTTAAATGACAGCAGCTGAACAATCAATGCTTATTTGTTTCTGTTACTAATAGGAGGGTCTTAGGCAAGTCAGCCTTGTAATAAAGATTTTTCTGTGAGTAGAAACTACCAGTCTTGATAACTAAATTATAGCATTCATAATAGTAACTACAAATACCAAGAAGCCTGTGGTGTTGCCTGAATCAGCCATTGGCAATCATCTACCTGCTGTGTTCAGAGACAGCGCTTTAGATAGCAAAACCAGATTTGTACAGTTAATCAATTCCAGCATTAGTTTTAGACAAAAACAGATTTGAGAACAGAATCAAGGGCTTCCAGTACCAAGGAGCATTAAAAATGAGTCCTAATAGCTAGAAATTTGAGAGATGTAAATTGCCTCTATTTACATTCTAGATGAGTAGCCATAATGTTGTACACATAGCGTGCAAAACAGTGCCCTGTGTCTGGGACAGCAAATATCAACAGCCAAAGAAATAAACTTAAACTCTCAGTAGGATACTCACCAGCAGATCATCAAGATAACAGCTGCCAATTTGTCAGCATCCTGGAGTAAACTCTAATTGAACTCCCTGTAACCTGAAAAAGCAACAGCCCCAAAGCCTGAAATGGCTCCAAGGGGGAGTTGGGTTCCTTCACACGCTGGGCTGTGAGTCCCAATGAGCACGCTGGGAAGGGGACACAGGGTGACATTTCTGCAAGGCCAGCAGAAATTCAGCAGTAAAACCCAGCACTTCTCTGCAGCTGAGTGCAGCAAAGCTCAGCCTCAGGCCCTGCTCCAGCAGGGCTCCTCAACTGTAGCTGACATCCAGTGAGGCAATTTGCTTTGACGGCCTCTGCTCCTCACAGGAGCACTGGGGTGGCTCACAGGAAGATCTAGAAGACCCAGCTCAGCTCTTGCACACAGCCGTAAGCCAGGCTGGATCTCAGAGTCATCCCCCACCACCACTCTTTAATTATGAGTTATATGGAAACTTATTCCTATTTCCACAGGCAGCGGTTCTCCACACTACAGTTTGGCTACTTGGTCTGCTAGCTCTGAGCCACACACATAGGAGGCTTTTCAAGAACCAAGTTCTGCAACTAAGGAAGTCTTCCTGGGGGACATTCCCCAGATCACTTCACACTGCTGGGAGCTTTCCTCATACCTGACCAAGATGTTCAAACACTTCATTAATTGGAGTTTCCTGTTTTTTCAATGAGTGCATCCTCTTGACACAGAGGACATGGTTTTGCTCTAGTGAAATGTACTTAGTACTCAAGAAAAAATGCAAATGTTACCCTCATCTTTTTTACCCACGTATGCTGAGAAAATCTTAGTTGTAAAACTTTCACATCACTTGTCACCTACATCCTTTCCTGATTCAGTACTGTGTTGGTAACATTATCACACTGACAACATCTATAAACTACTGTCTCACAGTCAAAAGTAACTGAGTTAAACACAGAGCATTATTTCTCCATCTGCGTTCTGCTTTGTGTAGAAACTTTGCATCTACTTCAGGTTTAGAGGAGATGCATGTGCTTTATGCAAATATACATTTTATCTGAGTCAAATTTGATCTACCTTTTCTTTGTAGAATTTTAGACTCGACAACACTTCCACACAGCCATCATTTGTGCTCCCAAAACTTTAATCTGAATCTGCGCAGCAAACTCTAAATGCTTCCATAAGACTACTCCCGAGACTGCAATTTCTCAGGACAAAGCTTTTGCTAGAGGTCTTCTTCATTCCAGAGAGGACACAAAATAAGTTTGCCCATAACACAACAGGCTGTGCCAAAGAGCACCATTACCCATAACCAGGCCAGTGGCTAGCACATTCACAGGGAACAGGCTTCATGCATGACTCCTCAGCAACAATTAGTACATGTCCTAACCACCACAGTGACTAACAGTCTGAGTCCTTTCTCTTTCTTGCCTTTTAAGAGAGGATACACATGGTCTGAGCTCATAAAAGTAAACCCTATATGTTAGGGCTTGCTGTGCAATCCTGACCAGGATTAGTCAGAGCCCAGAGAGAAGGAATTATACAGACTTTCAGTTAAGGAGCATTGCTTTTCATACATGTACTATTGGACTATGTACACAATCAATTCAGTTTCTGCCCTCTCTTTATTATTTTTAAAAGAGCCACTCAGATTTGGGCCTGAAGATACACTGACAATTTAGTGAATCACTTGGAATCCCCAGACTTGGCCAGTATTTAAAGTATTACATCAGGCTGGAGACTGCAAGAGTTTACACAGTTAAAGAAAAATATTGTGATAGACAGTCATGTTTAAATCACATACAGCAGAGAGCTATGGCAAACCTGTAGTACTTACATCCATTTTAAGAGCCAGGCCTATACTAGGTAGAATTCATTTAGACAAGCTTAAAAGGTGTGACAGAAATCCAGGCTCAGTTGTAAAATAAGCACAGGCAATAGAAGCTAGGCAGCCACAGCTCAACACAGTGATTCTCCCATCACCTGTCTGCTGAACTGTGAAGTAGGAATGGTACTGTTTCTATTTCATATTAGAAATAAAGTGGCAAAAGTGAAAGAAAATCAAAGCTGGAGGTGAAAGGGTGGGATCAAAATAATATATAAATTGCAAAAAAGACTGAATAGTAGAGCTTTTATTGCTTCCTAATGGATTTAGCAAACCCAAATATGTGACACATTAGAGCATCCACATTGCTTAATTGTAAAACCATACACTTCCCAAAGGCTAGGGAAAGCCACTATAGATATATAGCACTATTGTAGTCTTTCCTTATAAAGCAAAGAAATAGCACAATGAAGAAAAAGTTACCCATGGAAAACTAAACTTAAACAGAGAACTGGGTGTCAATCTGGGGTAGAATTTACTGAAGTTACCTAAAGGGTAGATCTTTGAAACCAAACCCAAACTTTATTTAAGCATTTCTGTCTGGTTAAAGTACTTTACAAGGTGTTACCATAACCGACTGAAGCTCACACACAAATGATGTCATTTGCAGCAATCCACGGAAAAACAAGAAGTTGTTTAAGAGGAGTTTTATGATAAGCTATATATCAGAATTACAGATGACCATAATGCACTCTAATTACCGCATGCTTTCTAGAAATTTCAATTGTCAATAAAAGCTGAACAAGAAGCAATAGCACAGAGAAGGTACCAGAAGGTGAGCGCTTCCATCCTGCTCACCCGACAGCACTCTGACAAACAGCAATCTTCATATCAAGACACACTTTACTGCTTGCTTTAATAGGCTTCTGCCTATCTTTTCACAACTTTCCTTTTCTCAAGTTTCCACTGCTTCAGGCATCTAAAATCACTACTTTCTTGTGATTTTGTAGTCTGTTCTCCCTCTAATGCTCTTGTCTGAAAATCATTAACCTTTGCAGCTGACGCTTCCTGAAGAATTCATAGTGTTACCACATACTCAGAGAAAGGCAGCGGCAGATTAGCTGCTTTAAACCCATCTTAAGTTACCTAAGAAAGGTAAAGGACACAGTCCAATAAAGAAAAAAAATAATTACTTACCTCCTTCCAAGGACCAGGGCTCACCAAAAACTCCAGAGGAGAGGATTTCTGAGAGGGCTTCTTGCAGGGCTAGCCCATAAATGAGATGAGGGAGGAGTGGAATTAGGCTCTGCCCTTTCATGCAGGTGAATTGCTTCCACCTGTGCTCCCTGGGCTGGCTGTGCCCCTTTACCAGGTGCTCAGTCAACTGGTTCAGGCCTTGACCTAATGTGTAGTTCCTATACAGTATCTCAGAATCACAAAATGTTTTGGGTTGGAGGGGACCTTAAAGCCCACCCAGCTCCAACTCCCTTTTGTGGGCAGGGCTGCCTCCCCAGTTCAGGCTGCCCAGGGCCCCCAACCTGGCCTCTACGAATGGGGCACCACAGCTTCTCTGGGCAGCTGTGCCACTGCCTCACTGCCCTCTGTGTGAAGAGTTTCTCCTAAACATCTAACCTACATCATCCCTCTTTTTGTTTAATATCATTACTCTTAGTCCTATCGCTATTAGACCATGTAAAAAGCTTGTCCCTCTCCTGCTTGTAAGTTTCCTTCAAGTACTGGAAGGATCTGTTTCATTTAAAGCTGTAGTTTCTAGCGCATGAATTAACACTGCTAGTCAACTCTTGGGCAAATTTCTGTTTTGATGCTAACATATATTTCACAGCCAGCACAGTTGATTTCTTTGTAGTACTGTACATACAGCATACCTCCTTTTATCTGATACATACACCCTCAGTAGAAATACCAGCAAAATCACCTGTGTATCATTTTTTCCTACAGTTTCACTGTGCTTCATTTCAGCAGTTCTCTCATTGCTTTTCTCCCACAATGAAGCCACTTTTGGCAACTAACATTTACTGCAAGTCTACACCAGCTATTCCAAATCTCTAATGAATCTGAAGAACGCTGTTAGTAACTTGAACTTGAGGGAGAATAGTTGTGTGCTTTCCAAGAAACTCCCTGTATGTAAAGAAAAAGGGATCACTGATGTTTCCCCACAAGGGAAGTCTTCTTCCCACTGCAGTTCCATGAGCATGTGAAGAAAGAAATAAGAAAGTGGGGCTGGAGGAATACACAGAATCCCTATGCCATAATGTGCTTCAAGCTCCAAAAAGTCGGAATCTGTCCCTTGATTCTTGCCTTTCAATTCATATCTGTAACTTCTACCAGCATAACTCCTGAAATATTTGCAGTAAGCATTTTGCACGTTTAGCTATTAAAGCCAGTGACAAAAAATACATCCAAGTTGCACCAGATGCTTCATCAACATGCAACAGGCATTCCTGAAAAGGAGTATCATATTGGTACACATTTGCTTATAGAATTATTTTCCCTAGCTCTGTGTTTCCAAAACACTAAATATATTCTCCAGATGAATAAAATCTTCAAAAATTATGTTGCTGCATGTACAATGTGGAAGAAAATAAACATCTGTATCTTCGTTGATTTCCTTCAACAACAAAACCAAACTTATTAGATGTATTAATAACTGCAACAAGGAATTTAAGTAACTCAATTTTCTACAGCAAGAGACCTTGCAAATTGTAACATAAGATACATCTACTCCATTATTATCAACTTGTCTATGGAAAAGTCTTATGTATATACATGACAACTAGCTCACAGCCAGGTGCCAACAGAAGAGAGTTATCTTGGTTTGTTTGGCAGGGTTGAGTGTTCTTTTTGTAATTATGGCTTTCTTCATATTAATAAAATAGAACTTTCCTGGCAACTCATATGCCTATAATTCATCAGACCTGCAGCCTGGTAATCTTTAATGGTTATCCAGGGGTTGAAATTAAAGGAAAATGATTTCTGCGCAATTGAAACAACACAGATTTGTGGTCTGTGCTGCAGCTTTCTTGGTTGGAAACACTCCAAAAACTAGAAGAACATTAATTACATTTCATTTTGCTAACTAGAGTTAATAGCTGAGAGGTGCCCAAAACAATTAGTGAAATTTAAAGTCATTTAGGACAGCAAATTCAAAGTTGTTTGATCCTAGGTTAAACATTAGTCTGTGATGTTGTATATGCCAAACAAACCACAATTGAGAAATATTTCACTGTCTTTATTTATTTATTTATTTATAAATTTACCGCAGTACATCAGCTCCTTTGGAAACTGCAATGCTGAGCGTGATGTTATGCTTCTCAGACTGAGGAAGCATTCTGATTGACTGATGATCATTTTAATACGGAGCTTTAATCTAGTTAAACCACAGGGCTCAGCCAGAGCAGATGTTCAGTGTGTTTCTGAACTGACAGCCCTATCTCCTTTCAGCAAAAACATATACACTTCTGCTCCACTCCTAGGATCTCCACAAACAGCATTCTAGGACAACCAACCCAGGCTGTGACTGGGACATGGCTGCACTCCTAACAGCAATTAGATACAGTTGTCCTCATCTGGGCTTTCAAAATTCCCAACTCAGGCACTTTGTTATGAACAAACATCTGGCTGTGTCTCAGTAACAAAGAAAGATAACGTGTTTTTGACAGATCTTTGCCCTCTGGTCAAACTATGCTTTTCACTAGTGTCTTTCAATTACTTCTTTTTGAAGACTATTTGAATAGGCCTGTATCAGGATGTCAATAAGCAGATTCACTGATAATGGAGGAAAGGGGTCTTCTACTTTCAATACAGCTTTCAGAGCAAAACAGGAAAATATTTGTAACAAAGAAATATATATACTTCATTACAACAGACCAAAGCTGTTAAACTGCCATCTCTCCACACTCAATTCTCTTACCACAAGCTTTCTTTCCTTGGTGATCATGGGAAAACAATTTAGAACTTGAAACTTCACCTTGCACTACGTCACCTGAACCAAGAAAAGCAAGGGAGCGCTCAGCTTCTAATTTCCTTCCACTGATACAGCAGTGTTGTAAATTCTGCCATTTTACTGACACTCTCTCTTTTGAATGTATGCTAGACAGGAACAATGAGAGTTCAGTACTGTTGAAAAGAAGAGTGACATCAAGCATCTAACTGATTCTTTAACACTGTGAGACAATACATGCTGAAACCAATCCTAAATTAATTAAGGATCCTATCCTTAAATAGCTCCTGCAAAGCACCTTACAATCTTACTGTCTTCTGATATAAAGGAGAACTGAAGGAATACATCAGTTTGCACCTTCCAAAAGACACTACTAGGAGTTGGTTTTATTTACAGTGACATCGTAGGAGGTTGCAAGGAATTTGATGAATAGACAGAGGGGAAGCGATACCCATACTGTGCTATGGTCTCCTTCAGGCATTCTGTATGCAGAGCATGAGCAGGGAGAAGCCCATTTAAGGTTAATTCATTCTTTTCCTATTAGAGCCTTAGCCACATACCAGCAACTGTCCTCCTGGTTCTTGGAAGTGTTTGAGGCAGAAGAAAAATAAAACGTTGGCACAAAAATTCTGGAGTCATTTGAAGATAGAGCCCAGCTGGATCAAATCGATTGTCTTATTTAGCCCCCAAAAATGAATGATTTCTCTGCTGGAAGAGCCTGAATGGTTGCTCCCTTAATATATATCTACAGACGTATCCAGAAAAATAACGTCTTATGTAAAAAAATCCTACATACTTTTCATATCTTTTGTCTTTGAGCTGCAGCATTACATTTTGTTTTCTCTTTAAGAAGCAAAGCAAAAATTGCTCTGCAAGTAATGCCTCCTTTCCATTTCCATGGAAACTATGGCAGATACAAAGAACATAACAGTGCTATTTGATAGAGCACTTTCTCAGCTACAAAACACAATTTTTCAACACAGTCGCTACCACTAACTGTGCATTTTCACTAGTGATGAACAACAGCCTGCATGACACTCTCGTAACAATCTCCACTAGTGGAGCTGAAACCACTATTGCCGTTCCCACTACTGAAACACACCACCATGCTCACATCCACTCTTTGGGCTCCAAAATCATTCAGCAATCATCGATCAATGTTAATGGGTGCCATTTTTCCCACGTGGAGGAATTCAATTCAACACCCTTCTACTGACATCTGTCACTCAGTAACAATGTGTAATGGAATATTGGTGGGAAGGTTCAGCCTCTAGTGCCATACCACCAACATCTACCTCTGAAGTCACAGGCCAACACACTAAAACAGGATGCATTACTTTTGGAGCAGCCTTCATATTTTGCAGCTGCCAAAAGGCTAGTGGTTGTAATCAAATCCATCTGTGAGATATAATTCTTGGAAGGTAAATATATTCCTCTTAAAAAGAACAAATGAATGATTTTCCTTGAATATTTTTTTTTCCCAAGAGAAGGGATAACAAAACTCTTGCATTGGCATGATGCTGAGATTTCTTTCCTGGGATCTGTGAACAATACATTATAAGAGGTTATCCACATGTACTGCAAATGCAGCCTGTTTTTATCACTAAGCTACTAGCAAAATATGAATGATAAGCCAGCTTCTTCCATGTATTCCTGACATCTCTCTTTAGAAAAATCAAATTTCCTTAACAATGAAAACTGATATTTTAACCAGAGGTGATTTAGCCTTTGGGAATCAGTGAGCAACATCCAACTATCTGTAATATTACACTGCTCTGCGGGTTGACAGCTCATATTTGAACTCCAAGTGACTGAAAATAAAACAGTCTCCAAAAGCTCCCCAGCCATAAACAGAAAGAAAGAAAGAAAAAAAGCCACCTATCTGCATAGACTGAGGACTATCATTTCCCAATTGAGTAATGATCAGTTTGGCTTCAGCGGTTTAACTAGTCCTGCACAGATGTCCACTCACACAGCTAAATAATGTAAAAGCTCATACAGTAGCAAAGCAATTTAGTTTCATGTCTTGAAGTTATTATTCTCACTGAGCTAGACCAAGAGACCATGGATGTTAACTCCACTATAGGGGTGGAGTAGAATTCTGTCAAGTTGTGATGTCTTTTGCATAGAGTGCAGCACAGAGTATAGATAGCTGAGCAGGTTCCAGTTAACCCATGAGGGACAAAGGCAGTTTAGACACAATGCTATGAAGCTCTGCATCTGCTAATATACCCTCATGTTCTGCCAAGGACCTAACATGAGCCTTGGGAAGGCTAACTGTGGTACATCAGGAGATGCATTAAAGCTGGTTCTGCTCCATCCAGGTTACACTGTCGTGTGCAACACCCCTTATCACTTTACAACTCTCTGACATCATGCTGATGGGCACCAGCTGAGAGGCTCAAGCCTTTCTTCCCAAGAAGGCAAAAGGAATTTCTGCATCTTCAACTCATATTTTATAGTTTTCAAGCCATTGCTAGAGGTAGATGTGTTCCCTGAGAAATGAGGAGCTTTTCAGTGTAACTCCTTTTATACCCTCAGGTATCAAGGCAGGAACACACCTTTGATCACCACACACAAAACAGCTGACGGTGAGTGTTATTTCCTGCCTGGGAAACATAGAGGCTATCACATTAGTTACCAAAAGTTTTAAAGATGAGAAATTGCAGCCAGACATCAGCATGCTCTAGAGAGGGTCTCAGGTATGCAGAAACCCACCTTCTCCATTACTGATGTACATACATGCATTATTCATGGAACTGGAATATAAAAACTTCAATATAAATGCTTTCATAAACTGTTCCAAACTGAATTAAAATGCAGGCATGTCAGAATGCTGTCCCAAAGAGCAAAACTTATTCCATAAAGAAAAACATTCTACCCAGTATGCCCAGCAAGGACCCCCAGACCTGCAGCTATCTGCTGTGGATCCTCATCACTGCCATCATGTCAGAACAGGTTGCTTTTGCCCCATTGTCATTAAAAAAAAAAGAAGCTCCATACTTCCTATTGTCATGGCAGCAACACTGTGGATAGAAAAAGCCCAAATGAATAAATGCCACTTGGTGAATGAATGGGGATGAATAGCCCCTGATACCTTGCTTTTTCAAGGTCTTCTTTTCCCATCAGTGGTGGCTTCTTAAAATATTCTATTCATCTCAGATTTGTCATCTGCTTGAACAAATTAGCCTGTTAAAATAATATGTCAATTCATCCACATCAGAAACATTTATTTCATTAATGAGAAGAATTAGCTCTTTGTAGCAAGTCAAAGACTGTGGAGCCAAAATATACTATATTTTCTCCTAAGTGACCCAGAGACCCTTGGATAAACTCCGGGGGTGCCATTTAAAATGAATAGTTACACAGAAAAAAACAGTATTTTAATGTTTATTTAACATAGATACCTTTCCAAAATAGGGGGCTTTCGACATTTTTAAACATCTGGTTGCCTTATATTTTAGTTTGTTTCTCCAGAGGTACGAGCAGAACGTCTTCAGTTTAGAAAAGCCGAGTCGGTTTTTATCCACATGGATGCTCTCAGATTACAAGCAGTGCAGAGGAGGAGCAGATATATTTAAATACCTTTAAAAATTATTTTAGGATTGACATTAAATTTTACAGGGCCGGTTTCTACTGTCAGTTACGTCAGTGAGATCAGTGAATCTAGTCTGGAGATAGAACTATGTATCCCATACTAGACATTATACTTTCTTCCTATTAAATACAGATCTTAGTGCTTGCATTTGACAGTGATAAAATGTCTGTTCTTCCAAACATATCTTATTAAACAATCTCACCTGGTCAGCAAAAATGTCCCCCCACCACAAAGTTTAATTACATCAGGTTATTTATTATTCTAACAATAACTTCATATTTATTTCCAAATAAACAGGCAAAGGGTCAAATGAGTAGCACTGTGCTAGCAATTAATCTGGCGGCTTTCCTGAAAACAAGAAGCAAAATCACATTTCTACACTTGAGAATGACCCTTTCAGAGCTTTTACACAACACTTTAAATCCTTGCAACGCAGAATGATTTTATCTCTTACTAATTGCCTCAACCTAATCTGTTAAAGAAGTCTGTAAGAACTTTGTCAGCACATTTAGCTTTATCAATAAAATGTGAAATTTAATTTAGTTATCTGATAAGTGCAGTTTTAAATAAAACTGTCTTCATTGGCAACGATTACTTCATGGCTTTGGCCTAACTGTATGTGTAAGATTTTTGTTATTTTTGTTCAGAATTAGTGTCATATTAACATGATTATAATTACACAGATTACTTTGTTTATTCTCTTTAAGCATAACCTCCCATAGCCTCTTTTTTATTACTTAGAACTACACTGTTGTTTCAGAGCTAATATTTACACTGAATTCCAATAAAATAATTAAAACGGAGTTAAAGATCCATGTTACACAAAATCCCAAGATCCACATTTGCTAGTGCTTTTCTATAAATTTGCATGAAAAACTGTCTCCAGGAGTCCATTCCTGTCAGAGAGTGTGGCATTTCATAGTCTGCAATACAAGAGAAACAGAACTGTCTGCTTTTTGATTAACAGCTAATAGTTTAGCTATCATTTTTGGAAAATACAGCTCATGTGTTAATATCGTTTCAAGGCCTTAAACCACTCACATTACTGTGGTAAGCTTAAAATGAGGTAAATTATATTTTTCACTCTGCTGTGTAAATGAATAGTCTGTGGTGCAGTTATGTAGAATGCTGCAGTAAGTGAGTGATATCCTCCATGGCAACTCAGCATACTATGCAGTAAATGACTTTTATGGCTGCTTATAGAGTAAGGCATGGCTGGGGTGTTTAATAACCACAAAAAGCTGTTTATTGCACGTGAAGTCCAAGTCCATTGCCACTGACACACTATTTTCACAGCAGAAAGCATTAAAAAGCTTTTTTGTTGTTGTTTGTTTGTTTGTTTCTTCCTTTCTTTCTCTTTTTAAGAAGGAAAATTTAAAAACAACACAATTTAGGTTTGGAGGTATTTTGCATCATCTTTCCTAAATCTCCTACATTCTGGGTTTCGAAAGGCAGCACACCTTCTGAAACTGTAACATGCACACACACAAACCGAACCCTCTCTGCAGTTTAGAAGGCCTTGAAACTCCTTGTATGTAGCCTCACATAAAGTGTGAGCCCATGCCATGCAATGTTCATGCATCAAAAAGCATTTCCAAAATATATGCTCTTTCTAGAAAGGTAAGCAATGTTTTCACCAAAAAAGACTTGTGGATCTTTCACCAACTGGAAAAGGGAGGCAACTCTCCATTTCATAGTGCAGAACAGGTAGAGGCAGAGAACATTCTCTATGTTGAAGGTTTTAGCTACTGAAACAACTACCTGGAGACTGACACAGCAGATATAGGAGTAGGATGATATAGACAATAACTTATGCAAAGAAAAACAGCACTGTGCTGTGAATTGCACCATACAACAATCCAGTTTTGAGATGTACTAAGGGCTATATGAAAAAGTTTGGGAGTTTGTCCCCTTCTGACACCATGGACCACGACAAGCTGTGACTCCAGCTGCATCTTTAAGTCAGATAAGTTCTGTTCGTAAAACACCAATTCACAAGATGGCTCAGAAGTATTGTGGGATATATAACCATATGTAACAAAATTAATATATAAACTGGGTGAAGTAAGCTATAAAGGGACATGTTCCAAAATGTATTGTATTTTTTCCTAAATGCAACAAACATCTGTTGGTCATTTGGTCCACCAGCCCATGGAGGTTCAGAATATGAAAGAGGTGATGAACTGCTAGCAAGGTTCTGCTTTGCAAGAACATTTCTTTGATTTTTTGGTCATAATTGTAGCAGCCTTTGACTGGGCACAAAATAATAATCAATAATAAGACCCTTTTTTTCTCAGCCTAATCCTGCAACCAGCAGAACCATGTCCTCCAGCCCATCCTCACCCATGAGCAGAGAGGCAAATTCTGCCTCAAGGAGATTCTGCTTACAGATGACCTCTGCTTTAGGGCCTGTTATCATCTCAGCTGAAGTAACAAAACCCAGGTGCTCCACAGAGCAGCTGTTTGTCACCCTCCCTGAGAGTTTGGCAGGTCTGAAAGTGAGGAGAGATCTGAAACCTCGTGCAGACATAACTAATACATTTCATTCCCTAGAAAATGAAACTGCTCTTAGAGTTCCCTTAAGTGATGGTTGTAACAGGAGACACCGAGCTGTCAGCGCCCGTGTGGGAGCACCATTTGATGGAAACTGGGAACCTTTGAGTAATGCAGACTCAACCCCCAGAGGACAAATGGGATTGGCCTCCTTACAGTAAAATTTTTTTCTTCAAATCATTGCTTTTTATGGGTGCTATATTGCCTCCAAGTTACATTAAAAGAAAGAAACATTAGTGTTCAGCTGCAGCAACTAACTCCACCATTCATCTACATGTCTTGGTACAGAGTGGATGAACAATCTGAAGAGAAAACTACCTTTTACAGAACTATTTCTCCATCAAAAATGCATGATTCTCCCACCTTTCATTTAATATTTTAACCCACCACAGTGTGAAGGCTCCTCCTTTAGGTACGCAAGGAAGGTGCTTCAATGCATTGGAATCCCAAAGCAAGTTATCAAGGTCCTTCCTATCCCTCCTACCTTTGCCTCCACCACACATTTCAGAGCTGTTGACACAGCTCCTTGTGTGGTCTTGAAACCGTGGCTGTTCAACAGCAGCCAAAAGAGAGGGGAAAATCTGCTTTTTTATTTATATAAATCTGGCTAAGAGTTTTTATTTATTTAGAATGGAGTTTAAACTGCGCTTGACTCTAAATAAATAAAACACATTATTTTCCCTCCCTACTGGTTGCCACCAAGTCGTGTGAATTTCAGAGACCACACAGACAGCAGCGGCTGTGCGGTAGGATGAGGAGCAAGGGAAAGGGAACAGCAATCAGCGGTTGGGGCCGAGAGCCCTGCAGGTGAAGGAGGCATTATGAAAGGCACATTATAAGAGTACAGATAAGCCTCACTCTTAAAAAGACATCAGTTTCTTGGATATCGTACCGACACTAATTCTCCATACCTGTCTACCAGTGCATTTCTTCTACAGGACCAAACCGTGCAGCACTGACTCCTACCCATCACAGTGACAACTCTGAATAACAGCAGCTCAGCGGGAGCACAGGGCAGGGGGAACAAGCAGGAAGAATGGCAGGACAGCACAGACAGGAGAGTATTTCTCATTTCAGTCTCCAGTTAAGTGGAGAGAAAGGGAAGTAAATATTTTCAAGATTTTTTCCAGGTTGGCCATTACTGAGGACAAACCAGCTTCTGTCAGATCCTTGAAAAAATAAATCATAAGGGAAAATCCCACAAAGATTAATATTCTGGGACAAGGAATTGAATTCTTTTTCCCTCCTAGTCAATCACAGGCAACATTTCTTTAACACATCTTTTATTTCAGCCTTTGAGTCACAAAGTCAATGGACCAAATGCAATTCATCTTTGGAGTAGCCCCTGGAAAGAATTTAGACCTATCTTAAATAGAAGCAAAGTCAGGTGGAAGGCAGATGAAAATTGCACAAAGCACTTCTTCATTCCCTGCTTCAAGTGTGAGTTTGATCACATTCAGTGATCAGCAAAAGCACTGACCCCAAGTTACATGCCATACCTGATACCCCTCATTTCTTCACATGGTCAGTAAATTAACAGCTTTAGACAAGGCCACATCTGATATTTTGGAAACTCCAGCTTCCCAAGTCATCTATCTGCTAGGCTAGGAACCTGCTAAAACTCTCAGTGCTTGTCCTTTCAGTGTCCAGCTAAAACCAAATGTATTTGCTGTTCCTTCATTATCTGCTTACAATGAATGCCATACAAACACAATAATTTATAGTCTCATTTAAGAACTTCAGATAAATGAAGAAAGATCCATCTGACACTCTGATTGGCCCTGAGTTCTCATTTCTCCTGTCCTTCCAACCCTTCTCCATTTGACAGATGATGCAGAGGAAACCACAAAACCCACATTTTTGGTAGGCATCTTATTGTCATTGGCCAAGGACTCCACCATGCCAAGTTTTTCTCCACAATTTGTTCAGAGGTTTGCCACTTCTAAAATGAAAGAAAAGCTGATTGAAGACAAAGTCATTTCTCCAGAGGACTGTGGTCTTCATTTGATCCACAGGGCTTAATCTTGATCTCAGTGGTCTAACAGAGGGACATGCTTTTGCATAGGTAGATATATTCACCTATGCTAACCTGAAAACGTTACTGTTGGAACCGGTAGAGCAATAGATAATTTCTTATGAATGTCTACAGAGACTAATTGAAAAGGCTAGAATTTGACAGGATAGGCAAAAATTTAATGGGAAATAGTTTTATGAGGCAGACCTGTGCAAATCCATGATTAAAGTAAGCTATTTTATATGTTCCAACACAAGCAGCAGCATCTGCTGACCTGGGGTGAGTGTGAACTTGCATATGTCTTTTTTCCTGGAATGAACATCAAACATCAGCAGAAGGACTCAGGTGCAATTAACAGCAGCTACTAAAATTTTATCTACTTACTGAGGAAGGAAGAAGGATCAGTGAACATGTAAGAGAGAAGAAAACTAACAGGAAGACTGGAAAGGCAGAAATGGACAAAGGAGAGTAGAAAACATACTGGTAGGTCAAACCAACTGAAGAGCCTACATTTTTCTCCAAATAAGGCAGATATTCAGAGTCCATAGCTTGTGAGGCACTTAGCCAAAGTCAAAGTGAGACATACAAAACCCTACCACAAGACAGACAGACTGAAAGAAAGAAAAACACCCATATCTCAGTAGAGCAGCAACTTGGCTCAGAATTTGCTGTTGAAGGAAAGGTCAGCAGACAGCCCTTATTCAGTGATGACTGCTGAATATGAAGAGACATAAGCAATGGGCAGATAAAGACGGAGAGATGTGAAGAGATGATTAGAGCAGCAGTAAACCCTTCCCAGCGGGAAGGGCACTGGGCAAATCAGATATATCCCTGTGCTCCCAAGGATATTCAAAACCAGAAGCAATTGCAAGAGAAGACTGGTAATCCTGTCTGGACTCAGAACCTCTTTACAAATTCATCCTGTTCAGACAGTGATGCAGCACAAACAGATTTCCACAAGAAGTCCCTTGGCTTTTTAGGCTGTCTTCTAGTGACATGCATGGAGAGTATGTTGCTTCATGCTGGCTGCAGGAGATTTTCAGACTCCCATACAGATTTGGGATCACTGACCTTCAGTTAACATACTTGGCACATTTCCACCAAATCTGTTCAATGTGAAAGCTTCCTATCTTTTTACTCATTTATTTTCCTACTTCTACCATCTGACATCCCAGGTATAGCATTTTACTCTAAATTTGCTCCTTCCCAGCAGTACTCCCTTTCCTCACCTCTCTCACTTCTCGCACTTGAGGTGGAGTTAGCCTGCACACAGCCAAATCCAAGGTCAGACCACAACCAACTGGTGCTCAGAACAGTTGCAAACATGATGCAGATTTCCCTGTTAATCCTAGTCTGTAAAACCTTGCCTGTTGTAGCACAAGTCTTTACAAAGCGAAGATAGAATTCTTAGCACTAAGAACAAGGATGCAGATACCAATAAACTCAAAAAATGAATCAGTCAGAAACTCCCCATCTCCTCTTCCCTGTGTCTTCTTACTAGATATTACAGTAGCATCTCTCCAAACTACTCAGACACTTTTCTGAAGAAATGTTTGGTGTACTGTGCTGCAATGGACTGGGTTGAGGGCATGTGTTTTGATCCTTCTTTTTTTTTTTTTTTAATCTTTATTCTGATCTCTGGGTGGCAAAAAGAGAGAAGATTTAAATTTAAAAAGCTCTAGAGAATCTATTAGAAATCTCTTTATATTTGTGTGTGGTCCTGCAGTTTTGTCCGTTGCCTGACATTTTAATTTCCTGTTCCCCTTTTTTGGTAGGATTCTGATTTCCTCTCAATCTTTCTCCTTTCTCCATTACAGAAATGTGACAGGCATCTCCATTTCTACCATCTGTTTCCTATTCACATTTATAAATACTGAAGCAAATAATTATTTGGGCAAACATGGATGGTGTAAGCCTGTCTCATCTTCTATCAGCATATAATTGATGCCATCCCTTCTCAGCCTTTCTACCTCTTAGTACTAACTCCTTTGTACCATACTTGAAAATACAGTTCATGGACTAACTCGTCAATGAACCTAGTTTAAAATGGCTTCATGCTTTTATGTTAGTAACACCCATTCAGGGTACTCTGTGTCCCTGTGGAATGCTATGTCAGTAAAGTCCAGCTGCAAATCCTCTTTGAAAAATTATCTTTTGGTGTTTACACAATTGAAAGCAAAAAACGTACTATCCATGAGTAGAGTGATAAAACACCTACGCTGAGCAGCAGAACTTCTGTCCTGAGTGAGCAACTGCACATGGCACTCTGCTAGAGGGATGTAACCTTACTGGGAACAGAAAGATTGGCTCTACTGCAATCCCAAGCTGTCCAAATGGGTCTCACCCAGTTCTTCTCTATTCCTGTTTTATATGCCAGTGCAGCTCTCCATGGGAATGGCCTCTCTACCCATGAAATTCCTCCTGACTGTCCAGCTGCTGTTTCCGTGGGGCTGACTCTTTTCTGCTGCAGTTGCCTATGGTCTGCAACAGGATGGTGCAAATCTGTGACAGAGCCACTCAGTGTGTCTCCGTACAACATGCAAGAAATCCTAACACATCACTTAGAAGCATTCCTAATGCCTGTTTGTCCACTCTTCACAGTCAAAGCGCATTAACATCAACTTGGGGACAAGCAAGCCAGGAGTCAGGGGCTGAGCTGCCACAGCAGAACTTCAGCTGCCACTCACAAGGCAGAGACATCCATGTCCAAAGCAGGGAGGAACCACCAGCCCCAGTAGAGCTTCTGATAAGTGCCATAAGGAAGCTGGCACCAGCTCTCTCCTGTCTCACTTGGTCACCCAGGCTGGTTTTCCTCCCCTCAGACTTGTGGCTGTGAATTCATCTTCTCGACGTTTTCCCAGAGGAGTACACATGTAGCTTTTCCTTGGGGCTTAGAAAAATAAAAGGTTTTCAGCCCATTTTTCTGTATCACCACAGACTTCTCTGGAGATGTCTCTGAGGTAGATGTATAGTGAGGTTACACATTCCTAGTCCACACCAGGAATGGGATTGCACAAGAACATTCCAATTATTTTAAGTTATGGAAAAAGTAATCAAATATTTCACTCACCACTAAAATGTCATCCTTTTATGCTTTTCACAAAGAATTCTCTCATTATTTTAGGTAGGCCTGGAGAGACTCCAGTCTCTGCGGGTTGCAAGCATTCCCCTGCTCTGCTCAGAAATCAAAAGCCTCAGTCTGTTTTTCAAGAGAGCCAAATCACTTGGTGCCCTGCTACTGACCCAAAACTTAACAGCAATACACCTGATTTCTCTTATATTCTGCCTCAGCCTTTTCTTCAGACAGCTGCAAGCACAGTAGCCTCCTACATGCTTTGATAAAACTAAGAACTGCACGTGAAGAAATAAGAAAGTCCAGAACAATAGCCACGTTAGCAATCACTTGAGAAAAATAAGTGAAAAATTTTAGTCACCAGTGCTGACTAAACAAGGCAACAAGCCTATTAGTAGCCTGACTTCTAACTGACTAGATCTCTCTTTTTAATTTTATCACAATGCTACACCAGTATAGCAGCGTTAAGTGAGTATTGCAGCCTTAGAAAGAAGACTCAGAGGTCCAGCAAGGCAGATTCAGAGAGCAACATTGCAGTTCTCACTCCAGAAGAGAGGTGAAGCACGTTCCTGTCTCTTTTGTATCACTGTAATGCCCAGAAATTCACAAAACCAGAGGAACTGATGACAGGGCACTGTACAAGCACATAAATACACAGTCCTAAACATATCTCCTACCATTCTTAATTCTATAGATTGCAACACCTCATGAGAAATCTAGCGGCATGGTTGAGAAAAAGGACAAGTAAGAAATGTCTGCATTGAGAAGTAAACCATTTTGCAGCCTACACTGTTTAAATTTGAACTCCTACGTCACAGGATTTTACACAGTAAAATGTGTCTCACAAACACAAGCTGCAAAGTTTCCCACGCAATCTTTATAAAATATCTTTCTGCAAAATCTCAGAAGTAGAAGAAAAAATCTATTTAAAGAACAAGTGTAACATGTCTGGTCCGAGTGAATTGATGAGTACAATAAAAAGTATCAGATATTATATCTTATCCTGAAGACTTCACTCAAATGAGCAAACCCCATTGCCCTCACAGATCTCACTCCTGTGCATGACTCACAGAAGAAAAGGTGCATGACTGAGAGCAGTTATTGACTCCCTCTAGAGTTGCCTTCAGTGGGGAGAAGGAGAGGGAAGAAATGGTGAATTATTCACAATTTTCAGTTTAACTCTAATCCCCTAATTCTGTCGTTCTGAGGGCAGAGACTTTTACTTAATGGCAGTGCCAGAAATAACAAGCTAGAATTGCATGTTTATGAAATGGGGTCTTAGTTACATATTAGGATCAACTGGGCTTGAATTAATGTTGGCTCACATTCAAGAGCACTGAGTGGACTCAATAAGCATCACAGTTTTAAAACTCATTAATGGTTGTTTGTTGTATGTATTTAATATACTAGAAACATCCAGGCATGCTAGACCATAGTTTTCTTATAAACATGCAGACACTGAAAAATATGGCTTAACATGGCATTACATTCTTTGGATTTGTATCTCTGCTTACGCTAGTGATTGACAGATGAAGGCATTTTTGAATACAACAGGACATCTCTCATTCTCATATTTAAGTTGAGCTAGGGTTAATAAATGCATTTAGAACATTATCATCTGTGGCTTTGAATCAGAAGGTAGGTGATAAAGGAGAAAAGGGTGGAAGTTGTGTTTGTGTAGAAGTGATGATGAAATGTAAGCAGAAGATCATCCAGGCTAGGTACAAAAGAGTTGCTGATACTGTAGGTGGCATAGGACTTCAAAAAAGCTTACTGCTGATGGACGCTGAACATATGAAAATTCTGCTGCATTTTGAATCAAAAAAAGGTACACATGAGACACCTGCTCCAGATGACTTGTTAATGATCCGAAGCACAGGAAGGACAATTATTCCCACATATTTAGATGCGCACTGCACAGTGCTTCTTCCAATACTGTGTTGTTTTCTCTTATTTATATTTTGTGAGAAGACCAATAGCACTTAAGTTGGCATGACAGCACCGCTATTTTTCATAAGACTTAACCACATGAGGGATATTCACTGCAGAGGACATTGTGTCAGGAATCACTGAACATAAGAAATAAAGGAAGTTTGATCACACTAGCTTTCTGTTTCAAATTAGGAACAAGCTTTTGAAGCAAATGTCTTCATAATTCCACTTACCATGCTTTGTTTTGCAATTCATACAGCCTTAGGGCTCGCAGACCAGGTAGAAAAACTTAGTGGGAAGGTCCACCCCAGCAGGCACACCTACTGCACTACAACCAGTTAGAAATAGTCCAAGGTAAATCTCCTGATACATCCCAATTGCTCTGTTCTGGAGATCCACTGCAGTCTTTACTAACATGAACACAACTAGGAGCAGCTGAATAAAACAGGGTTGTGACAACAAACATAATCAGAATGCTCCAAAGTGAAATGAGCGTGGGAGCAGAGGCAGAGGAATTAAAATGCTACCTTTCAAGCAACTCATCTACTCTAAGTGAGGTCCCAAAATCCTGACACCTGAGCTGATCGTGTCTCTGCTGAAAGACGGTACTCTGTCAAATCAAATCCAAACTAAAAACAATGTTGCTGCCAGGCAAAGGCTCAAGGCAAAATTTTTCTTCTGAAAATAAAAACAAAACATTCTGGGTCTGACTGAAAATGATGGAAATAACAATAACACGTGGCAATAATAATAAATATTGCAGGATGTGTTTTGTCATCAAAACACTGAAAACTGACTGGAATGATTGACCTTGTCTGAACACAGTTTTTCTAATTATAAAAAAAAAAAAAAATAAGAATCCGAGAATAAGAAATCCCTCTCTGTCATACATAACCACAAAGCAGTGGTGAATCAGGCCCACATGCAGCCAGGTTTACCACAAACCGAGATGCATCTGCAATTGACATAATCCCTATGGCACTCCCTCAAGGACACAACCCCGTCCTACATAATCTTGACTGCATTTAACCAGAAGCAAGGGAAAGTCTGACCAGCCTAAGCCCTACAGCCACAAGCTTCAGGGAAACAAACAAACGTCATCCTCCTCCCCTTCTAGTAAGAAGGGAAGCATGCTACTGAAGACAGTTTCATGTGCAAGGGCTTTAAGCCAGCATCTCTGGTAGGAACATTATTGTAAGCAGACATCATCTGAGCCGTGGGAGAGCACTCTCTCACTCTCATATCCCTACAGTGGAGAACTCTGTAGCTATAGAGAAGCTACAGAGGTTTTTTTTTTTGCTTGTGCAAAAGACTCCCAAGTCAATTCCAGTAAAGCCTCCCACATTCCAACAGCCCCAGGGAGGAGAAGGCAGTGGCTGGGTTTGCTTAGATCATTGCGCTGACCTGTAAAAGCTGATTCTTGAACAGATCAAAAACTCTAGTGAAGTCCAAGTCCATTAAAGATTTTCAAAGGTAACCAGTGATTTTGGGCCCCCAGTCTGAATCACTCATCAGGCCTGAGAGCTTGGTACTTTTGGAAAAAAATGACTACTTGAGACATCTCAAGGTCTCAGGCATGCTACTTGATGAGCAAGTTATTCACAAAAGCACACAGAAAAGAAGAAAAACCTAGATTTAAATAACAGATAAACTGATTCCTATACTATAGGAAACATCAGTGGGTAATGAAAACCATAAGTCACGTTACGGTCCTATCCCGAAAACAAGTAATTGTGTTATAATTTGAAGGCCACACCATCCAATTTTTTTTCAGTTCAAAGTGCTTTTTTTACTTCAGCAGATTATCAGTGTCTTCTGAAGAAAAAGAAATCTAATGTTTTGTTTCTCTCCATTATTCCCCTGACTGCTAACTATCATCTGAAGACAGTAGTTGCAGAAGGAAAGTGCTGAGAGGGCTGAGGAAAATGGGAGATATATATGTCAAATTATAAATATGAAAGTTTTAATTAAAGCATAGTAGCTTTTAAACAAATACATTTTTATTAGTGCAGGGCAAAGAAAGGCTGCTGAACTTTCTGAAAAAAAAATAATAAATGTGATTGTTTTATGCTGCCAAAGAACATAAAAACATTTAGTCAATTTCTCACCAATTTAAAAAAAAAAAATGATGGCAACAAAACTGCATTCATAAAATTGCACAAAACATTAAGACTAATAAAATGGCAAATCAGGCAAATAATGAAAATAATGCAGAGAGCTAAAGCCTTTTAGAATCGCAGTGGATGAGATATCCACTATGCAACATCTGAGCAAAGCAGCAGACTTCTTGTGGTTAAAGGGTTTCAGAGAGGATTCGTCAGACCTAGCATCATTTTGCGATCCCATATAATGTTGATTTCTTCATAAGCGCTTCTTCATTCTCCCATCATTCTGGCAGTAATAAATCACAGCAGTTTAAAAGAAGGTCATGTACACATTTTCATATTTCATGCATGATCCCATTGCACAAGACAAATGATCTGGAATACTTTGCTTGAGAGTTGTAAAGTCATCAGTTCACTTCTGGATTTACTTTAATACATCTCCATGGAATACTTCCATCCTTTTCTCCTTCTTAAAGACTCTGTACACTCATTTGTTCCCCGACTATTATCAAGAAGGTCCAAAACCAAATTTAACAGACCACAAAACTCTCTTTCAGAGGCACAATATATGAGACCATGTAGTCCACCTCTCTCCTGACCCCTCAGTGGGCTCTCTAGCCCTTAGTTAGGCACTTCTGCTCCTTGCACACTTTGTGAGGCTGTATAAATACCCCAGAAGAAGACACAAAGCATACACACATCTGGCACCTGCACCTCACTGGGACATCTAGTCTCTAGCATTGCCCCTGAGGAGACTCCATCCAGCTGCTTCAGCATATTACAGCTCAGCAAATCCAGCCTTCAGCCACCTCCCCAGGGAATGTCTGTGCTCTTTTCCTCTGCTCACTTAGCAGTCTGCTCTGGTCCTCATTATTTATTTTATAAATCCAGCAGAACCTAGAGCATGGGAGCCATACTTAATCCCAAAGTGGCCAAGTTATGCATAGCAGGGCTCACAATGGACTAGAAATTAATAAATTTGGTTAGATCAGACCTGGCTCTGTATTAAATTGGTTTGATGATTTTGCTGCCCTTGTGTCCCAAGAAATCTGTTCCAGCTTGCCCACAGATCATGCTACACCAGTGCTTCATTTGGAAGAGTTATGTAGAGAGCAGTGCATGTGGTAATAATGTCTGATATTGTGAGGTTCCTACACATCATCACCTCAGAACAAAGCCTAAGCCTCTGACTTGACTTCTTTTAATTCATTTTTGGTTCATTTCTCTCTTTCCATCTCCATGTTCTGTAAAAGCTAGTCAGAGGATATTATTCTGCATCTCTGCCATTTACAATCTCCTACAGTTATTTCTTGTTTAGTTTGGAAATTTATTAGCATTTACCAATGCTGTGTGTAAGGATCATCTTATGCCCAATAGAAAATACAGAACAAATTGCTGTCTTTCAGGACACATATTCTGTACGTGTTCATAGAAACACATCTGTGTACATTTTCATTACATCTTTAGGACTACATAATAACTAAACTGAATTATAATCACTGATACCTAGACTCTATTTTTGAACAGGGATTTGGATTTTATGCCTCGTGACAGACCAAAATATTTTGCATGCTAATTACTTGAGCTGCAACGTTAATTGTAGTTGAAATTCTGACCTTTTCTCCAAGCAAAACTGTCAGGGCACCTGCTAAAATCCCCAGATCTAGCAACAGCTATCAATTAGGGAGAGACCAGGGCCAAGGGATTGCTTCAAACCCCATTTTCATGCTCCAAAAAAACACTGTTGTATAGTTGCTGCAGTAGCTGCCTGCCACCTCCTTGCCTCACACACGATAGAGAGCCCTCTCTGCTCCCACTGTCTCATGCCTCAAGCTAGGCAACAACTTGTGATAAAAAACTGATGCCAAAAATTTGAATCATAACTGTATACTGAACCACACGTCTGAAGGGCTTACATCCTCAGTAACATATGGATCCAGCAAAGGATCTCAGAGAGGGAGAGGGGAGGAGAGAGAGATGAGAGCTTCTAGCTGAGAAGCACATGGATTCTTGTGAGTAGCAGTGAAGAGCTGCTGGAACTGATTTACTACTAAAGCTGTTAGGCAATAACTGACTTTTTCCAATTATTGGTCTCACAAACAATAATAGGTTCAAAATTAATAAAACTTTTCTTAAAGGAAAGGAAGTGCGGTCCCATGGAGGTAGGGGAGGCACAAAATCTCAGAAGCAGAAGACTTACATGAATGTCCTGAAGGTGGAAATGTATTTTGTATCAGGAGCAGAGCTGTGGGACACCACGCACTACACTTCCACCTCCCTCTCTCACCTCAGAAACAGGAAAATGCCACTGCAGTGACAGAGGGGATGTGCTGGATGCCAGAGCAGGTTATGATGTCTGAGGCTGCGTGTGTATAACAGAGACACAGAGATTTAAATGGCAGAGACTCAAATCTCAAATATATGATCTGGTTTTGTACAAGTTTTCCTACTCTACTCTCAGTTTGCAATTACAGACTAAAATTAACCACCTAATCTGTCATCCACACATTTAGTTTCTCATATTTAACCATTCCACCGCAAACATCTACCAAACAGCCAAGTCTGCTTTAATAAATATGGCACTATTGAAAGTTTACAGATCAAGAAACAGGCACAAAACTAAGAAATATTTTCTGAAGTTTATGGGGCAGGGAGTTTTCTGATTTTGGGATGAAAAGCTTATTTATCACAAACCAGATACAGAGGTTTGTATGTAGGTTTTTTTGTGGGTTTTTTTTTTTTAAGCTTTGGTTTCAGTAACTGTAGCCAAACGCAAGAGAAAACTGGAGCCTGAACACAAACGTCTGGCTCCTATCCTTCTCTTAGACCACCATGCTGGATTACCAGCACTGCTAACAGCACTTCCACTGAGAATTGGCAGATGGGCCCCTTGACAAAATATGAAGATATGTTGATGGGCTTTGAGTTGAAAACACTGAAGTGCTCACTCAATTTAATAAGGAAAAGCATCTAAATCTTCTAAGTCAAAAGTTCTACTGGGAAATAAGCAATAGACATTTCTGTGTTCTGAATGTCAAGACTCCCATTCTACTATAAATTGTGGGCAGGACTCAAATACGAGGGGGAGGGGAAATTCCCAGTGCAATCCTGAACATCACGTGGTCCAGAGTTCTGGAAAAGGACAATCCTGAGCAACTGCACTACCCATAGAGTTATTAGCCTTTTCATACATCGAGAAAGAAAACAAAGACCACCCCACGACAGGAACTGATTTTGTTCAGCATAGTGGAAATTAATGTACAAATTATGGGAAATACTTGTACAGGAAGAATTCTGCTTCCCTGGCAGTATCACTGACTAGGAAGTAATAACACAGGCTGTTCTGAGATTGCACCACCCTTTCTAATAACTTTGTGCACAGAGGGGTGGTTCTTCCAGTCCATTAAATCCTGTACAATTTTGGACCATACAGACGGCGAAGGAAATGAGGACCACTAGCTAATAAAACACCAAGGTAAAGATACAACTAGTGCCCTGAGAAGTCCCTAGACTGTAGGTTATCGGTTATTCCAAAAATTTAACAACATCACCCTAATTACGCTCTGTTTTTATACTCATCTCTGAATTCCCACTCTGTCCTATACTAGAAAGAAGGGTGTTGTTATTTTTCTCAGCATTTCTTGCATTTTGCCCCCTATATGTTAGGGTTTTTTTTACATATTTCATTGCTTTTTCTGCCAGAAAAAGATTTCCGCCAGTAAATATGAATTCCACATCCTTTAGTTCTAAAAACACGTAGGAAATTAGGCTCTAAACTCTTTACTTAAGTAATAAACAATTCTTAATTGGAACAAATCCTAATGAAATCTCCTGGTGTGCTGAAAGAGGAGACAGCAAGTACCAGGGCAGCCAGACCTGAGCTGATCTCAGGCAACAGGCTCTCTCATAAGGCTTCTGGCCCACAGTGACACTTCCTGCTCGTCTTTCTTTCACATTAGATCTGCAGCCTCAAGCCCATTTCCATGACAACTTATGGCAGCGCAAAACATATGACTGAAATCACCATTCTCAAGACTTCATCAGAAGTCGCTGGGCTATGAGCGGACAGAGTTGAATGACTCACAAATTTGTTTTCGCATGCTGCTCTCACTAAAGCATGGTGGTGCTCAGCAGTGCTTAAGGGACTAACAGGATGCAAACTACGCCATGCAGATCTTCATCTGGATCTGGATTCTAGCTCACCAATGGTTTGATTACATTAAGACTCAGTACAATATCTCTTGTTTCACTCAGGTTCAAAAAATGAAGTAATTGATCACCCCAAACACCACATATAATCCCATTTTCTGGCTTACTGAGCTATTAGCTCAAAGTCAAGCCCAAACCACAGTGAGCTCCAGGTCAACTGACCTAAAGCTCAGCTAGCCAAATTATTTCTCCTACTTGCACCTCCAGTGGAAATTTTCCCTTATCTGGAGCCCCATTTGAAAGATTCTCTCCTGAGAGTGTGAGAGACTGTTTGCTTTTAGGCTTCACTCCTTTACATGTTTTCATTTCCACTGATAATGCCATTTTATTACCCAGTTTCTCATTCTCTCTGAGATAAAGCAGCATCAGAACTAGAATCTTACTGCAGATGGTGACCTGCATTCAGTGAGACTTCTCCATGAAATATTCTGGGAATTAATGATTTCATAAGGCTGAATCTAAATAATGTTTTGCAAGTTATTCAATTTTTTAAGCACACATCCAATATTCTGACTTTAAAAGAAAGTCATAAACATTATTGGGTTGGAAAAATAAATATTATCAATACAGAGGAAAAAAGAAGAAAGATGCATATTGAGACAAAATAAAAACATTTAAGGATAATAAACATTTTAATCAGTTTTGTAGTTATATCTCAAGATGAGACTGTGTTTGATCTGTAGAAAAGGCCCCAAAGTAATCTTTGATTGTAAAATGTTCACTCCATTATATCCATTAAAAAAGGGTAATTCCCTTGGTTCAGCTCTCCTTGGACCTTGCATATACCAGCTAATCGTCTTTAAGATTTGCTCTGTAAACACAGCTGTACATACCAGGGTAAGTATGCCTAGATGATCCATGCTGCTGCCATGGATGTATCTCCTAAGCCATTACCTCTGCAAGATTTGTTCAGTAATATTTTTCTCCCATTCACTGCTTAATTCCAGAGGTTTCATTCGGAGGAAAAACAAAAAAAAAATGTTCCAAGAAGCTCTCTTGGAGGCAGTATTTTAGAAAGACTGAGAGCAATGTGAAGATGTGTAAGATAAGCATTTCATACTGGAAATCTACATTCACAGTGACAAAAATCATTCCTTAAGGTACAGTTCTTGTAATTTTGTATCTATAGGCATCGTGTCTGCATGGATCCACACACACAGGAGAAGAGAAAGCCAGCCAAATGTAAAATATCTGTAAATCCTGCAAAATTACCAAATCCCACATAATTTACAATTTCAAACAGGAATTAACTCCAATTGATTCCCTGTCAAAAATCTGGGAATGAGCCCAGTCTGAACTCTGCTACAGACATTACATGTGACAGAGGAATATAACAGCCATCCCAAAGTTTTGAAGAGTTCTCAACAAGCAGCTGCTCCCATAGCGTGAAGCCAATGAGAGCAGTGTGCCTCTGCAGAACACTGAGGAGTCCAGACTGAGAGCTGATGGTTTCCAAATTCCTCTGAACGTTAACAAAATCAATTATTCCAAATTTTCTACTGTCAGGCAGCTCAAAAGGCACAAACGACTGCTGCTGTGACAACACAGTCATAGTGATTTCACAAAAATTAAGAGTACAATTTAGAAAGGCATTCTGGAAGTAAACTTAAGATTTATACTTCGCAGTTTCAGGTGCCACCAAAGAGCAAGACCTTCCTTACTGTGTGATTACCAACCCTCCCCACAGACTGGAGGAGCCTCCTAAGGGTGGAATTTACACAGGTGTTTGAAGGCAGGTGAGAAGAATAGGGGGCACCATACTTACCTATCTCAAAATGAAGTGCACTGCCTCGTCCAACTTGTTACCAAACCACTAATCTGCAGAATCAACAGAGGAAGTCTGGCTAAAGCAATGGCTTTTCATGGGTCTGGAAGGACAATAGAACACGGACCGCTGTTTTCACCACACACCACACCTCTTAAGACCTCTGCCATTCCTTATACAGTCTCAAAAGAACAGAAGATACAGGAGAACGTCAGAGAAGGAAGGCATCATGGCTGCTTTACATTTAACATGAGAGTACAAATTTGAACCAGTGAACACAGTAGACAGTGAAGGTATATGCAGACAGACTGAGAAAGTGGATGAAAGTCTTGACTTCATTCCTAGCTTGGTTATGATTTCTTATGTTAACTATTAATAGTAAAATCTTGCAGCAAGAAAAATCAGCTAGTATCTTGCTTTTGACACCAGGAAGGCTATGATATCATCTTTGGTGCTTCAAAATTATTTTCTGCTGAACATAGATTATAAACTCCTCCCTGTTTCCCAGAGATCTCCACAGATAAACATCAAACACACAGATGCTGTAGTTACAAGGTCAAACATGGAAAAGGTTACTATACTTGTTTTATAAAAAAAAATGTACTGAATAGAATGAACACATGCCTTATAGAGTGTTAATGAGCTTCCTTTTCTTTTTTATGATTTGCTTCCTTAAGAATAGTATTTTTTTTAATGTTTTCTTCATCTGACAAGATAAAATAGCATAAGAAGCAGTGGAAACAGTCATCTGTTTTCTAGCTAAATCTTTCTCCAAAGGCAGCAACAAGTAACTGAGACGTATAGCAGATGAATCTCTAATGGTGCATACAGTGTTTAATTGTGCATATGTGATACACACTATTTAGCCTTTTCTTTCTTTAATGCAGCACAGAGAAATTCCCAGGAGGCTGGGGGGGTCATATCCATGGCTGAATGAGGAAAGAACATTAAAATTATCATTATAGGCCTTCCTCCCTTTGACTTAGCTAGGCGATCCTTAGAAGATTTAGAGTTCAGGTTCAGTTCAGATAAACATCCAAAAGTTCACAGGTTTACCCAAACTATCTGAATCTCTAGAGCCCCAAAATGAGCTGGAAATCTCCAGAACTGCCTTTCTTGAGAGATTTCCTGCATTTCCACTTTGAGGCAGAAATCAGAAGTGAAATAAACAAAAAAAAAAAAAAAAAAAGAAAAAGGAAAAAATCTAAAATGAAAAGTACTTCAGAATCCAAGCACAATTCATTCAGTTACATTCAAAGTCAGAGTCTACTCAAACAGATTTCTTATTGTGTTTTGGTAAACTGTTTCCTGATATACATGTTCTTATCCAGACATAAAAGCTGATAATTTCTCATTTTCCTTCTCTCATTCAGTCTTTCTTACTCATTTTTATCAGACTTGTACATCTACATTACACATTTTGGTCTTGCAGGAAATCTCTCTCCATCCGAACTATTTATTAAGGCATGGGTTTAGAAATGAAGGGAGGAGACAGGGAGTAGAGTGAAGTAGTTTACAAAGTGCTGACATTCATAACAGATAGGCCTCCCATTGGTGTATGAGCTGCTGGTTTCCCTCTTTGACACCGATATGGAAAAAACATCAGCAACCACACTATCAGCAAGAACACGACCCTCTGATCAGCCTTTGTTCACTTTCGCAGAGCAGATTCCCATCCACCAGTCTAACCATGGTCATTCATTTTCTCTGTTGTAAAAATGTGTTTTCAATCACCTTTGGGACTAAGACAGATGATCTGTGCTAAATGAAGAGCACGTTGCCTTGTAGCACTGTCCATCATCCCCTCCACTTGGAGAGGAGTGTGGGCACCCTGGTCGTGAGCAGGGCTGACAAGTATTCCATCATTTCTTATGCTAGCAAGCAGGGAAAAAATAGGATACATAGGTCTAAGCACTGTCAAACAGCTATACAAAAAGTGATGCGCACAAATGCTTTCTCTGCAATAGCCATCCAGATACAAGCAAGGCAGCAGCTTATAGACATCTTGAATCAGAGCTTGCATCTGCACCATCATGCTTAACAGCTACTTGTGAACTCATCCTCCCTGAACTTTTCTGAACCTGCTTATGCTTTTGTCCAGGACATCCAGTGGCAAGGAAGTCCACAACTTCACTGTACTTTTTTGCTTGTATAAAATCAGCTGAGAACTTAACCGGGTGTTCACAGTTACTGTTGAGCAAGAAATACTATGCAGAGAAACTCAAGCATTATTCATCTTCTCTGTCCTTCCTCATTCACCTCCGCTACTTTCAGAGGTAATGATCATCTTTCACCTGCAGTTATTCTTTTCCAGCGTAGGGAGCCAATCAAGCTTTTTTGTCACATAGAAAACATTCCACAGAATCCTGATGATCCATCTCTTCATAATTTCTTATAACTTCTAGCATTTTTCAATAGAGAGGTTTCCAGAGTTGCACAAAGATGAGGTCTGACTACGCTGTGGCATGATATGCTATACTTTGACTTAAATCTATTCTCTTCCAACCTACTCCTAGTGTTCTAGCTGGATGTACTTGTTTTTAGGTGACATTGTTACAATAGGCCATGGTGACACCTGATGTGCTTCCACTCACAGTGAGAATAGCAATTTTCTGCAAGTCGCGAAATAGTTTCTTTGCTCTTCTTTTACTGAGATTAGAAAATAACCTTAGAGAAGAGATTCTGCTATTTGGCATCACAATAGTGCCTAAAAGTCCCCATGGTTGATTTGATTTTAGAGTTTCCTGAATAATTTTGTATCCTTAGCAAATCTTGCCCTTTCACTACTTATATCCATTTTTAGATCAGGAATAATTTAAATAACATAGAATGGATTTGTGACAGTAACTTCCCCCTCCTGTGATTACCTTCCTTTCTATTACATCATTGCAATATTCTAATTAAATAAGGAAGTGTTTTCTACATGTTTTTCTCCCATTCCTTGGAGGCTTGCCATATCCATCCTCATGAAATACCTTTTAACTGACATGGGTTATGAGGTACGAAAGCAAAAGGTTTCTCTTCAATAAGCATTTGCTGAGTCCCAGCAAGGAGTATGGCACGTTAGCTCTTTAAGAAAAGACCTCATGCAGAAAGCTCAGCTTCTCCTCTTCCCTTTCCTTTCCTACTCCCCACATTAAGTTGTTCTTGGTTGGCTTTTTGGTTTATTTGTTTAGGTTTCATTTCTCCAGACCAGCTCAGTGTTGATCTGGGGCTTGCCTCCTCTCACCAGTGGCTCAAATGCTTGAAATTATCCAATATCCCCAATAGCGTTCTCAGGTTTTTAGCCCTGTCCATCCTCCTGCACTGCAAGCCCATAGCCTGCTACAATTTCACACCCTCTAGAAAAACCCACCAGTCAAACTGGCAGCTGAAATTCATGTTTGCTGCAGCATTCCAGAGAAACTTGTCTCATGGGGTCTGTTCAGCCACTGATGAAAGAAAGGCTTAAGCACGAAACCCACTGCGGCCGCAGCAGCAGCTTGGTGTCCCTGTCCCGGTGTGCTGAGGCTGGGAAAAGAGGAGGGGCACGCCACACATGTGCACAGGCACACACACAGTGCATCTTCCCACCAGATGGCGGATCAGACTTATTGGAGTTTAACTTCTAATTAAACAAAGAACTGTGGGCCACATTCAGTCACAGCATCAATTTGCTCCAAACCAGATGTCTGCAAGATACCACAAAAATTGTATTCATGTGAGCCCAAACACAGGCTGCGGGTGGCCGCTGCCCAAGCCCCATATACCATCTCCATCAGGACAGGAAGCCTCCTCCAGCAGCAGGCTGACAGCCTCTCTGTTCTGGGCCATCGTGCCCTGAAAGCCCCCTCTGTCTTGCATGGCACACATGAAGGCCAGCGCTCCTGCAATACATTGCTGTGGCTAAATGAGCACAGAGAGTAGTCTGGCAGGAACAGCTGTGTAGGTAGGTTTACCCAAAGCTTCCCAAAGCAGCACACTCCTTGCCAAGGCACCCAGCAATTGCATGCACAGTTACCCTAATTTTTCCCAGCAGTTCAGCACACTGACCAAGAAGCCAGAAAGTCAGATAGGCACTGTAGTCCTGATTATCAATCTATGAACCCTTCAACAGAAACTGGATAACATTTCAGTAGGAAGACAAAAAGAAACTTAAAAAAAAAAAAAAAAAAAAAAAAGACACAGGCCACGTTTCATGGCAGCCCTACATCCTTCTTGGAGACCTGCCACCAGATCTCCACCTGTGTCATACAATTTTAAAGAAGTGAGGTCAACAAAGCTCCAAAGCAACAATAATGATTTATTTGGGTAAAACCCAAAGCCAGCAGCCTACCTGTAAAGCTGTTTATCAAGCAATGGCAACAGACTAGTGCAGATTTTGTATCCTAGGAATTGACTCAGTGTCAAATATTTAATGAAAAAAAAAAAAGTAGCTATCTGAGAACTGGCAATGGCCACACTCAAGGATCCAATCTCTCTCTTGCCTCCAATCCCTCCCCGCTCTGCACCCTAGCTTTCCCCTCCCCTTCTGCTTTTCTCACTTGGAAGATGTTATTGTTTTACATGGCACATTCCCAAGCTGCTAGACCAGGACAGTAAAATTATTCACTGACTTTACTGTACTCTTCTACTACTCACTCTGTTTTTAAGCTTTCAGCCCTCCTTCCCTCCACCCCCACCTCCTTCACTCCCCAATGAAACTCTCCTTTCCCTTCTCTTCCCTCCTCTTTGCTAGGCAGAATCTGGAAAAAAGAAATCAAGGCCAAACTCAACAAAACTACTGCTGCGTAATAGCAGTCCTTTTTCACACACAGATGGTCAGTCAGAAGAATGAGCGCTTTATAAGACAGACATCATGCTGGTCTTTGCAATCCTGTTCTCCCGGACCTCAGCAGGAGTTTTTCATCACCAAAGTGGATAATAACTCTGTCAGACACCTCATACACGCAGGTATTAATAAAAAAAGAAAATACTGTAGTGACTGATTTTACAAGAAACTGGGAATCTTAATGTGATAGTTAAAAACGCGCACAATGATTACACACAACCAATAGCTGTGTCAACAGGGCTTTATAGCAGGTTGCTAATAAGCAGGGAATGTGCTTATTCATTTATCTATGGTTTTGCACTTTATTGACAACATTTCCATGGTCAAAGTCCACGTACTGTTGCACAGCCATAAACATGAGCACACTGGATGCTTGTAAATGCCCAAGTGTCCATACACATCCTCAAGTTTGCATATGGAAATGCCATTTGCATGGCCAACAGAACTATGTTGAATCTCTGGCTGAAACGTGACAAAGTGCTAGCAGTTATGCATGCCTTTGTTTCTGAAATTTGGCTGAACGTACAAATAGACTTTTTCTTTTTTAAGAAAATTTCCTTTTCCACAAACTGAATTTTGATGACAGAGAAGGTAGGTTTCCATCATTCTTAATTAGTTGCCAAACCCTTGATTTTTCTTGCAACGGATCCAAAGTGCACAGATTACACGCAAAGACATGCAGCAACAGCATTCACTAATCCAGAAACACCATTCCCTTTGCTTAAAATGGAAAAATATTTTCAGGAGCTCTTACGTTTTCCTTCACCCCTGACAAAAAACGCAGTACTAAAAAACATAAGTATCACTACGGTAAGCTTAAACTAGGAGCTCTGTTTTTATAGTCATTATTTAGAAATGGAACTTCTTAGCACTTCTGTAACTAAGCATTTTCAAATTCAAGTCAAATGAAATTGTGTATGAACTCACTTCATTAGCCAGATGAGAAGGGGAAGCACTTGCTGCTTCTGCTCATGACAGTTCTCACAGTAATATGTTTGAGAGCTACTCTGACATTAAAGGTGACAGAAAAAACAAACAAAAACCTATTCTACTTTGTACTTGATCTGATTCAGTAACAGCAGGAAAAGAGAAATTATGTCATACTAGAAGCTTAAAGATGATTCAGATGTCAAAGAGAAATGAGCGTGCTGATGCCCTTTTGTTACCAGCCGTAACCCCTGAGCACTAAGCAGTCACTCCGTGAAAAGAACTCCTTGTCATGGACACATGCTTCCTTCAGGTTAAGCAGTACCCAGCCTTCAGCCCTCCAAATCTCTGCCCTCCCTTGGGCATAGCAGTAAGAAGTACACCCATCCCTGCCCTGGTAACCTTATTTCTCCCATTAAGTAACCCTCTCCTGTTCCTCCCACCATGCCTGTGTTTCAGAACCACATCTTTGTACTACTAGAACTCTTGAAAAATAAACACCATCAACAGCATTGCACCAATGATTTGTACTCTCCCCTGGGTGCAAAATTAACTCGGGATTTTGTTTAGGAGTTGCCAAAGAGCAGCATATTACCGATCATTAAAGTGCTGCATGGACGAAGCTGTGAGTGGCGACTGCCAAGACCTCGGGCTGGCTGTGCCCTGTTTGGTGTTGTCAAGCCTTCAGCTTCGTTCTCCAAATGTAATGAAATAATTCAAGTTGGCCTTTTCAGCATCAATCTCATCCACCATAAATTAATTTTAGGGACATTTTCCCATGGATTCAAGCTGATTGCCTCGGATTCCATGCTTCCCGTTTACACCAAACATAAAAATTAACAAGTTTACGAAAGGAGAGCTCGTACATGTGGAGCGCAGAGTGAGATTTAAGAAAGAGAGATAAAGTGTTTACCCACTGGAGGATGGGAGGAGAAAAAAAAAAAAAAATTTAAACAGCAAGTCTCCAAGAGTAACCAAAAAATCACTGAAAACAAATTTGTATTATACTGCGCAACTGGATGGTGTATTAACTTTGAATGCACAAAATCACAAACACTCCTGTTTTCAATCAAACTTGTAGACAACATTTTTTTAATTATTACTAATTACAAACACTCAGACTTCACCACATCAGCAAAACTCTCGTTTCTGAGGGTGAAAGAAGAAACTCACCCTACTGACAAGTTTTCCAGCAACACCTATCCCACTGAGTCGGAGGGAGGAGAACAGAGAAGGTATTTTAGCTGGATTTTAAATCCCAGAGACCTCTTCTGACTGTGATAGCATTACCACCTTTCTGTCTCCCCTTCCCTTCTTGCCCTCCAGCACAAACGCTCTTTCTCCAGCCTGGCCTCTGTCACGTAAATTGCGCGGAATGGCAGAATCCCCAAGTGCTCATGAAGCTCCTGCTGAAGTTAATGAGACTTGGCAAGAGGTCTTCCTACAGAGAAGGATTTGCAAGAGCAGCACCTTACTGTTGGAGACGACACAAAAATCACTTCTCTACCAGCAGCTCTCAGCCTTGGCTCTAATTTCTACACAAGTCAGGAATATTTTTTCTTTATACCTGACTTGACAGTTATTAATACTACTGTGAACACATACAACCTGTTATTGTATGATTTAGAAAGAGCAGAGAGAGCAAAGATAACAGTTTCATTATAAGTTTTAAGTGCCCATAAATCTTTCTACATCAAACCATTCCCATTTTCCCAAGAGGGGCTCTCCAAACACTGAAGCCACGCCTATTTGGCAACGGCTACAGACAGGGATTTCATTTTTAGCCTCCTTCGTCTCTGCAGAGGACAAAAATCTTGGAGAGAAAACTTTGGTCCAGAAGCCTTTTTCTTTTCCTGCAGCAGCTGGAGGCACAACGATGGTTTTAATAGAGTTCACTAATGACTCTATTGCTCTTCTTTATGACTATTTTTTGGAGCAATAAAGTGGCAGAGGCAACAATATTGAATCACTGACTTTTCTGTGGTGGAGAAAGCAGCATAATGAATCCATAAAGTTACTTTCATGTGAAGTCCTGAGCCCAACATGTTTCTAGCTCCTGCAACACAAAGTAAAAATTCCTTCTAACCCATGGGTTCTTCCCAGCTCACATCAGGTGAGCTCACATTGCCCACTGCCTGGACATAATTGCAGAAGTACCACCTTGATTCTAACCTGCTTTGCAGTACATCTAGTGACGACAACTGAGAGCACCCACACTAGAGCGAAGCAGATCAGCATTCCCTGAGCAACTAAGAAGCAATGAGCAGCTCCACAGCCTGATTTATCCCACCTGTGTAAACCCCAAGGCAACTCTCTCCAGCTGATGTGACTGATCAGATCTCAGGTGGGATAAATTTGCCCTGTCCTCCTTGACTGACCCTTGGGTGACAAAAGCAGAAAGGGCTGGATTTAGACACTCTCACAATGTCAGGGGCCTCACAACTAAAAATAAAACAAATATCTTTTCACCACATTTGTTTAAAAATAAAAATACAGACTGAAACTGGGAGGTCCATAATATGGTTGTGAGTTAAAACCCACTGAAGAAAGCTGATGGGATTTTTACCACTGATTTCACTCCTGCTGATACCCAAATGGCTTGGTTGGGTGTGAGCTCCCTCCTTATGCTCAGTAGATAGCTTATTAACTTTACAAGAATGTATCAGAAATAGCTATCTAAACTGAACGTAGCTGAATATGTGTACCCCATTAAACAAAACCAAATGTCTTTTCCTCCACAACTCAGTTCTCACTGCAGTTGTGTTTGCTAGAGCAAAGCCTGGGACATACTTCTGTGCTACGCTGTACGCCAGCAAGGCACGTCAAAAATGCAAACTGAATACAAAGATTATTTCATTTCCAAAACAAATAAGTGCTTTTGGTTATATTAGTACACAAAGGGCAGGTATATTAAATTAAGGGATCAGTAGGGAATTGGTTCCTCACAAAGCTTCAATTAGCTTTCAAATTATCTCTCTCATAATGTGTACAAATATTCTAACCAGACTTCACTGAAAAATGTATTCTCAATAATTTTATTTACCTAATAGTTAACACAAGGATAACAACACACATGCAAATTTAAAATAAAAACATATGAGGGGACTTTTTTCTCCCAAATACGAATTTGAAACAGATGTGCTCTTTTAACAGTATTTCTTCACCCAATACTTTTCTCTTCACTGTTTGTATTTTTAATGTATTTTTTTCCAGAGGTACAGTAACATATAATCCTAATAAATTATTCTCCCTTTTATCTGACAAGCACGGTTTTTAAATAACGTATTCTATCTTTATTTCTTGCTGGAATAACTCGTTGCTATCAATTGCTATTTTGCACAAAGAGAGTTGATTTTAGTTCAAATATAAAATAGGATACTATTTTCTTACAAGCCATTTTTAAAACCAAAATAACCAAGTTGCTGAATGAAAACATAATATTCATCTCTGTTTGTGCAGTCCTCATCTTCATCAAGCCTCTGCTTTTTATGGACCTAATGCACCACACCTGATAGTGTTCTCTGCCATCCACATTGCTCTCACTCATGTCATGCCAACTTAAGAGATTACTGGCACCGAGAAAGATTCCAATCAGCAAACAGCAACTTGAATTCTTCCAACGAAATGCCTTCAGATGATCTTTCATGAGAAATTTTCTGTAGATTTTTCAGAAACACTTAATCAAGACATGCTTCATTAGCAGTCAGCTGACCACGAGGTGTCTCAACCTGTCCTCATGAGACAAGGTGCTGGCGCACAAAAGCATTTTGATTAAGCTTGATCTGATTTCAAATAACAAGCCCATCTATTTGTTCACTCCAAAAGTAGTGCCTCCTACTTATTTCCATAGAAACTGCAATAGATACAAAGATCACAGTAACACTGTTTGGTAGAGCAAATTATCAGCTAATAACTGAAGAACTTTTATAACTAGAGAATTTATTATGCTCATGATTAATTTGGATACCAAAGAACAAGTTTGAAAACTGTGAGCTTTGACGTCATTGAAGAATTGTGTTTTCAGAACAATCAGATAAAAAGAGAAGGGGAAAATATTAGGTCTGCCTTGCAAACCTGGCACATCTCACTGAAGGATCACAATAGAAAACCAAGCCGCAATGGTCTTATACCAATCAAAAGAACACTGTAAAGACTGAGACTGTGAGATGGCACTATAAAAATTGTAATCAGATTCAGAGGCCAGGCTGAGTGCATTATATTCTGGCCCTTGAGAAGCAAATCAAAACAACCAGCAGTGAAATGCAAGCAGCAATTGAACATTGACCACTGGAAACCAACAGCAGCAACAGTTCACTGAGATTTTTCATTATTTTTTTAAGTCAATTCAAGCAAAGCTAGTGAAACTGAGCAATTGCTAACATACCACCATAACTACAGGATTAATAATGTCTCATAAACTTTTAAGAATTTGAAATTCACTGCTGCGGAGCAGCTTTTGCATTCAGTTTGTAACACACCCATTTTCACACACAAAGACATCAGAAAAGCAGATGAAAGTTTATTTTTCTTTTGATAAAGAAGTTAAGCAGATTTTGGCAGCTTGCCACCAATTTGACCCCAGCCCCCAGCTTCCCCCTCCGCCCAAGAACTATAAATTAATCTTACACTGGTTGAGAAAAAACCTGAAAACCTTCCAATGTTCAAGTCCTTTGGCTGAACCTCTCAGGGGCATATCCCATGGTGACAATCTTCAGCCTTGACTATCTCAGCTGGCTTCTTCCCCTAAACTATGCCTATAGTGCAAACTTCTCCCTTAGACCCTACTTCTGTTTTCTTTTGGCCTTGATATTACCATCAACCACATTTTCTGATTCCGACACTCCAGAAATATTCACCAGGACTCTCTCCTTCTGTTCTAGCTGTTGGTCTTCACACAAAGACATTTGCAGAGTAACCTGATTCAGCTGATACCTGTCCACCAGGTTTCCACTACAAAACCTAAAAGGGAAGGATTGGCTCTACATAATTGGTCTCACAAATTTGCAATTACATCCAGGAATTATGCTGGGGGTAGAGGGGGTGGAGTTATTGTTTATTTGGAATGTAATTGAAAGGTTGTTCTAAGTTTTCTGCACAGAGATTAATGTACAAAAAGTGTGTGTGTGGGGGGGGGGGGGGAGGGAAGTACAAGGTGGGAATTCACAGACACTTTCCAGGCAAGCATACAATGCACACAGGACAGATTTTCTCCCAGTCCTAAGAATAAAGCATCCTAGTCTTCCTTCCTAACTTTTAAACTTCTTTTTTTTTTTTTTTTTCTGATGGTGATTCTGCAATAATTTCCTACAGTTCTAAATCTCCAGCTTCCTGAGCAGTGCCAGGACCTCATAGCAGAATACCAAAACAACTGGACATGAAACTAAAGACTTGAGTATGAATGACTTGGAAAATAATGTGTTCCTATCAATCTCCTGCCCCTATTTTTGTTTAAATATTAATAGGTCAGCATTGATGATTTTATAATGAATTCTTCCCTATACTTTTCAATTAAACTAAAACAATTGATTTGCTGGCAAGCTGCAGCTTTATCTTCAGGAAGATGAATTGCACTGTTCAAGGAGAAAGTTCTTTCCATTTTCATTTCCGTATGTGTCAAGAGATAAGATGCCAAAGGTAGGCTTACAGATTCCACAGCAGAACACTGTGGTGGTTGTGACTAAGTTAATCCTGTCTTCTTCATAGCATCTAACCTTCAAGGATTAGCTGTAACCAGGTATCAACTATGTAGGCGACCACTCCATTTTTCAGGAGAGGCTGAAAATGGAGGAAAGTATAAGAGTTTTTTGCAAGTCTGAATTTTCTGAAGCAAAATGCTGGTTGTTGCATCACTCTATGAAAAAATATTTATATTGGCTCTGACTTTAAGGTTATATTTCTCTGTTCATGCAAGTGGCAGGAAACATGCAGAATCTAATCAAGTGATAGTCCACAATGGTTGTTAATGCTAAATAAAGACTTGTTATGAAAACAAAAAAACTCAGCTCAGGAAATGAGCTTGGTCATCTCACAACTCTGTTGTTCTACAGCCAAGCATTGGTTAAACATTAGATTATCATTATAAACAACACAGAGGAAAGAAATTGCATTCAAGATTTACAATAAATTTCAAGAGCACCCAAGTGATTTATGAGCCTTTGCTCTATTTTCAGATCTGACATAAATTCAGATCTAACTGAAAGACGAGGAACGTAGGCTTTCGAAACACTTAAGTTATTTTTTGAGGCATATACCTAAACCATAATATCCAGTTTTATGCATGAGCCAGAAAAACCTGTAAGAAAACGTATTTATAAAATGTGAATTCATACACAAGAAAAATCTTTTTCACGTGGTCTTCTTTGAGCAGGAAACTCCTTCTATTTTTCTATGCATAAGGTCAGTGTTACTCGAAAATAAATAACATGAAAGAGGCGGAAGAGGACAGGGGAAATTGCTCTGCAGAAGAAAAACAATGAACCGCCATCACAAACTTCTCATGAACTCCTGAACTACCAAGTTAACAAAGGTAATCCATTCCTATCCTCCATATTTCTGGTCCAGCCATTCTTCCCTTTCTTCAGCTTTCTTGCTTTAAGTTTCATCCCTTTATAAGGGCGTACTGCACATTTCCACAGTGAATACAATTTCTGAGCATCCAATGAAGTTCTCAAATTTGTACCCATCAGCTTCAGACTAAGCTTTTCTTTGGACTGTAGAAGTGTAACAGTGGTGTTCTTTATTAAGATGGCTGCCTCTGTTTTCACTATTTGACAGCATGATTGCATTTACATTTGGTGGAAAGCCTGTACTAATGGATGGCTTTTGAGTTTGGCTCCAGTACGCACTCTTTAGCTCCTAACATGGTGAAATTAATAGCTATTTTTATTTAATCTGGCAAGGAGTTTTGCAGTCAATGTAGGATTGCATCTCCTGTGACCACAGGGTTTCTCAGATTTCCCAAATGTTTAATTGCTGTGTGCTACATGAAGCTGCATTTTCAGAGAGAGAAGGAGCTATCCCATAGCTCTGCGAACCAGCCAGCATGCTTGAAATGTATTCTTTGCTCAGTGACTATTCGAAGAATAAAATTAATCTGGTTTCGGAGGATAAAAAAGCACAATAATAGTCCACACTTAAAAATTATCATCAGTCTGATAAAACCAGATTAATGATGCAGAGGTAGTTTAAGGCTAATATTAAACTTCATTCAGGATATACTAGAACATGATGGAAGGATTTAAGTATTGTCAGTGTTTTTATTATAGACAGTAAAAGTCCTTAATCACTTGATTTTGGGAAGGGGAAAAGAGGGAAAACGGGACAGACAACCAAGTGAGTTGGTTGTCTGGACAATCAATGAAGCCTGGACAATCAATGAAAACAAATACTTGGTTTGTTTTTACTTTCCTCTCTTCCTGAATGAATTAATGAAACTGTTGAACTTTGGCCTCTTTTCCAGGGTAGAGCAGCAAGGGGACTGGCTGACTTAATATCCTCTGCAGCCCACAGTAACACTGATAGAACATTTTAATGTGAGAACACCTTGTGTTCGTTTGGCATTGTATTCCCTGGAGGGAATATGGTAGGCAGCGTGTAGATTAAGTTTGGCCAGAAGTGGACATTGAGAAGCATGCACTTTGTGCCTTGGTAATAAAGGTCAAGAGAGGGGATTCTAAACTTTGTTTCTTTTGTAGATTTATAATGCCTTTGTCTTTCTCATTCCTTTTCTTCCCTTTATTGTGTAATTGTTGCATAGCAGACAACCAATTCACTTGTACTCTTTCCCTCTTTTCCCAGAATCAAGGGATTATGGAGTTTTTCTGTCAGCAGTGAAGGTACTGATTTTTTCCTTTCTTAGTGATGTTGTTTTAAAAAATACTAAACATGTTAGGAAAATAATCAGGACTCTCTGAAGCACCTCAGAAGTCCATTGAGCGTGCCTTATAATTGATCTGATGGAAGAGTCAGACCATGTGATACAATTTTTCTCTGGCTTCAAAATCAGAAGAAAAATTCCCACTATTAAAAAAAAACAAAACCTCAGGTATAAAGTGAGAGTTTTCTTGGATTTTTTTTTTTATGTGAAATACCACTTTTCAGAGGAATCTTTAGCACTGCACCAGTTAATAACCCAGGGATAGTGATCTACAGTGACTGCCTTGCAGACCATAAAAAAAGCTCACTTTTAAAGTGTGGTGCCAACAACAGTTTCAGGTCATTTCCCAACTGGCTTTTTTCTGTCTGGTTTGCTTTTCAGAGTTTTGGCTGTGTTGACACTACAGGTTAAATGAAACAAAAAATCCAAACAGAAGCCACAAAATTCAGCAACTCAGCCTTTTTGATCTACCAAAGTGCTTTTAAGCCTGCTCATCACCATGGGATCCAAGTGCCCTTTTTCACATTTAGTATTTCCAAAAGGGTCAAGCCACAGTAAGATCATAATTGTTGAGTGGCTGTTGCAAGAAAAGATTGCCATTTTAGAGAAGAAATGAGTCTCTTCACAAGAAATAAACCTAAACAGGACAAATCAAAGGTGGATAAGGACAGAATAGTTATTTTTTCTTGGCAAAAAGATTAATAGAGTTGGCAGCATATAGAAGCAGAGCTTCCATCAAGTTGGAAGAAAACTTTTTCCTCTCACCTACAAGGGCAAAGAGGCCACATTCTTCCAGAGGGATTCCCTTGGGATAATATGGATGCGGACTGTCCTATAATTCACGGACTGAATAGTCATCGTAAAGTGCAAAAAATCTGAGATAAAGTGTGATTAGTTTTTTTCATTGACATCTGCTTGGAAAATAGCATGGAAAATCTAATGCAAGGATCATTTGGCTTACTATGTTAATGATAACACTGCCAACATCCAGTACCAAAACAATGAGTAATTTGTAAATATTTGGCATATTACATCCTGCTTAATAAATTCAAAGGCTTGAACATGACAGAATATTGTAATGTAGTAACATAATATTGCAAATTTGCAGGGCCAGATTCAACCCAAGCATAAGTAAATCCAACATTGATTCCAATATACATACTTTATACTGAATAAATACATACTTGGCTGAATACATCCTAACCCAACTATATATGCAATAAAAAAAAATTGTGCTGCTTCTAGTTATTTTATGTAGTCATGTAATAAATGCATTTTTTCATGCATATTTGCATCCATGTTCTGGCAATAAGAACAGTATACATTCAAACACAAGGCGAGGTCTCTGAAGGTCTGGCAAGCAGGATGCTTTAGTCAGCATAAATTAACAGAACCACAGGCAAGACATTCATTCAAAAAGTCACAGCAACTTTAGGTTGAGGGGAAAGTAGTAGGGTGAAAAATAAGGCTTGCTTCAGTTACACAATATAGCCAAATAACAATGGCAAGAACAGGCAGGTCAAGATAACCACTGAGAGTTAGGTTGGATAACCACACATCAACTATGGCACAGGGGAGGCAAGTTAGTTCTGATTTCTTGATTCACTCCAGCAATTTGCTGGACTAATCACCCACCAGTGCCTACAAAACAGTTATCTGTCCATCTTATATTGTTATTCAGGGAGTGAAAGTGAGAATGTTAGATAAAATTCCTAATTTGGGGAGTCCTACTTGCAAGGTTTAATCATATGTCTTTTCAGAGAGATGAAAGTTTTCACTTATTAGAAGCCGTCCATGGCACTTCCACTGGGAGAAACTAGACACCATTTTCCTCTCCTCATTTACAGAATACCCAATGAGATTACAGACAGCAAATTTATGTGGAATGGCCATAGACTGAACATAGTGCAAGACAGCCCCTGTGATTCTATGTTCTAAATAATGAAGCGCAAATACATATATACACACACAACATTTCCTGTTCTTTTTCCAAAAAATGGGTCAATTTTCTCTTCAAATAGTGCAAGTTTCCTCTAGTAACAGAGCTCCTCAGTCAGAAGCAACCATGGAAGAAATGACCCAGTGCTATTTTGGTATACAACACCCTAGCTTTGGCCACATAGCAAGGGCTAATGGAGGCAGAAGGGGAAGTAGGGCAGTGTGGAGAGAAGGTTCTCTAATCCTGTCTGGAGAAAAAGTGTTTCATGTCACTCAACAGCATCTCCACAGAGCAGGTACAGAAGAAGCACTGACAGCCTCTAAAAGGAATCGTATGCAGGCGTCCTCCAGCAGGGAGAGGCTGGCTTTGACATGAAGCTTACAGGGAGGGTGAGATGAAAGCACAGGGAGGGGATCTCTGGGCTCCGTGTAGGATTTTGCCTTCAACTGCCCTGTGAGTAGAGGGAAGAGGAATGCATTAACAGTCCCAACTGCTCTCAGCTAGTCTGTCCTTTCTGACCCCTTCACCAGGCAGTTCTCTATCCCTCATTGCCTGCCTTTCAGAACTTAAACTTGCTCTCTCTGCTGCCAAAAATAAAGACAGAAATAACATCTGGGTTGAAAGCAGTTTCAGCAGAAGGGAAAGCTGCAGGGGCAGACTGATGATTCTTGCCACGTGACACAGTGTGCATCATACCACAACACACCAGCAGATGAGTATATTTTGCAGACATCTTTACAGCATTGTCCTTTTCTTTAGACAACATTTAGTTGGGCTCCTGTAATCACCAGACTGCTTGAATGGGATTTTCAACAGTACAAGCAGTAAGCAAGTATAGACAAAGAGGTGGAACATCTCCCAGAGACCATGGAGCAGTCACCTAAGACATCAACAAAGTTAAATAAGAATATGCTTAAACTGGATAGCAAATGTCTGTAAGCAGTCACCTTCTCAATGTAGAAATTGATAGGCACACAAAATTGATGTAATTTACATCCCACTAACATGAGAACCTGAAGTGATGGAGAGAAGAGGTTTTTCACATCATAGACACCAATGATGAGAGATTGTAATGCTTAACCTGAAGAAACATTACAAAAGAGAAACAGTTCCTGATGGAGTGCATGTGATTCCTCATCCCTGCACCAAGCCAGAGCACTGCAAAGTTCAGGGTACACAGCTGTGACCAAGGGTCTAAATCTTTGTCCCAGAAGACACTTGAGTCATCCTTTTAAAACATGTAGGTGTCTAGGGTTACAGATGGGCATCTGGATTCTTGCACATTGTATTCCGAACTGTCTCAGAGGTTTATGGAGGACTTTTACTGCAGCATGCAGTCTGCTTACTGCCGTTCCACCTTGAACTGCAGCAGCAGCAATACGTCTCTCTCAGAGACTGCTCTCCTCCTCACGTGGGCACCAAGCATCCCTTTAAAGAAATAATTCTCTCCTCAGAAAGCAAGCGAACAATGACTTATTTCTCATGCTGAATGACAACACAAAGCAGCCCCTCTCACACCAGTGCAGAATAAATGCAGAGGTTCAGCTGCTGCTTTGCTTCAACTCTATTTCAACATCATGTTTTTCCCGATTTGGTGGATTAAAGATGGAAAGCTTTACAGAAGGCATGCCTGTTACTGTAATGTAAACAATAAATAGTAATAGAAAAGAGAAAGAAGACTGATTTATTGAAGGTTATTCACTTCTATAAAGTAAATAACGGAACTTTCAATTTAAGTGGACATTTTTACTGCCAAATAAATCTCCTTGTGCAGATAGGAGAGGAGGAGAGGCTTGCACATAGTACGCAAAAAATCAAAAGTTTGAGAAATTCAGATAAAGCAAGTGAACACACAGAGCCAGACAGCTGATTTATACCGCCATTGGACTGTTTATGTAATCACCTGCCACTGAATAATAATAATACACAGCTGCCACTGAAGAATAATAATAATATACAGGAAGATATAGCAGAAATAAATTAATTGCTTTTGAGTAAACAAAAAAAAATATCCACAGTCCTATCAACAAGCCTTCACATCACACGAAACAACTAAGGAGCTGATATTTTCTTTGCCCAAGTAAAGACTTCTGAAATAAGTCCCTACATTTAGGCACTACTCCTATTTTTATGTTTCTAAATATTCTGTTCTGACAAATTTTTGAGAGCCCAGCAGTTCTCTTGTTGTTTTCAGCACTGGATCAGTATTTTACCTTTGCAGATTCTCATGGAAATGGGTCTAAGGACCTGTCTGGATACACACATTTAGAATCAGAGTTCAGGTATGCTCAGTATTGGCCACTACTTGCCCCACTGTAGAAGTTGTCCCACCAATGGCCAAGTCATCGTTACTGTAAATGCTTTAAGCACAAAGGCATATAAGAATGACATCTGCAACTGCATATTGCCTGAATCAGCCTGTATACTTGGACCCATCCAGTTCCTCGTGAAGATCACAGTAACCTGAGCTTCTTATCATTCCTGAGGGATATTCAGGACAAAAACTGAAGTTCTCTCCTTAGTATTCTTTGTTGAATTCTGAATTGCCATTTCTACACATGTACTGTTATAGTAATCATACAATTTCTTTAAGATACATGGATTCTTTCAATAACCCATAGTAAGGGAGTTTGAAATCTACCCTCCTGAACTGTCACCAGATCTACCCTATAAATCTTTTTCTAATGAAACAAATCTTATTTCTTCTTTCTAATTTTCCCCAGTCAGAGTACAGTTGACACTCTCTGAAGCAGCACTGGATATCTGGGTATACCTACACTACAGGAATTTGAGAGTGATTTGGAAAATTTTACATCTGTGAAATAATTGAATTCACACATCAGTGAATTTTATCTCAAAGGATGGCCACACAAACTGCTTGAGCATGATTCCTAAGCGGTGAGATAGTACTACACTTATTAGATTTCCATCTGAACTGACGGACAGTCCTAACAATTACATGAAATGTGATACATCCCTCAGGCTTGGAGGGAGGTAACAATTTTCAACAGGTCACAATTTTAAAACTCCCAAACTTGAATTTGCAGCAAATCTAAAAGCTTACTGAAGGAGCAAAACAAGAGAAGAAGACAACCATGTAAGAGAGTAAGAGAGAGGAAAGAAATACCTCATGTAGGCTTTATATGTTTGTTTTAGTGATTACTTATTTTTAATTTCAGTTAAACACCCACCTCTGAGGCTAAAACTATTTGCTTCTTTAAAAATTAGTATTCCTTACTTAACAGTAAGACCTGGCTAAGATTATTCATTATCCACATACAAATACAATGCATCTTTCAAAATGTACAGTAACTTTCTTTATTCTTTGTTGATCTTTTTCAAGAGCTCTGTCTTCTGTGACTGCACACAACAAACTGTACATATTTCTGTAACCAAATGAAGTGGATTGTGAACTTTTCTCTAGACCTGGAGCAGACTTTGAAGTCAGAGAGTCAGCATGATGAAATTAAAATGCAATAGGACATGAGTTCACTGAGTTCATGCACCAGTGAAAATCTGTTTTAAGATTTGAAACTGAAGTTAAAAGCACAATAAAGATACAAATTCTTGCTAATCTTAAACTTTCTCTTTCTCACCTTGTCATAAAAGCCCTTTGTGCCTGTAACCACAGTCCCTTATCTTTCCTATGGACTCTGCCAAAAGGAAGCTGACACCTCATCAGAAGATATCTGGGGAGAATGGTACTACTTGAATCCTGCCTCTATCTTCAGAATGATATTTTAGTCTTCAAGAGATGGCAAAGGATTTCCACCAGCAGATGGATCAGCAGAAAATGTAACTGAGCAGCTCATAAACATGTCCTGCTCATAACAAGCTAGCTGGTTTTCTGTTTCATATTCTTCCTTTTAAGAAGTCAGCTCTAACTCCATCTTTTATCTAATACCTTTAAATTGAATTTTCCTAGCTGCTGCCCTGGAATTAGAACCGATTTAAATAAACACCATAAATGAAGGTGGGTTTTCCCTTCACAACCAATCTCTGTTTTTGCCACTGCAGTTTCTTAAAGTTGCTTAATTTTATGTTATTAAAAGTTACCTACTTCATTTGGCAGAAAATAAGCACTGCAGTCTTCCTAAGGGATCAGAGTAGGCAAAGTAAGTCATTGCTGAATGGAAGAGATGACTCCACTCAGCTACTGCATGGTAGAAATCTATAATGCATGTAGGACTTTGCAGGGTAAGATTTAGCAGGTACCCGTTGTGTTGCAGTAAAAGATACCCTGCTGCAGCAGAAACATGCATGTGGCTGTTTGTTTCCAACTTCCTTATTCTTTAGCTATATTCCACTTTTCCATGTGTTTGAACAGTATTTCTGTAAAACACATTTTGCACTTCTAAGATTTTTGCTCAGTGATTGGCTTTAACTACTTGTTATATCTGAGCGCAATTTATCATTGATGCTCCTTTGCTATTTTTTGATTCAAGGCAAACAGTTCAGCAGGAAACCAGGTATTGCTGAAAAAAGGATTATGTAAAGTGAATGGCAGGTAATTATGTTCTTTCTTCGGGAATATATTTTATTTCACATGCTGCAGTCATTAAAATATAATGTTTTCTTAAATACTTAAATGAAAAAATGAGATGGAGTTAGCAAACTACTTAAGTACATGCTTACCTTTAAGCCTATAGAAAGTCTTACAAATGTTAACTGGAGTAGTCATATGCCTGGAGTTAAGCATGCCTAATTTCACTGGTTTCAGAGCCAAAACCTGTTTGCATTATAGTTTAGGAACAGCGAAGGACAGAGAACAAAAGGAACAGTTATTCAGAATTTGGACAAATAGCTGTAAATACATTTTTGGTGCTATTAAGCCAACTTTGGCTCCGCTCAGAATGCACTGACAGAACACACAACCTTAATAATCACAGCTGAAAAACACAGACCATGGACATTTATTGATTTAGACAAGATCACTCCTCACAGGAGAGAGCGCCTCTAGTTTTACAGACCTTTTAATTCCCTGTACACCATTCCCTTCCCTTTTACAAATCTCCTGCTGTGAAACTCTAATGCACTCTTGAGACGCTGGAAATCAAGGAACTAACCCTATAAATTGTCCATCAGCCAAAAGAGGAAGCAACTCCCAGGACCAAGGAGTTCAGTTGTTATCCACGTTATGGTTTTGCTCAGGGCATAAAAGCAACAGTCACCGCATACCCCTGGAAATCAGAATGCTGTTGCAGTGCAGATAATAAATATAGATTGCTGTTGTTTTTATTGTGTTACTCTTTAGCCACATCTCCCCCCCCCCGGAAACATGGGTACCTCATATCTAGTGCGTCCAACGTCATTTCTTATTTTAACTAAATCCAACATTCCATACAAATGAAAATAATTTCTGCAGTACAGAGAGTCCTTGCAGAAAATACTGAACTGATTAGTATTATGGAAAAGTGGAACTAATTACTATAGTGATACAACAAAAGAAACAAAGCTAGAAATCCATGCAGTCCAATCCTTGTGAAAACTTACACAAATTGGCTTGGTTGCTATTCAAAAACTCACCAAAAGAGCTAGTTCACTCCCTAAAAATGAGGTTTGCTAGCGCAAACTTTACCTAGCAGTCAAGCCTCCTGTGAGCCCGAGGCAGAGACCTTTCACTGGCCCTTTGCTCCACGGTAAATTTCACCTTTGGAAAAAAGAGGCCATAGGCTTGTCTGAACAACATGTGCTCCTTTTTTGAAGGAGCACTCTTAAGGCTGAGGGGCCAACTCATTAACCTATCCCTCAGCAGTCCCATCTGGATGGCCTTATCTGTAGGAATTCAGTTCTTCATTTATTTTTTCAACCACCATTTGTGACAGAGTTTCTTAAAAAGCAGACTCGTGACTTATTATTAGCACATGGGTAGGTCAGCACTCAGGTTTATATGCTGTTAACCAGCATCCTAACTTTCTGTGTTTAAAATCTCCAAAGGGATTTTGAATAGGTTATAAAAGTAGGAGGTTGAATTGTTGAAGGTAAAAGCTCATGATGGGACTACTGCTGAAGCAAGTTTGCTCTGATAATCCATGCAAATTTGCTTTGCAAAGAGATACAGCTCATGCACACATGAATTTCTAACAATTCCCCCTTTAAAGTGCTTTGATGACCAGCCTGTAATTCTTCAGTTGTGCCACTTAGGGAACAACGAAAACATAAGCAAGCTCTAAACTTTGAAAAAACACAGCCCATCCTGAAAACGTAAAAAGAGAAAAGCAGGGGTCAGGAGAGAGAGAAGTATATACTCAAAAGAATATCTCCTCACTAAAACATACACAGAACATTTCCTGCAGGCTATCAGTGCCACTAAATACTACCATTCTTGTCAGGGGCAAAACTCCAAGCACAGAGGTGGGACCTGTAGAACCTTGATGGGAATGCCAGGAAAAAAGGATCCCATTTTCTAACTGGGATGTGTATCCGATCCTCAACACTCACAGCTTCCCAGTGGAAACACTCATGAAGTACTTGTGTTCCATATTGTTTACACTGTGTGCACACAGCTGGCCACCACACCTCAGGAAATTATTCCTAGTGGAGTAAAAATATGGAATCACCTCCAGAAAAGATTATCCACTTGCTTGCTTTCATCTTGCACAGAGCACTGAAAAGACTGGAAAGAGATAAATGTCTGTTATATGGGGATTTACACATTTCATCCAGACAATTGACTTAAATTTCAAGCATGAAGCCAGAATTAATCATTTATCAAATTAATCTTCATGATGTATTCAATGTCTAACCATAATACTTTCAATTGCTTTCACAGTCTGCAGAGCACTGGGCAGCGAGAGAACACCTGTTAAGAATCAAGAAATAAAAAACAGGTATGCAGTAAGTTGAAGTTACAGATACTGGCCCCAACCCTGCAAACGCTTTGCATGCGGTGAGCACCAGTGTGAATGAAGCTACAGATGGCTATCTTTGTGATCTGATCTTTTTCTACCTGCCTTAAGCAAAGATTACCTTCTGAGTTCATTGAGAGGCGTGGAAAAGGATTAAGCACTCAGCACTTCACTATTTCTATGTTCCTAATGAAAAGAAGGAGCAAATGAAGTTAACATGATTACTACATTATCTTAAATGGTTAGGATATCCAGCAGCTTCCTATCACCATGAGTTCCTTGGTGTTTAATCAGTACTGAGAAACATTTACTTGGATTGTCACTTTCTGTAATGCTCCTATCAAAAGCAAGTATTTAAAAAAAAAAAGTAATAACCATAGATTAGACATCTCTCCAGCCTCAGATAAGAAATCGCTTTTTAAAGCAAGAACATTTCCAGGCAGCTAATAGTCAGTCTTATTTTCTTTCTTGAATGAAAGAAAACGGTTACTCAAGTAATCCTCTGATTTCAGGTACTTCAGTGAAGTTCTAAAACCTCTGATAGGAACCAAAGATTTAATTGCAGCCTTTCAGTATCTAAAGGGGAGCTACAGGAGAGGAGACAGAGACTGTGGTAATAGAACAAGGGGAAATGGCCTCATGCTTAAAGATGGTATATTTAGGTTAGATGTAAGGAGAAAGTATTTCACGGTCACAGTGGTGAGGCACTGGAACAGGTTGCTCAGAGATGTAGTTGACGTCCCATCCCTACAGACTTGGTGAGGCTGGATTGAGCCATGAGCAACCTGATTTAGCTGTGCACTTTCCTGTTTGTTGCTGGGGAGTTGTACTATGTGACCTTTAACGGTTTCTTCCAACTCTAAGGATTCTATGATTCTGTAAAGAAACATCTTTAAAGCTCAATTACACATTTGCCAGCCAAAAGTTCTACATCTTCAGCTTTGCTAAGTAAGCATTGTTAATACGCCTTCCTTCTGCTAAACTGAAGTTCAAGTAGTAGGCAAAACACTGAAAACTATGTGGAGTTTAGAATACAAACCCTGGAAGTAAGATCTATATACCCCTAAAACTCTTAAGCATATTTTCAGTTTTTTGTTTTGTAAATGAGCGCTGACAATGTTTAAATTTGCACGGCTTCCCAGATTTTCTATATTTTCCATACAACATTATTTTTACTAAATCTTTTCAGCTTAACTGTCAACAAAGTGGGAAAGCTCCTAATTCTTAAAGACAAGGAAGAGTCGACCTATAGATCAGTTTCTTGTCTGGCTATAATCATCACACATCTAAAGCTGCCATTGGAAATGTGCTGAATTATATCATTGTTACATACTTGGGGAAAAAAAATACCTTTAGATCTCTAATTAAATCACCATCTCCCCGCTCCCTCTAGCTCCATTCTTTGATTTGATGATCTCTTCCAAAACCCTTGAGAAGAAGAAAAGTGTGAGGTGGGATGTTCCATCCAACCTCTATCAGCAGACACAGAGGAAGGCTTTTGGGTTATTCCTAACTCAAATGTCAAGAGAGATAATTATTCATTCTGTGCTTGTTTGCTTGTTTTTTAATAATGCCTTGACACAACAGAATTCTGACCAAAGGGGCTTCAAAGCACTTCTGTAATCTTGTTATTGAAGTAACAAACTAGGAGGCACAAATCACTGGTATTACTCTTCTTAGAGTTGAGGTGCTCACCAGTCCAGAGTAACACAGCTATTGCTATCCCAGACTTAAAAGACTGGTACTGACCAATTGTAAGATAATGTTTTAATTACTCAAATGAGTGAGATGCTCACATTCAAAAATCATTCTTGCATGGATTGTTTAAACCCCACTTAGACATAACATTTCAATTTCAGTTCAGTAAGCCTGAGTACAGATCACTAACATGTGTGAAAGACGGAAACTGCTGAGGGATTGAACCTGTAAATTCGTATTTCTACATTTTTTAATTCCCTGGTGTTGACTCTGGATTACTTCTGATAAAAAAAATAAAAAGAGAAAATAATGATGTCAGAGTGAAAGTTCAGAAATCTGGGTAGCAGCAGAATTTAATGCTATTTTGTCCGTTTATACTTGAGAATGGATTTTATTTCCTATGGTAATAATACATATGATCTCTACTAATTATTAGTAATTTGAAAAATAGCAAGGAGTGCAAGCTGGGCTATGCAAGGTATATGTGCAAAGCTTCTCTGGCCTGACTCTTGCTTTCTTTTCTGAACTGCCGCTTTGCTAAGTGGCAAGCAGCAGAGGTCAGAGGCCAAATGAAAAGGATAAGCGTCAATGGGAGACCCTGTGGTGCGACACAAGTGCATAGTGGTATATTGTCCACAGCCCATGAAGAGCTTGTCAACAGCTCAGTGAGAATCTTTCAAAGGAGCGTCTACTGTTTCATTGCATCCCACTCCCTGGAGGCGGTGGCAGATACCCAGGGACACAGCAGCTATACAAGCAAGATGGCTCTACAGGAGCTCTGCTGTCTTCTGGCATTTATTTATCAGCATAAGGATTGTAAGCAGAAAGTGCTTCCAAATAACTGGACAATGATATACAAGCAAGAAGTGACAGGAACAAGTTAGACTAAAAATGAATTTTGTCTTCGAAAGCTAGACCTGAAGAATAAATACTAATATTTGATAAATTGAAGGAAGCTATATTACGACCCTACAAAATCTTGTGACATCACAGTGTCCAGTATTTCATTCTCCTGTGAAACCTGAACTTTCCTAAGTACCATGTCAGGCTTTGATGAATAAGAATTTCCTGCAAAGGAAATAACTAAGACATAGTGTCCTTCTCAGGAAAAATTAATTATCAAGTTGTTCTCTGAAATGCAATCTCTCTAGAAGGCAAGCTCTCATTTAATTAGTTCTAATTACTGAAGTTATCAAGGACAGAATAAAGAGCATCTACCGTTAACTGGCCAGATTTTTCAGTCCTTGTATAAGAATCAACAGAGCTACTCGACACAGAACAGGAGGAAATTTGTTTCACAGTTGAAATGAACCCTAGCATGTATAGAATAAATTTTTAAAAGTACACAGTACACAAACACATTGCCTTGGCCTCATAGGGCTCCTAGAACAACCGAGTAAGAGCCCACGAAAGGGCTTTTAGGCCTAACATCATACAAGTAGTAAATCATTATTCCTATTCTACTTTGAGAAGGAACAGGGACATAAAGTGAACAATTTCGAATTGTGTCTGTAACAGCATAGAAAATGAAGAGGTACATCAGCAAAAGAGATCAGAAGAAATTGAACAGCATCTGTTTGCTGGATGAAGCACATCACTAAGTGTTTGTCGATGAACACAAGGACTCATTTATTCATACAGGAAAAAAAAAAACTAAAGGAAAATTAATCAGAAGGTGAAAATTGGAAGGAAAAAATTAGCAAAAGCAAAAATTTACTCTCTTGGTGGTGATTTTTTAAAGAAGCCGGAGTTTGTTCTTCAGCACAATGGGTGAGGGATATTCTGCTGCAAAACAGATTTTGATGAGTCTCCCCTGGTTCTTCATGAATTTGAGTGTTATGGCTTTTCTGTTTTACCTTTCTACTCTCCCTTAATCACCATTTTAAACTAATAAAATATGCATGTAATGAAACTGATCTGACAGAGCTGTTTTGATACTGGTTCCCGACTCACCTTGGAGCTCTGAAGATGAAAACCTTGTTGAAAAGACTAGATGTCACTGAAAAACAGTAAAAAGGTAAATGATATCTTTCTCTTCAGTGGTTCCGCGTGACTGAATAAATTATGTGAAAACAGATTTAGATGCTTATGCCCTGAACTTTTTCCTCCTTTGATAAGAAAACATGCAAACATAATGATCTGGAGAAGAAAATGAAATTCCCAGGAATGGATCAAATTCAGAACAAAAACAAAGGGGTTCTTCAAAAGCTAATCTCTCAGAAGTCCCCATACAACATGATACTCTCTCAAGGTGCAGATTTCTCTACCTGGCTGCTTAAGTATGGTTTCCTGTGCAGAGTGTAACAATGCAGAGCATTTTTTTTTTTTAATTCAGTTAAAAGGTAACAAATTATCTTAAATCACAGAAGAAGAGAAACAAGATACCAGAGCATTAAATTGGAAGTGGTAGGAATCAGACAAATATCAGACAAACGGAGAGAAGTCACTGATTATTGCCTATTAGATACACGTATTTTATGGAAAGCTAGCATTATGTCAGTCATTTCTGAATAAACATATGCAGATTCCCAAAGCATCCTCCCAATTAAAGGAAGTGAACTTTATCAGTAAACTGACCTGTAAACGAAGCCAACTTCTAAGAGTGTTACAAGGGGCATCACCTTAATGAAACTGAAGCTGGCAGTCCCCTTCCTGCATACTCAAAAGCCAGAAGAGTATTAATCTTCTGTTGGGATCTACAGATCCTCCTACCCCAAGTCTCCTCACACCCACAGCCTTCCATTTTACCACCAGCTTGGCAAACCATGCAGCCTTCCAATAGAGTTTGCCTGCAGGAAGGACCCCTTACTTTATACCGCCAACTTAAAATGGAAAACATATCCCACTGATGGTGGCCTCTTGTGGAGTCTGAGCTGTAACTTTTGTTACAGCTTGAGAGGGGAAAAACCCTAAGGATGATAGAAGAGAATTTATGCCAGGCTAAGGATATATTTTGAACAGCTCTGTGGCTGTGTGCATGAGGAAGGATATTTAAGATGCATACTGATCTTAGTTTATTACTATAAATTATTCCTTTCTCTGTGAAGATGGTGAAGGGTTTAGAGGGCAAGGCTTATGGGAAGAGGCTGAAGTCCCTTAGTATGCCCAGTCCAGAGCATAGGATGCTGAGGGGAACCCTCAGCTCCTCACAGGGAGGAGAGGGGCAGCGCTGAGCTCTGCTCTCTGTGACAGTGACAGGACCCAAGGGAATGGCATGGAGCTGTGTCAGGGGAGGGGCAGCTGGGGATCAGGGAAGGGGTCTGCACCAGAGGGCACTGGGTATGGAACAGGCTGCCCAGGGCAGTGGGCATGGCCCTGAGCTGCTGAGGTTCAAGGAGTGTTTGGACAATGCTCTCAGACACAGGGTTTGATTTTGGGGTAGTCCTATCTGGAGCCAGGTGTTGGACTCGACTACCTTTCCAGCTCAGGATACATTCTGTGATAATATGATTCTATGATTTGGTAGAGAGCAGTTTCCATCTAATGCTGACATTCTGGAAATATGGGAACCCCATTTCCAGTGGATAAATATCTATATAGGAACCTCACTGACAACAAAATTGATGGCTTGTGTTTAGCCAGATGAAGACTTCAGGGCTGGCAGTGAAGACAGACATGGGAGAAATTTGTAGATACCATACATCTGAATTAACCAAGGCAGTTTGAAGTTCTTATCTCTGTGAAGGGTTAACCTCCACGGTGCAGGCAGCACATGAAGAGGAGCTGTTTAAGCATGAGAGTTGTCAGAAATCCAGACCTCACACCCTTGGGTCAGCAAGGAACCCCCATTTCTTCTGTAATTTTAGTTCAGAACTTGCAGCTCCTGTATTGGCAGGATGAAGAGCAAACCCTGGAGCTCTAACTCCAAATCCCTCTCTTTTTATCCTCCTGAAAACAAGACTGAGAAGAGAACACCACCAGAGCCATTGTTCCCTAGCCACAGACTGCCTGCTGGATAGGTAGCATCCCTGCAGCCCAGCGTCTTCCAAATACTCTTCTCTGTATGCTGCAGCTGGACAGAAGGTGACAGCAGTAAGCAGGCAGTCCTACCTTTACATGGACCACTGTTACACATCATGGGAATCTCTGAGCACAGTCAGCAGGGAAGATGGGCTCCTCAGGGCAGAGCAGTGGCAGAATAACACACAACAGCAAAGAGGTGAGAACTCTTTCAGTTGATCGCTTCGTTCCTTTAGTGGAGCCTACCTGTTCAAAATCCCCACACAGCAACAACTCTCTAGATAACCCAAAGAGGAGGGTGAAGTACATATCCACCATACTATTTTCAATACTGCAAATTTAGCTACCTCTCTAGCTTTTGCTTATTAGTTATCACGTGCCTCACTTAAGGACCAGCCATACAGAGTGCTGAGTTGACTATATGTCTTTCAGCCTGATGCTCCAGGCATTCATTGATTAAGCAGCAATTCTGGAAGTCTCTTGAACCAAGATCCACAAGATAAACCCAAAGTTCACTGCCTCACCCCCAGTGTTTCATTCAGTCATCCAAGATTGTCTCCAAAAGGTCACGGAGCTTTTATAAAAACTGATGATATATCTGGTTCCCAGATTAGCTTCTTCCCAGAAACTTCTCTGCAGATTCTCAGATTCTGTATCAGACTGAAAGAGTCCCACTGAAAGAGTCCCACTGGTATATTCCATAGGCACTCTAGAGATATTAGGTCAGGTATATTATTGATTCTCTTCTGGCTGGTCACTTAAGTCCAGGTAAAATAAATAAATAAATAAATAAATAAATTTTTAAGAAAGCAAATAGGATAATTTGGAAAGTAAGCAAGTCTGGTATTTCTGAATTAGAAACACGTATATTTGAAATGCTGAAGTTGTTGTCCATTGGACCTATGCAAAACTTACAGATATATAAAATGCCTGCAGACTGATTCCTCAATAGCCCATGCAGCTTCTGTTGTTTCCATGTACAGATTGTTCAGGAAGTAAACACTAAACATTGAGTGTACACAGTACTAAAAACTGGTTAATTGGGTAAATGAGTGAGTCTAGAAAAAGCAAAAATTTTTATTGTGCTCTGTTGTTTATATGAGATTCCAAAGAGGAAACACAGAATATATATATATATATATATATATATATATATATATATATATATATATATATTTTTTTTTTTTTTTTTTTTTTTTTTATAAAAGACCATTCTCTCACATAGGTGCTCTAAAAGATACATACACCTAATTTTCTCTGTTCTGGGTCACACTGATGACTGCTTTCCAACTCACCCTCAAATGTTAGAAACAGCTTGTTCCATTATTTTTAATTTCACTAGTATGTTTATTGGTAATAATCATGGATTGTCCAAATGCATTTCTCAGATAACCAACTATGACCAAAAGAGTCATATATTGCTGTTATTGTTTCAGAAATGAAACTGCATACACGTGATGCAAAAAATATATTAAGTAATCCAGTGTAATCTGGATAATTATTTTAAATGCCTACTCCAAGCCCCTGAATGTGTCAGCCTACAAGTCTACTTCCTATGTTTTTCAATCTGCAAGATCTGCAAGTAATTTAGTCTTGTTTTCACAGAGCGCAAAGACATTCCATTTGTTTACACTAGAGACAAATTTTACTCAATTGACGCAATTCCATTGATTAAATAATGGCTTTCTTCCTCATTTTAAGCAATTTCAGCCTTATATCATGACATAAAAGAGGTAAGTGATTGTCATCTGTGTTCATAATATGTGACGGGCAGATTATCAGGTATGAGCCTTATTGCTTAATGACAGGACCTTTTCAGGGACTGATTTAAGTCTGAACGCTCATAACTTGTTCTGAAAACTAGGCAGATGATTAAATAAGTCAACAAAGGGTCAACTATAGGCCAACTACAGGTGATTTAACTGGAGAAACCTCTATGAAATAAAGCAAATACAATTTGTCCAACTTATGCATTAAAATACTGCCAAAGATCAGCTTCTGTTTATATGCCACTTTTATGATAACATTTCTTTAAAAAGAATATTGAATATATCAGTATTGAAAGCAATGCGAAAAAAAGGTTTTTTATAAGGGAAAAAAATCATAAGAACTTCCCTATTCCTCGTCAGCATGGAGTTTTATCTTGCAGAGAATAAAATGCAAAATTAGCTGTCGTATTTGGAAGAAAATAACTCCCCTGGCAATCCTAGTAAAAAAAAAGTGCCACTGGAATACATTCACATGAATAGCAGCATTTACCCTAATGTGCTTCCATATTGCAAATCATAATAACATAACTTCACCCATCCACAGGCTCTCCAGAACACTAACAGATAAGATGGGTTTGGGGGGCTTATAAGCCTCTGGGGGATCAGAGTGGTGGGTGCTGACATCTGCTCTTTGTGACAACAATAGAAGTAGAGGGGATGGCATGGAGCTGTATCAGAGGAGGGTCAGGTGGGGGTTAGGGAAAGATTCTGCTCAGGGGGGCAGTGGGCATGGCACAGGCTGCCCTTGGTAGTGGGTATGGCCCTGAGCTGCTAGAGTGCAAGGAGCATTTGAACAACACTGAGACATACGGTCTTGGGTGGAGGCAGGAGTTGGATGCAAGGATTCTCACAGGTCCCTTCCAAATTGGGGTATTCTGTGAATCTAAGCTATTAGCCACAGCATACAAGCCCAGGGTCGGCCCTGTGCCTTTGCCCACTAGTGATCTCCGTGGAGAGGCAGAGAAGGCCTGGCACAGGAGTGGGGCTGAGTAGGGCAAGCACAGTGACACTGATCACCTGTGTATCCCCCCTAAGACTACCAGACGCGGCTCTTTCAGTCTTCTATCGGTGAAGTACCAGTGACATCTAGTGGACAGCTTTTCTGTGATACTGTTCCTAACGGGGCAAAAATGTATTATTTCTATGAAGGAGGCTACAGAGCAAGAACAGCAGATTTAAAAGCGAACTAGAAGGATTTCCAAGTCCATCCATCTCTCCAGTGCAGAATCCACTGTACCTGAGTCTTTCCTAACATACTCTCTCACAGATTTCAGAACCTTAATGTGAAGGAGCTGCTGCTGTGCCACCTTCTTTCTGAGCACCTCAGCAACAGCTTAGGCTGTGAGACTATACCAACTTGCACTTCATGCAAGGGTATTCATGCCTACATGCAGTTATAAGTGTCTTTTCATGTCTAGGCTGAATTACTTGCTGTATTGTAAAACACTTCCTCCCCACCTCCCCCTCCCATACTTTTGTACTGCCCATGAGAATCGTGGAGAACAGAGAGTGCTTTACGCCTCACCTACAGTTATCTGGGTGAGCGATGGCAGCAGGATATACAAATGTTCTGAATGGGTTTGCTGCCTACATAGCAAGTTCTCCTAGCAACACATGCAGCTCCTTAGAGTGCATGCTTTGTCCAAAGCTAAGGAAAAAAAAAATAAATAAAAGACATTTCCAGCAACAGGACAAGTCCATCTTCAATATCATATTCCAAAGAGAAGACAAATCTACATTACTCAATCTCGTGTTCAGGAGTAACTTCAAAAACACTTCAAAAACATGCTGAAGACTTTAGCTTCAAAAACTAAGATTTAGCAGAGTTGCATGCAACAGTAGCAGGGATCTTTACAGCAGAACATACAAGGCAGCTGCAGCTGTGAGCACGACTTACCTGCATCCAGCTAATCCTTTCCTAAATAACACTGCCCAAATGATATTTCATTTCTTAAACCATGGTACGGAGTTGTTAGATTTCAGCAGTAATTCTAAACACTAAAAACATCTAAAAGCTATAAAAACAACAGTAATTTATTTTCTGAATGAGATTCTACATAAGCACTTTACAGACACTCCTGAAACTTGCTTGAAAAACACAAAGCTTTTCTCAGGCAGTGTGCAGAGCCTGGCGGCTGAGGCTGCTGTGTGTGCTTCACACCACGCAGCAACATCTGCTAGCAGTTAATTTGCAAAATGGGAGACTGTCACCACAAAATGTAGACCTTTTAAAATAAACACAAGAAAAATATTACCAAGCAAAAATAAAACTGCATAATAAATATAAGTGGGTGGTAGCTGCACGCTGGTATAGAGGATTTTATAACAGATCAAACAAATCACCACTCTGAAACTGCCCACCAGAGTTTCACTTTCAAGAGACTGCTGTCGTCAGGCTGAGATCTGGACTTCTTATCCCCATCCTTTCCATTTTATCCTGTAAAATTGTCCTAATTACCTATTTACTTCCATAGGATGGTAATATTAAAAATATAAACCTCAAGACCCAAATTTCCAAAGTACTCTGTCAGCAAGAAAGGCTCAATTTATCTTCTTTATGAGCTCTAACTATAGACAAGCAGAGAAATATGGTCTCAATATTAGATGAAATATGCCTTAAAAGCAAAGTCAGAACTCTCTTACTGATCCCTAGTGAAAGGGTTGTTCTCTGATGGGCAAAATTACTTGCATTAAATGATGGGGGCTGGAAAAAATAAACAAGCTTTTCCATATGACTTCATACTCCTTAGTATGAAAAAAGAAAAAAAAAATAAAGAATACATCTGCAATTTTGAAAAGGAAAACATAGCAAATACTCCATTTTAAAATGTAGGGCAAAAATTTCAATGGTCCAGGTAGTACCAATGGGCAAAGGTTGTACTGTGAGCATCTCTAAATGAGATTGAGTAGATATTATGGTTGGAATTGTATTGAAGGAAACACATCAACTGTTGTATGCCATAAAATCTAGTCAGGAGTCACAAGCTCCACATTCCACTGCTGTTTGTGTTTAACTGGGAGCCCCATTGGCAAAATGAACTTTTCAGCTACCACTATCACCGTGAGGATGGGAACTCCCAAAATACTTTTTCCTCACAATTTGGTGCTCTTAGAGATCTTTGCCCAAATTTCAAGAAAAACTGTAGTGTCATCCTTAGTCATGAGAACAGATTGCCTCATACCGTTCTAACAGCCAAGACAGTTGATTCACCACATGAAAATCTACATCATGAATTTTTAAGGAAAAGGGTTTCAATTTTCTTTTTGTGAAATGAATGCAGGGAGAGTCATTTTACGGCTTCAGTGCCATTTTAATGGCTCAGCAATGCAAGTTTTCTCTTGGCTACGAGCAGAATTTTCTAGTGCCCCCAGCTCCTTGCAGATGTTCATCCAATTTAGAGTCTCACCTCAGAGAGAGAGATGATGGAATAATAAAAACAAATGAGACATTCATTTGCTGAGGGTTATCCGTCATGTGCCCTGAGCAAGGCTGAGCTAACCCCAAAGATACAAGCTACACATCACCGAAGAGGGTCTCTTCTATGGATGAAACAGAAATTTCATAGACGCCTAAGGGTAGCACCCTGCTTAGAGAGATTTCTGGCCCATTGAATCTGCCAGGAGCTGCAGGAAACAGTATTCCATGAAGCAAAAAGCTGACATTTGCAGGCAATTGAACTGCAGCTGACAATACTCAGGTCAGATGTCAGAGGAACACTGGTGCCAGAATGGTGATATATGGCTGGCATGAAATGACTTAGGGTGTCACCATCACCTTCCATGTGAAGATATCAAAGACAGTCAGATACAAACAGATAACATCCACTCACGCTTGGAGTTGCAGGAATTCCAGAGCTTCCAAATAGTTCTATCCTCAAGGTAGTTCCAATGAATTAACCCTTGTAGAACCTGTAAGTATGCAAATATATTGGGTTACCCACAAGCCAAATAGGAAAATGGAAAAATAAGATTCTAACAAGTATTTTAATTTATGCTTAGTGATAAGTTTTGCTGTTTGATCTGATGATGTGTACTAGTCTAAAGGCTCCTCTTCCTTCTAGCAACACATTTCCACATCACTATGGGGAGCCCTGACAACCCCCGTGCCTCAAGGCTGTGCCTCAGTACCTCACAAAGCCCCTGATTATCCAAGCCTGAGTTAACCACATTAAAGATATACTGCTTCTCTGCTCCTGCTCCTCTGTGGCCACAACTGTAGCTACTCATCCATCCTCATGTTTGCTCTTATGTTAGGTGAGGTCAGAGCACGACATCCCCTCAGGCCCCTCAATACTTGAAATGTTTATGTGCAGGAATAACTCTCTGCCATCCAACCAAGCTGAATTAGAGCTCACTTGGCTGAGCCTCTTGTGTTTATTTCATAGCAGTAATTTTTAAACCAGAGCTGTCCATATGGGAACCATGCTGTGAGTTGGCTGTGACTTTGCCCATAATCCATAGGAATCATAGGTTGGGAATAGAACATAATTTAACTCTTTTACTAGAAGTTCTCACTGTCCTTTTATTATTTCAAAATAAAGTTAATGATTCAGCCAGGCATATAATTTCAACAGTCTGACTGTAATTGCCTAAGGGGTTGGACTCTTTGAGATTGGGTGTAGACATTTCACATCCATACAGAGAACTCAGAGTCTTCTCACCATGGTAAAAGCAGATCCGTGGTGGTTTATCCAACTTATAGACTTTTACAACTCCAGATCTCCATATCCATTGCTTCTCCATAAACTGCACTGCTACATGTTTCATAGTTAGAAATTATCTTGCACATTTCTCCTAAATTATTCTAAGTAGGCAGTTCTCCCAAGAAGTATTAACAATGCTATATTTACATAGCCTGTTTTGAAACTGGGAGGTAACTGTGAAGACATTCAAAAGTCACTGCAGCTTTTGTTCATATATTTGATTTGTTGTTCAGACTCCAGAACATTTTTTTTTGTGTCTGTCATAGGGTATCTGTCATCAGTTCTCTTTAGAAGCCCAGCAGGGTATCCTGAACAATACCATCCTCATTGCATGGAATAAGGTTCCTTTCTTCCCAAGGTTTTAATGGCAAAGTCTCAAACAACATAATGAAATGCTGTGTGTCAGAGCCCCATACTAGAGGAAAAAAAAAAAAAAAGCAAACAGAAACCAGCTTTTCCACCCACCCATTTTCACTATGAGTCCAAACTCTCCCTGAGTTATGGCAACCACCATGGAAAATATAAGAATTTTCCAAATTAAAAGATCATATGTCCAGACCACAATCCCTTTCTAGAGAAAAGCATAGAAAGTCCCCTTGCATTCATAGTCTAATCTATCAGAAACAAGGAATGCTTGCTTGCCCTTTTCCCTAAGATCCTATGGGAAGAAAGAAGAGGGAACAGCCTGAAGGGGGACTCATGGGACTGAGTCCTGGACACCATCAGCAGCTCTGCTCTACAAGCAGCTGCTCCAGGATCACTTACATTCTGTTGGTACTTAGCTGTTTTGACTGAGGAACATCGTATTAACCTGTAGACTCCAAATGCTATCAGACTAAGAAACATTTTCTAGATTTTTCCAAATTACTATCACGTTCTTTGCTTGGACTTCAGAAAAAAGAATTCACAGATCTTATCTCAACCTTGGCATGTAATGACCTTGCTGGTGAATTTCATCACTGGTTTTTGAATCAAGTTATTAGGTATAATACTGGGAATTATGGGATAATCTTAGGCTCCCAGATACATATTACATTCACTAATTTATTCTTACTTCCCCTTCATGAACGTTTGATGTAATATATGAGACCAAGGGTTTATAAGAGTCTAAAAGGTATTAAGTTTTAACCTAATCACTATTGTTAGAGAACTTATGGAAACTCAGACTGATGTGCAGCTGGATATTCCTAATACCTGACCCCAGACCTGAGATGGTACATTAAAAGCGCTACTAAGGTATCTGGTCAGCAGATCTGTGAAAGGAAAGTTAATGAACTAGTACTATATGCACTTTGCTGTATCTGGCTGCCATGTGTGCCCAGAAGCAGTTCTTTCTCAGAGTATGCTGAAAAGCTCTGTCACCACAAGTCAGGCGCACCCTTGATATTTTTCATAAGGCTCCAGAGGAAATTAATGTTGGTTCTTCAAGATTATAGCTTTTGTATGATAAAAAACCCTACACCAGATGTATCGTATGGAAAACAGAAACAGATCAGAACAGAGACAGGTAACATGATCCATATGCAACTGATAATTCAAACACGGGTCTTGATGTTCAGCATTTGACAAAATGATTGAGAAGGACAGGGTTTCCGCCCTTAAAACATCCCATACCGGTGAGAGAAATGAAAACAACTCAAAAGTGTGCTGCCTCATTGGGACAGAAGCTGAACTATAAAAAGGGAATCATTGTTATTGAAGGTCATTAACCAGGTAACAAAATTTTCAAGGATCAAAACTGAGTCACAAGCCAGAGCCCATAACACTGTTGGTAAGTGGGACACAAGCAACATCACTACCGTAGATCTAGAGATCTAGCGCAGATCAAAAATGCAAAAGCTTGGAAGTAAGGTAGATAAAGATGTATCATCACCTCTTGTTTACAGCAGCAGAACTAACAGAGAACATTCTGATAGCGACTTGCCCAGCACCTGCAGGGTTTCCCATGGTCCAGAAAGAGTCCAGACTTCCTGAGCTGAAAACCAGTGTTTCATATACCCACAGCACAGAGAAAATTGGCTTCTACATCTTACATATGCAGTGCTATCGGGGAAACCTTCATGCTCCTTTCCCCAGCTTGTTTGGTAGTCTGGAAGGCCAGACTCACCATCTCCCAGTCTGGGCTGCTTCCTGTACTGCTCCAGAAGAAAAGGACAGATGGACAGACAGAGGAAGACAGCACTCAACATGTCTATTTCTTTGTTACAGCGAAACAGGAGTAGTTGCTGAGGTTCTGGTATTTAGGCAGTGTAGAATCTCTCTCACCTGTCAGAGAGCCAGCTGCCCACAGCACACTCACAGCTCTGCAGTGAAGTTACACGCACTGAATTTTTTTGTTTAAAGTAAAAAGCAACACATAGGACTTAATTTGAAAGCTCACCCTTTACAAGTGCTTCTCAGTCAAGGCCTAATCTAAAAGCTGAAACTTTGCAGTGTGTTCAGAGAGGCCCCTAGCCATCTCTGCAGTTTACTCAAGACATACCCGAGGAGGTGTGCTTACACTGAAATCTGTCTTGTGCTCGGAATTCTGCACCAGACTTTTCATTAATTATCTATATCAGGAATTTGTAAATGTACTCCTTAGATCTCAGCTCAACCATTACAAACGTTCAAGCAGAGCTGAACAGAATTTGTCAGTGTCTGCAGAACAGTTCCAATAAAGGATCCATCATTTCCACTGTCTTCTAATTTGCTTTGTTGTTTTTTTAATTACTATCTCTAAAGTCTCATCAGTAGAATTATTCTTTTAGCCTGGTTTCATATCAAAGGAAGTTCTACCTTCATTAACACATAATTTATCATGGAGGGAAGGAAGATTTATGACATTTCATCTGCCTGAGAAGGAAACATACCAACACAGCTCAGCATGTCTGCACCAAGTAACTGAAACTAATTGTCATGTCACACAGGACTCTGTGTTACAGAGAAGATCCCACGCTTTGCTGAATTTATAAATCTTTGTAGTCTATTCTTTGCATGGCTGAAAGGTTTCACCAATATAAAGGCCTCAGACTGGATCCTGGCTGTTTCAGAAAATAGGTGCTACTGCAACATGTATTGTATATATAAAGCCAGGTGCTTGTGTCAACAAGTCAGACACCAGAACTTAAATCCTCAGTGCACTAATTCTGACTGATCTCTGCCACCAAGAGCACTTCAACTTGAATCTTCTCCTAGATGCAAGACTCAAGTCACCCAATTTGGTGATGAAGAGACTGGGACAAACAGTATTTTTCCAAGTTGCTGAGCTGCTGCATAGGATGCTCCAAGCTGGCTGCTTCTTCTCTCCCATCCTTTTTTTCTAAGCACATCCTTTGGAATAGGGAAAGGGAAGAGTAACACTTTACTCCCTCTATTTTCCCTTCCTTCTCCCTGCTGGCCATGCACTGGCTACGTGCTTCTCTCATGGTCAGCTTCATGTGGTGCGAAGTCCAGGGTGCCTGCTTGCCACCCATCCCACCCAAACTGCTTTTTTCTGTGGGAACTTGTCCCCACATAAAAGACATGTCGGGGATAGAGTTAATTTTTCTTCACTGAGGCTTGTATGATGCTGTGTTTTGGAGTTTTTGGATGAAAACAATGCAGATAACATACCAATCTTTTATCAGGTCTTCTCTAGGACATTCCAGCTTCTTGTTCTGCCCTGTCTGAGAGGAGCTGGGGGTGCATACAGCCAGAACAGCTGACTCCAAAGGGATATTTCATAACATATCGTGCCCTGCTCAGCAATAAAAGCTGGGGAAAGAAGGAGGAAGGGGAATTTTCAGACTGATGGCTTTTGTTTTCCCAAGAAACCAGTACACATGACAAGTTCTGCTTTCCTAGTGGTTGAACATCTGCCTGCTGACGGGAAGTGGTGAATGAATTCTTTGTTTATTTGCTTGTACATTATCTAGTAAACTCTCTTCATCTCAGCCCATGAGCTCTCACACTTTTCTGTTCCCAATTCCTTCCCCAGTCCACCTGGGGTGAATGAGTAATCAGAGTAACACAAAGTGGTCAAAGCTCCACATCCACACTTTTGCAATGGCCTATTTATACTTCTTCCATTTATACTTATTTCTAATTATTTTTCATGTGATCTAATTATGTTTTATTTATTTACTTATTTAGGCTCTCTTTTACACAAAATGAATTTTTTTTCTGTCCGAATGACAAACCTTTTGGACCTTCTGACAACTGCAGAAATGGAATATTGACGCAGGCTACTGAGAATGCGATTCAGACTCCAGAATTCAACCTAGAAACAATTCATCAGATTTATGCCTGACCCAGCACACGCTTTCCTAGTTCATAAATGTGTGACATGCATCATCTAAGACTAGAAGTCTTCCACCTCTGAGCAGAAAAGGAAACACATACAAATAAAGACTTGTGTAGGAATAGTCAGTGCTGCTCCTCCCTGTTTAGCAGTCTGAAAATGCTGCCTCAACATTACTGTTCTCTCAACTTTAGCTGCACTCTGACCTTAGATGACCCAGACTGCTATGAATCTAGCCACTGTACATTTGATACAGAATGCTAAAGAAGTGGAGTCATTTTCAGGCAGTGCTAAATCCAGTCTGACCTAGATAGAAAAGCCCTTACATCCCATTACTAATCCCTTTTGTTCCATCCAAGCAGTGAATCTTGTAAGCAAATAGCACACTGACTGTAAGAAAAGCAGACAAACAAATAGAGTTTCACAGAACTCTGAAAACTCTGGCTTCAGAAAGATCAATCCAAGTAACACCGGTCTCCATATTATCTAGAGGCACATTTTTCTGTATTGCTCAAATGCTTTCAGACCATTCTAACTGCAAATAGATTTTTATCTCTCCTCAGGGTTTATTTCTTTAGGACCAAATTGAAGCAACAATATTTTCATTACCTCTTCTTGGTCTTCTAAAATTTACATTTTGCATGAATGCTGCAACAATTTTAAAAAGTGTTACCATTTTTAAATATTTTGCTTCAACCTGACATTCCACTCAGCATTTTTTCCCCTTCAAAGCACAATTCTCAGCCACAGCCACTTCATCAGCACAGAAGCAGTTGACTTTCCCACAGTCTCTCCAACGGTCAGACGACAAACCTGGACCAAGATGGTTCAATTTCATTGGAGTCAGCACCTACTGAGCAATGTGGTTTAGGTTTCTTTTGAGCGCTCAAGAGCGTTTTTTTTTATAATAATGCCAGATGGCCTTGCAATCAAAACCTTCACATTTGGCAATCTACCTCCAAATTCCACACTGTTAGTGTATATATTTGAATTTGAATGCACAATACAGAAGCTGCTTCAGATTTTTCTCAAAAAATAAAACAGACTGCCCCTTTAGTAACAAATTATCCAATTGCATTAACTGTCCTCTGGTTTCCACATGCTTTTCCAAATATTACGTGAAAAAGAAGAGGAAAAGAAAAAAGAAAGAAAAAATTCTTTCACAGAAGAAATTGTTCCTTAATTACAAACAGGACACCCTTAAGCCAAGAACTGAAAAGAAGGGCAATCCACATGACCTTTCCTCATAATTTTGCTTTGAAATATGGGGTAGGCAGAACCAATTGATGTGAACAGATTTAGTAAGATAAACACTAACGGCAATTTTTTATACTTAACAACACTAGATCTTCTCTAGGACAAAGAAAAGGAATGGGAAAACTTGTTATGTATTCTTGCAAAATGTAGTTCGTATTTAAAAAGAAAATATTTGCTTATCAGTTGTGACTGTATAATATCAACCATACGGTAGCTACATGATATTTTAACCTTACCCCCAAAGCTACAAGGAAATTGAGTAGATAGTTGGTTTTCTAGTGTCTTAAAAGTAACTAAACATGAAAGGTCAGACTTACGGACAACAGTAGATAAGCTGTCCAACAAGGCCTGCAGAGATGAGGAAACATGCTCATGTGCAATGGATACCCCAACGTTTGCACAGAAATATGCCACATACGTAACATTTACCAATGGTTTAAAGTATCCCATGTGAATAAGTAGTGGAATTTAAACAGGAAAGAGAAGAACATGAGAGACTGATTCAGAGAGGAAAGAGATGACTGCGTTAACCTGCTAAGACCAGTTTTAATTCACTTCCTACTCAACTACCGCAGTTACTGGGCATATGACAGTCGTAACAGTTAACCATATTTCCTTTGAAAAGCAAACAGGTAGCCTACACGCAGATATCCAGCATCAGAACAGTATAAAACACATATTTTAGCCACGGTGATTTAACCTTTTGTGATGACAAAGTGATGAAAATGAAAACATATAACTTGATTGCCTGAGCTAGATCCACTCTCCTCTGAAATAACAGGCTTCCACAGACACGGACTTGCAACTCAAGAAGAAACACAGACAATTTGAGATGCTCACTATTAAAAATCAAATAAAATTCAGAACAACTACTTAACAGGAATTGTCTCACATTTGTTTCTTGCCAATATAGAATGACCCAATGTTATAGGAAGGGATTAAGAAAAACGTGGAGCTGAGAAAATTAGATGGATTTTGACAGCCAAAACTAATTGCCACAGAGCAAGCCACAAGGAGAGAAGGAATGGCAGGGCCCAAGCCTACACACAGGATTTACAGTCTCACCATGAAGGGACAGTGCCCAGTGCACCAGGATGGCAGGGCACCTTGGAGCAGCAAGTAACAGGACCCTGGAACTCACATGGCAGAGAGACCAAAATAGCTCTACTGAAAGGTAAGCACTTGGAAATATTTTTCCTTGCATGAAAGGACAGTTACGAGGCTGTCACAAAAGTTCTGCAGTGGTTAATTACACAGCACTGTTTTTATCCCTCAGCATGACTGACAGCTGTACATTTCACTACCGTTTTCTGAAAGCCATTAGAGCAACAGTTGCTAACAATTGCAGAGTAAAGGATTTTTGCAGTGCACAAAACATTACCACCCAAAAATTACAAATGTTGCTCAATTGGCTCACCCATAGGCACCACTGTTCTCTTTCTGTGGCTCATAGAACCAAAAGATATATCCCCTACTCAGTGACAACAGCAGACAGAGCAGCACAGGACCAGGAACGCAGAGTTAGCTCGAGGCAGTGAATCAGCCCCTGCTGGGCTCTCAGTCGTGTCCCATTGCCATCCTGAGAGCCCTTCCATGCATCATCACAGTAGAGCAGCATTCACTCAGGACAAAGAATGGGATTCATGGAACTGACTCCTACAATGACCCTGAGCCACAGACTACGCTATACTCTGGACGAGCAGTGGTGAATGGATGACAGAAAATCTCTGATTTAATGGAGCTACAAGTTCCAATTTGAATAAACTCTCTTTAATATGATATTCCCCCACTGCTGACTTGCAATACTGTACTTCACATTAATTTTTACAAAACTTTATGTAAGTGCAGATTAGAGCAGTCCCCCTGACTTCCATAAGGTTGGAGTTTATTGCACGCTGGCTGGTTCTCTCCCATGCAGCATACAGTGCCTGTAAACTTCAGGTTAATTAACTCACATCTGGTTTTCCACTAGCAGAAACACTAAGTTCCACAGTCAACTAGCTTGAAGTACTTGATGCTCTTACTTACCTAAGGAAGAAACTTGCGTATCTTTGATTTTTAAACCCATATTCTTAAAGTCTGATGTCTTGTTAGAAGGCCAAGGGTTATTAATTTTAGAAACAGAAGGTAGAGTTTAATGAATAATGAATAGCAGCTGTTGGAAACAAATCTTTGTAGCCCTGGGACTGTCTTTCCCTATGTTACAATTACACTTTGATTGACCTCAACAATAACTAACAAGCATGCCCAGCTGGATCATAAACCGAGTATACACTGTGTCCAGATAGAGTGTAAAATTTCACATCAATGAAACACTAACTGTCAGTCTAACTTTGTCCCATCGTACATCCATCAGACTTGAAAACAATAGAGCTGGGATGCTCGTTTTCCTAGGGAGAAACTCTTTACTAGCAATGAACGAGGTTTAGGAAAAAAAACACTAGGATGTGAGATGGCCTACCTCTGAAGGAAAATTTTTGTCCTGACAAAGAGTGTGGGATTCATACACTGTGAGTACTTAAGGGCCTGAAGAAGGAGACAGATTTCCAGATTCTTACAACAGCTCTATCCCTGCAATTGGGAGTCTGAAAGAAAATGAAAGTTGGGCTGATGGAGCATCTGATGTATTTTCTCTGTAAGGGACTGTGTTAGCTTTTGGGGTCTGCGTGGGATGCCCACGGAGTCCACTGGGGCTTAGTGCCTCTACCGCAGTGTAGCACTTGAGCTTAGGATCAAAGCTCAAGGGAACAGAAATGCAAGGACAAATACATGCAAAACCAGAAAAATCTGGCTTGTGTAGTCCAGCAAAAAGATTACTCAAAGTTTTACATTCTTTCTCACCAGGCAGGAACTGTGGCCTATCGCCAAATGATTTAGGGATGAACCACTGGTGAATAAAATACTTCGGCCTTGGGATTTATCTACACTGTCAGCTTTCAAGTGTATTATCCTCCTTCAACAGGCTAAACAGAGAAGCAATGTCTCTTTCACCATATCAATGTGAGAATTAGGAGAAGTCCACTTAAAACAGCTACACGTGGCTTGTATTATTTTTCCTATTGCTAAACATAGCAAATTTGTTTGCCACCATTTCTTCCTGTGCATCGTTACAAACCCCAAATATTTTTACAGGCACTTTTACATCCTATCTTTTTGCAGCTTCCCCTTTTCTGCGCTTCTTTTCATGGGCTGTGAATAAAACAGACTGCATAACAAACATCAACAAGCATTCTGCCTCCACTTCTGCTCAGGCTTCTCTTGGTCATGTTATTTCCAGTTGACATTTCTGCTATAAAATGTTTCCTCATTGTTCTCAGAGCTTTAAAAAGAAGCTGTGTTATTAGGGTTTCCTGATCTCATTCACCTTAGCAAATAATTTCTTTATAGAAACTTATCTGAGCAGATGTGTTTTGCTCAGCGGAATATCTGCTCAGAATGAATGTAATCCACTGATTTCAGTGCACTCAGAATTGTAATCAATTAAAAATACAATGGGCAATGCCTTAATTGAAGCCACAGGATGGCAAATAGAAACTGCAGCTATGGTATTATTTCAAAAACAATTTACTGTTCTTCCTGGCATGGCTAGCATAGAGATGGGAAAAATAAAATAATTCTTAAAAAACATAGCAGTACTCACCAGGAGACAAAGCTACCTGGCTCCACTGCCATCCCCAGCTAAAAGCAGACCCTAGTCCCTCAGACCATCTCCTGCCAGTGCCTCAGGCTGACAAACAGAGCTCACAACCCATGCTAACTTCTGACAGGTCCCAGCCCAGGTGGATGGATTTGGGAAGTAAATTCCAAAGCCGAGGTCAACTGTCTCTAGCTGATTTCAGTTATAAGTGCTGTGTTGCAGGAAGAGAAGCAGTCTCCTGGGTAGCCATTTAGGGCTTTATAGGTTAAAACTCACAACTCAAATTCTACCCAGGAACTTATTAGCAAGGGAGAGCTGATCTGAAGCATTCTTGGCATGAAGCTTCATATTGTGAACAAGCTCTAGTTTCCAATGGTGTCAACGTACAGCCCTGTGTGTGTGTGTGCGTGGCAATGACATAATACAGCCTCAAGCTGTGAAAGACATAGGTACTTGTGACATGGTTTCTCCTATGGACAGAAAAGGCTCATTTTCCTTCATATCAATGGGGTGGGGTGCAAGGGGGAAGGCAGGTATTCTGTCAAAGACTTTCCTCAAATTGTCCTGGACACCACTCATCTTTGAGCCCTTACGAAGGTGCAGTTATGGAACTGCTCTGTGCTTTGATCTGTATGAGAATTTGCTTATCTCACTCTGATAAAGTTATTGAAGTTGCATAAGTGTAAGCAGAGAGGTTTTCTGTTTGTTTGTTTTTAGTGGATTTGGGTTGTTTGGGGTTTTTTTTTTTGAGGGGGTAGGGGAAACACGTCAGAACCCAAACTCCCCTGGTGTGAAGGATTGTTAGGATGCCCTTAAGAAATTTCGGTGTATGAAATGTCTGTCTTTGTTCTCCACAAAGCTTATTTCTGTCATGCCCCATAAAGGCTTAGGGAGGTGAATGCATTTGCCTGCACTTTAATTCAGGACCCAGTTATATTGGATTGTATTTTTTAAAAGCCCATTTAAAATCTTATCTCTGCATTTGTTCTATTGGTACTCCCCTTTTGGCCATAATGACAAAAATATACAATTGCCTTTAGGACTGGACATAATACTTCACCATGTTCCAACAGACTTTCAGGAACAAAAGAGTTTCAGCAGAAATACACAGACGCTCTGTATTGAAGCTTGAGTAAATTCCTACTTGTATAAAGGCAACCTGAGCTTCAGATAGCCCAGGTATGACAGTCTGGCAGAACCAGCTCTGACGCACAGACTGCTTGTTGATTTATGAGTAATACAGTGTAGTAAGGATGCCAATTTAGGTGGGTTTGGAGATTTATTCATATTTTCTCTAAGATGGAACTGATTCACATAAACAGGAGGCTAAGTGTTGAATTACCAAGAATGCACCAAGGTATTTCCAGCTAAGTACCTTCTTCACAAGCAACAGGTCAACATGAGGCTCCTGGTCAAAGTAACAAAGCTGCTTGTCCTGGATAAAAAGCTAGAGATCAAAAGACCACTTCAGTTAAAAAGCTTTCTAAGAGAAAGGGGTCACAGAAGCTATCTAGGGAAACAGGCTGACAGAAAGACTGAACGACAGACTAAGCAGCAGGAAAGCTTCCTTCTACATTATATTATGAGCAGCAAGCATTAAGGAACATTCAAGCACTCTTAACATTGAAAATAATTCAGCCCTCAGTTACTTTGTCACTGAAGCAAAAGAAGGCTAAACATACCTCAAAAATAAAGCTTCCCTTTAAAATCCATTTATTCTATAATTCTTGTGGTTTCCTGTTCCCAATATTTGCCTCCATGATTCATTGCAGTATTCACAGGGGTTTCTCCCATCCCTTTTTCCTTACCTGGGAGGGTATATGGCTTAAGCCTATCTTCAGGCTTTTGTTTTCTCTCAAATAGAAATTCTAGACTACAGAGAACTGTGAAACAAGAGTCAAATATCAACACACGTGGAATACACATCCTGAAGGACCCCAATCATTGCTACGTAACCTCTCAAGAGAAAGTCCATGTGTGTGTATTCAAAATCAGTGACTGTAAGAAACATCGATCACATTCACAAGTCCCTGGAGTCATAGCTATGGATCTTCACTGGAAGAAGAGTGGGAATAGAGATAGTATGATTCCTATATATTTTAGAAATTGCAGCGTGTTTTACATGGTATAAACTGAGCTCCAGGCAGCCAGCCACAGATTCCTTATGAAGATGAATGTTATGGTTTTACTGCAGTGAGCTCCAATTACTGTGAAGACCATGGTTAAAGCATGGATCTGAACAGAGCCCGTCACCACCCACTTTCAAGACCTCTGCACAGAGTTAACTGCTACTCCAGGGCTTCAATATAACAGAGTCAAATCCTTTTAGATATTATCCAGAGGACTATATGACATAAAAAGGCAAAAGCTTTTCACGTCATGGGGGAATTGAAAATAAATAAAAAAAAAAAAAGGCAGCAAGTTGTAGGAAAGAAAGATGTCTAGCTCATATTTTTGTTCTGGTGAAACTTAACTAGCTTGAGGAGAAGTAAAGGCTGGATTACGGGATACACTCACTAAAAGAAGAAGATTAGGGAGGAATAATATAAGAATATACAATACAATGACTGCTCAAAGGGCCATCTTGGAAAGGCTTTGCAATGCCACACATTGTCAGTGAGAACTAAACTCACAAGTCACTTAGATATGGTCACTCACTTAAAACTTGGAATTGCAAACCACATTTTTAGAAACAACACTGCATATCTGTTCATCACCTGCACAATATAGCCACAAGTATTAAAAAAAAAAAAGGAAAGAAGAGGTGCCAGTGTTCATCAAAACCAAATCTACAGAAAAACAAATGAAATTTAAGTGAAATACATCTATTAATCTGAACATCCATACCTTAGGATTTTCATTCATTCCAATTATGATGGATCAGCTCTGAAGTGTATTATTAGTCCTGCTGTTAAATGAGAAAGATCCCTCTGCTTTTGCCAACAAATGTGGAGATACTCCAAGCCTGAAACTTCTATCATAAACATCCTGATGTGTCCTGTACGCTGTATCATACTTCACCTTCTGCACTATTGCGGGGGAGATATACAACTACATGGATTGGGCTTGTCAGGACTGAAATTAAACTATAAAAAGATTATGGAGATTAACCAAGTACACAGAACTTGAATCCAGAGACACAGAACTCTACAAAATAGAAAAAGTTTCTATTTGGCAAAGATGAATTCCTTGTATCAAACCCTGTGGAAATGCACCTTACGCTATCAAAATAAAAACATACTCTTATTAGGGGATGAATGAATAAATGCAGGAAAAAACACATCATACTGCAGAAGTATCCCAAAAAAGGTATATTTCAAGAAAAAATATTCCAAATGCCTACCAACTACTCCATGTTAAAAGAGAACAGAGGTCATATGTGAATCTAAAGGATAGTAAGTTAATAAACTATCCTCCTCCGAGCTTCCAGGAGAAGAAAAACAGAAGGGGGTGTTAAATCTTTGAATAAATCTCCTGTAAATCCAGCCAGAAATGATGCTTTCAGCCACATGAAAGAGAATAGAGGGGTTTCTCTTTTTAAATTAGTCTTTATTGTCTGCTTCATAAATCTTGATCACATGTGGTATTTATTACACTGAATTTTTTTGCTGCCATAGCCCTGTGTCTTGCATTTGGTGCTTTCTATTAATTTAAAAGGGAAAATGTCCAGAATTCCTTCAGTTCCATGAATGAAATTTTATGGCTCTGGACAGAGTCATAATGACAGCCAAGGAGACTGCAGAAAATACAAAATATGCAAATGCTAATTCAGAGTCAATGAAGGAGAAAAAAAAAAAACTAGATTGTGTTATTCCGTCTCCCTACTTCATCCTCGCACAGATATCTTTTTATAGGTAGGATGGGAACTTGAGCATAATGAGATTTTTCTGTGCCTGTGTAATTTCAGGACTTGGAACACTCACACTAAAGCCCACCAGAAACTTTCCATTACACACAATTACTTCAGCCCTTCTACAACTGACCAAACTCACAAACTTGCCAAACAAGCAAAGCCAATTCACAGATGGACACAAATTCACCTCCCCACTGAGGCCATGAATCAACACATACATAAGAGACACTGGTATGACCGAGGATAAACACATTCCAAGCTTTTTCTTTTTTTTTTTTTTTTCCTTCAGCTGGAAATTGACCCACATTTGGCTTGAATTAAAGATTCATCGCAGTGAAACAAATAACTGAATGGAAAGATATGAGTCCCTTTGAAGAGCGTGCAAATCAAATTTGGGCGATAATTAGCAGCAGACAATTGAAACCTACTGTTTATTTGCACAGAACCTGATGTTACTGAAAGGCCACTTAAATTTAGGCACGTTGAGAGCTGAGTGACTGAGTTTTCAGGAATTAATTTAACAGTTTAATATCTGAGGTAAAAATAACCATAATTTTTAACAAAAGAAGTATATGTACTTAAATACTTCATCTTAGCTGCTGTCCCCTACTGCATAATTACTGCACTCTCAAGACTTTATATGTTGTAATTTTTTCCCCAGAATACTCTTCTCTTGGGAAAGTGATACATAGTGATGTCATAAGTGGAAAGAAGAATAAGCTGCTTACAGTTAAGTTATAATGAAGTATTATCCCCTATAACATCTGCCCAACTTTGTCCCTTTTTATTTAACTTGGTTTGTCAGGGAACATAAATGCATGTGTCATCAGCTGTGTGCTTGATAAACCAAGCAGTTTTTTCTTGAGATGTTTTTGGCCTCTGCACAAGAGCTGAACTATACCAGTTAGATTTTGTTCCTATAGCATGCTATTGCCTCATTTGAATCTGATTTCCACAGCAACAGGGATAGTGGCAGGACCGCTACTGCAGCAGGAAGCACTATGTCTCTCCAAGCAGCAACCCACGGGAAGCACCAGCCAGGAGCCTCCTGGACAAAGAAAGATTCCAAGGCCAGCCCTCACTCCAGCCCAGCTCCACAAGAAGCAGACAGTTTTCTCTGCAGCAACCCATCACTTTTGCCTCCAACACTGCTATTGCTGGAGAACTTGTAACAGCCCTACCCCTTCTCACCTAGACAGCCAACAGCACACAGCTTAAGGATAACTGCAGTCTCATCTCATTAAATGTTACAGATGACACTTCTGAAAGAACTGATCTATCCTCCCATGCAGCATCTTGCTACTAAACTTCCACGCTACAGAAGCAGGATGACAGTTGTTAATGCTAATATTGAATTGACATGACTAAGATTTTGGCAAAAATAAATACTGTTGCATATTTCCTTCAGGAAACCAGTACAAATAATACCAATAAAGGAAAATGTATATGTATATTGACTAAACCAACTGAGCCACTACTGTTCCCACCACAAAAGCTTTGTAACTCCATAGAGTATAGTCCTTTATACACATAAGAGCAGCTTGGCGGACATTTTCTCTGATGACAGTATCATTTGTCAAGACTGCACCTTCCTCACCTTCCACTTCTTCCTATCACACATAGACCTTTCATTTCAGTTAACCAGACAAAACAACCAGCTCTCAGGGCACACTGGGGTTAAAGGGAAGCAAAACATAATTATGTATAAGCACATAACTGCAGCCTTGGACTAAGAGTGGCAAAGGCACAGGGGATAACATACTGAAGATGAAGTGGTTCCTGAAGACCCCTTCCCGCCTTTTTTCCAAGCAATTTGCTGACACAGTCTCCAGTTCTGCTCCTGTTTGCATACTGTATGTTACCTAAAAACATCCCATTCCCACAGCTTTTTATCTTAATAGCCTGTTTTCACACTGTACAGCTTGAGAATTACCCTAACACCACTGCAAGCACACTTGAAAGCCTTAAAGAATAATTCACATCCGCTGCCACCAGATGACCCCCTAAAACAGAATCAGCGCTGTGTCTACATGGGTACTAAAATCAAACATAAAAAAATACAAATCTGTTAACAGAAATGAACTGAATTGACTTTTAGAACTAACCATTATTTTCTATGTTGTGCTGACTTCACTGAGAGCGGGGTTAAAGGAAAAAGAAGAGGCGGCCGAGTAACAGAGCTGAAATCAGGGAGAACTGCATGTTTCACGAAGCTTGGTATCCAGGAACTGTGCAGGCTGAAAGCATAGCTCTGAAAAACATTCCTTCCAGACCTCACCTCAAACAGCAAAACGAGACGTGCTGGCAAGGCCTGAGCCCCGTGCAGACACCGAGCACAAGTGAAAACATCCTCCTGCTCTTATCCTGGCAGCGGAGCAGGCACAGCCATACAGGCACCCCTCACTGAGGCCCTGAGGGTGGACACAGCCATAAAACACATTACTGCTTCCCAGAGGAGCTGAGCAGCAAGAGGCCTGCTGCGAGGAGGGGAGCCGGTGTAGGCCGCAGCACGAGCTGCTTCCCCCACCTCGTGGAGGAGCCAGAAAGTGGTGGGGGACACACGACCTCTATCCATCTGGGAGAAATCCAGAGAAATGCCCTTCCCCAGCCCCACAGCTCCTCGATTTTTGAGAAGACTCCTGCCTCAGAGGGTCGAGTGTGCACAGTTAAAATCTTGAGCTTGCATTTTAAGTATAGAGCATTGTTAAATTTACAGGAGATTCAGAGAAGCACCCTAGGGATCGATAAAGAAAACTATCACTCAGATCTCCACCTGGAAACTCACAATTCCTTTTGGTGACAGACTGCAGACTGTCCCCATTCAATGTGATTATTTTTAACCCCACTGTGCTGTAGGCTTCCAAACCTTGTACCACCAAACTCCATTGCTGCTGCACAAGGTGGTGATTACTACACTGTTATTACTCTGGAACAGTTATAATTTTAAGTTAAAGGTATGTTGGCTTCACTTCTTCTCCTTCATTTCTTTATTTGCCCTTTTTCTCTCACACTCCAAGCTTAAAGGGTGGTAACTGATTCTGTGTTCTGCCACTACACTGCTCCAGCCTCAGTTTCCACAGCCTCAGGTTTTGTTTGCTCTTTGACAACACATTTACCTTAAAAAGATGTTCTCACTGTGATGTCTGCACTGACACCCACCCAGACACCAAGCAAGGTACCACATAGCTGAACTAACCCAATGTATTAGCTGGGTGTTTATTTGCATAGCACCAGCAGCAGCTAAATTAGCTTTTTTAAGCCAGCTCTCCATTAAGAGTGCTGGGAAAGGTTCATACTTCTCAGTGCTATTGTGCCTGGTTACAGAATCTAGAATCATAGGGGTTGGAATGGGCCTCTGGAGATCATCTGCTGAAAGCAGATTCCCTGCAGTGGGTTGATTAGGAAAGCACCCAGATGGGTTCTTAGTATCTCCAAAGAAGGAGTCTCCATAACCTCTGTATACATTTATTCAAGCTTTTTCAGGAAAAATGAGTCTGCAGAGTAAATGTTAACACCTTCTTGTATTCTAGTGTTTACTTACCTTCTTACTTCTTTAGTGAAGCTTAAAACAAACAAACGCTCCCCAAAACATGTTACCTGGAAGCACCAGTGCTTTCAGCATGAGCCCACTTACCTGGCCAAAGGCACAGCCAGACCTGAGCGCAGCCAGGTCTTCCTTGTCTGTGAGAACACTGCCACCACAGGTCTGCCCATCCCTACATGCAGGACAGGATACCGTGTGCAACCTCAAATACAGTTTTTGCAGCTATCTGTACCAATGCAACACAAAACTGTAAATAGCTGATAGCAATTAGCAGAGCTAGCCAAGCTTCACTCCCATCTCAGTAGGCAGCAGTTAGCAGGTTGAATTTATGAATTTCCCCGCTGTGGCTGCTAAGTGCCTCGCCAGCTGGATGGCAGATTGCTCTTTGGCTGGGTCGATTACAGCACTAAATAAATAATGAATTGTATCACAGACCAATTTCAAGGTGCAGAAAAAGCAGAGGCTCGAGTGTCTGAACACAACCCTGCCATCTGTGCAGACAGCAGCTGCCAGCACCGCGTCACCGTGGGATGAGGGCGAGGTCAAGCCTGTTCTCCAGGGAGATGCCAGCAGCTACATCAGTGATGGATCAGAGACCACAGATGATGGTGGACATCAAATATCTTTCATACTAATAGCAGACAAAGCCTGCTAAGACGACGTACATTCACCTGGTGTGGTGCTTTATGAGTGGCTGCCTGCAGTTAGGAGCTACAGCATTCCACTGACCCTCCAACAGAGGTACAATAAGCAGCATTTTATGGTACACACTCAAGAGCCAGCTCTGCTGAAGATGACACCTACTTTATTCCCATGCTGGCTTCACGAAGACCTTGTGCTCCAATCAGGTTCCACTGGATCAGCTATCAAAAACCTTAGAAGAACAGATACCATGAGTATACACGTGGAGAACAAAAGGAAGACTTGACAGGCACAGCTTCTCAACAGCAGCAAGGAAGATGACAGGCAAGGTACATGTGCCATCCTGTGCTCTGAGAAGGGAGCCCTGGAAGAAGAGCAGGTGGTCACGTAGCTGGAGCTCGTAGAAGGTACAAATAATCAAAACGTTGTGAGCCTGCAGAAGTCCAGGAACACACTGTATGAAAAACTGCATGGGACATAGTGCAACACTAACTTGTTCTCTGCACTTAACCAGTGAGAGCATAACAAAGAAAAATAGGCTCCCTTTACAAGACAGCCACACAGGTTTCTATAGTTCAGTTATGGCATTGGTTTCTTTTGTTTTTCTTTTGTTTTTCTCTCCTAAGCATATACGTGTTAGCTTAGTTTTTTAACCTCCTTCCAACACATTCCCAGATCACAACGAAATGGAAGTAATGCATTTTTCCCATATATCCATCTCCTGTGTGACCAACAAAAGTTCAACACGTAAGTGCGGTCAGGGAAACTGCAGTCATATTTAGCCCTGCACAATTAAATCTCCAGTTCTCACAAATCTTGCTAAAGCACTATGGGCACAGCATCACAGGCTGGGTGAAGACGAAAGGGACTCCGGGATCCATCTGGTCCCAGCCCTGCTCACACAGGGACACCCAGAGCAGGGTGCCATGGCCCTTCCCAGACAACTCAGCACTGCAAGATGCCCAACACAGTGCTAAATAATCACTTTTGAACAGCTGTATTTTCTCATTATAGGCCTATGTTCTATAGTTGGTACTTTTGATGGGAGGACAAGTATGCAACTTTACTTCCAAGTCCCCACAGACTGAAGGCTGCACCACTGCAGACACAGTAGCAAATGATCTGCCTTCCAGGATGTGAAAGCTATTGAAGCTGGAAAAAAAAAAGTGTGAGCAAAAGATCAATCACCTATGTTTCCATTAGGGGATATAATAGCTGGGGGAAAAAAAATAAAGTACCTAAAATGAGATTTTGTTACTATCTGTATACTCACCTCATCACTCTGAGGCACACCAGAAATGCTTCATTACACACAATTACTTAAGGCCTTCTACCACTGACCAAACCCACCCCAAACTTGCCAAAAAAGCAAAGCCAATGCACAGATGGACACAAATTCACCTCCCCACTGAGGCCACGAGTCAACACATATATAAAACTAAAAAGAGACACTGGTATGATGATGGATAAACACATTCCAAGCTTTTTTGTTGTTTTTTTTCTTTCAGATGGAAACTGAGCCACATTTGGCTTGAATTAAAGATTCATCGCAGTGAAACAAATAACTGAATGGAAAGATAGGAGCCCCTTTGAAGAGCGTGCAAATCAAATTTGGGCAATAATTAGCAGCAGGCAACTGAAACCTACTGTTTATTTGCACAGAACCTGACATTTCTGAACTACTCCTTGAATGGACACACAGGCAGCTGAGCATTCTACGCTTTCCAGCTCCTAGCCCCCTTTTCTTTTTCTTTTCTTTTTTTAAGCTTTCACAGATGACAGTCAACACAGCAGTCCAAAGCTACTGCCATCTCTTTAAGACTTTTTTTCTTCACAATAAGCAAACAAAAATCCTTTTTTGACTGTTCTGAGAAGAACAACTGACCTTTATCCACTTGTGACTATTGCTTCTTCACTTCCCCTCCAAACACACACAAACCCAGCATTTCACATCAATTATTGCCTTCGCAGACAAAGGCAACTATCTTTTGCTTATTAGATGCTGAGGTTTCTTTAACCTGACTTCCCCTTTCAGGACAGGGTTAATTTCAACCTTCGGACTTGCATCCTAGCTAAGATCAGAAGTACAAAAGGTGGAACTGCCATAAAATTGCAATTAAACACCTTTCATTCTGAAAGAATATGGCAGATGAATAAATAAACAAAATTCCTAAGTTTTCACTGTCTGCAAAAATCCCTGTCAGTATTTATTCATACTAAGCTAGACAGGTAAGGAAGAACATCCCTTGAGCATACCTTGACCTTGTTTGGGGTAGATGCTAAACACACTGTCACACAAACAGCAGAGGACTTTCTGAGCTCGACATTCTACAAATGCCAGGCAAATTCTCCCAATAACTCACTTAGGGAAAATGGAGGCACAGACAAATAGAACAGCTCATATGACCAAGCTTGATCACGATGGCTCTGAAAAAAAGTAACTCATCTCTGATAGAACACTACTGCAAGAACTAGTAAAACCAAGTTCAAGCTACTGGTACTTGAGGATGTTTCTTTACTTCATAGCTTGACATTTGACTGCCAAAGGATAAAACAACAAACCAGGGGATTCTCCTTGGGCTATGACAAATTAAATAAGGTGCAACTCAAGAACAGGTCTTCAGCTCGCAGCAGAAACAGTTAAGAGTTAGGTCTCACACTGGCTGTTAAAGAATAACATTTCCACTCTAATCAGGGAAGAGTAAAATAATGCATCTTCACAAGCTGAACGCTAGTTATTACAAGTGTCAAAAGGTTGAAGATGTCTTCATAGAAAACCCAGAATTTACATATCACTGTATGGGAGTTGTTCCATCAACAATGAAAAAGCAACGTCACAGAGGAAAAAAAATAAAATAAATAAAAATAAAAAATAAAAAACAGCACAGTAGCAAGCAGCTTCCGCATCTTTCTTCTCTCTCATAAGCAGTATGTTGCCAATGACAATTGCCACCCACTACCATGAAAACACCTCCCCAGTATTTCAGTCTACTCACAGTTCTTAGTACCCTTTCTGTTGGATTTAACACCAAACCTTGCAGATCAGTCACGATCCTTCAAAACTGCCTTTCGGATTGTGCTGAGCCCATTCCTGCAGCAGTTAGGACACATAAGCCTACATCTAAGTGCAATATTCATTACGCTATTCATTGTTCACTTACGGAATTCAGATATTGCCACAGAAGCATTAAGGAAGAAAAATACAGTGGGAATAATGATTTTAGATGATGTGTTAACTCCATGATCTAATATGGCATGTTCCAGAGCATACAACACATCTAGTGTTCTGAAAAAATCACATGTATCCATTTACATCCCAGAGATGTCCATAAAATCTCCCTCACACTTGCCTGCCTGTGTCTCCCAAGTTCTGGAGCCTGCTCTCCGTCAGATTCACCTGAAATTTGTGCACACACAGTTCCTCAATCCCAGACACTCAGTATCTAACCTTTCAGAGATGCAGACTTGTTATTTGCCCCTGTTAAACAGGGCTTTCCAAATCCTCTACTTCCTAGTGAATTTCACCTTGGGAAGGAAGGTGACATTGGTCACTCTCTGTGATATTAACCACACCTTTATTCTGTTTGCCACTTAGCAGCATTAGGTGCACCTAGCAATATCTAGCTGTGAAATGAACTACATCAAGTTTCCAACATTGTTCTGCTGCTCATGTAAAGAATATACTTTAAGAACTCAAGAAAGAAACAAGGCACATAAATGTCTGTTTAGTCAATGCTGGCCCAATAGTTGAATGCTAGGAAGGAAAAAAAGCAACAAAATACCCATATTTAGAATATTAGCCCTTTCAGTTCAAAACAATCACTGGTGCAAATTGGGCTGATTCTTCATTAACTATTTTCTGTATGCACACAAATACATGTTACATACAGCTCGCTTTCAAGCTTACTAGCTACCTGACTTATGAGCAAACTGAATTCACTCACAAAAACAGTACGTAGCAAAATTTGAGACAGTAACATCAGAAGTTATTCAAAGAGTTTAAAAAAAAAAGCGTTTTATGTGTTTTCTTTTCATCACCATTCTAATTCCATTAACTGTACGATACTGTCTATCCAGGTGCTGAGATGTCCACCACTGTAGAATCTGGAAGTCTTTGCATCATTTTCCACTGAAGGAAAAAACAAATTCTATGGATTTGTTTAAGAGAAGAATTACCATCATAATCCTTAACTGAAAAACTTTCTTCCACCCATTTCCACAGATTGTGGATAAGGTTCTAAGCACTATATTTCCAGAAAGGCAGTGTCAGAGACGTGCATTATTTCTGTCCAGTCCAGAGACAGCTGAGCTGTGTGAGGACAATACTGTCTTAAGAAATTAACTGGAATGAAACATCATTATCTGGACAAGCTGTAATACTGACAAATACGTGGCAACTCATATAACCAAGAGTTCAGTGCAGTTCGGTAATTTTGGCCTCTGGCATGACTGCATTATGCAGTGAAAAGCTATGCAGACATAAAAGCCAGCTGAAGTATTAAAAGCCATTCAGATGCATCTGTGTGAACTAACTACGCTTCCCCTTCAAAGCACTGAATTCCAAAATTGCTGTCATTCCATTCATTTAACAGTTACAATTTACCTCAAATGGGAACACACATTTTCTACACATTCTTAAAATAAAAGGAAAATGTAGTACACTCCTGGAGTACAAAAGCAGCAGCGAAGACAGAGCATTACATTGCAGAGAGCTGATAAGCTGCAGATGATGGCTCACAGACACCCAGACAGAAGTCAGCTACACAGCATGCTAAGAGTATACCACAAAAGAGCCTTACATTCTCAACTAGCTTCTCTGTTTGTAAAATGCTTTTCCCCAACACACTGTATGCTATCTCAACTCCAAAATAAACCAGTTTTTTATGCTATTTTGGGGCAATTTTATAGTTGGATATGCCAAAGAGGAAAAAAAAACCATTCAGCCATCCTAACCCAAACAGATTTTAAAATAACATATAGTTGATTTTATTCGTTTTGTTACTAACTGGATCCACGTGAGAAGCTTTCAAAATGCAAGTTTATTTTGTCTTGTTGACAAAATAACTGAATACTAACCATAAAGACTTTTACCTTGCAACATGGCAGGCCCTAATCCACGGTGAGAGGTGGTGTACTTCACCAATCCTTCGTTTTCACAGCTTCCAAATATAAAGTGTTGAAGTTCCAAGCACAAGAGCTTTACTAGATCAGAATCTCAGCACATTTTCTGAAAAATTCCATCACAGTAAGAAGTCATTACCCTTCTTGAAGGAGAAAGAAGCATGACACCATCAGCAATTAAAGTATCCTCACAGCCAAAAGAAAGAAATGGGAAATACTGCCAACATGGATGAGATGGCTGGTTGACAAACAAAAACTCTTTTTCTACGGTCTCCCTGAGGTATCAGGAAGACGATGCCTCCATTTTGTGAAAACAGACAGAAGGACGAAGGTCTCTCAGCAACCTCACCATGGTAAGGTTTATAATGACAACACAGCAGGCTCACTGTCAGTCCTGTTATTCTGGTATGAGTATTGCTGTATGGAATGCTGTATGTTATGCCACGTGAACCAAGCCTCAGCAGTGTACATTCAGAAGTTTCATAGAGTATGAAGAGCTGGCCTATTAAATATTATATAATGCAGATAGATTTTAAAAAGCACGGAATATTTTGCAACCGTATTACTAAAACTGAGAGCAATCCTCTTTTGGAAATGTAAATATTCAACTCAGTTAAATCAAGACAATCACAGATACGCATTTTTCCCAAATCTTTGGCTGTATTGCAATGGTTGTTTCAATTTGTAATCTCCAACTAAACATTTCCTATCCATGGATTAACAATATATTTACTGACTTGTGTCTTTTAACAGTATTTATCCAACATAACAAAATAAACTGCAATTTGTTATACTTTTTTTTTTTTTTACAAAACATTTTATAAATATTTTTACAAAATGTATACAAAGCAATTTCAAGTGAGACATACTTTACAAATGAAGGTATTTAAGCAAATAAAGTCCATACCACACTGACAATAAGTGACACATCCTCTTTAAGTGAAGTCAGTCTGTAAGGCCTCCCTAATCTAACAGATAAATTATACTAAAATCTTCAAAATGAACATCTTTTTCTTAATTGCCAGTTTCAAATTTGTTTTAATATTAGGCAGTATTAAATAACATTGAAAATACAATGCTAATCCAGCAAAATAATGAAAACATGTTTAGAGTCATGCACATTCACAATACCTTGCTGGATCTGAGCCCATATGATTAATCTAGACTTCTTCTAAAAAATAAAAACAACAAAAGTACAGATCTTTCATTTCCTGCTTCACCACGTACCAGAATTCCTTTAGAAATGAATTCAAATGAGTGAACAGAACATGATCAATCTAACATCTACCTTATTAGCATCATTCAGTGGGTTCCTCTAATTAATAGTTCAAGGAAATGCGTCTGACCAGATCAACAATCATCACTTTTTGCAGTTTGTCATTTTTAATGTCACTGTCCCCCATCCCAAAATAAGATCCAGTAGAAGACACACAGCCTGATCATCCATTTCATATTCACTGTACAGATGCTGTAACCATTTTGAGGCGGCACAAAAAGTGTATCAACAAACGTGCAACTTTTTTTCCCCCTCTATAAAAGAAAAGAAGTAACCAGTTAGCATACAGCTGTGTAACTCACTGCTTTTCTTCCCAGATGGTTTAGAAGGGTTAGATTTCCAAAATCATGAAGTATATATGGATCAGAATACACAGCCATGAGCGTACTATGAAATCTAAAAAGGCAACAGGTGAAGACTATATTGTCAGTTTCGCCCATAAGAAAACAAATAACTGCCTGAAAGTCTATTCTATGGACACGTAGCTAAAAATTTAAAACTGGCAATACTTGTTATTACTTTGAATATCTTATACAACACTCAGGAATGTTGGGTTTTACAAACGTGTACTTTAAAATTGGCACATTTTTTTTTTAAATGGCAACTAGTAATATAGGAGAAAAAAAAACACAGCACTTCCATCCACTTAAAAGGGAAAATTAATTTTAAACAAGTTCATCTTTCTCGCGTTGCTTTCTAGATTTGGTTTCCTTTAGTGGCCAGACAGTGGATTATAGCTCAATACTGAGTTGCACTGTAATTCTTCACTGTCACAAGGACATAATTCTGCTTTCTTCTACACTATTCAGATGGACTGAATTACACGACAGCAAAACTCTACCTTTTGTTTTCCCTCCTGGCAATCTAACTGACAACCACAGTTTGTCACAATGAGCCTCTAGATTGTGAAGACTGTAACCATTAAGACTGGAAAATGACTGGTAATTTCTAAGAAACCGTAGGGGAGGTCTGGGGGAGAACATAAGCATATCTTAGGAATCACAAACGCTGTATCCTCCTGAGCAGACATATGTACTACATGCACCCGACTAATGTCAGCGTACTTAAGTGCATGAAAGCACTCATGACCAAAGTAAACTACAAAAAAGCAGCATGGGCATCGATAATAATAAAAAAAAAGATGTCACAGATTAAAATAAATAAATAAAATAATAAGATTCTATCTTTCCAACATGACAGCAAGCCAAATGCAAACCTTGCAATAGATTCCACCTGGCTCTACAATATGAATTAATAATTACACACTTTTAGATATGTTTTAACAATGGGACTGCTGATCAACTTTGGTCTGTACACATCTTGATAATTATGACTGCTACAGTGGATGCCTCAACATTCTCTGACAGCAAAAAGAAAAAAAAAAAAAAACACTGGCCTTTAATTTTTTTCAGAGTAAGGCTAATGTCCTCTTAAAATATAAGCTACAAATATCTTAACAGCTTTCAAACAAAAGTGCTTCCGACACTTGGTCTAAAAATAATTAAAAAATCAAATCAAAGAAATAGAACAAAAAAAATTATACCACTTCAGAAAGACTCAAGGCTGACTACATCCAATTATAAAATGCAATATCTCTTGAGGAAGAGTTAATATATATGTATTATATATATAAATTCATGGCTCTATCATGGCCTCATCCTGTACACAAGAAGCCATTTACTGGCTTCCATTCTACCTTCCTTAGTCAAGCATTTATTACTTCATATCATGCCACTGTGACTAAGACCATATAATATCATCACAGACTAAACTTACCCACTACAAATATATCAAGTACTAGTTTCTGCTCAAAAAGCAATAGAAAAGCACTTTAAGTTCAACTTATGAAACCTTGTTAACACAGTGATGACATCCTTCCAACTTAAGACCCCTAGAACACAGATTCCATAACAAAGTAAATCATCACTTCTGAATAGAGGTACAGTGGGTTGTCCAGAACAACTCAAAGATCTGATGATTTGTGGAAAAGGGTAAGGGAGAATTGTTGCTTCCATCACTTCTTAAAAAATGTTTTCTTAATAAATATATCCTTTCAAATGACTGTGATTGTCAGTATATTACCATATTACATAGGGCCTGACGACCTGCAACCTTGTTTTGCTGCAGGACTGCACAATTATCAAAAGCACTATCATAATAATACTTGAAATAGTAAGGCCCTAACAGACTGCATTCTAACAAGGATTAACTTTACTTGGCTATCTCACTGTAACCACAATGAGTATTGCTCTCAAACACAGAACAGAATCTAGTTTAGAAAGGTTAACCTTAAATGTATGTCAGGCTGTACTTGTGGTGTCATTCACATTTGCTTCTGCTAAGAGAAACATAACTTTTCCAGGGTATCCTAACTATTAACACTCTAAGATACTATTTACAGCTGCTTCTAAAATAGAGTCAGTTTCTACACCTTCACTGTGGTCTGGAATAAATTTTTCCAGGCAGTTTTCCTGTGAAGCAAGAGGTGAAAAATTAGGAAACTCTAAGTCAACAGAGCCACTACTCGATGCCTCATTTTGCGTCGGTCTCCCAGTTTTTTTAAGTTCCAAGATATTCTTAAATGTCGTTTCTAAACTCTTACTCAGCAGTAAGTCTTGCTGGGATTCACTGGAGCCTTTCATGTTATCAGGATGTAAAACCTCATTCTTTGGAGGGCTCCTCAGAGTTTTGTCCTTGAAGGAATTGTTACACGTTACCTTTGAAAAAGATTGGACTGTATTCCTTGATATTTTATTGTGTGTTCCATGATTGCCTCTTGATACAGTTTTCGACAAGTCTTCGGAACTCAAAGAATTCTCAGCTGACTTGCTAAGAACTTTACCAGCCATCTTTTCTTCAGAAAGGGCCTTGTATTGGCTCCCAGAAGAACAATTAGCTTTCTCAAACTTTAAAGCTTTAGTGAGGCTCTCCGATTTTTTAGCAGTTCCTTCTTGTGATGTCAAAATGTTGTTAGGCACTAGAGGAAGTTTATTATGATTTGTGGACTCTGCTGAGCTGGATTTTGGTCGGTCTCTGGCTTGGGTTTTGGTAGTCTGACTTCGAGAAGGTAATGCTTTGCTAGGCTGATGGTCACTCTTGCTGGTCTGTGCTTCATCAGCTGTTTTATCAAATTGTTTGGCAGAACAACAAAAATCAGTCTGATAACCATCTGAAAAATTAAGCAGCAACATTTTACTTTAGCTACACTTACTAAAATCATGTTTAACTATTAAACATAGGTTTACAAAGAAAAACTGTTCCAGGTTTTTCTCACTATTGCAATTCAGGTAGCATCCACAGTCTATCAACGTGCTTCAGATTCACAAGTTAACCATCACTTACCAGGATCCACTAGTGCAAGACGCTTCTCCCGGGTCAGAGACGCTCTCTCTTCCTGGTTAAACATCCTATCAATCATAACCATTTCAGCAGATGGATTTATCCGCTGCAGGAAAAGGAGAAAAAAAAAAATCAAACATCTCTGAAATCACTCATACAGCTGAACTAAATCAAAACACTTATAGTTCAGTTACTTTTTAATGGCTTATATATCTTCAGTGATCATTACAGTGACTACAACTACTGAAATTCAACAATAAAGTTATTATTCACATTTTATTAAATTTAACAACTAGAATCACTGTTGCAAGTATTACATCTTTTCATTACTAAATACATTTACCACTGGACACTCAGAAAACAGCAAAAATCTTGCAATTTGGGATCAACTCATAACCTTGTTTCTCCCCTGCACTTCTCTCCCAGTAGTACTGGTATTTTCAAGTAACTAGTTCCAAGCCTAAGCAGTCCTCCAAGTAACTTCATACCCAAATGACCAAATGGGATATATCATACAATACTCCAGATGCTAGGAGAACAGATTTTCACCTCCATCTCCCTTCTACATCTGCATTTACTTACAAATAGATATGATGGTAACTATCTTTTAAACAGGACTGCCATATTCCACAGCCATGTTTGTTGTGACACTTTTATTATGCAATCCTATTTTACTGTGTTCCTGCCCCTGACTAGGATGATCTGAATGTCTATTATACTCAAATTCTGAACTTTTTCAGACTTGAAAAATATTGTGCCTGAAGCCACAATGAGATCCTCTGATATTTCCATAATACATTCTTCAAGTAACTCTGCAAGTTGGATTTCTTTTTACCTCAAGCCTGGGACTACAAAAGCATTTAAATTAGTAGTATTTCTGTCAAAAGCAGGAAACCCCACCTAGCTTCTAAGGAGAAATAATGATTTCCCAAATTAAAATAAGTGTTGTGGGCACGAAGACCAATGGTATCCTGGATTGATGAACATGGCCAGAAGGTCGAGTGAGGTTCTCCTCCTCTACTCTGCCCTGGTGAGACCATATTTGGAGTTCTGTTTCCAGTTCTGGGCTCCTCAGTTCGAGAAAGAAAGAACTTCTGGAGAGAGCCCAGCAGAGGGCTGCAAAGATGAGGATGGGCCTGAAGCATCTCCCTAGTCAGGAAAGGCTGAGAGACCTAGGACTGCTCCATCTGCAGAACTAAAGACAGAGTGGATCTTATCTCTGTTTATGGAAGTGAAGTGGGTGGGACCAGGCTCTCTACGGTGGCAGTGAAGCACAGCCTGTTCACAGCAAGTGCAAGAACAAGTATGAAACAACAGCAGGAGTCGATGTGTCCTTAATGTCTACTGAACTTATATGTGAACAGCAGCCTTGGCAGTATGTAAAATATGAACCCAAAATAAATCACTGCTTTTAAGATATGAGTCTACCTTGAAAAATCCAAGTCAGTCTCTGAGATTTCTGGTACAACAGTAAACTTCATATGTATGTAAAATGTCTAAATACACTTCTTTATACACATAAGAATAAAGAGTATTAACAAAATTAACTGCAATGCCAGCTCTCACCTTCCTGTATTATTTTTACAAACTGAATCAGACCACATAAACATGTCTTGTATCTCCATTATACTCCTTACCATTGCATCTTCTATAAGTAAACATCTGTATTTGTTCAGCATAGCTTGCGTCCTCTTCAGAAGCTGTGTAGCTACAGATTCAAATTCACTGTCCACTACAAAGACAAGAACATACTTTCAAACACTGTGCCTCTGTAACCTGCACAAACTTGAAAACGTTCCCTTTTTAACTGCTCGAAATTGCATGAAGAATTCTCTCAATACATTAATTACAATCCCACTGCCAATTTAAAAGATGGAAATTACCTTTTCTTAAGTCTTCCTCAGTTGGCAGCGACCCCTGGCACACATGATATGAAAGGAGTCTCTGAACTGCATCATTTAATGATCTGAACTGACTTTTATCTGGTGTCACAGCTTGCATCTGATCCTTCTGTAACTGCTGTAGCATACTGCAACAGAAATTGACGATACCAATAATTAGCACACTCTCTAGCCCAAGTTTATACACTACCAGAAATTAAAGGGAGATGACAGTTGGAGAAAACATTTGCAATATAATTGCAAAAAGAAGACAATGACTTACAAAGCTCCTTTAGTTAACTGTTTAGCAGCAGGTCGTTTCTGTCCCACTAAATGACCATCCACCTAAATCCAAAGTAAGAGACAAATTATAGCATATCCCTCCCTTGGCAAAGCCCACATTTCAGCATTCATTTCCGTCAGCAAAGTGTACTGATACCTAAATACATTTAACCTCATGTTTTCATAAGGCACATTAACAACAAAATACGGAAGTCATTTCTCTTAGATCACAAACGTAATGTTGTTTACTGACAAATTCAACCACTGCATATACATTCTTCACTCAGAAAAAGGCTGGTTACCAAATTTAGCAGGTGGAAAGGTTTCTCTTCTTTTGAAAAGAAATCTGCTCTGAGGAACTGTCTTCTCCATTCCATCTTGCCTGATACTGATGGAGCAGAGTATTTGTCATGGAAGTAGGCTAAGAATGCATACATGAATTCTCAGAAGCCATGATGTGGGCTAGAAGCAGTGCTAGTAATTTTTTCAGTATTGATGATACACATATAACCATCAGATCTGCATCTTCTGCTTTCTATACACAGTAATGAAACCATTTTGCAGCAGTACACTGTCCTAAAACATGAGGCTCCCAAAGGTGGCAGAGACTCAAGTTCTGATTATATGAGAGGCACCACTGCAACCCAAATATTAACCTGAATACGCTATTTTGAATCAAAGGGGTTTTGTTTAATATAAACTATTTTTCTTAGCAAGACGCTAGCCAACTGGTCGAACAAAATCAAGTCACAGAGAAAAAGCTACTTCTGATTTCAAAACAGATTGGGTAAAAGCTCTTTTGAGTACAGAACATCCTCCTTGTCAAAGTAGGATTGGCATGAAGCAGGCAAACTGCTAAAGTACATGGTACCTTCACTGCATAGAAAGCATTAACCTTCACATGAGAAAGCAAATCTGACCAATAATTACAAAACCAAGCTGAACTCATAACTGAGCACTACTGAATGCTCTGCACTCCGCATGCATCAGCCAATACAGTTACAGCTCTTTTTTTTTTTTTTTCCCCCTCCCCTGTGATTTTGTAATTTAGCTCCATCCACAACTAAACCTACACCTCCCAGCCTAATTTAAGCCCTTACCTCCTGTCCTCAATTGCACAGTCTGGGAATGTAACAATTGTATCCTCCCTCACAACTTGTATTCTAAAAAAGCAGGCCTCCCCTTCCGACCCTGAAAACAGTGTCACACTGTTGCAGGTAATTCTCATATACACAGGAAAACTTCAGGTGGGAACCAAGTCAACAAACAAACAGATGGTGAGGAAAGTAAGAATGAAACAAAGGCTGGATGAAATTTTTCTGCTACTTCTCATAAGCCATCGCCACCCAACCAGGTACACAGTATTTGCAAGAAGTGACAGTATACCTAACTCATCTTCAACCAAATGAACCAACCGTGATGTCCTATCAAATTATCTTCAGGATGCAACAGGATCAAACTCCACTGAGCCAGGACATCTCAAAACAGCACTCATAATATCACCTGGCAAAATACTCAACGTTTGCTACGCCAACATCACTAAAATTTGAAGGGAAGCTTGTAAATGACAGCATTTTCTACCTGTATACACTGAACTGAAGATGATCCCACGCCTTTTTCTTGCGATGTTCCTAGAGATTGCTGTATGATTTTTCCTCCAGAATCCTGCCCTATAAAGAACACATTAGAAAGACCATCATCCTAAGCAAGAACAGAACAACGTGATAATACCTACCCCAATCATTCCACTTGAGTTTTTGGCTTTTTGGTGAAAGATGCCTCACATGTTTAAAAACAATAATGTAACTGCCCTGGGGACAAACTGGCATATAAAAATGGAAATAGATTGATACTCTGTGCTGCAAAGTACAGAAAACTTTAAATGTCAGGATTTCCCACCACACTCTACAGACCAGATTCACCTTTTCAAAAAGCACACAGTGAGCACTGAAAAATTTTGTTTGCAGTCTCCTAAAAATAAAATTTTGATCACCTCCATCAACAGGAGCCAACAATGCAGGTCTGACAGCATGAAAAAGAATCTATTTCTGCTGCAGAAAAATACAACAAAACAGTTTTTAAAAGACCATAGCTGACCTGATAGCGTGTTGCTCAGAAGACTTGACAGCTGATGTTGCCTCAAATTATCTTGAGCCTTTGATGCAGAAACTGGTGATGTCTGGTTCATACCTTTCTTCTGTGGCACGTAGCAAAAACAAAAACACAAAGTATTTACTGAAAGCTTCGACTTGGCTGAGACTTTACCACTGACACCTTGACTTTTTACACTGAGCTCAAGAACTTCCTACAGCAAATCAGTGAGGAACAGAAACTCCATGAACAGTACAATTTCACACAGGGTACATTCTGGATGCCCTGTGATTCACCATGACTCAAACTAAACGCTGCCCTCTGGCAGTTCAGCTTTTGAGAGTCTCGAAGCTGCAAAACAGTCTCAAGAGAAACACTGAATAGAACAAACTCTGATGTTTAGCAACTGAATGATACAGAGCTTATGATACCGTACAACATTTAAGACTTAAGTACAAACGAAGTAAGAAGATTCTGGGAAGCAGCAGAACCTGCTCTCTATAGTTAAGACCACACTCTCACTTTTTGGCTCCAAAATTTTACCTGGAAAATATAATCTTTTATAGCAGTAAAGAATTCTATGCTTTTGTAACTGCTGAAACTCACTGGTCTCAATATTCATCCTACAAATACAAAAATAGAGTTCTATGAACAGGAAGTGAGGCTTCAAATTACTCATCTGCAAAACAATCTGTGCTAGCAGTTTCGGTGAAGACCAAAAATTTGGTCTTTTCTAAATAAAGCCACAATATTACATTGCCTGTTTTGGTCTTGGTGAGCAGAAAGCCTCAGACCTTTGAGAAAAGAAAGAGTAAAAACAAAGGTAATTGGTGCAATTCCATTCAGAGGTAACTATCAGTATTTTATGATGACCTTTACAGTCATTTATAGTCTTTATGACAAAAAAAAAAAAAAAAAACAAAAAAAACAACAAACTAAAACAAAGGAAAAAAAAACAGGAGAGTTTAGGTAATTGTTAGTTGCTAATGATGTTAGCACACTAATGATGGTAGAAGCTAACGAGTCCAATTATTGACATGTTTCAGAAGCTCATTTATGAAAGCAGACAAACTTGAACTGAATATATACTACAACCACACCAATGTACAACAGGACCAGTTCCCAACCTACAGGCTCATTCAGAACTTTCAAAATTATTACTTAGCAGACCTCTTCTTAGAGCTAATTTTTACAAGGTAAACTTTTACAAACTGCATTAGAAGGTTATTTCCTCCTAAGGACTTTAAGAAACACCTTTCACCTTTTCTTTGACTGCTTCAAATCTGAAAGCTTCCAAGTGCTCCAGATCCAAAAAAACTGTAAGCATGCAACATGTCAAAAAGATTGAGTTTAATGGATTAATTATGAAGTGCAAATTATAAGGAGAAACCCAAGGAACAGTCCAAACCATGAAGATGTATACATAATTCTTACTGATGATAAAAGACTTGTCAGTGCTAAAATGTACCCCAGACTTCACATCAGTATCGATGCTCAGATTTCCAGAAAGCCCATACTCGTACAATCAATGTGAATCAAACCCTTTGCACTGAGAACCGAAGGGCATCAACGGTAAGCAGATGAGAAAATACCACTATAAATCACCAATAAAAACTTCTGAATTAACAAAAGTGACAGGCCCGGTGATAAAATTCAGAAAACACCTAGTGAAATGATGCATCCAGGTTACAGTGATTTTCAGCAGTTACACAGCATTTGTCATAGTATAACCTAACAAGATCTGCCTCCTCCATATTAATAACAATTCTAATGCTTCGTTAACAAGATTTTAGCACAGTTTAGAATCATTTTTTCAGCTGTATTCCGAAGCAGTTTTCTTACCTGACTGAAGGCAAACTGTTGCTGTGTTACTCCAACTGACGTGTGACTAAAGGTGCTGTTGGATTTAGAAGAGGATGCTGGAAGACGATGTGATGCACTGACGGGAACTTGAGTCCTGTTCTGCGTGAGCTGATCTCCACTAAAGTTTCCTCCGGATGCAACAGACTGAACTGATGGTCCCAAGCTAGGATGTACTGAGCCAGAAGAACTTACGGCGAATCGATTAGAAGCTGACATATTGGAGACTGTAGACTGCCCAGGTGACATTGTCGTAAAACTCGATCTACCTTGAGAAGCACTAGCTTGACTGGGTGACAAATGCAACACTGTCGGTGATGCCTGCTGCAGCGGCACCTGTCCGCCAACAATTTGTGAAGTTCCATGATTTACTATAACTTGGTTTCCAGGAGCTGCGAAGGTCTGGCCAGAAACAAGCTGAACAGCTGTGTTCTGATTATTCAGCATCTGTCCGGAATACGACTGGTTGGCTCTCAGCATGTTTGTGGAGTTCCTGTTGAGCATTACGTGCTCGGCAGACACTTGGCTAGGAACCAACTGAGAAGGCTGAGTCTGAAGAAGCTGTCCATTTATGGCCTGGACATGATGAACGGAGTTAGAATTAACAGACAAACTTGTAGGTATGAGAAATTGGTTTTGAGGTGCGTGAGGCTGCCCCATAGGAGAATGGATAACAATACTACTACCAGCATTACTAACTGTCTGAGGAGTAACTGATTTTCTTGCATTCTGTTGATTAACAATGTTCACAGACATATGAGGACCAACTACTGAACTCTGAGGTGAGCTTGCAGAAGCAAAGGGAATCCCTTGCTGCACATGGTGTTGCTGTATTCCCAAGTTATTCACATTGTAAGCAGACTGCTGACCCATCTGGACAGGCTTTGGTTGGATATTAATGGGTACTTTGTTAGAGTTTGGTGCTAAACCCCTTTGAATTATGATATTATGGACAGGTACAGATGTTTGAAAATTTGTGCTGTTAAACGGAACCGTTACAGGTTGTGCTACAGGACTTGTGTTTGAGCTCCCAAACAGTGAGTTACCATTAGGCGTTTGTCTATGAACCAAGAGGCTACTGCTCATGTTTGCAGGCGGCTGCTGACCATTGCCCTTCAGTATTATCTGAGATCCATCCAGGTTATTAATGGTCATCATGGAAGGCTGATTACTAAATGAACCAATCAGCTGTATCTGCCCAGAACCACTGATCTGGTTGCTATTAGGCAAATGCTGGCTGGGAACACTAATTCCGACATGTTGCATAAAGCCATGTTGCACGCCGACTGTATTGCTTGCAAAAGATGCTCCGACAGGTTGCTGTACCACTTGAGTAACTCCTATAGGTTGCAACGTCTGACCTGAGTAATTAGAAACATTAGAAGCCTGAGTAAAGGATGCTGATGAAGAAGGATGAAGCTGAGCTTGTGCAAACTGTTGACTAGAACCTACACTGGCATCCAAATATGCCTCTTCTGCCAAAGTCTGTTCAGTAATATTGGCCTCCTGCAAGGACTTCTGAAGAATATCAAAAGGTTGATCCTCGCTAAGATCAGGTAAAGGAGAAGATACAAGTTCATCTTCAAGAAATTGAAGGCTACTGGACAGCTGCAGTCCATCACTAGGCCCCTCTCCAAGCTGATTGCTTACACCTTTTACAGACGACTTAGGATCAGTGTTCTGAAATGAAATAAAATAAATTCTTTTCAGAAATTCTCAACTGTTTCCCCATTAAGCTTTTCCACGCAAACAAACTGCCATGCTACGATGACAGAGTGCACATTAGCAGCCTTTTCACTACAGTAAGAAACTGTGTTAAGTGTTTGTCTTGAAGGATTTTAGAAATAACAGAGTATGAAAAACAATGCTACAGACTTTGTGTTTTATGACACTAGAAAAGATGACAAAACTACTGCCACTAAAACTACAGCAAACATTAAGTAGCGTGTTGAATTAAGTACACTTCAAATGTACATCTATAAATACTGTAAAAGAAATCAGAGCCTACTAGTCAACTTGAGTTTGGTCTATGGTCAGACTTTCCTTAAGAAAACAAAACATTAAAAACAAAAAATAGAATAAAATTAAAAACACCATGATACATCCAGAATCTCTAAGCAACACAAATAAGTTTCTTAGGGAATGAAGGAATGACACATTCAAACAGAAAAATTGCAACTATTTAATGTCCAAGCTAGCTAAGAGTACACCTTTCTAAATTCCAAAATCATATCTCAACCATTGAAAAATGCATCCAATGTCTTCTTAAACCTGGACTGCATAACGTGGGTGTGAAACTATCAGCGGCATTCATATTCGGAGCTTTCACTCTTTAAATGTCACAGGCATTTGTTTCCACCTCATAAAACAACTGAAGACACCGTAAGCCATAACTACCACATGCAACCATGTCCCCACCCTGACTACATATTTAATTCAGAATTTTAACCCAATCTGCTTCTGAATTAGCCTGTGTATTTCATGAAACTTCACTCATTTTCTAAAATATGGTCTGCACTTAAAATTCAATAAAATACTGGTGTATGTTTGTATATCCACGTACACACATATACTTTTATTAATACATATGCTTATTGAAAGAATTAAATCAGCACTTCAATTCCCTGATGTCCGCACCTCATGCAAACCTAAAATTATGAATCAGGATCTCCACCACACCTAGCTACCACCAGGCAGAGCAAAAAGTGGTCACCTGGGATCTGCTGCAACTCAGGACCCTTACATTCCTGGGAAGAATTCCTTACTGCCACCTGAAACTTGTTTCCAATGACAATAACCAATCTGAAATCTCTCGTAACATTTAGATGCCTCCAATTAACGCTGCTACCATTAGTACTAACAGTAAAATAACTACTAATAATAGCAGCAATTGTAGTAACAAATAATGATATTGTACTAATTGAGAAGAGCTTGGAACCTTCCCTCTGGAATGAAGAATACTGAGGTTCATTCCCTGCTCCCAGGGTTGGTTAACATCCAAACACAATTTTACATACACAAACTGGGAACTTCCACCTTCCAACTTAACACTGCTATCACTGCTGCCATGACTCTGAACAGCCACACAGAACATTACACTATTTTCAACAAGAAATCAGTGCCTCTGCAATTTCATGAATCTCTCTCAATGTCAGTCTCGCTCTCGCTGGCTCCATGCACATTCTGCTCTCAAACTGTTCCAGTACACCTAGCAGGAAAGTGACAGAAGCCACTGGATACAATCCAGGCAATGACTAGGGAACTCTCCCATGAGAGATGTAACAGAAACTGATGACAGCCAGGAAACAAACCTGTAATCAGCAGAGAAGTTAAGCAATCATTCACTCTGAGGGGAAGTAAGGGGGAAAAAAAAAGCGCAGACACTGCCTTCTCTCCCTAAAGTCACCGTGAATTTCATGTTGTTTGTGTTAGGTGTTGGCTGTGCATGCTTACCAGCTGGGGCACTGAACCCTTGACACTGAATTTCTAAATTCTGCCACTGAAAAGCATTACAAGTGCATCAACACAGACAATCCTACTTCCTGGTAGCAATTCTGAATACATACAAAACACAGCATTTTCAGTATATGCGAGAATTGTAACAACAAAAGGAAGTCAGATTAGGGTATACTGGGTGTAACTGTCCAGTACTGCAACATTCCCAGTGCAAAAAGAATCCTGGGGGGGGGGGGGCTGGAACTACATGATCTTTAAGGTCATCTCCAATCTAAGCCATTCTATGAGATACGATTCTAAGACTATTTACAACACCTAATGGATTTCAAGTGACTTCTTTAACACTGAAATTACAGGAAGAAAATATCCCCAGCTAGCTACTCAGTATAAAGAACAACAACAACAAAAAAGAATTAAACTTTATGATTGCTAGATTAGATTTTACTTAGAAATAAGGAACAAAAATATCCTATAATTCACAGGAAATGTATAATACATTTAGACGTTGAAATAATACATTAGATCTAGAACAGATGTTCTACACCTGAGCACTACTACATCTACAATCACTAAACTTACATGCCCAAATCACTGAATAGTTAAACTGGGAAATATTTTCACTGCTCAGCAAGTGACTTCAATGGCCCAGTAGTGCTAATGTCTTTTGATTCAGTCACCACTGAAAACCCAATAGAAGCACTAGAGTAGCATGAGGTGGCTCATTCAGAATTTTCACATGGAAAAGGTCAAAGCCCAAATCCACTTAATTCAGTTTTATAAAAGCCAAATAAAGCTGCAACAGAAGCATGCAGTTTCAAAACCAACATTTCTCTCCTGACCACTTACATTGGAGTTGGCGAAAATGGAATTTGAGTTGGCTACAGAATACTCTGCATTTGTCAAGTCTTCGTTGCTCTGGTAAGAAACAAAATCATGTTTAGAAATAACACACTCAATAAAGGTTTTTTATGTCTCACACACAGGAATGCTACTTACAGATTTACTGCTAGGTCCATGCAGAAAATAATTCAGCGCCTGCGGGTCCCTTAAAAAAAAAAAGTTATTAGTTAGATGACTCTGCTAATGAGGCATATTTTTTTTAAATCAGGTTTGCTTCACTGACTCCAGTGCAAAGTTCAAAGTTTATACCATTTGAGGCTCCTTGTGTCTTTATCAGCATGATTTGCAGACACTGATCACGTTTACTGTCATTGCAAAGACATTTCAAACAATCAACCATGTTCATCACAAAACTGGAGTCACACTAGTTCAGTTATGAAACACTGAGAAACAGTATGAGAATACAGTCATGAAATAATGAGTTATTACTCTCATTATCTTAAAACACAGCATTTCACAACAGCACACAATACAAAACCTAAGGAAAATACTACAATCAAATAACATGAGAACTGAAACAGCAACCGTCTCCTCTATTGAGATTATTATGCCTGCTCAGCTACTGTTTAAGTCAATAGATTTTTACCAAGTCAAATCTTTGATTGTGTTTTCTGACACTGTCAACAAAACTTTTTTTTTTGACAGAGTAAAAAGCTGCACCAAGTGAAATCAATCATACAAATAACTGATTAAGTGTTACAAAATACAGTTTCAGTGTATTTCATGAACCTGGCACCAGCACTGAATAGAACTCAAGGTTTAAAACGTGGTCTGATAGAATGAGTGTTGGAGACTTGATTTAAAAATACTTAAACATAATTGCAAATGTAGACCTCATAAAAAGCATTAAATATCAAGTATTATAAAGCATTTCCCAACGCATCCATCAGCCTAAAGAGCAAAGTGACATGGAGACTTTTAACTTTAAAACATCTTTATTAATTAAGAAGCTATCATAAAAAAAATATTTGAGAAATGGGAAATTTTTGTTGGAAAGAAAAAAATTCAAAGCATCTCTCCTCTCTTCACCATCCTAGAAAATAAAAAGGGAACAAGTTAATGTATCGGGTTTAACAGTCTTCTAGAAGCACAAACACACATCTCTTATTTAGGAAAAATATACTGCATTCATGTGTTTATCAAGCACATGTTAGAAAGGTAGCACTGGGCAGGGACTCCGTGCTACAATGTTTACAGCACACAAGTGGCTACATATACTGTCAAGTAAAAAGGTCACTTTCACAGTAGAAATTTCAAGAATTCAGGAGGAAGATCGCTGTATGAGACCATGAGATCTGTCACGCTTATTTTACTGGTACACAATCAAGCCATTTATTAAATGGCTAACTTCACTCATTGGCTTTAAGTAGTGATAACCACAATTAAAAAAAGGAGAATACTACTTCACCTTAAATATCGTCTTTGGTAACTAAGGAATTGTACAAGGCACTTACCAAAAACCAAAGATGCTGTTGTCCACTCTTCTAGATGCTTAAGACAGTAATTGCTGCGAGCACCAGGAAAAATGCTGTAAATTTTCAAACACTCATCTGGTAGAGAGCACTTCATTTCCTGGACCACCTGTGAACTCGTACCAGGATCCTCATGATTCACACTCAGAACACAGCACTTAATTATCCAGTGCAGTCAATTATCATCTTTATGTTAAAGCAGGATGTGTTATTTTTCACAGCTACGGTAACCTTGCACAGCATACGACAAGAACGTAACTGTGATCTATACCAGCCAACAGAGTAATCCCTCAATCACAGCAGCCATCACGACAGCATTTTGCTTTTCTGTTGAGTTCTCACTGGTTTTGCCAGAAGTCTTGAGTGAGTAAGAAATGTAGAAAACCTATTTGTCTACTACATTTAGGACAGTATGAAAAAAAAAACAACAAAAAAAACCTCCAGTATGAAATAGATACCGTATTTTAATACCTGCTACGTGACCAATGCCATAGTAATTTCTGGAAGGGTTTGAACAAGAGAACCAAACATGAGACATTTCTTCTCATCTTTTAAATGTATCATAGCATATTACCTGTTCTCAAATACTTGACATGAATTTTAGCCAAGCAAAGGTAACCTGTCATTTATACAGCCGACAAAAATCCTGCACTGCAGTGATCTAGTTACTGTATTATGAGATACTCATTACTGCAAATAAATCCATTAGTTATATATTTAAAAAAAAATCTCCCGTTGGATTAAAATCAGCACCTTTGGAGCAAAACGGTAACAAACTCTTGTTTGTTGTGGATACTTCATAGATTAGGTAGCAATTCTTCTACTGTTCTTATGCAAACACATTACTAGTAGAAAATAAGGGCTTATTTTTAAGAAAATAATGTAACCTTACTTTTCCCTTTAAAATACAAGCAGCATTGATCAAGTTTCCAGTTTCATCACTCAAAAAGTTGACTTTTTTCTTTTTTAAATCCCTACAAAACAGTCATCTGCAATGAAGTCTGCAACAACATCTCTACTACTGTGCTTCTGCAATAACCTTGTATTACCATTAACTGAAAAGAGACTTCAGCTTCCATATCGACTCATTCCTAAGCTGCCCTTGAGAATGCCAACAAGTGAAGTGTAATCTAGCCTGAAGTAGGAATGAAGGTCATGTTATACACACATCTCCATGATGGGAAGCACAGCTCTATTTCAACATAGCCAAGCTACTCATCTTTTCTGCAAGTCACCTAGTAGTGATACGATATCCAACCTTTCTGAAGAATTACACAGGGAAAACTTACCCAATAAGATCAAGGAGGCAGGATTCATCATCGTCATCATCCATGACAACTAGAAGAAAGAGAACATATATTCAGCACACATCAGAGAAAATACCACTTTCAACAGCAGAAACACTTCAGAATATCTCAATGGCTTTTACTGCTTTACGGGAGTTGACAGACATGTATTACTGGCAAAGATTTTAAAAATAAACAAGCATATTCTACAGAAACCTATACAAATTCAGTGTGTTTATCTCAAAACCAAATTCAGCCACACCTCATGATCTACAAAACCCATACAGTATCTTATTATTCAGAGATTTTTCATTCTGCTGCTTTTTTTTAAAGGCTCATCCTAGCTATTGCTAGACACAATACACCCAAATTCTCCGCAACAGCACTCAAGACTGTACTTAAATGAACTTGTAATTAATAGTAGAGAGTTCTGAGAATCCTTTTAAGAATAGGTGGGCAATTCATCTGCATTAGTCAAACTAAACGTAGGCATGCACTGGGCACACAGCATTTTCAGTCTCACAGCATCCCAGGCACCAACTCTTGCACTCACTGCTAGTCGGATTAGTACCACCTGCAACAAATATGCTCCTTCACTTTTTCCTCTGATCGCTGTTCCTTTGAACTTCCCCCTGCATGACCCTGGCTCCCCCATTCACTGTAACTCTCCAAATCCCACCAAAGACTACAACATCTCCACTTCCAATTGGTAACCATCAGAACTGCTTTATCTTCCCTTATTTACCCGCAGAGATCCCAACTAACCAACTGATGAGAGCATCTCCTATAACTCTTTTCACCCTGGCATCCATTCAGTTATCCGACATCACTGACGCAATATGATATAATCAAATCAAACCAATTCCTCTGCCTGCCATGCCTGCATTTTTCTCCAGCACCCCCTTACAGTTCTGCCATCATTTTTAACACTTGAATTAATAATTCTCATTAGATTAAAATCAACCGAAGCCAATTTCTTACATCAAAACAGGAATTTACTCCCCTGACCGGCTCTATATGAATCATTCTGTGGGCTCTCATGACTGTCTACACTGATTGAAATGAAGGGACCTGTCTCACATGAGGCTGAAAGCACTGGGTCTGTTCAAGCAGGAGAACAGAAGGCTCGGGGGCGATCTTAGCATGGGTAGAAATGCCTGATGGAAGGACATAAGGAAGGCAGCCAAATTTTTGTCAGTGGTATCCAGTAAATGAGACAAGGGACACAACTCGTTCCTGTTTAAACTTATTTTTTTCTGTGAGGCTGTCAAAAAGCGATGCAGGCTGTCCAGTGAGGCTGTGGATTATTTGTCTCCAGAGGGGCCCCAATCCAGCTGATGCAGCCCCAAGTAGCCTGCCCTGGCTGGCCCTCCTGCCAGCAGGGCATTGGGCAAGGAGTTCCCAGAAGTCCTTCCCACCTCAACTGCCCCGATTCTGTAATCTCTTTCTATACCTCACTGATTTTGAAGCGGGCTTCAACCTCACATCAGCAGAAAATACCCAGCCCTAAAGCTGTGCAGCCCCATGCTTAGTGACTGGCAGCATGCAGCAGGGACCCATCACTGCAAGGATGCCTTGGTGTCCCACAGAACAGGAAAGCAGCTCATGGCTACAGCCAACTACTTGCAACATTAGACAAAAAAATCAGCATTCATGAGCTGACTCGACATTCTAAGGAATACGCTTTCTCCCATGATTCAGTAACACATCTGCTTGCTGCTGCAAACCAGCAGCATAAATGCTGGTCTTGCAACTGAATGCTAAACAAATCACAAGGCATTATGACATGGCTGAATTTAGATTTGCAATAGGAAGAACAAAACAGTAAGTGATGAGCATTCTGCTTTAATGGCACTGCTAACACTTCTTACAGGAAGCTATTATTTCCTTATACAGCATATATAGAGCTCTCAAAAGCAGGTTCCAAAGACTCCTAGCTAAATAAAGGGAGAAGAACAGAAAATAAATAAATAAATAAACAGATTTTTTTTCACACTGCACGCCTACTTTTAAAAATCCCATTCCAAATCACTATGGCAACACTAACACTGCTACTTGAAATCAGTAAAACTCCCTCACTTTACCAGACCAGACAGTCTCTGCGACCATACAACAAAGGCTTACCAACATGGGAAAGTCCAAGTGACCACACACTGAACTTTGTCCAACCTCTGCTCTGATGGATATTAAAGCTACTAACACAAACGAGATGAATTTGCTGAGTTCACCAAACTCCTGAAAACTCACATTTATTGCAAGAGGAAAAAATAACACAGGAAAATAACAAGGAGAAAAAATAGTAATGGTAATACATATGTTCTCTATTATATATATATATATATATATATATATATATATATATATATATAATGTTCTCATTCAGCTCTACTGCTAAACATAGAGCTCACTTGATTAGAAAAAATTATTGCTATGATTTTTTCTCATTCTCTATACAAGAAAGATCTACCCCACCTACTGTAAGCTCCTACCAGTCTACAAGACAATAAAGACAAAAATGAAGAAAACAGCTACATTTTTGTAAGCTCCATGAGTAACTCCCAGCCCTCCCAGAAGCACATCTAACACGCCCTTCCAAAATTCTTGCCATCGCTAGCAGAATTCTTACAGCAGCATTCAGTTGAAGTGGCTGCTGTACTCTCAACACCTTGGAAGCCACAAATAAACCATAAAAAATACATCACTACCACCTCAACATCCCCCCCAGTGAGAGCTGTGTAACACCACACTGATGCGACGCCGGATGGCAGCGTGGCTGTGAAATACCACAGGGCCAAGGTGCAGATAGAACACCACTCACACAGGTATGTGGTATGTGAGGAAAAAGACAAGTTCACAACCAAGCCACATGAGTTCACCACCTATAAATTGTGTTTGCATTGCACCACGTGTACCCAAGGTGCACAATCAAGTTAAATTCTTGTACAGCTATCCCTTCAGTCCTTCTTCAGGAGAGCCACTTGAGCAAAACATGATCTTGACAGAAATTATCATTTAAAAGTGTAATAGCCTACGCTATGAAACTTCCATAACATGCTTTTTACAGCACAAACAGTAGAAAAGCTTACTGCTTTTTCTTCCCAACTATCCTTCTTGTCTTTTCATACTCAAGTTACACACATTTAGTCCTCATCACTTTTTGTTAGCCCAGTGGGCAAAATTATTGATACATGAAATGTGTGCAACCCACATTACCAGGATCGTGTGAAAACATAACACAGTGAGCAAGAACTAGAGGATGAGAGCTGCACAACAGCCTGCCAAGCACCATGGGTGCATCCCAAGAGACACATCAGAAGAAAACATCAGAACTTAAGCAGCCTGTGTACATAATTTATAAATAAATCCACATATATTGGGAGTGTTCAATTGACAGTGTGCAGAGAACACAGAGCAAAGGCTCACTTCTGGCTTTGGGTCAGCTGGCTGGGAACTCGTCCCATGGGCTGGTGCATGAGGCTTGGCAGGACCTAACAGGGTGCCCCAGTGAGAGAAACAGCTGGGGGAAAACATCCTCACTGCCTCATGGGCAGCTGCTAGATGGTACCCTAACACACATCATCATCACCAGTACATTTCGACAGTGTCTTTTAATTTAAATCCAATACTCAGCTTTTCAAACTCAGTATATCAGCTGGATGCACTGGCATGGCTAAGTGCACATCTCAACTAATTGTCACTACACAACTGAAACCCCCTGAAACATGCCTCATGATACTTGGAGAAGGCATCTGTAACAACGTCCCTACTAATTGCTGGGAAATAACTAGGCTGCCCTTTATTGCATACTCCCAAGCAGATTATGAGACAGCAAAAGCCATTAAGGTGGCAAGGAACTACCACAGCTATGCAGGCAAACCCTTTGAGGCACTGTTACTCAGCGGCCTGAAAGTCTTCATCCTCTTCCCAATAGTCCAAGCTAACTGCAGCACAGACCAGACCAACATGCAGTCCCAAAGCTCTCCTGTCCACCTTCCCCACATCAGCTCCATGCTTTGAATTCGCACATAGTATCAATCTGACAAAATACACTGATCTGTTTCAATTGGAATGAGGTTCTTGATCTGGTTTTCATAGAATCACCAAGGTTAGAAAAGACCTACAAGATCATCCCGTCCAAGTGTCCACCTACCACCAATAGTTCTCACTAAACCACGTCCCTCAACATGACATCTAAACGTTCCTTGAACACCTCCAGGGTTGGTGACTCCATCATCTCCCTGGGCAGGTGACTTTTCAAAGAGTTACAAGAGCACTTGTGAGGTCCCATCTGAAATAGCGAGTCCAGTTTTGATTCCTCACTCTTAACACAAAACTCAACAGTCCAGCAGAGTGCCAATAAAATAGCGAGGCACCTGGAGCACAGCACTAGCAAAGTCTGGGGGCTACAGGAGGCTATAGCAGGCACTAATTGCAGTCTTCCAGTTACCTTCGGCAGCTGCCAAAGCCTACAACATGGAAAACTCAACTAGAGATGAGGAAAAAAAAAAAGTTCACAAATGAGAAGGCTCAAGCATCACAGCTGTAGAGTGACTGTCTGCCTATTTTCAAGACTCACACAGATCTGACTTCAAAGGACTGGATAACCTCCCAGGTGGTTCTTACCTCACCAAACTGTTCATCACCACGCTTCACAACCTCTAATATCCCATAACATAAGCAAGGATTATCATGTGCAAACTGGTTAAAACTGGATTTGTCCAGAAACTGTCCTAACTCCCTAGTGAGCCTGCTTTGGCAGGGAGGTCAGACCTCCAGAGGTCCCTTCCAACCCCTACAACTCTGTGGTTCTACAATTCTGTAATACTTTAAAGATGAACTCTCAGTGCTTGAAATTAGCAGTGGAATTCTGAAGTATCAGTACTCTCAACAGCTTTTCTGTATGTGACAGTGCATGGGAGGAAACCTGTAATTTCAAACATTCTGAACAATGCAAAACCTCTCTTTGTGATAAAACTACACCACAAAAACTCAGGACTTAAAAGAAAAAGCAAGCATCACAATGCACAAACACTATCTGGTATGAAGTAAGTAACCTGTGGAGAAGTATGCAACTTCACAGTTTCTGAGACTTGGCAGGCCATGAACACCTGAGAGGACAGACAGTCTATGTACAACAGCTACAGACCAATTCCACATAAAGAAGGGGACATAAACATACACTAGAGCTCAGACAGCCTACAGTAAGCTGCTCATTCATTCCTTAAATTTGATTTACAACATACCATAAAAAATTAGTCTCAATTTGAGTTTGGCAAGCACCTTAAGGTACAAAGCTTCCAAAAACTACACTGGCATTTTCGTTATAAAAAAATAAAAATGTTCACTTCAGTTATTAATAGGACGTATGATAGGGAAAGTTAATCCAGCCACAGACAAGCACTCTGATAATCTATGAATCCTCAGCACAGCTGGATAAAACCTGGCTTCCCTCATATACACAAGTTCAGAATTGATCTTTTTTTTTTTATTCAATACAATATTCTCCTACATGCAGAGCAGCACTTCATGCCAACACCATATCCCGGTAAGACTTCCATCTGAGAGCATTCATCCCCAAAATCCCCACGGAGAAAATCCACAACAACTCCTAGACTAGAGCTCAGGACCGGACCAGATTCACAGGGCTGAATGCTCAGCTCAGCCCACCTCCCCAGCAGAGACCTTCCCATCACCATGCCACTGCCTGCTCTGGGCTCTACCTTCTAAGCAGCTCCACCACACACAGTTCTTCAGGAATCTCAGAACTCCTAAAACAATTTGTAACTTCCTGGCTACATCCTACGAGAGGACAGAAAGGTATAATCACAAACCCAAATGTAGATTGATGCTCTTTTAAGCCTGTATCTAGAAACCACCTGCCGTAACACAGGCCATTAGCACACACCACTTGATTTGTTCAACTCAATAGTTCAAGAAACGCCTTGTGTCAGCTCTTCAAATGTTTTTACCTTGTTTTGACTAGCAAACATCACACTCCTAATTCTGCGCATACAGTTTTCAAAGAACCAATCATCCCTCAGGTAATTTATTAATTGACAGCCAATTAATATCTTTTCAATGCCATTCTAGGCTATACTACTTTGAAAAACAAAAGACATCCTGGTACATCTTGCCATAGGTGTGGTACAACCAAGCTCAGTACCCGTTAACAGCGCATAACTTAAAGATAACAGAGGTTTCTACTCCTTTCAGTAATTATGTTTGGGAAATTAACTGAACTTTGAATATGATAAATCAACGTGTGTAACAAAGCCAGCAGCGCACTTCATAACACCGCCCCAGACATCACGCTGGTCACATTGCCAGTCTTGCCAAAGCCAAGAGAGAGATTCTGCCACCTATTTCAGTGGAGCCAGGATTTTCTAGGGATTTTCAGACTCAAGCTTCAACATCAGGTCTTAAAATTCCTCTCCAGATCAAGTTCACAGAAAAATGACTGTGAGTTCCACCCAAGAGAAGGCACCACATCAGCCCCTACCAAAACAATCAGCCTCTTGCAATGAGGTTGACTTCATCAGGAGTGCATTAATGAACTCCCATGTCCATCCTTCCACTATACTACCAAGAAAATAAGTGCTTTTGTATCACGTTTTAACAGAGATCTGCCCATTGTTTCTTTCCCTTTTGGTTAACACTCTCTTACTCAAAGGAAAACTACAAGAAGCTCTGCAACATTTCAAAACTACTCCAAGTAAAGAAGTTAAAGGAATAAAACTGACAGTCTATTTGCACTGGTTAATAGCTTTTGGGTGCTTTTTTTCCCCAAAAATATTTTTCAACCATTCACCATTAAAACAGAGACACAGTGAAAACAGATTACAGAACACCAGAAAACAGAGATCCGTGAGTTCATCTGATTAGGAGATCTTTTTGAAAAAGAAAAAAAATACCAGTTAAGGTCACAGTGTTCACACTTTTACACTGATATGAGGGCTTTACCAATACTGTTGATTTCAGCTTTCCAACTCAAGCAGTTGCAGGTCAGAACGCACAGTGGTACAGCTCATGAATTCTGCAGGTTCTCCTCTATCGTAAGACAACAAAACGTGCTTGTCCCTGTAGACAACCTCCATGCTTGTTCTGTATAGATCACATCACCACAAAAAAAAATCTTTTCAAGCCCAAGTGCAATCTATTCCAATAGAACTGCTAGAATAAAATACCCCAGCTGCCTAAACAAAATGAACTACAGCATCAGAAAGGAAATTATACCTGGACTGTATCTGTTACTTAGAGAGGGATGCCACGCTTTCACTCTCCCACTGCTTTATCTACATTAAAAAGCACTACCCATTAGACTTATTCAAGTCTAACACAGCATGAAATAGCCATTAGAGCCACATTATGCATAAAACATAACTGCAGTTATGCAGACTTTTTCCTGGAATTGATGTGGAATTACACTAGCAAAACTCTGAGAACTTATCTAGCAGGCAATGCCCAAGCAGAATAACACAGCCACACCTGCTAAGGTCTTCAACTCTGGACTATGCACTTACCTACATTTCTAAGATCTGTGGGCACCAAAACTGTCTTTGAAGGAAATGCAACTTATTACAAGCACAGCTGGTTTGGTTCCTCTGTATTTTTTCCCCCTCAGTATAATAAAGCTAAATATGTAAACTCTACTGAAACAAAAAAAAAAGACATTGACGTGGTGGGAGGACAGGAAAAATTCATTTCTGTAAAGGTCATGTAAATAGTAAAGATACAGCACAACCACTTCTGTCAAGTGCACAACTATCTAGCACTGACCTCACCTAAGGCCACAAACATGCTTCCTATTTTCAACTCAAGAACGCTCTAATACCACGTTACACAAGTACTCATAGTGCAGGCACAGTAAAAACACATCCAGTATGTATCAGCATCACAGTAGCGAACAAGCCAAGGTGCACAACTGGGCCAGGCTACCAACACTGAGCTCCTGCGCTCCTCAATCAACACCAGCAACGTAAGAGGGGCACAAAGTACTATCTGAAACAAACAGCTTGTCACCTCAGGTCCAGACAAAGAAACATATTAGGTATACAGAAGCATACAAGGCCTATTCTTTTTAGATGCAACTAATTTCTAGCTGCCAAAGATTTCACCTTAAGTATGTGGTTAACTTTTATGGAAGCATGTTGGTGCAGTGCATGTACACACGATCTCTTCCACAGTGGGGAAAAAAAAACCACATCATTTTATCAGACTTCCTCATTGTTCATGAAAATTCACACAAAATCAGCAAACCTTTATTGCATATTACAAGAACTTTACTGCACTAAAAAGAATAATAATAATTAGACACTTCTGTCTTCCTCTCTAGACTGTTAGCAAAGGAAAGGTCAATGCCATGCATCAAAGACTTCTGAAATAGCGAGAGAATACTATGCTCCATGCTTTGACTTTGAAGTAATTCAACGGTTTGGGGCAGGTGTATCCTTAACTAAGACATAAACAAAGCAGTCCCCAAGACTGTAATAGGGAGTTTTTAAGCAGCCAACTTCTTTTTTCTGAGTATTTCAAGCGATGACAACGTGCATTTCACTAGAAATGCAACTTAAAACCCTGCAGGACCAACAGAAGAAGGACTTAACCTCAAGTGAAGAAATAAAACCTCCCACGTCCTCCAGAAATAAGCAAGAAGCGTGGGGAGGCCCTTTTGTAGAAAAGCATTTAAGATAATCAAGCATTCCACCCACCTTAGTGGGCTCAGCATGAGTTGGTCTGCTAGCATCCTTGCTGAACTCAGATGTTGCTGTTAAACCACGAGCACCAACCAGATTACGTATTCAGAACGTTTGATATAAAAGGAACAACTTTGGATGAATTAGGGCAAAGACCGAAATGAAATCCACTGTTACCAAAGGAAGGAAGCTGTTTACCCAAGAAGTTTCTTGCCCTTGAATCGCTGCAAACGTTTTTACAAGTATTAAAGGCTCCTTATGAATGATTACTTGGCCTCATGCGCTGCACTTAGTAACTAATTAAGGTTAGTTTCCCCTTTTAATTGTAGCCCACAAATTTTGGTCATGGGCTCAAGGGAAGGGAATGTTCTTTCAACCTCTTTCTCCTCCTAAGCCCTGAGCACGCCTCACGCCAAGAAATGCGCTTAACAGCTAAGAACAGCAGCTCCGCGGTGACGTTTGGAGCAGAAGCCTCGGAGGCATGAGACAAGGACGGCAGAGCAGACGGGGGCTGCCCGCAGGAGCCCTCCTTTGTGCCAAGAACCCCTCGCCCGTCTCGCAGAGGGAACCACGCACACCGGTTTCCCAAGGAGAGGGGCAGACGGGCGCTTGGAACGCGTAGGACTGGCTCGCTCAGCCCAGGACGACGACGACAACATCATCCGGCCCGACTCGGGCGCGGCGGCAACGCCCCACACCCAGCGCAGCCACAGCAGCGAGGGCCTTAAAATGGCGCCCGTGGGGGGAGGAGAATCAGCGCGAAACTGCGCAACAAACGCTGGCAGGAAGCCAGACAGCGCCATCTTCCCGGCGCTGCCCCGCTCCCCCTCCGCAGCCACAGCCGCTCGGCGCGGGCTGGCGGCAGCGGCCGGGCACAGCTCCTCAGCTCGGCGTTTAGCGAGCCCCGAGCCGCACAGGGAGCCGGGAAGCACAGCGGGCCTCAGCACCTCCTTCGTTGTTTAACACTAATTCCGATGGCGTTCAGACGTACGGCGCACGGCTGCGCCCCGCTTTTGTGTCAGTGCCTTCCGAGCCGTGAGACGGCAGCAGCACCGCCGCCCCGCGAACCTCCGCAACCGCCCAAGCGCTGCTTTAGCCGCGAGCAAAACACTCAGAATAATAAAATAAAAGTTATCTACAAAAACACTGCCGCTGCTCCTACGGAGAACAGCCCCGATCGCGCAAAACGCGTCTACCCAGAAGGAAAAAACGAACGGCTGGGCTCCAGCAATGAGACGCTTTATTGTTAGGTTTAAATAGGCGCGGTACAACGCTCTCCCCCTGAAAAAAAAAAAAAAAAAAAAAATAAAAACTATTTATTTTTTAAAAAAGCTAGACCCCGCGGAGGGCAGCCCCAGCAGGACCTACCGCCCAGGGCTCCGCGCACCCGCCAAAAGCGCCGTGTCCATCGCGGCTGGCAGCGGCAGGCACCGGGCGCTCCGGAGGAAACGGCAAAGCGAGCGCCGAACGGATCGGATCGGATCTCGTGGCGGCACCGAAAGCGAGGAAACGGGCGAAAAATAAATCCCCAGAAGGCGCAAAGCTGAGCCACGAGCCGAGAGGAGCGGCCGGGCGGAGGGACGCGGAGAGCCGGCACGGAAAAAGGGAAAAAGGAGAGAAAAATCCTTCCCGGCGCCGCGGCCGGCAGCGAGACGGCGCGGCTCCATTTTCCCGAGCAGGAGGAAGAACGAGTGTTTCACAGACCACAGAGCTTTAGAGAAAAGCAAAGAAACGAGGGGGGAAAAAAAAAGAGGGAGGAGATTTGAAAAGATTATTTTTCTTTCTCCCTCACACACTCTCTCCATCCCCTCTCTCCCTCACTCTCTCTCTCACACTCACACACACACACACACTCTCCCTCCTCTCCTTTTCCATCCCTCTCTCGATGGCCATCAAGGGGGCGGAAAATAAAAAAAAAAAAAGACAACAACAACAACTAATTTTAAACCGGCTCAATCAATGAGTCATTAAAAGAGATTTTTCTTCCCTCCTCTCCTGCATTTGCATGGCATCAGCAAGAAGAAAAAAAAAAAAAAAAAAAACCCACCCCAAACCTCTCCCCTCTCCGCAGCTATCAGCCTGGACCTGAAACCTTATCTCCCTCAACCTCCCCCCCGCGCCTTTATTTTAAGAAACAACTTTTTTTTTTTTAAGTGCCCTCGGCAGCAGCCGCCGCCAGCCTCGCCGAAAACAGAGAGATATGCTTCATTTCCATGTGAATCCACATCTGCCCGAACAACAGCCGCACCGCGCATCCCTCTTCTTCCTCCCGGCCCCTCTGCTCGCTCTCTCCCGATATATATTTATATACATAGCCCCAGAGCCAATAGCTCTCCGGGCTGAAACCTAATATCCTGGTTTTGGCAACTCCTGGCTGTTAATTTGCTCCTCTTTCTTTTCTGTCTGTCTGGAGATAGATTTCCCCCCTCTCTTTTCCCTCCCCGAAGGAAGGGAGGAAGGAGGTTGTGTGTTTTTTTTTTCCTTGAAATTTTTATCACAAAATTATAATACACTCAAAGGGAAACTCACCGTCATGAAAAAGCAGTGCCTTGTCAACGGGGTTTCTTCGCCATCACATCAGGGGCTGGCAGTGTAAGAGAGAGAGAGGGAGAGCGAGAGAGCGAGCGAGGGAGGGGGGGAGCGAGAGAGGGGGAAAGAGAAAGAGAGCGCGAGGAGAACGGAGCCGCGCCGAGCACAGCACAGCACAGCACAGCCGCGCACAGCACAGCACAGCACAGCACAGCGCGCCGCGCCGCGCCGCCGGGGCCGCCGCTCCTCTCCGCTCCGCACCGCTCCGCTCCGCACCGCTCCGCCGCCAGACAATGCCGCACCGGCGCGGCGGCACACGCAGCCGCCGGGCGGGCATGGTGACTGCTCCGCCGCTCGGCCCGCCGCACGGCAGGCCCTTTAAAAACTTTCGCCGGCTTTCTCCCCTCCACCCCCTCGAGAAACCCGTAGGTCTGGCAGGGTGTGCGAGCCTGGGCTGCTCGCTTTGGGTTGCGAGTTTGAGGGGTGGGGGAGAGTGTTCGTGGGGCACGGAAAACTGGGGGGGAAAAGAAAAAAGTTCCCCGCTGAACCCGGCGTGGATGTTAAGAAGTCGGGTGATGTCGGTACCGAGTTTGTAAAACGCTGCAGCGCTGCGGGGGGCAGGGACCACCCCACAATAAGAGGCAGGGTCACCTTGGCTAAGCCAGGATGTGACCCTGTTACGGACGGCAGCGGTGCTAAAGGTGCGCCCTCCTGTCTCACCCGCGCTCGGAACAAAGCACGCCAGCTCCAGCAGCTTATACAAAGTTTCAGGTGACGTCCAAATGGGAGTTTGGAGCTGCAGCTCACGGCACTGACCCCCGCCGCCACAGCTCTGCCCCCTGCTTCAGTTCCGAACGTTAATCACGCGCTTTTGTTTAAAGATTTTTGATTGTACAAAGCGAGTTCAACTTAAAATATTCACTGTATTCATTAAAAAGGCAATGAAAAAATCTTTATTCGGATGAACTTACAAGCCCACATTATTATTATTATTTTTTTTACTTAAAAACAGATTTCTAGCACGAAGAAACAGATGAGCTAAACAAGAAATCTTTTCCAAGACCCTCTTCCTACTGGTAACCTTAATTCCCAGGGACTTACAGAGAGAAGGAGGCCTTTTTTTTTTCCCTAAAAAATAGAACTTTGTTAAAAGTCCTTCGAGAATGGATTTGAAGACTTTATTTAGTAACATTCTTAAATAGCCTCACAGCTCAAAAAATGCACTTTTAGTTTTCAAACGCAATGGCGCAGAAATGGATGTGGGCAGTGCGCTGAGTGCAACTTCTCCGAGAAACGGGCAGCTTTTTTTCTGTTAAAAAGCATATTAAAATTGTCTCTAAATTAAAATCTGGTTATACTATTTGTAAGCAACAGCAATTCATATTATAATACAGGAAATGAAGGTTAAGCGTGGTCCTAAACACGTGCTGTAGCCAAGGTGTACCTGCGATTCTTGTTTACTCGCGTGCCCACAAGCAGAAAGTTTCAGATGTCTGCATCCATGGGGAGGCTCGGCCCAGCATGCATCCAGCAGGTCATTCAGGTGGCCCAAACAAACAAACAGCAGCACAGCACAGCCTGGTGCATCAGACAGTACGTGAGCTGCACTTACACGGATGGTGAATGGTCCACAGTACTGGACAACAGCACACGTCCAAGAGCTCGGCACCCTAACTGCTCTTACTTCTGACACAAGCATTAGAAAATCATAAAGGCCAAACTTTAAGGTCCCTAACTTCAGCACATCTTTCAAGGGCCAAAACTGCTCTGAATGAAAACCTACTTGGCCTTGCTGACATCAGAGAATTTTGTGCAAGAACCTCTGAACTGGAGAGATGCCACGACTGTTCTTCTGATTTGGTTCACAGGACGGAACTTTGCTTCAGAGCAACACCACTCTGAAACAGAATATCTGATCAGTGTACTGCCATCCTCCCAGTCCTACAGAAACCACAAACAGGAAATAAGCAATACAAAGAAGGAGAAGGAGGAAGGAAGACAAATGGTTTTGAATTGATTGCCTCGTCATAGGGCACACACGGAAGCCTATGTAAATTACTGAAGACTAACATAATTTACACTTATTTTCCCCGAGTGACGTTTCAAAGCAGTGCTGGCAATAGCCTTATTGAGCAGGGACAGTACAAAAATGTGTAGCTAAAATCTACACAATCAAGCACCTGAAGCTGTATGACTTCTTAGGATCTACATAAGTCAGCGAGCATAAGGATGAAAACCCTTTACATTGTGACTGAGTGGACAAAACCAAACCAGGACCCGTGAGAGCCATCTGTATTGTCTGCAGTAGCAAATTTGCATATATTTCTATATCTGCTATATCTGTATAGAAATTACTAAAAAAAAAAGATAAAAGACAAGCATTGGATGTGACTTAATCGGTCACAGTATATACCCTTAAAGCAAAATTAATGTTACCTTCAATACTAAGAAGTTTGAAGTCAGTCTTCATCTGTAGCGTACTCGCTTGCTGGTGTCCTACAGAATTTTCCAAGTCACATCTGTAAAGCAGTACTTACTGCCTTTTGTGATGAGGTACGCGTGCTTTTTTTAAGAGGATCACATGATGCTTCTGAACTGAGTCTCATTGCCCCAGGAGCTCCCCCCTCTTCTCACTGCCTTACTGCATTAGAACTGAAGACCCCAATGTGCTGAAATTCCTGTACCCCAAGGTCACCTGCCCAGAACTGTCCTTCTCAACCAGCCCTATTCTCCAGATTACGTGCAGTGCACATTCAGTTGCTGTCTCTCCGTAGCTTCCTCAATCACATTCATTCATTTTCTCATTCATTTTCATGTAGCAGCTTCAGGAGGAGTAATGGAAAATACAGACGAGAAAAAAAGACCAGTGTCAAAAAGGAATAGGAGAAATCTGTGGAAGACAGACGTTGGCGTAGTAATTCTTAAGTACCGCTACCAGGAACATCATGTGCACCCGTCACACAACATAATACTTGGATATATTTTGACATCAGCTGTCAAACTGTGACCATGCTATTTAGCAACTACAGCTCTCCTAGGTGTGCAAAGACACCAAATCACATTTGGAGTGAGCTGAGATACAGAGCCCTGAAATGACAGATTGTGCAGAAGTGAAAAGTAGGCTTTGATATAGAGATGAAGAAAATAGAGGGATACAAACCGCTCCCCGTCCATTCTGCCTTCAGGCTTCTCCAAGGTCAAAAGCCCATTTCTCTAGCTGTGTATCACAAGCATTCCTATTCTTGTTCAATCCTACATTATTACCCCAAAAGAAGATCACGAAGCAGCAGATTCATATGAAAGAATTTAAGGACTAAGCATTAAATGAATGAATCCCGCAGTCATCCTAAGATTCTCGCATGAATAGCTGCCTTGTAACCTCAATACACTGCATCCTCTCTGAGCTATATTGGATGGAAAAGAATGCCATTTACTCCAGTGCAATCTTGGTTCCTTATGCTGACTGTAGATCCCATACTACTTCAGCTCTATTTATGGCACTCCTTCCTCCCGTACTTCTTTATCCCTCTATCCCTTAACATGGTTCTTGTGTCAGCTCATCACCAGACACAACACTTCAACTACATACTGCTTGTAAGAATTACTAATTTAGATAAGCATAAAAAACTCAGAGCTTGACGGCACAGAAACAAATAGGTCATCATTAAAATCTACAAGCAATAGAGAAGTAGAGGTCACAGCGCTTGAAAAGTGGGGCACTGAAATAGAGTGGAAACACACAGTTTCACTTGGAATAGAAGTGCAACGTGCCACATTAAAAAAAAACAAACAGTTCTTTAGTAACCATATGAACTGCCAAATTTTGAACAGTTCACACCAACATTTAGATACCCACCAGTAACATTGTCCTAAAACATCACAAATTTCAGGCTGACATTATGCCTTACACAAAATATTACCTATAAAATGAAGGTCATAGTTGCATAATGTAAGATACAAAAGCTGCACGACACCAGTATCAGTTATCAATGCAGGACTATCTAACCAATACTTATCTGGAGGGGTGATTGGTTAGGATGTGGCTACAAAAAGGAGGTAACTGAGAACGAGAGATTCACACCTATACCAGAGGAAAGACAGGTTAGGTTTACGTGACCAGAGGTTGTGTAAAGGCCAACAGGGCTGTACTGTGATGGAGGTAAGATCAGATTCTGGAGAGCTGTGCCTCTCTCAGAGGTGGACTCATAGTATGAAAATTGATCAGTAGAAACAAAGATGTGGTGATTGGACCGCTCATTTAAACAAATTACACAGGAATATTACTAGTTGAACAGATAAAGAACAACTTTATCGCGCTCCAGGTTATTTAAATGGCATCTCATATTCTTCAGTTTAGGCTACCATAAAAAGGAGAATTGAGTCTGAAAGATTAATAACTCACACTCTCAAGTTAAAATAACCTTAAGAGATTCAGATACTGGATTGTACTGAGGAAAAATACCTCTGAAGAGAGAGAGAGCTTTACAACAGGATCTGGAGAAATATTCTCCAACAATGCTGCCAAAATTTACAGAAGACATTTAGACTACAAAACAATGGCAGAAAACTGGGAGCTGTTCATAGAATAGACAAACGGGAAAACAACAGGTAAACAGATACAAGCAGATAGAACAGATAAAATAGATACAAAAATACATGAAAGCATATTTACAAGCAGACACAAGATTTTGAGAAAGAAAAAAAAACAGTACCAATTACAAATAGCAGTAAGGCAAAGAAGCTAACAAAAGGATCGTTCCTAATAGAACTGAAGTGTTGTGGGTGACTTAAGAATAAATAAGTATGTTAATTAATAGATGTTAATAGAAGGAACCAAGAAAAAAATGTAGGTGTAAAACTGTAGGGATCACAGAAACATGGTAGAATACTGAGTCACTCCATATTTGTGTTCAAGAATAAAATACAAACATGCTTAACTATCTTTGTACAATGCAAAATAGAAGAACAGAAGGGACATAGTAAGTGCCATCTAACAGACAACACCTGAGAAAGAATGGCATTACTTTGATATTTCTGGGACCCTACTAGAAACCAACAGTACAAGATTTGGATATGAACAAAGACTGCTGTCATGTCATATTATCACTGGAAGGTCTAATGAGAATATATTCTCACATTTGGACTGAAGGTCAAGTTTTAACAACAGGAGGAAGTAGTCTTTCAAAATGATGATTTTTTTTTGTCATAAGATGAATAAAAGGCAAAAAAATCATAACAGTTTAATTTGTTAATGAATGAATGTACTATAGGAAGCCTAACAGAGAATCAGTGCACTTGGATAAAATGATTTCAAGTTCATTCAATTTGGACAGAGAAATGGAATAGGCTTTCAACTGATACTGTCGAATCCAGGTGGTCCATAGAGCTGGCTAGTCCAATAACTGAACATAGTTTTCTAAAATGCCTTATTTATATGTTCATTTGTTTGTTTGTTTGTTTGTTAGCAAAGTCCCCTGCTTTTGAAGGCACCGGGATCCATCGCTGTTGGTCAGCTTTTAAGCACCACCTGTTAAGAGCACAGAAACGGGTAATTTCAAAATGTTGGAAGATATGCAAGTAGGGCAGAAGGTCAGCTTGGCTGGGCAAGAGTCTTCTGGAGCTTGGGCAGAAAAAGAAGATGCATGGCCTTAGAAATGAGTTCAGGGAATGTGGGAGAACTACAGAGATGCTGTTTGTCGTTGCAGGGAGAAAATTTGTGAGGCCAAAGCTCAGTCAGATTTGAAGGTGGTCAGTACTGCGGGGAAGAACAAAAAGGACATTTTCAAATACATTAACGTCAAAAGGGGAATCAGAGATAACCGTGTTCTGTTACTTCATGAGGATTGTCACCTCACAAACAGGAGCACAGACAAGGCAGAGACATTTAATGCCAACTTTGCATGTCTTCAACACTGATCTGGGACCCCCAGAGAGAGAAGAGTGCGACTGCAGTAATGATAAACTGCCAGCCAGCCCTGAATTTGTGCAGGATCTGCTTCTCTAGCTGTGTGTATATAACGTGCCCAAAAGGATTCATCCCACAGTACTCCAAGAACTGGCTGGTGTCATTGCAAGACCTTTCTCAATTATTTTTCAATGGTTTGGGGAATCTGGAGAGGTCCAAGTCGACTGGACACTGGCAAACGTTGTCCCAGTGTTCAAAAGCAAGAAAGACCTTAGTCATTACAGACCTAACAGTCTCACTTTAATGCCTGGCAAAATCATGGAAAAGGTTACTCTGGGAATTATTGAATAACACCTGAAAGACAGTGCAGTCATGGTCAGCACGAGTACACAAGGGAGAGTCCTATTTAAAGAAATTAATCTCCTTTTATGACAAGGTTACCCACCTTGTTGACCAAAGGAAGCCAGCTGATGTAATGTTTTGAATTTCAGCAAATCTTTCAATACTGTTTCTCACAGTATCCTTCTGGACAAGATGAGACAGCATCTGCAATTTACATACTGGGTCTTCAGAATTTACCTTAGGCCAGTTAGCAAGATGGGGTCCTAAGTACCAATTAGATGCTAGGCTTAGACTAAACCTAAATACACTGCTTGAGCTTTTGCGTTGAGTGTATTTGGGCCTTGCTTTATTAATATTTCAGCATCTCTTGTCATAATGTGTTATGCTTTGAAGTCCACCTTGGCTGTTGGAGGATAACTCGTTTTTGTAGAAATGAATTTGTTTCTCTGCCTCTGGCACTGGGAATACCAGGTTCTCTGAAGTGACCAGCTCAGACTCGTTTCAAAACAAGTGCACCTTGACTGGTCAGAATATAATTAGTATCTTACATGTTCCCAAGGATTACATTTCAGAGCTTTCGCATTACTCACTGCAATTAAGATGCACCAAGTTTTATAGTTGCTGTACTAACTCTATAATTAGTGATTTCAAAAATACACATATTTTACATTGTCTTGCTTTTCCATATGGCCAGATATTTAAAGAATATCATTTTAGCCCAAAAAAAAAGCTTTTCTAACAGCAATCAGTGTGCCAGCCACGTTAAAGGACCTTGTAAATTTTTCCAGGAGAACACAAAGGAGTACAGAGGATCGACAGACCCTTTTACTAAAGCCCCAACCCACCATGAAAAATGTAGAGTCAACAGTATCCTAAATGAATCGTAATATAGCTTACATCTTTCTTTAATGCCTGATGACAGTGCCAGAAGAGTTAAAAGAGATCTTAGTAAAACTGGCAGTAGCATACTATGGTTGAGCAAGTCACTGAAGCACCTACTTTGCAGCCAGAAGTAATTACATCCACCTGCTAATCTCTTCTGGAGAAGCTCGATCTAACAGGCGTTCAGAGATCACATCTATCAGATCACATCTATCAGATAAGAACTCCAAGCGAGAGACAGAGGCTGCTGCCTTTCTTGAAAACACAGCTAAAAGATGAAATAGCACTTTCTGTTTTATGGTGCCACGTACGTGTATTAAACCCTTTGAAACAGAAAGTGTCAGTGCTGGAAGTATGTAAAGATGATAAGGAATTCTTTGAGGAGGCGCAAACCTACATCTCAAGACCACAACTATGAAGCTGTTAACTTTCACAAGATCAGGAACCTCAAGGTTAAGAATCCATTGTGTGTATTCTTAGCAGACACCCGGTTGCTCCTGTTGGTCTTGTGTTTATTTACCTCTCCTATTAAAATATGCTTGAATGAAATAGGATCTTGAACCTTCGCTCTAACTGTGCATTACACTTCATTTCAAGAAGACTGTGAGTTACTTCTGTTGAGATAGTCTGAAACAGTATGAATTAGTTTAAATCAGTACAGTATTTCCAGACAGATAGCATCTAAGGGCAATAACCACGTGATACAGATTTAAGCCAAGAAGCGTACGTACTACAGCTCTTTTTTTGGGAGTTCCCACAGCACTACATCCAAATAAGCACATGCAACCTGCAACTTCACCTATGACAATAACAGCATATAGTCCAAGCAACAGGAAAAAATGTTGCTGAAATGATTACCTATTTCCAAAGCAGAGAGGAACTGAAGTGTGTCAAGAAGGAAAACAAATAAATAAATCAATCAATAAAGGAAAAGTATAACATAGGCAGAACCATATACTTAGCTTTTATCCAAAATTCTCCAGCAGCTACACTGCTTGCCGCAGTTTACCAACAAGCAGCAGCTATAAGGCAGGTATTTTATTCAGGTGTTTACTGCTTGGGAAATTGCAAATGCTCTGTTTTCTATGGATTATATTGGAGCACATTAAACAGCCTTAAAACATCAACATTGCTTCCAGCAAAGTCAGGAAGAAAACTGTCAGTCTTTGCATTACCACAAATATATATACATATATACGAATATCAATTATACCAAAACCTGAAATTGTAAATGTAGAAAACAGTTTTGGAGTATCGAGATGAGACAGTTGGAAGAATTTTATTACTCTCTTTTTAGTTTTTCATTACGGTCATAAACTCCACCTCGTTGCATCTGGGGTTATTGTACTCTTAACCCAAAAATCACTTGCATGCGTTAGCAATGCGAAATGTTTCCATTCTCTCCCAGAAGCTCCTATTCATAAGTGTATTTGGTCCTTAATTTAAAACTTCAGTCACCTCTAGAAAAAAAACAGTTTAGAACACCTAACTTTCTGAGTGCTTGAATATAATAAAAAATAATCATTATATCACAGCATAAAATATAGAGTTTATTTTTTATGAGCCTATGTTAGTGTTTGCTTGTATCTTTTCAAATATAAAGCACTGCAGGCCATCCATCTGGTCACATCTGTTTAAGAATAATAGTAGTGTTTGCACACGCTGAGAAAGCAGAAGCCCATGTTTCTGTGAGTGTCCTCACATACGGGGTAAGAAATTACATCACAGCTCCTGACAGTATTACTTACACCGGTGGGAGCAAGAAGGCCCGTTACGAAACTTTCACACCTTTCTTACAAAGCAAGACAGAAAGGATTATTTCCTTCTTAAAGTGCATCAGTTGCACATTGACATTACTGGAGGTACTGCAGGAGTGGATTTGACTATTTATTAGAAAAAATGCTAAAGAATTTATAACCGTATTATCTAAATACGCTGACAGAGACAAATAAAGTGAGAACACTTCAAGATTTCCGTCTTGTTTTTGTGACTGAGCATTCTCTACAACATGGGAGCTTTTTGTTTTTGAGATTTTAAACCTCATTCTCCAGAAACAAAATTCTGGACACATTAGTTTTGCTGCACTGAGACAGTTACACGCTGTAATGCATTAAACACTATTTTACCCATTCACATTCCAGTTGAATAGACCATCTCTAGTTTGCGGTGCGTGCATTACAAGAGAGCAATACAAACACCCTGCAGGCTCCACCAACCTGCTCCAAAGTGCTGCTGCTACCAGGTGATCAAAATACCATTAGGGTTGGAAAAGACCACTAAGATCATCACGTCCATCCACCAACCCATTGCCACCGTGTCCAAAGACCGTGTCCTTCAGTGCCACATCTCCACACTTCTTGAGCACCTCCAAGGATGGTGACTCAACCACCTCCCTGGGCAGCCTGTGCCACTGCCTCACTGCTCTGAGAAGAAATCCTTCCTAATGCCCAACCTGAGCATACCCTGGAGCAACTTGAGGCCGTTCCCTCTCATCCTATCAGTTACCAGAGAAAAGAGGCTGACTCCCACCCCACCACCACCTGCTTTCAGGCAGTTCTAGACAGCAGTAAGATCTCCCCCGAGCCTCTTCTCCAGTCTGAACAACCCCAGTTCCCACAGCTGCTCCCCACACTTGTGTTCCAGACCCTTCACAGCTTTGTTGCCCTTCTCTAAACACTCTCCAGGGCCCTCAACCCCCGGCATGCCTTGATTTCTCATTGTAACGAGAATATTATAGTGTATCTTAGCGCAAGTTCTGACAGCACAGTCGGAACGTCCTCTCTGGGTTTATTGTGCTCGGTATGAACAGATAGTTCGGGTTGCATGTCGCTTTATTGTAGGCACTTTTGAAATGCAAGGCGGCGTGCCATAGCTGTAGGCCTGGAGAGCAGTTACACTCATGTATGCACACGTGCTTGGTGTTCACTTTCTTTGTAGAAACGACCGCTCCCCGAAGCAGAGACAGACCGGCTCTCAAGGAGCACAGCAGAACGATGAGGGTCACAGCGGTGCTCCGCAGCCGGAGCTCGCTGCAGGCTGACCTAGCGCTCCGCTCTGACAATTCGCACACCCCACACACGCCTCCTGCCCTCCGCCAGGCGTCCTGCCGCACCGCTCCCAGCGCACGGCAACCCGCGGCCACCGCTCTGGCGGTCCCCGGGACCCGAGCTCCCTACGGGAACAAAGCGCTGCGCGCAGCCCACGAGCACAGCCCGGCAGCCGCTTCTCCGCGGGAAGGAAGGCACAAAGCACCGCGACCGCGTCCTCCCGAAGCCGTCCCGGGGCCGGCCGAGCCCGGCTCCCTCCGGAAGGCGCTCCGAGCCGAGGCGGCCGCGGCCCTCCCTCCGCCCCACCCCCTTTCCCCCCCGCTCTCCGCCGCCTACGGAAAAGGCTCCGAGCGCCCCGAGGGCAGAGCGCGCGGCCGGCGAAGGGGAGGAGCGGGCACCGCCACACGCGCAACGGCGGCACGAGGAGAGCGGGCGGCCGCCGTCCGTTTGGGAAGCCGAGGCCGCACCCCGCGGCGCCCGGCTCCGGCACTCACCCCATCCCGCCGCGCGGCGCCGCCCCTTTAAAGCCGCGCAGGCCCCGCCCTGCCCCTCCCGCTGGCAGCGGGAGCGCAAGATGGAGGCGGCGGGCGAGGAGCGGCGGGCGCCGGCCGCCTTCGTGGCGGACCCGTGGCCCGAGGCCGGCGGAGCCGCGGTCGCGGCGCTGCCCGAGCGGCTGCAGCGGCGGGAGGCGGAGCGGCAGCGCGGCGTGGCGCGGCAGCGGGAGCAGAAGGAGGCGCAGGCGGTGCGGGAGGAGGGCAGCGAGTTCTTCGCCGCCGCCTTCGGGCGGGAGCGGGACGCGGTGGAGGAGCTGCTGGCGGAGGGGCGGCTCGAGGAGGCGGCGGCGCGGCTGCAGGGGCTGCAGAAGCTGCTGACCGAGAGCGTGCGCTTCCTGGCGCCCTACGAGGTGCGGCAGGGCCAGGAGGCCGCGGCCAGGCTGCAGGCCGCGCTGGCGGCGCGGCGGCAGCAGCTGCAGCCTAAGAAGAAGTTCGCCTTCCGCAGCCTGAAGAAAGAAGCGGCCCCGGGCGCCGAGCCGCGCCCCGCACGGCCCGAGGAGCGCGCGGAGCCGCCGGGCCCGGGCGGAGCCGAGGGGGAGCCGGGCGGGCCCCCGCTGTGCGGCTTCAGGGGCGCCGAGAACCGGGAGCTGGAGCTGGGCCCGGCCGAGCTGCTGCAGCGCGACGTGGTGCTGGAGGAGCTGCGCGGCTGCCGGGTGCGGCTCCGCGGCAACCCCAACACGCTGCGGGTGCGCGAGTGCCGCGGCTGCACCGTGCTGTGCGGGCCCGTGTCCGCCTCCGTGCTGGTGGACGGCTGCAGCGACTGCCAGCTGGTGGCGGCCTGCCAGCAGCTCCGCACGCACCGCACCCGCGGCAGCCGCTTCTACGTGCAGGTGACCAGCAGGGCCATGATCGAGGACTGCAGCGAGGTGTCCTTCGCGCCCTACGCCTGGAGCTACCCGGGCATCGAGGCGGACTTCGAGTCGTCCGGGCTGGATAGAAACAGCAACAACTGGAACCTGGTGGACGACTTTGACTGGCTGGTGAGCGACAGGCCCTCGCCCAACTGGAGTATCATCCCCGAGCGGGAGCGCGTCAGCAGCTGGGACTGACGGCGAGCGACGTGCCGACCTGCGGTGGGAGGGCTGCACCCCTACAGGCCTTAAAGCGATGGCAGGCGGTGCTTCCTTGGGAGTTCCAGAGAATGGCTGGCTGCTCTCCTTGAAAAAATGCCAGCCATTCGAATGTAGTTTACTATTACTAAATTTGCTGCTGTAATATTGATGTATTGCTGTGGGATTGGCCAACTACTGTAGTACATCACTGCTGAGTTTCTTAAGTTGGGGCTGAGGACACCGGTATTCACATTGGCAGCAAGCCGTGATTGGAGCTGCTGTGCTGCTGTCACTCAGGCAGAATCAGAGCTCCCTTCTAGTGCAAGCTGTAGTCAGCTGAAAAGAGGGAATGCCAAAGTTGTCCCATTTCTGTGGCGTTGCATTTACAGACTGCTGTTACAGATATGGCGGAGGAGGGTGTTCAGTGAAGCAGCAAACAGGTTTAGAGGGAGTTAGTGCATGGGTACTGTATGTCAAACGAGGGTGAGCCCTGGGCTGCAGTGCATCTGGGACCTGTTTCAATGGAAGAAAAGGTTTATGGAAATGTAATGCTATCCAACTATATTAACGATTGAAATGAATAAACCTCTAGAAGGCTGATAAATGCTAAACAGTAACATGCTCAAAATATGCAAGGGAAAGATGCTTCTGTAATTAGCACGAACCTAAATAAGATTTGGGTGTCCCTCTCAGGGCACACGTTGTACGCTGACACTCTTCACAAGTTCCAGGCAGTGACATGCAGGCATGTCCCAGGGCTTGGTTTTTCTGCCTGCAGCCAGTGAGGTTTGCTGTGAGCTATGCTCACTGCCACCACCCATCACGTGCAGCGCTGACAAAGGAAGTTCATAAAACGTTACAACAGAGCACAGAGTTTGAGTTCCAGCATAGCATCTTGCAGAAAGGCCCTCTGTGCACAGTCCTCTCAAGTCCTGCTTATTCAGTCTTAGTGTGGTGCAATGAGCAGTGTGCAGAACCAGCCCCTGCCTTAGAAAAGAAATCATTACCTTGCCTAAACAGCAGCTCAAAAGTTGTATTTAAGACCTCTGCCAAATATTTATGCTGCCCTATTGTTGTATGTGCCTCTAACAGAAAGGAGTGCTAACTAATCCATCAAAACTGTATCACTGCTGTGAGAAGTATTTTTGAGCAACAGAGAAACTTTTTTTCTTCTTTTCCAACATGTTTAATTTATAAGGGAATGAAAAATAAGGGTTTTTTTAAGCGTATTTTCACAACTTCTCAGTTTTGTTTATTTCTGTTGATGTATTCTTTTTTAAATGAACTGGATTTTGCATTTCATTTATTTGTTCTGAGTTGAATTGTTCCTTCACCATGCATTGACAGCATCATAAAGTGACTTAGAGCAAACATGCGTATTCTTGTTTTAATGTATGCTGGTTTTAATACCTGCTAAAGCGAGATGATTATTTGTAGCTCTGACATAATTAATTTAACTTAATTTCAACGCATCCATCCAAGTACAGAGCCTGATTCAGTAGTACAGCTTCTGTGCATATCCAGTTGCAGGCAGTGAGGGAATTTGGCCAGCCAGGTTATGTTAATATATGTGTTAACATATGTTTGTGTGTGCCGTAATGTGCACACCCAGGAGGTTAAAGCTAGAATTCTTAACACAGAATAGCTTCAGGAGAAATACACAAACTTTTGAAACCAAAGCACGTTGATAGCAATGTTACATGAACACAAGCACTAGAAAAAATTTGTTGGCATATTCACAGGCTACACAAGTACTGAAGTTGCAGATTTGGGAAATCTTTTTAATGGAAGAAACAAATACCTGGGCATTGTTACCTAGGGAATATTTAAACAGTGCTATTTACAGTAATCATTACAAATACTTCAGGGAGAGGACATCACAGTGCAGGCACAGGCAGAAGAAACCCTTCATCCTGACAGCAGCAGTGCACAGATCCCCGGCTCACTCACCTGTGCTGCTGCTGCCAGCATTCCAGAAACATCACTGAGGAGGAAAGGAAGACAACAAAGCACAGTGCGAGAGAAGAGCCACTGCTGAGGCCCCAAAAATGCAGTTCATCATTTGAGAAGGGATCCATCTTCCAGTTAAATCTCGTGGGAAGTGGTAACTCAGATGCGTGGATAATTATATTCTCATTCCATTTATCTAAAAGCACGATAGAGGTAAAGAGAAAAATGTTGGTAGGATAGTCACGTATGTAGTAATCCTTTCGTCTGTTAATAAACCAATTTCTTCCTTCTGCTTTGGGAACAGCTTCTTTTAGCAATGACAGACTCTAGTTTAACCGTTTGGAAATGGTATCTGGGGATACTCCAGCAGGTCTAGAGTGTGGGGTTATCTAGACTGCTTCACTGGAAGTACTCACTGAGCAGATGCAAAACACTGAATGACTGAGTCCGAATCAGCAGTGCTTGTAGCCTGATTCTGTTTGCTTACCTTCTGCCTCAACGGCCAAAGAAGCAGTCAGAAAAATCGCTTCCTGCAGTTTCCAGGTAAGCCTGAAGCGTGGCCAGGCACTGCTGGGGCAGCAGCTGCCAGGAGCTGTGGCAGTCTGTCAGCCTGCTCCCGGGTCAAGGAGATTCCCAGTGCAGGCCGGTCAGAGCTGCTTTGTGTCCCTGCTAATCTCAGCTTGCAGGAACGAGAGCATCACCCCACTCCTTCCCTCGGTACAGTAAGCAATGCTGACACAAAGAAAATTGCCTGGCTGCCTCTCCTAGGCCAGGAGCTAGCATTGCTTAATGTCTCACCTATTAGAGCTTGCAAGGATCTCGCAGCGCCTGTGGGGAAAAAGCGGTTGTGTTAAGGAGGCATTGCTCAGCCCTCGGTTGAGCAGAGCTGGTTTTGTGGCTGAGCCACGTCTTCCCAAGATCCGTAGTTCTGGTTTGTGTTTCACTGCCACCAGAATAAGCAATGGACTTCTTTAGAACCACGCACACGCACAAAATTACTTTTGCTAGGCTTCAGAGGCTCAAAAACAAATGCCTGCTGGGGCCACGGTAATGAATGCATCATGAGGATAATAAACATTGGCACAATAAAGCTAGGTGTAGATTGGCCCTGAACAGAGGGCTCACTGGCAGGAAAGCAGAAAGTTTCTGAGCAGTACAAAGCACTGAAGCATGGAACAATTTTCCACAGGGAGCTGCAAGAGCAAACATTCTCGCAAAGCAATTTGGTTGGCTTGTCCTTCCAGACATCTGCAAAGCAAGAGTAACTACATTAGTTCACCACAGCAACCTTGCTCAGGTTTTTAAATCTCATGTGTCCATGAACAAAATAGTTTTAAAAAAGGCAGTTTTTCAGCATTACACAGATCTTTGAGTGTTCATTTTTGTTGATATTTTGGGATATAGCACAGACAAGTGGTGAGAAAGCTTGACCCCAGGGAAGCAAGCTTGGGCTTTGCTGCTGTTTCCTGCAAGGCCAGCAGTACATCTGACATCCCATCCTGAGTATGCAGCCATGCATTTCTGTCCCTCCCTTGGATATCATCGCTTTGGTGCTCAGCTCTCCCCTCTTGCCTCCTCCTTTCCACCTGTCCCTCCCCCATTTGTGAATGTGGCATGTTTTCTTTTCTGGGTAGGGCCATCTGATCCACACAAGAAAGCTTATAGCCTGCATTGTACTGGAAAGCCACTTTCATTACCTGCAAGGAAAAGTCTGTGGTGCTCGTGGAATTTCAGCATTTGTATTCACAACCTGATCTCATTTATCTGATTGATTTGAGGTTCCATCTGTTTTGCTGAGATGTTTTCCAGCAGTGACTACTGTGAGCTTCTTCCAATCCCTGATGTATTTCTTTCCTGTTTCTGCAAGTACGAACACTGACTTATGACTCATTCTTTAGCAGTCAACCCTACGCTATAAGCGTCCCAGCAATACAAGTAAATGCTCATAATGAGCACCTCATGGTTCAAAGACAGACCATGCTTCCCAACACACTGTGTGTAAAGGATGGCTGAAGTGCCAGGAACTGCCCAGAGTATATCTATACCAAAGGCCCACAGCACGTCCAGTAAATCACATTGCCCTTTGGAACATAGAGCAGCCGCAGCACTGCATTCAGCCACACACCTCTGTTCCCAGCCTCAGGACCCAGGGCCACTCTGCATGGTATACATACAGCAGGCTACCCGGTTGCTTGTGTGCACAGGAGGGAAGGTCACAAACCAGGCTTTTTTTACTGCCTGTTATTTATGCAACATGGTACAGCCATTGTAGCACCTTGCTTCTTAGGGCTGTCCTTGTATGCACCACATGGTTACAAATCCAAGCAAAACCACCAACTACAGCACATAAACACATTTCTTATCTCCACACAGTGACCTGCTATGACATTTAAAACAGATACCTTCAGCCTTGTGGTCACACTATCACGGCAAAGAAGAAAAACAACAATCAACAAACAAGAAAGCCTCCCATTTGCTACCACAGACAAGAAAGAAGCCAGTTAGGCCAGGAGTTCTGTAGGCTTTTTGTTTTTGTTCTAAAAAAAAAAAAACAACCAAAAGCACTTCCATAATTTGGACAGATTGCACCCATATAAAGAGAATTTGTTTTTTAACACCCTTATTCATGAGGAGTTTGGCAGAAGCATGGTAGGCACAGGCCTGGCAGCAGAATGTATAGCAGATACCTGGATTTAATGATCTGCATTACTATGTTTTCCTCTCTGCCAACATTAACTGGTAATTTTCTGAGTTATGCTTAAGCTACCAGGCATAGCTTTTTGCAAAAGTATCGCTATTGTGTTGTTCTCCAAAGCAATTGAAAAATTTGTAATGACATTTTGAATTTGACTGCTTTTGTGGAAACTCCTAGCACGTGGATAACCATTTGAACATTTTATTCTAACATTTTTTTCCCTCTAGAACAGCATATGAATTACACACTTGAGTTCAATATGCAGCCTCTGAGGAGACCATCAGCTTGCACATCCTTGTGCAATTAGCTTAAGTCTGCTCTGGATCATTTTCAAGATTTTGCAGGTGAAGCAGGAGTCAGGAAATCCACCCAATTGAAGGTCAGTCCCAGCTGAGATAAAGATTTTCAAGAAGAGAAGAGGGCAGGTAGAAATAGTTTTCTTTGCTGTACAGCCCACCCCACAAAGCACTTCTCAGTGATCCCCCCATAAACTTCCTCTTTCCCAGGTTTCTGTGCCAGAGCCAGCCCTCAGATCATCAGTTTGCTGAAGCTCACCCAGTGTTTGTTACCTCTGTCTGGGATGAGCTGGAAACATCATCTCCCCACTTCTTACGTATCAGCTTCATTTTCAGAAGGAACCAAAACACGTTATTTACTGCTACCAATCCCTTCTAAAACGTGTAAGCATGGTGAGTTGCTTTGAATATCCTGAGTCCCTAGTTGGTACTGAACTCTTGGAACTACTTAAAGAAACAGCACATTTCCTCCTCCTTGTTGTTTTGATAACTCCCTGTGATAACTTCAGAGGAATCACCTGAAGTCGCAGAGGTCCTGAGCATCAGGTGAGTCAGGGAACATCTCCCGGAAAGCATTAACCATTTGGGAGTGGCTTGTTAAAATTCCTCCTGTTGCCTGCATGTATGGAGAGGGCTAAGATAGTAAACTGGGAGATACCAATGAGTCTTGAAACATATACTATATGTTCTATTTCACTACTCCTGTTCCTGAATTAATAGGAAGCACCACAGTGTATAAAATTGAATTACATCAGATTTACCAGGGGCACCTGAATGTTAAATTATGAAGGCAGCGGGTGTTTGGCTTTATCTATGCTGCTGAATACTGAAAACTTCTCAGTAGCTGTAGTGACACCAGGCTTACAGCTGCCAAAGGCAGGTTTACTGTTTCTCACCTTTTTAATTGCGCTGCAGAACGTATTTCACCATATATCCCTGTGATTCACAGACCTGATATAAAATTCTTTTTTACTCACTGTGGCTTTACTTTGTCAACACTGATAAGAAGGGGAAAAAAACAGTTTCATTTATGTAGGATTGACTTTAGGCTGTCAGACAAATGCAGCCTCCAGGCAACCTTGTATTTCTCACCTGAGCCCTGAAGTCAGTGAAATGTAGTAGCATGCACTGCCTAAGTATGGGAAAGAATTACTTAGGTTGGAAAAGATTTCTAAGATCATCTAGTCCAACCATCCACCTACCACCAATATTGCCCACTAAACCATGTCTCTAAGTACCACATCTCCGTGTTTCTTGAATGCCTTCAGGGATGGCAACTCCACCACCTCCTGGGCAGCCTGTGCCAGTGCCCAACAACTGTTTGTGAGAAGAAACTTTTCCTAGTATTCAACCTGAACACTAGGAAACAACTTAAAGCACAACTTAAAGCTGTTTCCTCTTGTCCTATTGCTAGTCGCTCAGAAGAAGAGGCCAATGCCAAGAAGCCAGGAGAGATGTTATTTCAGAGCTACATCTTACTGCACAGAAGTGCTTAACAGGCTTTCCCAAGAAACAGCCCCCCTCACCCACCTTACAGCAAGTAGAGAACAGCCCCAATAGGCATTTCCCTTCCTCTGTCCCCTGGCATGCTCACCTCTTGCATGCAAGGGCAGTGGTGACACAAACAGCCCGCTCTAGGAAAACTCCTGTTCAGCTGCTCCCGTCCACATTCTGAGGAACATCAGAAAAATCTGCAGCTTTATATTCTTCATCACCACTCGAGCAACCTCTGGTATCCCAGGATCTAAGGCAGCAACCAAGTAGCACACATGGTCACACGTAACTGCATGCTACAAAAGTGCTTTTTTTGGAGCACTGCACTCTTCTGCTCCCCTTCCTCCCAAGCAGACCCTGTGCTGGCAGCAGGAGCCCTCTCCAAGCCCTGGGGCTGCCCCTTCACCCTCTCTGCCCCAGCACCCACACCCTCGCCCACCCGCCCTGCCTCCAGCCTAACGGGGCCAGGCTTTGCCTCGCTTGAGTCCATTTTTTTCCTGCTGCAAAGCTTTTCCAAGTAGGGTGTAGAGTTATTTATCGAGTTTCTCTTAACTTTTCCTTTCGTCTTCCCTCTCGTCAAAGCCTGGAGATAGTACAGAGCCTGAAAGTAAATAGAAAATGCCAGGTGTGGGTTTTTTAGGTCACTGTAAATGACATGCTTAGCTGCTTTCAGAACGCATAAGCCACGGGATGTCATCTCGGGTAAACAGGGGAGGCTGGGGACTGGAAAGGTGTTGGTATGAATAAATTGGGGTCACACAGAGGAACTGCATTTATGCATTCAAGCAGCTGCTTTTATCTCCACACTCTTTCCTTTTCCTCAAAGCATCCATATTCTGCCAGTAACAAAGATCTTTTTATGTCTCTGGGTTTCCACATTCTGCCAAGCAGCCTATCGTAAGAAAGCCCAAATCTACTAAACAGTAAAATGAGGGATTATTTCCACTCATCTGTTGACAGACATCTCTCCAAATTGGATCAAATGATTAAAGGTATTAGAATGACGTCTTGCAGATCCAGATCAAATCATTTGAAACCTTGAGACTGTCTCTCCTTTGCTTGGAAGGAACCACCAGAAATAGTTGTAGGTGCTAATTGCCCATTATTCTTACTGATGTGAATTTGTGAATTTGGACCTTTGAATATCTGCTCGCGTGAACCCAAGCGTGGGGAGCTCAAGATGGAAGGACCGTGCAGCACTTCACTTCGGGCCGTGTCAGCCGGAGCTTTTCTAAACGCCTGAATGGTTCTTTCTCGAATCGCTTACACGGAGAAGAGGGGTTCGGGCTGCAAAACCTTTCAGCGTCTCACGTATTGCGACGATGGCACTGCTGAAAGTCAAATTCAACCAGAAGAAACGGGTAAAACTAGCCCAGGGACTATGGCTCATGAACTGGTTTTCAGTGTTTGCTGGAATCATTGTTTTTAGCATGGGATTGTTCCTCAAAATTGAGCTCCGGAAGCGAAGCGAAGTGATGGACAATTCTGAAAGCCATTTTGTGCCCAATTCTTTGATATTGATGGGTATATTATCCTGCGCCTTCAATGGTTTTGCCGGCAAAATTTGTTACGATTCTCTGGATCCCGCTAAATTTGCCAAGTGGAAGCCTTTGCTGAAACCTTATCTGGCACTGTGTTTCTTCTTCAATATACTCATCTTCTTTGTCGCTCTGATTTGCTTTCTCATGAGGGGCTCCCTGGAGAGCACGCTGGCTCAGGGGCTGAAGAACAGCATGAAGTTCTACCGGGACACAGACACCCCTGGAAGGTGCTTCATGAAGAAGACAATCGACATGCTCCAAATTGAGTTCAAATGCTGTGGGAACAATGGCTTCAAAGACTGGTTTGAAATTCAATGGATCAGCAACAGATACCTGGACTTCAGCTCCAAGGAAGTGAAAGAGTAAGTGATTTAGTGGGGCTTGTGTTGCATAGCATCGTTATTTGGTCAGTGTTACGCTAGAGAAACATGCACCAAAATGAAGTTGACTGGATATTGTTTTGTATAAAATGCTTTTCTTTTTTCTATCGGCCCTTGCTTTGATAGGGATGTCCAATGTTCTGCTAGATTACTTTCTCATCTGCCAAATTCCTCTAATGTATATTCTTTTGTAACTTTTACATCTTTATAATTCATTACGTTGAGCCTACTCCCAAAATCAAGTGTGTGGCTAACGGTAAAGTAGCAGAAACCCACTGTAGGAAAAGGAGAAATCCGTGTGGTTACACAGAGGAACCTTCTGCTTTAAGAAATATCCCATGTGTGTTCAGAATGTCTGAAGTAATCTTGAAAAAAGCTTTGTGTACCTCACGGGATCCCCGCTTGACTGTGTAAATGCAGTTTCATTTGTGTGCCTCTGCATCTTGCTTTGCCTAGCTCAGTAGTCTGCTTATTTTTACAGTTCTCAACCAGGACAATATAGTGAAAACTTCCAGGGTTAACCTGTCGCACTGCAGGGTTAGAACAGATACATTCACTGTTTAATAAAGGAATATTTGTATTGAGATGGTATATCCAAGGGTATAAATAACTTCTTAAAAGTGTAATAAGTTCACCTTGCCAGCATTATGTGGAGATTTGAGAGCTGTATCTTAATCCAACAGCAGTGGAAGGGCAAAGCACGGAGGGAAAACGAGGTTATACCGCCCTTAATAAGTGGTGTCTTATTTGGGACTGAGAGTCAGGGCAATTTCTTTGCACTGCTGAAAAAATGAAATAGAGCATTAAAAATCAGTCTACAAGTGGTTGTTAATGAGGGAAATCAGGGTTTGAATTACATGGTGGGCACAATCTCTGCTCATGTTCCTGGTGGGGTGTTCTGGCCCCTTTCAGATCAGTAGCAAAGTTCTCCTTGATTCTAGGGAAGTCTATCCCCTACAAAGCAATTTTTATATTGTTCATAGAGTGAAGGCCAGATCCAATCTCTCTGAAACTGGTGGAGCACTCACACATCAATGGGAATTAAACCCAACTCAAAGAATGCTTTACATCTAGAGATATAGCCTGAACTGCATTTGGCATTTAAATGTATTTAGGTCATGACTGCAAAGTGGAATTTTGTCTTACAGGGTTTTTGCCATCATCTCTCTCTATAATACAACTTTAAAATATTCATATTAAAAGCTACAAGTGACTCTCAGATCTTTTTCACCTTTCTAGGTCGCTGGGGCTCTCCATTCATCCTGTACCATTTTCTCAGTGAAATGATATTTGTTAGAGTTGCAGCGCTCTTATAGTTTTCCCCTGTAGTCTTGGTGGAACTACTCACAGTCTGAACATCTCATGTTCAGCAGCTCAATAAGGCACCAGACTAAATGGCTGTTTATTAAGAGCAACCAGGATCTCGAATTACGGTTGGGAAGCTCTTGTAAAGACTTCATGAATTCAACACCTTGTAGCTTAGGTACATTTCATGTTTGCAGTACTGGCTACCTTCTGTAGCCAGAAATAAGTGAATACCCCATTCCTGGAGCTACAACACGGAGAAGATACCAGATTTGCTGGACCAGTGATCTAGCTGGATATGGTGGGTTGTTGAGGGTCCTTTTCCATGGTCACCTCCAGTGGTCTTTCCACCCTAGCTATGCTCTGATCACTCTTTTTCTGAATGCCTTTTATGAAATTTCTCTCTAATTTTCTGAAAAAATTGAATTCTTTGAAGAAGCTACCTAAGAGGGCATATGTCTGTACCAGAGAGTAAATACAGAGTAATTGTAGCCTTGATGAACACCACCTGAGGGGAATGCTGCTGTGTAAGCTGGAGATGTGGAGAAATCACACGTCCAGGAAGTGCTGTGGAAAATCTTTATTGCCCTTACTTCCTTTTCTCATTCAAGTTCGCTTTGGTGTATCTTTATGTGTGCATGTGTGTTACCGATGCTTCCTCCTGCCCTTGCTTGCATGTAGTCGAATCAAAAGCAACGTGGATGGACGGTACCTGGTTGATGGCGTACCCTTCAGCTGCTGCAATCCCAGCTCCCCGAGGCCCTGCATCCAGTACCAGGTCACCAACAACTCAGCTCACTACAGCTACGACTACCAGACGGAGGAGCTCAACCTCTGGGGCCGCGGCTGCAGGGAAGCCCTCCTGCACTACTACAGCAGCATGATGAGTTCCATGGGTGCTGTTGTTCTCCTCGTCTGGCTTTTCGAGGTAATCTGTCAGCATGGTAACACTCACCCTTAAAAATTTGCTTAAAATACATCAGTCATCCACCACCACTCTATGGCCAGGAAACCACAGAAGGTCCCAGGCTTGAGATGGGAAGCCCAGGGAGGGCTGAGGTTACAGATCTCCCTCCAAAGCAAGTCCCATCAGGGCCTTGAGTGTCCCCACAACCAGGGGAACAAGCAGACTGGCTTTGTGCCTGATGCAGAGCACTGGATGAGGAATGTGAGAGCTCAGCTCTCCAGGTACCTTATTTCTACCTGTGTCACCTCCAGTGGGGAATAGAAAGTGCTCAGAGTAGTGTACCAGAGAGAGTGGTAGAAAGTTGTGGGGCATAAAGCAGAATTAAAGTCTTTATGTGGTGATAAAAATAAAACCTAGAGCCTTGTGCAGTGTCCAGATTCAGATCAGCGTTTGCTTTAAGGCTCTCCATCAGCTTTCTCGACATTTTTAGTCACAAGGCAGAGTTAAGGCAAAGCAGGCAGATTAGTTTTGTTTTAGCCTGCTATCAGGAACCTTAGTGTGAGTGGAAACTGGTGCTGACATGGGTGTCATCACCTGAAGTGCAGCTCTGTTGCTAAAATACTGTTCATTTCATGTGAAAAAAACACATCCCTCTGACCTTCGGAGGCAGCCAGTTTTCTCATTGTGGTGTTTAATCAGAGCTAATGTGAATGGTGCGTGGGCTGGAAGGGGCACGAGGGCAGGCATGTGAGTGCTGGGGGTAGAAGGGAAGGGAATGGTGCAGGTCACTGCAGGCTGCTGGGAATGGCTGCTGCCCAGTGACATCTCCTGTCCGGAAGGATTGGGCTGGCTTTTTCAAAATATACATGAGTGCAAATGAACAAAGAAGCACTGCATTGTGATGCAAGAGTTGGTCTACACCCTTCCAAGCAAACATCTATCCTAACATTCTGTGAGGGAGAAGAAAACCATCATTTTGTTGTTGTAGGAACAAGCACTCTGCGTGTCTGAGAAATGTCCTATCTACCTGTAGCACTGTTACTCCAATCAGAAAGCAGAGAGAAGGCTGCAGCCTTCTGCTGTCTCAACGCAGACACCAGGGCTGAGTCCTTCAGGAGAGGGCAGCTCAGCTGTACATGAAAATCAAGAGATCCGAAACTCAGGAGTTGAATTGGATAAAAATGCTGTGAAAAAGTCATGAGCAGGAGTCTGTAACATACCTCCACTGCCTTCTGGGAGAGCAGTGACGGTGATAATGTTAATAGCAGTAATAAAAAAATGCTGCATTTAATTTCTAACTTTTCGAATTATACCCTGGCAGTGTTTTCAACCTGTGGAGTAATGAGAAATATGATCTTATCTTCTTTTTCTTCCATCTTTTTTGAAATAAAAGGTGAGACATTTTTTTCAGGTAATCAGAAGTCTCTCCAGGTAAAGCTTTAAGGAACACTCGCCAGCACACACAGGCCTAGGTTCTATTAATTGTCCTTCTGGATAATTATGGCTTGCCTGATTTTCCACAGTAACAGGTCCAGATCTAGGTCTCAAACTTCCTCTGCTGTTTAGGGGAACTTTGAATGGAGGAAGCAGGAAGCAGACACCAATTTACCCTTCCTTGGAACTCAATCAATTACTCTAAATTGCAGTCCGGGTGGGAAATGGTTTCATGCTGAGTCGTGGTGCAGCAGAGACCCAGAGCTCCTGGCAAAGGCTGGGCTTCAGCCTCATGAGGGTGTGACACAGAGGGAGCAGGCCTCAGGGACCCTGCCAGTGGGGCCAGGGGAAACAAGGGTGGGAAGTGGAGCAGGGCCCCAGAGAGATGTCCTCAGGGCACCACTGGGCAGGCTGCTTGGATCTCAAGTTTCTGTACAAACCTACTGTGAAGTATTAAGATCTTTATTTGAAAAAAAAATGCAGCCTGACGTATTTTCTGGAAATGTACAATTATCCACATGCTGCTTTTACTTGCAAAGCTGTAGGCATCCCTGGAGTGACCGTCAGTCATGAGGGTGACAAAAAAAGATCACACTGTGCCCCGGCTAAGCCGCCTCAGGCTAAAACCTGGCAAACAGATGGACTTGGCTGCGGAAGGTCAAGCAGAGCAAGCTCAGCCATCTTAGAGACCTCTTCAGCCATAAAGAGGAAACTCGGGGTTTCAAAAGCAAGGATGGAAATGCTGGTTCTCCAGACAGTTTGTCCACTGACCAGGGTAAATCATCACTTGGCAAAACTGGGCTAACTTTGGGATGCCCAGCCCTTCTCATCTGAATTGTGATTATGCACAGGTCTACAACTGAGAGCATTACAAACTGACTGGGGTTAGCAAGGACCTCTGGAGGACATCTGTTCCAAGCCCCCTGTTCAAGCAGGGCTCCCTAGAGCAGGTTGACCATAACCTGGCCCAGGTGGCTTCTGAAAATCTCCAAACATTGAGACTCCACAGCCTCTCCGGGAGGCCTGTGCCCATGCTTAGTCACCTTCATGCTAAAGTAGCTTTTCCTGATGTTAGGAAATACCTCTGGTGTTCCGATTTGTGCCTGTTGCCACTTGTCCTGTCACTGAGCAACAGCGAAAAGAGCCTGGCTTTATCTTTGCATCCTCCCTCCCTTCAGGTATTTATGTAAATGGACAAGATTCTGCTGAGCCTTCACTTCTGAGCAGGCCCAGGTCTCCCAGCCCTTCCTCACAGGCAAAGTACTTCAGTCCCTTAGTCTGAAGCAGGCTTGGGCCAGAGGTGACAAAAGCTGAAGCACTTAGGCCTGCTTTGAGCAAGCCTTTTAAGCCTGGGTACTCAAAGTCTTTCTGAGTATGACTTTTAAGAAAAGCAAGTCTTAAACTGAGAGAAAATATCATAGAATCTCCTCTGAAGGAGGGCCTGCTGTCCCTTCAGTTTAAGCAGTTTCCTTTTTAAAGTAAGACCATATTTAGTGACTAATTTCTCTCCAGGAAACCTGAGAATACTGCCAAGAAGTGGGACTTAGTAAGTCAGTCACAAGAGAAAGCTACTGGTGACTTACAGTGAGGAGGTACAGGTAGAGAACAACGTGGAGACCACCTTTTAGGTCCAGCTCTATTAATATCTTAATTTTTACCTTCCAACAACCATCAATATGAAAGATATTAGTCCCATGACTGACAGCAGGAAAAGTGGGCCTTGGAGTGAAAGGAAGATGCCAGACACTTAAAATCCTACAACTAGTATGATGTGATTTATCACTTCCTGTGATCTTCATAGAAGCGTGCTTCAATTGATTTACACCACTGTAGTATTTGGTAGACTCAGAATGAAGTAGGACTGTCTCCAGATTTTGAGCTATGAGAACCTTTTTTGAGAATCAAGGAGGTTGCATTCCCAGAAGTTCTCATCCTAAACAGGATGAGAAGTTGCTTTTGCATACTGAAGTATTTTATGAAGTTTTTATGCTTGATTAAAGTCTTTCTCTTTATGGCCTTGAATGAAGGTAGAAAAACATAAACATCTGAAAATGTCAAGTGCAACCAATGGTCGCTTTTGTCTTCTAAGAGTTTGGAGGCTCTGATCATACACAGACAGGACAACCAGGATAAGGAGGTTAAGGAATAGTCCAGCAAAAGCACAGGCTTGACCAGTCCTGTGTTTTAAAGGAGTCAGATGTGAATTTTACAATTAGCCATGCTATTACTCAGGATCCCACACTGGCTACCTGACACAGTTTGCAGGTTTTCTCTGTCTTCATCTTTACCTCAAGGATGTTGCTGCATCCTGACCACTTTCTCAACTACTTCATCAAGCTGGCTCTTTTTGGCACTTTCTTTCAATATCTCCTGGATTTCACAGCAGTATTTCTCACTTTTCCTCATAAGCACCACACGGCTGGAAGTCAGATTGCTCTTAACAGTGTTAGGGAACTGGCAGCTTTAGCAGGGTGAGCACTGTTTTACTGATAGCAGAGGTCAGCAAAGACACAAACAAGGATAGGAAGCTTTTCCTGACTGTCTCTGTCTTTTCCATTGCATGGTGCAGATGTCCGTGATGGTTGGCTTGCGTCTTTTGCACACCTCTCTGGAAAGCATCACAAATCCCGAAGACCCTGAGTGTGAAAGTGAAGGGTGGATTCTAGAGAACAGCCTGAAAGACACTCTGAAGTCTGCACTGGAGAGCTTGAAAAAGATTGGTAAGTTCAATCAGGTGGAAGCAGGTGCCGAAGGGGCTGAAGGAGAAGAAGCTGGGAAGACTCCAGCCATCACAACAGTCAGCTGAGCTTCTAAATGATGCGAACTCTGATCAAAGAGGAATGAAAAAACTGAGGATTGTGAATACCTACTTTTTAAAAGCTATGTATCCACCATCAGAATACATGTTTCTATACACGCTCTTTTTTATTATTATTATTATGCGTATATATGGAAGGAAACAGTATAGAGCACCTTGGGATAATGCACTTATCCACACAGTGAGTACACCTATTCATCTCTTCTGGGGGAGAATGACCCCACTGTAGGACTGTCAGTACTTACGTGTTCCCTTGCCAGGGACTGCTAGCATTGAAAAGAAATCATAATAACTGTTGGCATCACACTGATCCATTCCATCTTGTTTTGAAATTAAAAGTGGAATTTAAAATGTTAGTATCTTTTCTCAAGTTGGCTCATTATCATACTTACTGGATGTTAACTTATAAAGACAAATTTCTTGGTTTTCTGGAGAGTAACGTGTTAAAAGTCAAAGGAGGAATAATTTCCAGAGCTGTATATAACTTAGTGTTTTGACAAACCTCTCATATAATGTGTTCTTTTTGTTGATGTGCTAAGCAATGCTATTTTCTGCTGTATTCTTAAGATGTACTTAATAGAATAAAACAAAAGTTATTCTGAGAATTTAAGTACTGAGTAAAAATTGTAACTTAAAGAACAGAGCAGGCATGAAAACAACACCAAGGTAAGAACTATGGCTACTCTGGATGTTTATAAATATATGATCTCATAGCTTTCTCCATAGCACTCAGTCCCAAATACTTTTAAATGTAAAATTTAAAAGAAAAAAAAAAAGAAAAAAGAAAAAAAGAAAAAAAAAGAGGATGTGTCGAGCAACCATTTTAAATGTTTTCCAGTGTCCTAACAAATGGATACCATTCATTGGTAAGTACATCAAGTCTCAAACTTTGAGGCCAAGAAAATGTAAGTTTAAAGCTGTCCCTGGCTTGCAAACTTTGCCACATTTCTTTTTCTTCATCAGTGAGCAAATACCCTTCATTGTACATTACAAGTCAAAGGGAAGGCACATTTTTACATGTGCTGCCTGTCTCCAAATATTGGCCATAGCTGGAGGACCCACTTTTAATGCATGAAGTTACAATAAAACATGGGAAGCTTGCTGTAGTGTGCATCCTCTGGTGAAGGAACAGAGCACTGTCTTGAGTCTTCCTACAGCTGCCAGATAAGTTCAGCTAAAGGGAAAGAAATCAGAGAGAGCAAACCCTAACCTACCTGCTCCACACATCACCCCAACATCTCCATCCCTCACCTAAGAGACAGATTCCACACACATGTTTTGCTCAGCTGTGCAAACTGTCTCCTTGGTTTTCATTCTCAGTCGCTCATGCACTCACTCCAGCAGCACTGCAGAACCACAGCTCCTCTGGCTTTTGTTCAGAGCGATAAGCAACCCCTCCTAGATGGGCAGGCCAGCAGAACAGGTAGGAATGTGTCCGTGCATCAAGCCAGGGCCTACATCCCAGTGGCCAAGCTGTTTCAGGCCACCTGCACACAAGGCTTGACTTCAACAGGTATATATGGCACCCTTTCATTTTTTGAAAGCTGATGACAGCTTTTACCTTTGGTTACAATAAAAAAAGAAGAAAAAAAAAAAGTGAAGTCAACTCTAAAGTACACATGAAAGCAACCAGAAAGAGGGGACCAAGCCAACAGCCAACTTGCTATTCACCACAGCCTATCATCGATTGCTTTGCTGAGGGAAACTGCACAGCAGACTTGGGTAGAACAGAGCAGGTGCTCAGTGAGAAATCCATACAACCAGCTGCTCGTCTCAGCTGGCCCGTGAGAGAACAGGGTTTCAAACGGTGTGAGACGTAGCCCCATTTATCTGAGAAGAGATCACTGGAGGAAACACATGATGAGTAGGGGCTGCATTACAAGGATTACAGTTTTTCCTTGTGAAGCTTCAGTGTGCTGTGATCCACACAGGTTATTTAGCCAGACGTCAGGTTTTTCAGAGATCTTGACCTATTGCTGTCTTAGAAATTTGGTTTAGGACGCTACTTAAGACGAGACTCTCCAGTTGTTTGAGGTCTCTATTCAGTTTATTGCTAGGGAGACAAATTGTCAAAGTATTACTTCAACACCACCTTGGAGAAGCCAGTTCCAAGAGCAATGCTGTCACTGCATAAGTTGGGAAGAGAGACCGTGTGAGGCAGGTTTATGAGGAATAATACTGGAATTGGGGTTTTGTGCAAGTAAGAACCTATAGTATGTATGCTCATGCTGTCTAAAATAAAGCCTCCTGTTTAATGAAGATCTTTGTAACATCTCATGATTATCACAGAATTGTCATATGGCTGTTTTGTAAAATATTGCATGTAATATATCATTGATTCAATATTTATTATATTTTCTTGTGACATGGCCAATGCTGTTCTAGATGAAGATATCTCTGCTCCATTTAAATGTAAGTTTAGTTATTAAAGTTCTATCGCAAGTAAAAAAACCTCCTTAAAGATAATGTTTAAAAATGCATACAATTTAATACAGATTTGTTTAATTTGCATTACTACTGACTCTTTGCTTCTGCAGTCGTTTTCTAACCCATTTTATGCGTTCTTATAGGGAAATTTTCACCATTCTGAAGTGGCTCATAGAAAGCAAAATTTTCTCGTGTCATGTGCCAGTCCAAGCTCAGGATGTATAGACTGCTAACTTGCTTCCCTTTTACTAGGAGCAGAATTTGCCAGACCTGTTTAGCATCCCCTTTTTCAGTGTGCCAGAAATGTATCATCTTAACAGGCCTTGACTTGTAGAAGTGCTCAACATCTTTAGGATCTTTGACAATCATCTCAGTTGGGTTTATAAGCCCTTTTTTCCCCTCAATCCTAACTCACAGCAGACGTTCTGAAGTAAGCACTGCTACAGCTTTAGACTTGTGCCTGAAGCTGATGTAGCCAGCTGTGCCTGAGGCAACATGAGAACTTCCTGGGCAGTGCCCCAGTTCTCAAATAAACTTCAGAAGGATGTGTGCTCAATATGTACAAAATGGGACATTTCCTTCTAGGGGCCTCTGTATGAATTACTGGCTCAAATCTCGGCACCCAGATGTGAGAGCCAGCCCAAGGCCTTCAAAATGCTGATTGTTGAGAAATATCCTTTATTTAAAATACACGCTCGCGCAGGAAAAGCGTTTGTTTGAACTGACACAGAACATTCATTAAACGCTTTAAAGGAGAAAATATAAACAGCTTCCTTAAAACTATTAATTCCTAAGTAGCCTTAATACAACTGATGAGATTAGCCTCCATGCATCACATGGGCTTGGACATTTTGTAATACCGGCCAAAGGCATGCACGCGGCTTAGCGAGGAGCATGGGGCTGCCACACCAGGCTCTGGGTATCCCTCACAGTGGGCAGGGGAGGATGCTGTAAAGAAAAGGAGAGTCCAGCAAAAGTATTTCTTATCACCAGGATATGTATGTTCAGGTTAAAAATAAAGAAGTACTACTCGCCCTACGATTGCTGTGAAACGGGGACGGAAAGGGGAAAAAAAAAAAAAAAAGCAAAGAGCATTATTAGAGATTAGTTAATTAAGAGATAAGGACAGAAAAATAGAATGGTGTCATGTGGTAACAGCCCCCTGTGGGAGATGAAGGCTTAGGCAAATGCATTTATTTATGGGTACGGGAACACAGCTATCTCTATGGAATCTGAAGTGTTGCACAGGTTAAACTTCTCTGTGCGATGATATCAGATCTGTGCTGCTGGGTGACTGACTGAAACATGACAGCTCTTCCCCGGCCATTCTGCAGCCCTGTGCTGTGTGCAGGCCTGGTCCCTATGGAGCCACTGGCACCAGGCAGTGCAGAACGAGCCCCACTCACCAGCAGCATGTTCCTGCCACGAGTCACCCACTAAGCTCATTACAAGGTTCATTTCCAAACGCTAGCACACTCTTTGTTCTCAGAGCCATTTTTTTCCACAGCAAAGGCAAGCTTGAGGATCAGAGGTCTCAGGAAAACTCAGCAAATCAGTGATCAAGCAGCAGGTGTGCAGGCCAGCATATGGTTACACTCACAAAGTCCTTGCCAGTCAGGCCTCAGCCTCTGATGTCGCGCTCCCTGGGAGCAGCACTGGGGTTCAGAGACCAGGGAGCGGCCCACAGCACCAGGAAGCGCTGCTTCCCAGCGGCACGCTAGGCCAGGCTGCCTTCTTAGGATGGAAACAAAGCATTTCTTCTGATGAAAGACCTCAAACCTTTCTGAAATCACTTTGAAACGTGCAATCACAGAGCATCCAAGGCCTGAGAACTTGCCCTCCCTCCCAGTGCAGCCGAGCTGGAGAGTTCACAAACTCCCTTACAGGCATAATGCTGCTGTGCGCAGCCAGGGCAGCTCGTTCGCATGCCAGCCTGTCCCCAGGCAGCAGCCCCCAAACGCACAGCTTCTTGGCTGTGAATTGCTTTCAGCCTCCCCGGGTCAAGCGGTTTCCTAAGAGAAGAGCACAGCCCTGCCTCAGGCAAATGCTTTTGCAAACGAGCATCAGTTTTCCCATGGACGCCCATGCTGTCGGGCACAAATGATAAAAAAAGATTAAAAAAATGATAAAAAACCACAGGTGCAAAGCACGAACAAAATTCGCATGTGTTAACCTGCCATTAATTGTATAACTTATGAGCAGAAATAAAATTAATCCTGGAACACCGCTGGAGGCATATTTTAAATAAATGGCGACGGCATTTTTTGTTTTAACCTCAGAATCCAAAATGAACAAGTACCTAAAATGCAATGTATTTAAGCACTTCAGATTATTCTCGTGATTAGGTAACATTAAAAATGGATTAAACCCATTTCAGGAAGAGTTTTGCTGCCTAGGTCCCAAGTGAAAAAGCCATTCCCTACTGCAGCACGGCCGCAGCCGGCTGTGTCCCCTCCTTCCTGGCATCTGCAGCCCCGCCACCCTGCTCAAGCACTTCATGGCTGTGCCACCTGTGAGGGCCCACAGGTGTGTGCTGGAGGTGTGGGCAGGAAACAACCCTCCCTTCTTCTATTGCTGCTACACACCGGGAGCCATGAGCACATCCGCTGCTGTGGAGCAACCACATCCTTGGTTTTGCAGTCTCAGGTGGATGGGATGCCTCCCAACACCTGCGTAACTGCTATCCTACCTCTGTCCAAACAGTTGGAAGTGCTAACCACATGGAGGTGTTTGCCCGTAGAAATGTCTCCCACATACAGAGAGCAGTGACCCCGCTCTCCCTCCAGGCTGATGTGGCGTGTTGCTACAGCATTTACCTCCCTATGGAGAAAAAAACCCTCCAGATTCCTTGGTTTGAGCCATCCCCATTCCAGCTCGTAGCAAAGGCCCCATGCAGGCCTCTCTCTGCCTCAAGGGCACCGGTGCATTACATCCCACCCTGCCTGCTGCTCAGCACACAACTGGTTTTCATACAGGGATCCTATGCAAATGACAGGCTGGAAAACTTGCCATCCCCAGGCTCAGGCTATCTGGCAAGAAACCATGGGAATGTACATTCGCAGCTGATGAAAATAACATTTAATCACTGCTGTCATGGAGACGAAGATCAGAACTTGCCATTTCTCAGCTCCCACACCTGGCGCACTGCGGAAACTCTCCCTCTTTTTCTCCTCCAAGGGTGGAGATTTGACAAACCTCTCCCTTGAGATGCAAAGATTTGGGCATCTAATGTTTGTGGGCCAGGGGAGGGTAGCAAAAGAACAGAAAAACAGAGTACGAATATGCACAGCAGTGTTAATACTCAGCACAGACATTTGTAGAATAAATGTTAAAGTTATGAGTTAAGTATGAATAGAGAGATCCTTGCACGGAAGGGCAGAAGAAATAGGCAGAAAAGAGTTAGGAGAACAGCCTGCATTGATAAACAGGGAGGTGACTAACTGCAGTGAAACAGCAGATACCGATGCCTTGCTTTGATCAGGCCAGGAAGCCTGAGCTACAAAAAGGCCGTGGCACAGCTCTACCTGAGACTGAGCTGCACTTTGGTCACAAGAGGAAGGAAGACAAGGTTTTTGTGTGCTGTGTCACACTGTAGGCTAAGAAATTCCAGAACAATGTCATCTGCTTTGAGATGAGTCTCCCCTTTGGTATTTTAAACCACTGAAAAGAAAGACAGATTTTGTGCTGAAGGTACTTTCACATTAGATAGAGCACCCAGCTTCTAAACAACCACCAAGAAAGACGGCATACAATAAAATGCACTGAAGTGAGGTGGCAGGCTGGAGCCTAAGAGCAGCACAAGCTCAGAGCTGAACACCTGCATAGCAACTCGGAATCCTTCAGTATGGATCACTTCTAATGTCAGAGTGGGAAATAAGGCCTAAACCTGACTTGTGAGGGCACCGGAATGATGAACAGAGAAGGAAGCCATAGGGAACGGGGGAGAGCTGAAGCTGGAAATAGGCTGAGCATCCATAAGCAGCAGCACATCTCAGCCAGCCACCTCCCGCAGCATCACCAAAGAAGCAGTGGGAGCTGCAGGGAGCTCTTGGCTCAGTCCCAGGCAGCAGGTGTGGCCCTGCCAGGACCTTCCACCCACAAAGAGCAAACCTCCGACAGCACAGTGGGAGAGCACGGAGCTCATCATGGAGTATGAACAGAGTGAAAAACCATCACTGATGTGAACCCAAACTCTGCTCCCCTGTATGAAATACAACTTGCAATCCTTTAAAAAGATTATTAAGACTTTTTGGTAGAGGTCAAGAAAGGTTTAGCTGACCGAAGCATATGACACTAATAATATAATCACCTTACGTTTTCAGCCGGGGAACTGCAGATGTTGCACATCCAGATATTGGTTAGCTCCTGATTAACAAGGTGACACGCTTGAAGGAACGAGCTCAGCAAAATTCTAACGGCAATTTCAACATCATTTATGTGATGGCAATGCCAGAAACATTTGATGCTTTCGGCTTCCTTTTGTTTCCCGGTGTTTGGTTTCTGGTTGGAGGATTTTGTGGGCTTTTTTCTTGTTGGGTTTTATTTGGGGTTGGTCGGTTTTCTTTTCCCCCTGAAGCACACAGCACATTCCAGGTCGTCTGTGTAATCTGCAGATATCTAAGTTATACCTAACTTATTACAGAGATCATTCCCCTGATACTGAAACAACGCTATACAAAAACATGTGTACAATTAACTCATACACGCAAACAAATAAGAGAGCAGAAGTCTCATGCGAAGAACTGAACTTCCTTCAAAAAAAATAAAATAACTGGAGTACTTCACAGTAAAAAACGTACCAACCTATTCAATCTCAGTCCTCGATGATTCCAAAGAGCAAACCCTTCTTGCCATCAATATTTTGCTTTGCACAGAGAAATCCATCACTGCCACCAGTTATCTTTTTAGCATGCTTACAGGGAAAAGGAATCTTTAGGTGCTGCATATAGCTCAAGCAGCAAGATTCTGCGAAGGAGCAGTGATGGCAGTGATGGAAACTGTTGATATATTAACCAGCGTAAGCAGGGGAAAGCAGAGATGAAGCACTAATGGCCGTTTCTATGTGCAACTTCTGCACCAGAAGTGCCAGGAACAGATCAGGCAGCAGCAGAGATGAGAGCAGCCTGTGCCGTTATCGAGAAAAGGGAATCAACATCGGCCAAGTTTATTTATTTTGCATCTTCACTCAAGTGCTGGCACTGAATGTGGTAATTGTCCTATACACCACGAATATACAACATGTATCTGAAGCATTAGATCTGTAAAAATAGAAACAACCCAGAGCCAGACCAAGTGTAACACAGCAGACAGCAAGGGGATCCCTGGTCTGGGCTGAAGACAGAGACAGAAAGCAAGATCTCCCTAAAAGAAACACGGGTTATTAAGGAACAGGACTATGTAAGTTAAGATATTACTAATTTGTCAAAAGATAGGAGAGATAAGGGTAATGGATTTTATTTTAAATCAATAAAGTATCATGTCACTTTTTAGAGACACCTTGGCGGTCTAATTACATACAACTAGAAAACTCACTGCCTTCAGGCACCCTTGTATCAAGTGCAAATCTGCGCAGTTATAGAATATATTTATAAAATATACTATATGCAAACATCTTTACAGAGCTTTAAATCAAGCCAAAAAGTAAATATACTTGATGGTACAACAGAAAAAATGAACAGAGGCAAAAACGTGGGCAGTGTGATCGTGGCCCTTCCAAGTCAGAAGAAACCACTCAGTTCATCCGCGACAGAACTAAGTAGGATCTGCACCTGAAAAGCTGATTCTGAACAAAAGTGAAGAAAATATCCTCTGTGCTTCTGCAAATGAACAAAATCAGCTTTCATGACATCGTTACACATCGCTGTCATCTTAAAATATCTCCTAAAGCACAAATGCCAACCCTTGAATACCAATAACCAATCACATAATGGACATGAAAGGGTTTCCCAGCTAAATTCAAATTACAAACTACATAATTCTAAGGAGTGCAATGCTCTGGAAGAAGCTTTAAATTAAATTATTTTACTCATAAAGCTAGTGTTAGGGTTCGGTTCTTTTTTTTTTTTTCTTTTTTCTTTTTTTTTTAGTTAAAAAGAACTGGAAGCAAGAAAGCTGCAGGAGTACGAAGGACAAAATCATTTCCGATACACCAAGTGTAAGAGTGAACCATCCACTGCTGCAGACAGAAACATCCATTTGCTACATCATTTGCTTCCTCACTTCATTCCATTGCATGTACACACAGCTTAAGTATTAAAATGCGGAGTAATAAATAAAACGGCTCAGATTACTAGCAAGGGGCAAGACACAATCTGGAATTGTGCTCTATCTAGATTCCATTTCAGCAGTCTTTTTCCTCGGGTAGTTTGTAAGAAATATTGTAGTCAGACTTCCAAAAAGAGTCATTCTTTTCGATCAGAAACTCAAGTTCGTTTGCCCAGGTTTAAACCCAAGACATTTCTGTGAAGGAAGCACAGTGCAAATTATATGACTAATAAAACCTGCTTACATACAAAGTGTACTCAGTTATTGGTAACTGGTATCTTTATGAAATACAATGTAAAACAAGGATTAAATAAAAGGACTGGGTTTATTTCATTTTCTCAGACCTTTTTTTTTTTTTTTTCCTAATCCCTCCTTTGAAAAAGCTTATTGAATTACAAAAGTCTTAATAAAGTTCCAGTCTTCAGCAGCTAACCATTATAAATGCTGCCAATCGATGCCAACTAGTGTCTGATTTGCTTCTTGTGCGTGTCCGATTTCCTCTGTGATACTGTGCTGCTGCCAGAGTTTTTGAATCTTTTTAAATCGTTCCTTGCACAGATGTAAGGGATTCCCACGCCTGGAAAACAGAGAATGCCTGTCAGAGAAAGCAACCAAGCACAAACACCCCGAGTGCGATGCAAAGCGCTCAGATAACCCTCCAATGCGATTCCCTCATTGGAACGAACCAATGGTTACTTCCATCAGCAAAGCGGAGCGCTGCTGATCGCACACAGATGATGCAAATAGTTCTATACACGTTGCTTGCTCCAAAAGTAATGCCTCCTGTTTGCTTCCATGGAAATTACAACACATACAAAGAGCACAACAACACTATTTGATAGCGGGGTTTTTTTTTTTCCCAACATATTCACCACCACCGAGTGATGAACGACACGTCACACTTGTAAAAACCTGCACCAGCGGAGGCGAGCCACAGTTTTACAGTTGTTACAATGGTGTCACTGTTAGGAAAATGTTGCCCATGCAGTCCAAACAGCCCAAACAGATGGGAGACAGAGGGTGCCACGCCCAGTGGGTGTAATAGAACAGTTCACACAAGACTGGCAATGCATTCCACATTCTTCAAACTGCCACGAGGCCAAGTGCTATTGTGCTCCAAGTGGTCATCTTTCTCTGGCCTGACTCTGGGAGTTCCAGCCTTCAGCTTATCAGTGCTGCAGTGTAGCAGTCGGAGTTGATATTTGTCTGAGTTCAAGGAAATCCATAAGGATTGTCCCCATCCTATCCTAAAAGATGGCACATGTCACTTCAGTTTGCATCCGGGTCTTTTTCTAAGATGGAGAATTCACATGTCACCGCTCCATGGACTCAGCTCCAGCTCATAGTGGTGACATCACTGGTGAGGATACGACCCAGGAAACCATCACCTTCAGCCTTGTTCAGAACGTGGCTTATCTTTTCCATTGCTGTTGCCACTGATGAAAAGCACCACCCTCACTGTGCTCACATCCACTGTTTGGCCTCCACAAGCATTTAACGAGCACTGATGAATGTCCGTGGGTGCCACTTCTTTCACATGAAGGAATTCAGTAACACACCTTTGCTTCAAATGCACTTCCATGTCAGATGCCATTCTGTCAGACTGCCCCTTTGCTGCCCATCAACAAAGTGTAACAGATAATTGGTGGGAAGGTTCATCCCCTACTGCCACACCACCAACATCCACTTCTGATGTTGAGAGCTAACATAACAAAACAGGAGGCACTACTTTCAGAGCAGCCCAATTTTCTAGGCAACTGCAGAGATGTAAAAGCTTAAATAATTCTCAGCACCTCAAGAGAACTGTTCATAACGTTACAATTCCCGTCCTGAAAAGTTATTTACAAAAATATTTACCGAAGTCCCTGGTCTGTCTCTCCATAGTCATCAAGGTAAGGAGGAGGATAAAAGCAGCCCTTTGTTTTTCCAGCTAAAAAGAGCACCTGACATTCTCGTACTCTAGAGAGAAACACACAGAAGATTTCAGGTGCTGATTTTTAGACACATAATTCCTCATACTTCCACAGAAGCTATTTTTCTCAACTACTTTCATTCCACATAACCTGCATGTGCAGATTTTTAAAGGCACTTTTTTTTTTCTAGAACTTCAATCTTATTCTTTTCCTGCCATAACTCCTCAGTAAGTCATATCTTATCATTCACAACCTGTGAAGTACTCCTCGTGACCACAAGAAAATAAAACAATTTCACATCTCACTTGGCAAAGATTAGTGAGAATAGATATTATCTAACCTCTCCTTGTAAGCATGTAGCAACGTGCGAGATAATCGCTGCAACGTTATTATCCAACTGCCAAGAGAACTGTAAGTTAACTCCACAGGATGCCAACTAAAACAAATGGTAATGTTTTCAACAATAAAGAAACAGTCAAGGAATTCACCTTGTTTTTTAATACTTGAGTGGAAATAAACTGAGAAATCTACTTCAAGGTAAAATTCCAAAGCATAAGGAAGGCAAATACACTCTAGCCTATTCACCTTACAAGCACACTTACAGAACCATCCATTTCACATCCACGCTCTACCTAACCTGGCAGGAGCAGCACTCAGCTCCTTACCTAAGGAATATACCCACTCCAGAACCACAGCTGTATGTATGCGCAGTGCAGGCTCCAACATCTTCTCCTTCTAACTCAGTCTGACAGCAATAACTCTGAGAGCACAGCATGGTCCCACACACAAGGCACAATGTTGGAGCTCTGCTTTTGTCGCCACCTGATTTTGGACACCTGTTGTTAAGCAAAAAGAAATAAAATTACGTTGCATTTATGCTCCCTATGTCATAAAATATTAAAAAGACTTTAGGGTTTTTTTTTCCTTTCAAGTTTATGCAGTTCACATTTACACAGATGCTTGCAATTTCTATTTCGCTGAAATGCACTGCTCTTGCTGGAAAATATGACAACCAGGAACTCCTATTAACTTCATGATCCCATGAACAGTTTATGTGAGATATTTAGGTTAGAGGTTTTCCAGCAGCAGCAAACTTGGGGGGTTCTCACCATAACCACAAACAACTTACGAGAAATTAGAAGCTTGGTTAATGAGGCAGCTGTAGTCATCCGGAAGGTCTATTAACTTATTGGATTCTCTTGCATAGCTGGAATGAAACGATCAAATTAACCACTGGAGGTTTAACAAGCAATACACTGTGATTTCAAGCTAACTCACATTTTCCCAAATAATCTAAAACAGCATCTGCCACTAATTAAAGTTTTAAAGTTTTCCTCCTCTCGGCCATTCAAGCATTAAGTGGCAGCTCATAAAAAAAGAAATGCACAATATCAATTAGACCACTGCCAGCTTTCTTAGATGTATTCTTGTGACACATGCAGCAAGTCAGAAAACCACATCATACATGAAGGATCACTAAATGCACAAGGTTACTACAGGTGTAAGAAATTTGCCTTGATCCCTTATCAGTTTGCTCTGCATTTCCCTGCTGTCACTAACACAGGAAGCAGTTTGTACCTGCTAGCTCAGATAACTTGCATTCTGAAGATAATTACATGGCCATGCAATGAAAATACCTATTTAATACCTAACACTTACATCCTCAGAAATAAATCTTCTGTCCACTGCAGATCAGCCTGAACACAACCGTAAACTTTCACTTCAATATCTATTCATATAAGCAATATTTCACTTCCAAAATTCTAAAATTCCTTTGCTTTACCCCTAAACTCTTTGCCATTAAGTAATACAGGACTGCTTTTATGTTCTTAGAAACACCTTTTAGGGAAAAAAAATAAACAAACCAAAAAAACAGAGGGAAAACTGCAGCATCAACCTTAGTCCTGAATGCTTACAACTTCCCCATGATTACCTGACAGCATGTCTCTTTCCTTCTAGATATCTTTTTACTTCATTGTTACTACACCAACTGCAAGAAAGCAAAAAGAAAAAAAACAAAAGACTTTTGACTTCCATAGATAATGCATTCTAAATATCTATACATGGATATACATTCCATAGTACTTTTATCAATACTACAACCAAAATGTTTTTTCAAAAACATTTCTTTCATAAATGCTTTTAAAACTCTGATTAACTTCCACTCTCATACACAGACCCCTTGGAGAATACTTACAGATTTCTATACATGCACAGTTGTATATTAATAGAACAGTTCTGTATTAATAAAAACCAAGCTTACCTTTCTACCAAGGTGTTCAGAATCTCACTGTTTTCTTGAAAAAGGCAAGTGAGGTTGTTTGGCAAGGAAAGATAGCTACATAAATGTTCAAACTGGTTTGTTCCATTCACTGTAAAAAGAAAAAAAAAAGTACTGCTCTCATAATAGTCTTAAAATTACATCTACGACAAATGAAATACAGCCTGAAATGAGACAGCTACCTTAAAAAAAAAAAAAAAAGAAAGAAGAAAGAAAGAAACCTAAAAAAGTCTGTATTCCTCCACACCCAAAGTGTGGTATGAAGCATAAAAGAATACTGGTAACTGCAGCAGACAGCAATGTTGGAAATCTGCCAGCAATGACAAGCAAATTTCCTCAGATTTCCTCTCCAAGCAGGCTTCAAGCCAGCTCACTTAAGAACCACAACAGAGAGCTTAATGGTCTCTACAACTTAGTGTGTCTTTGTTTTCATGTTGTCAGTTAAATGGTTACTTCATGCTCTTTCTAGATATGACACAAACGAGTCACATGAGATCAGTGACTATGGCACTCAAAGATCCAGTCGTTTCAAACACCTGCAATGCCAAACTCTGCAAACAATATTATGTAGGGAACAACCACTGCACACCACACTACAGCTTTGACTCCCTGGACCTCTGTCCTGCCAACTTGCAGGATAAGCAGTGCCAGTACTATTCTATTTGCTTCTGAAGCAGTGAAGAAAATGAAGCTGTATGCTGTTCCCTCGCTTCCTTCTCATGGGCAAGCACTGGCAGCAAGATGCTGGAGAACAGCAATACAGGACAGTTGCAGGATCAGCCGGGCTAAGGCCAGGAAGGAATGGGAAGGGAAAGCAAAGCCACCAGTAGGATACCCCTGAGGGAGTAAACTGCAGGGCAACCAAAGCACCTGGACCTGAAGACTTTTACAAAAGGGAGCAGCCTTCCTCTTTCTTAAAGCCCATTCTATAAAACAACAGAGCTCCAGAAGCAGAGCTGTACTTCATATCTCATCTTAATAACATCCTCAGTACAGACTCAAGCACTACTGCTCATTACTGGTCCATGCTGTGAATCTGAGACATCCTGTTGCAGAAAACTGAAATTTGGGAATAAAGCTTTCCTTTCTAATCCCAAATGCTTGAGCACGTCAATTGTCAAATGAAAGTTTTACATTTTAACACAGCTTGTCAAGAAGCTATGTATCAAGGAATCAAGGCACAACCCACAACAAACCCTGAAAACCACCAGGACAATGACTGCTCTAACACCAGCTCCGCACCAAGGAACTACATTTTGTTTTAAACATGGGAATCCCAAAGAAGCGTGAACCTACTTAAGATTACTATAATTAACACCTTCAGTTTTATCATCAGTTGTGACATACACCATTGGTTTGTTTGGAGGTTTTAATTATTAACACAGAATACTGATTCTAATGATATCAGTGCAAACAAAAGCAAGTCTTATTGGGCAACAGTAATCAGTAAGAAATTAACTAGTAAAAATTTCGCTAATTTTAACAGAAGAGCACTGTTTTAAATAATCCAAAACAGCACTGGTCTCCACGTTAAATGAATCTGAAATGTTGAACTTGCATCTTTTGGAAAGCTGACTTAATTCAAAGCATTACGCAGACGGTACCTTGAAGTTCTGAGGGTGCTGGGACTCCATTTAGGTAATGAAAGAACAAAGCAGAACATCTCAGAAAAGGCATGATTCCAGCTTTTAGATTCCTCCACAGATGCCATCCTGAGGAAATTTCTTTCAAGGCACTTAAGAGAACAACAACAAAAAAATCGCTAAATATAGCTTTCAAACTGCAAAGCATTTCTTCAGTCATATTTCCTACTATTTACTGACTTCAGTTGAAACAAACATTACTTACAGTGTTTCTTTAAACACTACAAAAGGTTAAAAAAAAAAAATGTAACTAACTTGGACACTTAACTAAGGGGAACTTTGCATAGATATTTCAGATTCTAACCAGTTCACTCAGACACTGAAAAGCTGCCATACCTTCCTGTACACTGGCAAAGAAATTTATACAGTGTAAGCACAGCTACTTCTTCTTCACTGCTAGTGTTCTCTTGATCCATGCCATTCTCTTCTGCGGAACAAAGAGATACAAGAAGTTACTTCTATAACCTGTATAGCAAGAACGCAAATTTTGAGAGGGTTAAAATTAAGTGAAATATTATAATGGACAACTCTTCACCAGAACACAAGACAACGGTCATGTTTTCTGCAGCATATTTTAAGCTGCAGCTGCTGTTAACTCCAGTGAGGTGTTGGTTTACTTGCTTGACTGATTTTGTTTGCTTTTATTTTTTTTTTATGGTAATGGCTTAGAGTTTTTTGCTTTTGGTATACTATGCCTTTCCCCTAACTACAGCTTACTCATCACACAAAAATTAAGCCAAGTTTCTGCAATAAGTGCTTCCAGGCGTGACTACATTAGCTGGAGAGCAGGATTCACAACTAGCTAGGCCACAAAAAAAGTCTCCCATGTAAGTTTACCAGTAACAACTGTTTACCAATAACTACTGAAGTGCTTTCTAAGTGCAGACTGGAGTAATCGTTTCAGTAAAATCTGAAAGAAAGGGGCATTACCTGTCGATGAGGTAAGTAAAATTTGTATTATGTGTGCCATTGTGACAAGGTGGAACAGGTGTAGATCTCCAGTGCCAAGACTAATCCCTGAAAAATCCTGACAATGTATGGCGGGGAAAGAGAGCACCAAGCTGACCTGGAAAAGAAAGCAGGTATATTGTTTTCTTTTTAAATCTTCCAGTCTTCTCTATTTACACTGCAGCCAGACTAATTCTGAAGCTAACTAACCAGCCATTACTTAACCAAATGGCAAATAGCTTTTTCCTCTTCCTAAAAGCATCCAGAGAGTTCACATTTCTCTTCACTTAACCCTCCTGCACTTAGAGAATTGCAAAAGAAAAAAAAGTCTTGAGTTGTCTTAATCAGCAATAAATAAATAATCAGTAATAAATAAATAAATGCTATATTGCTGAATATACTGAAAATGCTGAGCTTTTTGCAAGATTCCTCACGTGGAGTTAAACAAAGCTTCCAAGGAAGTTTTTACACGGTGCCTACTGGATCACAACATTAATATACATTAAGGAATACTCACCAATAAATGAAACATGTCGATATCAAGTATGCATGGGAGATTTCCATTTTTTTCATTAGGCACCAGTGCTAAGTATTTCAAAGAAGAAACACATTTACCAATTGAATATTTAAAGATAAAAACATTTTAGCTGATTTCAGTTGCCAAATGAGATCAATCTCCTTGGTTAATATGCTTAAATAACATACAAATACATAATTTTTGACCTCAGGTAATACTGCATTTCTTTCCAATACTACAATAAACACAATTATTAAACTTAAATTCCTATTCTTTTCCTAATTCCAATATATAACTTTTGTGAAAGACCATGCTTCTTTCTCCTTTACTCTTGCACTCTTCCAGAAGTAGCAACCGACATGCTGGGAAAAACTTCACATGATTTGCTTGAAATTTATGTTGGAACTGAAAACTAAGAGGTATGATATTTTTTTCACAGTACAATGAAATATGTAGGTACACGTGGGAATGCTGTCTCTCTTGGTGCATAAGCATCTTTCTCTATGTTTGCCTGCGGGGAGAGGGAGAAGAATGACGTGGCAAACTTACATGCTAGGAGAGTACAAAAGTGACCCTGTACAGCTGAAAGAGATGAGACTGTCCAGTGAGCTGCTGCAAATCTTGTTAATGATGTAAGGCAGTCATCCTTTAAGCACAAAGAAAAAGAGACATTGTTACAGTTAACTAAGTTCTTCAATATGAAAAATGCCTTCTGATTTACAGCAGTCTTTTTGAGCTGCTCAGCTGAAGGCTGAGGGAGCAGTCTGAGTGTCTAAGTACAGAACAAAGATACTGATGCTCATACAACTATGCAACTTCCCTCAGTACTCTTATTTTGACTGCTACCATGAGAAACCTTGGCCTTCCTGAAATGTGCATTAATGAATACAACATATTTCTGTCAACATATTTAAAAATAAATTTTAAAAAGATCTTTTTAATATTAGGCACTGAGACATTAACATCCTAAAAATGAAATTTATCAAAGAACTGTAGCCTAAAATTTAGACATTCTGCATTCAAGAAGTACAATTCTCTTCTTCTCCTGACAGAGAAAGAACTTGATACTTAATCCCTACCTGTCGACAAGGTAAATGGCCAAATAATGGCTTATCTTCATCAGCTAGAATTCGCTCTGGGAAAGACAAACAAGCACAAAAATGTGTTAATGTTGCAAATTTAACTAAAACCTGAAACCCATGCACAAAGGAATATATTGGTACCTATGGTCTGTATCGTGTAAGCACAGCTTCCCCAGCACATTATAGGTACACGTGGATCCTCCTCATTTGGATGAACCTTCAAGCCTACTTTGTATGTTGCTGTACCAAACGTTGTCAGCATCTCCTTAATGCTCTCAGAATACGGATTCCTGAAACAAAAGAGTATTACTGATTAATTATTTTTCCCTGCTGAGAGCATAATACTTTTTATGTTGAGCATACATCCTACAGGCTTATAACATTTAATTGAGAACTCCAGTATCTCTCTCTGGATCTTTGGATTCTTTAACCTCTTTCCTGGGCCAGCTACATTCCCCATTAAGTTTTCATTTGAACCAGACTTGTTTTGTGGCCTTAAAAATACAGTCTTCAATCTTAAGAATAAATTAAAAGAATAGTGGGTTAGTGATGACAAAATCTGTCCGCAGCTAGGACGGATGTCTTGCATTTTTGTGTGCAGTCTGCAGACACATGTCTATGGCACGTAAATAATTATTAGCTTCTCCCCAGATGAAGAAGCAATAGAGTCAAATACAAACATACTGCAATAGCTGAAATTACTCTCAACTTCCCAGACTTTCTTCATGCCTTACTTGTTGTGCTGTGCTATAATGATGACTCCTTGATCCATTTAGAAGTAATAGAGGGAAAAAAACCCACCATCTTCACACTGAAATCTGTACAACTGCATGCTCATAAATCACATCTTCCTCTGAAATTCTATCACACAGTTTTACTACTCGCTGTTTGGACTCCAATACAATCATAATAATAAGATCAACTTTTCAAATAAAGCAAAATTCATATTTTCCACCTCACTTATCGAAATAGCACAGAAATCACATCCTATTTCCATATTATGATCGCATGAGAAGATTTTAAAGATTTATTAAGATGTAAATACATACTTCGGTTTGTAATCTGGTCTAAATCCTTCAGGTAGTTGTAGCTGATCCATTTTTTCTGCAGTACCAGAATTATCTAAAACAAGAAGTAACAAAACACTTATTATTCACCTATATACATTACATATGTTTTTACATTATAACAAGGTGCAGGGCATATCACCAAAAACTGAAATGCTAAGCTATTCTTGCCTCTTCTACACCATCTCTGAACTCCACTCCAATAGAACCACAACGTTAGGTCTTCCACAAGTGCACTGTAACATTTTCACATATAAATATACACAGTTCTTCAGACTTACTTGAATGGTCTTCATCTTGAAGTAAATTCAGGGCTTTTATTTGCTGGGATATTGTTTTGATCCACTGAGCAAGATTTGGTTGGCCTGAAAAGTCTAACCTGTCCAAAAATAATCACAAAAAGATGACATTATCTGAAGACAAACTATATACAAAATTAATATTTCACAGGAATCTAATGAGCTGTTTTCTCAAGAGGCCTGTCCACATGATTCTTAATCTTCATTTCCTACACTTTATGGACCTTTCACACCATACAAAAACTGAGAAAATCCAAGAGAAACAAGCAAGCAATTTGAGATTATAAACTGAGATTATTGAGGTACAGTTAAGCGTTCCCAAAGGCAAAAAAAAATAACCCATATAGAATTTGTTATTTCTGAGATCATTAATGGCCTTTGGTTCAGGTGGAGGTTTGGGGAGCTTTTAATTCTGTTTTTTGTTTCAAACAGATCCCAGAAATTGCTCTGGGACCTGTGAGAGGCTTGAGAGACAACCTGCAACTCATGGTATCTGGTTCCTGTAACAGTTTGAGTAGTGCTATACTTCTTAAAGTTAACAATATTCATCTCTCATTTATACAAGCTGATACCACAACTTAAAAAGCACAGCTCATTAACTAAAAAATAAAAATGAAGTTCAGAAATCTGGAACAAACAAAAACTAATTCTGAATTCAAAACACTGAATTTAGTTAAGGATTGCCTGGAGCAATGATTAGTGGTTTTGAAGTTTGTGTTTTTCAGAGGTTTTGTTTGGTTTTGTCTTTCACACTTAGCAAAGGTGTATACAAACAAGCAAACAAACCTGTTAAACAAAACTCTTGGTGGAGGAAGCAGAGGAATTACAGTGTTGCTTAAACATTCACAAAGTGGGCAAAGGAATTCACCATTTTCCACATCGTAACTTGTGTGTACTCGTAACCTTTGTTGTCTTCGCTGCTCTTTCGCTTGGACAGCATCAAAATACCTACAAAAAACAGCAAGATATTTGGGATGCTACTAAAAAATGTCCTTAATACAGAAGCTCGTGAATACTGATGAAATATTAAACTTACGAATACTTATTACTTAGTAACATTTTTAAAGCAGCAAATTGCTTTCATTGTTTTATGGCATTCCTTTTTAAATTTACTACAGGGTATTAGTTTTGCAATTAAAAACTGTGCCGTGCTACTTGGACTAAATTGAAATATAGCTTTTTACCTTTGCCAACAATGAGCATGCATAATATGGCCACAGCTACCCGTGTGTGTTCCACATGACAGATCTGGATGCATGAACAATGGGTCGTGCTTTTCTGCGATCAAAATGAAACAAAAGAACACTGAAGTTAACATTTTATCTGAAGAGTTAACTGCAGATAAAAGATTTAACTGCATTTGCATTATAGCGAAACTTTATCACAAAAGATTTGATGAAGCATAAAGCACACTACTAATCCACAACTGAAACTGTTCAGCTCGTTCTGAATTTTGTTTGGAGTGTATGTACTGTGCTTAGACGTCAAACCTGCATCTCAGAGTTTCTGGGCCCAGACAGAAGTCCAAGATTTATCTGCAGTTTTGGTGGTTTAGTTCTATTAAATAATGAGACTAAGAACATTAATCTTCAGGGTCAGAGTGCAACACGATTCAGTATGGAAATGTTTTTTTGTTTCCATATACAGAAACCAGAGGCATCTCTGTAATAATGCCATTAATCAAAAAACCACACACAAAAAAAAGCTGCTTCACAAAGGTTTTTTTTTCTTACTTTTTTCTTTTAAATGAACACCACTGTGAAGCATTTCACATGATTTATCTGAGAGGAAGGCACACTGCTGTAAAAGCACAAAGATACACCAGCACTTCTTTCCCTATAATGTTACGAGTCAGTTTAAAAACAAGTATTTCTGAGCTTGATTTATTGTTTTTAATATTTAAAAATAATTCATCAGAAATGGCTGACAAAATTCTATTAAATAAAATTTCACAGTTCTTTTATGTTATTACTTCAGACACATTACAACCTCACTTAAAATTCAGGGCTTTTGCCACTACTTACAGTGAAGTCACTCACAACTACGCAGTTAAGAAGGCAGTACTGCTGCGTTCAAAGAAGATGTGTTCATTACAGAGACTCTGACATTCATTAACATTAAGGATTACAAATACTACTTACCAGGGTCTGGAATAATTCTGTTTCTATTTTTAGACAGCACAGTTGATCTCTGAATGAATGCTGCCAACACCATCGCTCTACTGTCCACTTTAACTTCTTGTTCCTCCTGACACAATATACACATGACAACCTGTCTGTGCTCAGCTACCCTAGTCTGCTCAGGTCCCAGGGCTGTGAGTTTTGCATCTGAAATTACAGGGCTGGAACATTCAAAGAATATTAGTGAGCACGTTATTTGGAAAAATATATATATACAGTTCAGTCATGCTTCAAATGCAATTAATATGCATTATAGCTTTATCATGAATGCTCTCTGAGAAAACAGTTTTGGAGCATACGTAATAATTCCAATGTCTCCAGGAAAAAGAAATGCAAAAACATACTTTTCCAGCAAATGAAAAATAATCATACCCTTTTGATTAGTGAGTTAACTCAATTCAACACAGAGTCTGTATTTGTGACCCTTCAGTACCTATCTTAATTACTTGGAAAACACTCCACTTCCCCACAAAATCATTAACACACTTCAATTTGTATTTCCAGCTACAAGCAAATTTTCTTCCAGATCCTCACATGCATATACTCAGCTATATTGTACTTACTGTATTTACAGTATTTACTGTGTCAATCTTTTCAGCATTATCAACAAGCTACTGGATGACTTAATACAAAACAAAATTACTTGCATGTTGATTTTAAGCAGTATGAGCATGAGAGAGAAGGGAGGAATAAATTTGCAACCATCCTGCCAGTAAGATGAGGGAAGGGCTCAATTTACTGCTCTTTTCTCAATATAAAAAAAACAAACAAACAAACAAAAAAACTTTCTGAATACTTTTTAAAAAATTAAAAAAAATCTCAAGCAGTAACAATAGGACAAGATGATACAAAAGTGAAAAAAAGAATTCAACTGAGATTTCATTACCTATTATCATGCACTCCAGAAGTTGAAGTATCCAGCTCCTCCAACGTTTGCTGAAAGAGCTCTTTGTTCTCGTTGATGAAGTGCCGCTGCATCTCAGACATCTGGGCCATTATCTTCTCTCTGCGCAGTCGGGCAATCTCAGCTTTTCGTTTCCTCTCAGCTTTGTCTTTATCACGTGAACTCTGCAATTTTATCATTCAATTAGTAATAATAATCAGTCATTTAAAAACAATGTTAAAACAGACAACTTATGTTAGCTGCAGCTATACATAACTTATATTAAATGCTAAGAAATTAGAGCCCCATAAAAAAAACAAAATAGTTTACCAAAAGATTTTTAAGCCCTCCTATTCAATGCCAGACAGAACTGCAGATCCAGAAGAGTACTTCTCCCCCTCAGCCCCTCATCAGGTGTTGTATTTCTCTTCCCTTTGAACACTCATAAGATAAAAAGGGAACTGACAGGCATCCTGTGCTGCTCTCCCACTGCACTAGCTGCATTCTCAATTGCACCACAGTGCTCTAAGGTCCATGTTTCTTGGTCACCATGTCCAGCTAAATTGAACAGCAGAGCTTATCTGGAATGATCTGCATAGAAAAAGAAGTTGTATCTGTGTAATTACAACAGCTGACAATGAAACCCTCACTGCTGTGATCAGTACTATAAAAAGTAGTGGTCAACTTGCCTAAGATTTGGAGGCTACAGTAGACCTGAGACTCTCCCTAATAGGTCTTGCAAACAAACAGGTTTGTTTGATCTACAAGCTGTGAATCAGAACACTGACATTTTCCATCTTTGATTCAGAACTGCAATAGGAAACACAGTGTTGCTAGTCACAATGTGGACCTGTTTCAGATCAGCTATCTGTCACAGCTTTGTTTTACCTCCTCCATAACAGTTCCTTCAGTCTCAGCCACAGGACTTGTAGAAGAACTTTCTCTTAGTTTCTTAATAGTATTAAAAGTCTGTATGAAAACAAAGCAACAATAAAACAAAATCTCTCAGTTTGTGACAACAACATAACTGTGCATGCTACAATGCTAACCAGATAAAGTGTTGTCTCAGATTTCAGAAAAAAAGAAAAATAAAAGGTAGGTAGAATAAATAAACATGGAAAATAAAATAATTGCAATCGTTGACTAGAAAAACTCCAACAGTCTTCTTTCCGTGGTTTTAATAAATTGTATGAAACAGGTTTACCTTCAAAATCCACCTGATCATGTCCTTGTGCACTTCCAGATGAGGCGCATTTTGCAGTGTTTCGAGCATAGCAAGTATACTGGGGGAATTACTGGGTGCCTCTCCTGGCCCTGAGAAAAATGAGAATGGCAAACTCAACACTCACTGCTATCAAAGAAAGCAAAAACACCTGCATATATCCAACAGCTAAAGAATTCCTTCTACTAATACCTAACTTTCACTCCCCTAAACATTATCCTTAATACCCCGCAGATGCTGACAGGTTAGAGAAAACCATCTTCAAACCCTCATCCGCTAACTTTTCTTACAAGACCAAATGCACGCGTATACACCTTAAATGTTTATTAACTTGGGAGCCACAATATCAAGTTTGCAACACTGTATTTCCCACCCATTCTCAGTGGAAGCACTTTAGTAGTTTCATGTCTTAACAGAACTACAGGCACTATTCAGAAGATGTAAAGAAGCACTAAAGAAACTACAATTACACAGCAACAACTTCCTGGTCAACTTCCCCTCTAAACAATTTTTGATGGATTAACAAATATGCTCTTTTAATAAATACTGTTACAGAAGAAGAAAATACAAAGGACTGGCATTTTCATTTACTTAAAATTTGCTCTACTTAGGAAGAGAGGGGCATACTTGATATTTTCTGAGTGAAGGTAAACGTTACAACGTTCTCCTCACTGAGATTCTCCAGATGCTGCTTTTCCTCTTGTAGTGCCATCCCAATCAAATGCAGAACCTTGGTAAAAATCATCACGTTTAGTGGTTTTTTTTTTCTTTTCAGGCATACATAATCTCTTTACATAGTTCAGGTAATTCATTAAAAATCAAGGAAGTCAATACAACAAAAATTATATAAATAAGGACCTATTTGAAGTTATTTCTATATATGTAGCACCAAGAGCTATATTACTCAAGATTAACAGAGTGTGTTGACAAATTCCTGAAACCTTGCAGATTCACACGCCTCATACCACTGGTGTCTCTGTTTGCCCTCCTTCTAGTCAAGAGGAACTCTTTTTTGTCATATTTCTTAGCTTTAACCTTAAAAATTGCATGCTGTTATCAGGATTTTAAAATCTGCATAACCTTCTTTTTCACACATGCAAGATTTAACTGAAAGATGAAATTATTAAACCAAATTTATGCTAACTCTGTATATTGATGGTTGGACTAGATGATCTTAGATGCCTTTTACAACATTAATGGTTCTATGATAAACACTTTAAAATAATACTAACTTCACTTTCAGGTCAGTGAAAAGCTGTAATCTCCTTGAAATGAAAAAACCTCACGTTACCCTATTTGGCATGAAATCAGACACAATAGCATTTTAAAGTGAAAACACTTAAATCCTGGTGAAGAACTCTGTCAGTGCTGATTCCACCACTTTTTCCCTGACATACAAATTGCCAGGATGCTCTAGTACTCCAGATAGGACAGTAAGCCACCTAAATCCACCTAAATCTACAAACAAAGATTAAAGAGCTGAAATTCATACTCATTCTTTAACATACGCATAGTAATAAATAAGGGAGCATACCCTTTGCAGCATAGACTCTGACCAGGCATAGCCATTGTGTTCTACTGCCCACTGCAGTATTGTTCCCATAATGCACAGCATGACATCAGACTGCAGAATATTAACCAGACTTGCAAAAAGTGGGCAGAACGGAGGCAACGCTGGTGGTGGAAGCGCTGAAAAAGATATGAGATCACATTTCAGTGTATTAAATCCACAACACCCATATCAACTATCTCACTTTCAAAAAGCTTGACATTCTAACCCTGCATAGTATACAGCTGCTAGATAAAAAAGTATCAAAGGTAGTAGGCTGTAAAATTCAAAATCGCTCCTGTGCAAGGAAAGCTGGAAGAATAAGCTAGCATGGATCAGATTCCTCACTGCAGCCAGGAAGATAGAAGAGAAATTGCTACATTCCCACCAATATCTGGCTAATTCAAGACATGTTATTCAGAGCAGTACACAGTTTGACAGGTGCTTTTCTTTCCTCCCCTCTTTTCTTGAAGAAAAATACCTGTATCTTCTCTGTTCTGTCTTTTCAGCTTTCTTTGTGCTTCTTCGGCCTGAAATAGAATGATGCCAGTGTTACTGAAAACCTTCAGAAATATAAATCAATAAAAGAAGCACTCCTATTCTCTTTGTTATGTTGTTGCTGTTTCATTACTCCTTACCCTCAACCTTGAAAGGAGCAAGCTCCCATGTCTTTTTAATTTGCATTACATTCTACATGTCAAACTCTTATAAGGCCTGCATTTTTGAAATTAATCTTTCATCTTGAGCCAGCCTGGATTCTTTAGTAGCATAAAAACCATAAGACATCATAAAATGGTAATGTCCATAAAGACAAAAATACAAACTGTTAAAGCACTTCCAGTCTAACAAGGTATAAGAGAACCCACAGACAAAACTCCTGAAGCCCCACTGATTTCAGCAGCTCTGTATAAGATAAAGCATTAAATGATACAGAAAACACTGCAAAATCTGAGACAAATTCTGTCAATGGTCTCAAATGATTCAAGTTTTAAAAAGTAGCAGCTGATAATATTTCCTCACAGAGTAAATTTTTGTGGAAAACAGAAAATTGAAAAGAAAAATAAAAAACAGAAGCTTGAAACTACCTTTGATTGTTCTGCCCTTGAGAAGTGATAGAAATACAGATTGAAGTTCTTGGTACATTCTGGTTTTAATTCGTACAGCCCTCTGCCAGTTAATCCAGGTTTCCTATCAAGAAATTTATAAAATTTATGTTTACCAGTTATTAACATCTGAGCACGAACAGTTAACTAAAAGAGCTAAAAACATTGCTCAGTGAGCACTCTAAAACGAGCATTAAGAATGATGCACTTCAGGAAAGCCACTGGGAAAGCCCAAGGTGGGGAAGAGGAATACATTAACTTACTACTCATAGTAAATAAAGAAAGATTACTACTGACAGTAATCAACCTGTGTTCCCATGAAAAGAGATTGTTATGAGACAAACAGCAGCTGGGCATCAAGTTCTCATTGACACTCAAGCCTAATTCTCAGCAGTGCATAAGGAAACCTCTCGTGTAACTTCCATGCTACACTGATATATCATTATGAGTTAAATTTCACAGAAGTCTTTTTCTTGCTTTCATTACTCACCAGCCCCCCTTTCTTCTGCCCTCTCATTCCCACCAATTTAAATATTTAATTTTAAAAGCTAAAATGTTAGAATAAAGGGAAACGTACTTGAAACAAGCCACTTCTTCAATTACACTTTCCATTCCTGTCTCTCTGTTCTCCTATATTGAGTCGAAATGCAAAACAGTGTGTTACCACAGTCCTTGGATTTAAATACATTCAAATAACATACAGCACTAGATGAACAAGTAAAACAGACATAGAATGAAGTCACTTTCATGACAGTCCAGGAGCACTAAAGCACAAAATATGAACATACGGTCAGAAATACCATGTCTGCAAAAAGCACTTTCAAGAATATTGAATTTTTACTGTATTTCCCCTGTCAAAATAAACTTAGAACATAGCAGAAAAAAAAAAAACTGAGCCAATGTATCTCAATATATAGTCGCTATTTCCAGTTTCTAGGGCTTTAAAAATGAAAAAAAGATAAAAGCACTGAAAAATGATAAAATAATCACAGACCAAGATAAAGTCAGCTCAAATATTCCATAAGTTCTTTTTAACAATCCTCTCCCTTTCCTGATACAATTGTTAACAGGACAGGGAAAATGTATTTAAGACTGAAAACGCAATCATTTGCTAATTCTAGCTTAAATTAGTAGTAGTAATACAGTAAAAGAATAATCATGTTTTAATGTTGACTTCCCTCAGAAATTATGCTTGAAAATTACTTAAAAGTCTTCTAAAAAAAAAATCATATTTTGCTATCCTTACAAAAGTACTCACACTAGAACTCAAGTAAATGTTCCTATCCACGCATATGGAGCTTTTATGTTTCACAAGCCATTATATTGTGGTTTCACATATTTTGATTACTGTTAGGCTTTAAAATATGAGTTTATATTTCTGGGTAGCTCTGGCAACCCACCTGCACACATCTATTTAGGATTTACAAGCAGACTGCAGAGAGTGCTGACCAGATGGCCTGATAAGAAACAGCATTAAAGAGAAGAGCTGAAGAAGCTCTCAGGCTCCTGCTTATTTCATGCACTGTTTCTCCTTCTACAGTGTTTTCCTCCCTTCTCTATGACAACCGTTAATTTGAACTCATGTTAACTTTACTCTGCATAACCATGTTGCTTCCATTAAACAGCATAAACTCACATAAGAAAGTTACTTTTCACCAATTAACCTTATAAAACCAAAAGCTTTGTTTTGTTTTCCATGCTACTCACATCTTCAGGTAATGCCTTCACCAATTCGCTGTGAGCCATCGGCCTGATGCTCAGCTGATGGATGATCTCTCGTTTGATTTCATCTGTTGCATTTACCTGGCCTATTCCAGGACTGAATCTTTCTCCTAGGAACATAAAATAATGATTTTATTTTATTTTAGAGTATTTTTAAACATTATTTGCTCTTCGTTTGTTATTTAAAGACTGAAAAATAAGTCTCTGCCATGAAATCTTGTGTTAGCCCACTCACAAGTTAATTACATAATGAAAAATTCACAATGCTAAACTAAGCTAGTTTCAAGAACTACAAAGCATTCAAAGTAGAACTGAATTTGAGATAACAACAAAGAACGCTCATTCCAGACCATTAAACAGAATCTTAAAAAGTGGATTAAATGTATTCTGAACTTACCAACAATCATTATAATGAGGTACAGCATCTCCTCTATAAGAGTATTATTCTGTTGAACAACATCCTGAGTTAAAGAAAAAGAATTCGTTTCATTTAAAGGTTAAAAAAATTAAATCCATTGGCTGAAAATATTTTTCTGTGCTACAAAACATTACCTTTTTTCACCCTTAGTATCACTCTATTTAAATTCTGCTGTAATGCAGTCCCAACTGCCTTAAACTTCTTGATCATGAACATTATGCAGCAGCTTCTCTGACATTTATCATGTTGACATGCGAAATGCTTATGCATATTTTAAGCCGCCCAAACTACATCAAAATAATTACTTCAGTATTTTTAATCAAGAACTGCAGATGTAGCACAACAGCATTCAATATATTTTTGAAAAGAAACTCACAGATTTTCCTGTACAATTTGTAAATAAGATACCTTGTTAGTACTTTCTGTGCTAAATCTTTTGCCGTAGTCTGGAGTACTAAATATCTGGTAAAGTTCAAAGCGACTCAGCATTATCATCAGGAAGTGGTTGGGATCCATCATAGACACACCTGTCTATTAAGGAAGAAAACAATTAGCAACAGAAAACAGACTGAGTGTTATTACGGAATGTTTTTATATTCATACACAAAGTTGACACAATATTCTTTATTAAATTTGTCTCTCTCTACCCTTTAAACTTTAAAGAGATTTTCCAAACTTTCTGTGAAAGAGCACAGATGTCTTAATGTAGCCACACACACACACACACACACCTATTTCTGAAAACTACTTTCTAAAACATTATTTGTTTATTAAACAACACAGCTAAACTAGCCAATTATTTGCTCTTAGTTTACTAATGCTAATAAGACCTTTTTTTAAGACAGAATAATCTCAATGGAACCACAGGATATCAACCCAAATAAGCAGATGCTGAGAATAATTACAAATAATGGCTAGATCAAGCCTACGGGAAGTATGTCAGAAACCAGCAGTAAATCAGAATACATGCATTATATTGGGTATTGCCACAGTTAGGTAAGATTTAAGGGCCTTGTGTAAATATTTTGCACCTAAGTGAACACCAAGCAGCGAGTTTTAACTTTTGTCCCTCTCAGCATAGAAGTAACAGACTTCTCTGAGAGTTGACAACCAGATTTAAACTTCAAGAAGAGATTTTACAATACAGCAAGGAAGGATGGAGAATAGGCAATGTGCACGTTCAGTACATGACTGAAGAGGGTTTGAAAAGTTTTTGTTAGAGCTACAAACACATGCACTTGAATCCTGAAGATGCCTGATAAAATACAGACCGGTACACATGGTTACCTGAAGCATTACTATGTCCTTGTCAAACATCTCCCTCCTGCACTTCACATTATGATAGTAATAAATCTGGAGAAAAAAAAAAACAACAAAATAATTAACAAACATCATATTTCATGGACATTTATTTTTATTGTAGAAAATTACGTGGACCAGATAATTAGGCATGTCTTTTCTGTTTTCTCAAACTACTGATCCACACATTGATGCCCATTCATATCAGAAAGCACACAAAAGCAGTTGGTTGAATATGAGTCGCAATCAGAAAAGAAAGGAATTCCAAACTGTGGGAGCCATTGTACCTCAAATAAATTCGTCCTACTTCACAATGTTGGCAGCCAGAGCAATTTAACACAGATTTGTTCCTCTATCAAAAGATGAAATTTCAGATCCAGTTAAGTGTCTATAGTAACTTGAGTGATGTTATAATTGTAAACAACTAGAGCTGCCTTTGCTTTAAATAATGACAAAGACATCACCTTAAAAGAATAGGCTTTGTTTTTTGTTTGTTTGTTGGTTTTGTTTTGTTCTTAACTGACTAAGAGGCAAAAAGCTCCCCCCAGAACCTTCTCTTCTCCAAGCTAAGCAAGCCCAGTTCCCTCAACCCTTCCTCAGAGAGGTGCTCCAGCCCTCTGATCATTTTAGTGTCTCTCCTCTGGACCTGTTCCAAGAGCTCCATATCTCTCTCATGCTGGGGGGCCCAGGCCTGGACGCAGTACTCCAGATGGGGCCCCACAAGAGCTGAGTAGAGGGGGACAATCATCTCCCTCTCCCTGCTGGCCAACCTTTTTTAATGCAGCCCTGGATACAGTTGGCCCTACAGGCTGCAAGCACGCACAGCTGACTCATGTCCAGCTTCTCATCCAGCTTTTGTTCTACTGACTAAGATACCAAAGATCAGCTTAAAAACAAATATTTAAATAATGCAAATACTGATTTAACTGCCTACCTCACACAAACCTTATGGAAGTTAATGCAAGTAAAATTTGAAATCAACACACAAATGAGAGATTTGTGGGTCTGAAATCAGTCTTGGGAAGTTATCAGAAAACAATGACTACACAGCTACTATGTACTTACCTGATTAACAAGAGAGAAGCCATTTCTCCTCCACATCCCTGCATGCACTTGAGCACACAGAACTAAGCATCGTAGAGGATGTTCTATTAACATAGGTGGGCTAAGTTCACTCTGCATTCAAATAAAACACAGTATTTTGATATATTAAGAGAACGTAAGAGGAAATAGAACTGAAAGGAGGAAGGATCACATTTGTAATAATTAAACATTTGGAGAATACAAAAGAGGAGTAAATTCAAAACACGTATTACAAAGTCTTGATGAGCCTTTCATAATCTATCTGATCAATGTTAACCAGCTTCACACAGACCTCCACAGAAGAACTCCATAAGGGCTTTATTTATACAGTACGTTTTGTATTTTAAAACACTGACATTGTCAATTCAGTAACATTAAGAGCTTCTTCTGTTAAAAGACAAGAGGTTTCATTTGCCAGTTACAATTACTCCTTTTCAAACTTATTTTGTTCTTTTCAACCTTCCATTTAAAGAAAGGAATCAGTAAGAACATGCAGGAAAGAAAACAACTGAGGAATGAAATTAGAATCCATGCCAAAGAGAAGGAAATCAGGTCCTGCCAGTGGTTTCTATAAATAATTCCTACCATAAAAAGAAAGTAATGAATGAGGAACAAAATACAAACTTTCCACTGGGGTCTTGAATTATTTAAAGAAGCAATGCTGATTGCTCACGCTCCAGTTAGGATTATCCAAATCTCTCTTAAGAGGTAATTTTATCTACCAAAGATAGTCTTTGTAAAACATATGCATGGCCAAACAGTCCTTTGTTTTATTTAATAATATCCTACGCTTATTTAAGCAATTTCATCTTCAGCATTAGTTATGTTTAATGAGTATGCTTCATTTAATTACATACCAGGGGTAGCAGCTCTGGAAACTTATACGCCACTTCAGTTTTACTCAGCAAAACATGCAAGCCTGCATGAATAAATAAAATACATGAGTATATATTACATACAACTAATACAATTCCAGAAGCCCAAGAAAAATCACCTAATATACTGCCAGATCATTTTCTGGACATAATTACAAGTCTGTAAAATTATGATTATTATGGAGTTACACAACTATTTCCTACAGAAAAATATTAAAAAAAAACCCCAACAAACACAAAACCCCATACTCTATAGAAAGTTGCATCCTTGCAGAGCAAGTGAGTTGTGCCTTCAGGAGCTATAATAAGGCTGCTAGAAAATATGTAAGGATTTCCTGGTTTGCTTTGCTTCAAAATAAGGGAGTTTGGTTACAGATTCAAAAATCAAGAGTTTCTAGGCTCTGATCTGCAAAATATCTTACTTTAAAACTTCACTTAAGAACTAGCTTTTCACTTAATTACCTGCGAATTCTTTTTAGTCCCATAAAACTAGATGTTTAAGTTAAAACAATATTCCCCCCCATAATACAGTTGTTCAGCAAGTTAGGCCCAATACAAGTAGAAAAAACACACTGCTTAATTTTCTGGTGACAGATCCCTGATAAATCTGTTTTTTAATAGACTGTTGATTTGTCTATTCAATCTGACAGCAAAACATATTTGAAAGCAATCAGTCAACTGCTGTCCATATTTTGTTGCTTTTGCATCACGCAAGTTACAAAAGCAGCTGTAACTTCCTACACCCACCAGTGACAAACACAGATGCAAGGAGGCGATCTCCCCCAGGCCTGACACTAACTTCTCAAATGCTTGGGAACATTTTGCCCTCAAGCAGCTGTTACGTGGTTCATTATTTTCACACAAAAGCAAATTTCATTTATGCAACATCTTCCATTTCCTGAAATATTTTTAAGCAAGCTTATACCTGCAAGTAAACGTGAAACTGGGAGATGGATGCTGACTTTTTCCTGGGAAACACAGTATCTGATGGTCTCAACGGAATGCCCGCACATACTGAGAACAATGGGCTGTTCTCCATCAGTAAAGCCACTGTGACACTGCATCAACACAGCCAGGCATTTCTTGTAAGCTTCAATTAACACTTTTTCCTAAAAGAAAGAACACAGCAAGAATTACGAAGAAAGCAGAGCTCTGACAAATAGCACAGCAAGAAATCTGACAGGTGTAAATAGGCTTTGGGTTCTTAACTGTATTAACAGTCGTAGGAAACTAAGATAAGTAACTCAACATAGTGATCTGAAATACTGAGGCATACATAGACCGTGAAACACATTCAGATATGCCTGACCAGAAAAACAAAAACAACCAAACAAAAAACAGCTGCAAGATTTTCATTTCTGTAATTATGGGAACTTCCTGAAGTTTTTCATGACTGTGCTAGTTAGTCAACTTGTACATTAACTGGCAGTGACAGATTAAGGCCAGATTGAATATTTAGATATTCTAGGTTCACTTGTTCCACAACAACATTTCACCATGCTGAAGTTCTGAAATGCTAGAACTTGAAACACATATGCAGTAGAAACCTGATTTACGATGCTGCACTTGCACACAGATTCTGACTTATGGTGCCATTATGTGTTTTGTTCAACTTGTTACACACACTGAAGCTTCCCTTTACCTTCTGGTGACCACCACCTCCATTACTACATACTCACAGGGAGAAAAAGTTGAGATGGAACTTACATCTAAAGCACACCAGTCCTGCATCATTGAAATAACAAGTGTTAACTTCATTTGCAGTGTAAACGCAGCTTCCCATTCCGGTTCCATTTCGATGTGTTGTCCTACTTGACGGGTTATTGGATCCATACCCTTAAAGAAAAGCATTGCACATTTCAACAATGGCAGCACTTAAATAGCTTCACAGTAGCCTAATTGTGGGACAGTGGTGAGTTATTTCTATGTACATCTGCTATAACACAAAATCACTTGGAGCCATCTGGAAAGGAATTATACAGCTGAAACAACAAGAAAACGAAACAGGAAGTGGAAGAGATAAGAATACTGGGTCAGGGCATTTTCAGGTATTAGCTCTGTTATTAACACCTTACATTTTCTTCTCATAAGATATTTACATACATGATTAATCATATTAAACACTTATTTTGCTTTTTAAATGCATTTTCTAGGGATGTATCATCTAATACAGGTAAATAATAAGTAAAGACTGAGTAGCACAGTACCTAATCATATCTTGGTATAAGAAAAAAAAATTAACAGCCTGACCTAGGAGAAAGTATATTCAAGAGGCTGACATCAACAGGCTAACAAAGCTAAAATCCTGAAATGAACATTCTGGTTAAGTATTGAAAAAAACTGCGAGTAGTTCTGATTCACACCTTACTGAGCGTACAGTAAATCTGCTTTTGTAAAAGCTGCACTGCTTTTATAATACTCCTCTTAAGAGAGCACAGCACATGAAAAGACTAAAAAAAATCTCAAAGACATCTACCCCTATGGCACAGACAGTATATGCTTCAATACGAGGATCAACTCTGCTAACACTGAAACAGTATCTGCATCTTTCACAAAGATGGAAATTAGTTAAAACGGGGTAGATTTGCTCGTACAATTAAGCATGACTTGTCTGCCCCTACAACTGCACAATAAGCCCAAAACTACATTTTTACTTTTGAATCTTCTTTTTTCACTTCCTCCTAAAGCAACAAACAAAAAATAGAAAAGTTGGGTGAGTCACGTTTCAGGAAAAAACAATTCCAGAAGCTATATTGCTCTAAAATTATAAAACTGAGGGTACACTGAATTCCCTCAGTTTTTACATTATGACGGCTAACTTCTTGCTATAATCTTATCACAGTGCAAATTTTGTAACTCACAGATTTACATACCTGCATACATTTGAGTAACTCTAAGAAGGCATCAAAACCCTCTAGAAACTTGTGTCTCAAGTCTTCCGACCACTCAGTTGGCTTACTTATCAACACATACCTGAGTACATTAGAAACAGACACAAGTGTTAATTTCAATCCTTTCTGTTTTATCTTTCAATTGATCAAATTGGGATGCAGTTAGTGTACTTACTTGAGATCCAGAATAAGGCTCTGAACACGTCTGAATTTGAAAGCCTGCAGAGCAGTATAACGTTCAAACTGAAACCTGCCTTGGATGTCACGGTGTCTTAAGTGGTCCATAAAAGTTCTGATGATAGTAGTCATGAGATTTTCCTCTGTTATTAGCATTCGAGCCTATATCAAAAGTATATTGAAATTTGCTGTAACTAACAGACAACAAACAAGAGTTTTGCACTGCACCACCAAGTTTAAAAGAAATACATGACATTTTATTCAAAATAGTTACATTGATAATTAAAACAGAGGAACATAGGAAAAGACAATCTTCCAAACATGCACGGAAGAAAAATGCACATTCTAATCAGAAATTATCATAATTCAGATCTCTCTCCTCCATCCCCTTCTGCACAGAAATTTGACTGTGATTAGGCTACTGCTAACTTATGCATGTAATTATGACAGAACATATGATTATCTGTCTTATAATTATCTTAATTAACTTGTACCTCCCTTTAAGTATCTATTGTCTCTCATGTAATTTACGTATGAGCCCTTTGGGGTAGTGACAGTTCTTTTGTTTTTCTGTTTACAGAAGGCCAAGCACTGTGGCAAACGGCGAATTTTCTGAATTTCTAGAGAGCTATAAGGAGGAATTTCCACACAGAAATTATGTGAGATGACCTTTAATTCCCATCAATGGCTGCTGCACACATCCATGCGTTGCAAGAAACAAATCAACACCCATCACAAAGTCCAGCATTGCCAAATGGCAATCTGGCACACCCAGCCTAACTTAACCCTAACCCGTAATAGCGTAGGGGGTGCTAAGAAGCTACTGTCATCTCCTACTTGACAGCTCCTCCAGAACTCCCTCATCTTGCTGGCTCTCCAAGGTATCTGCATCAGCCTTGCAGTTTTCAGGCCCAAAGAGGATGTTATTTAAGTGGCTAGTATATTCAAGAAGACTGGCTCCTCTGATCTACCACGATAACACTGCAGTTGTTGACTACAGCTTCTGTGTTCTATGGTTTCTAATGATACTTTAAATTCGGTTTTGAAAATGCTACTGCAGGGGAAAAATCTAATGGTTAACATATAAAACAGAAATTGCTGTCAGTACAACAACCCATCATCCCTCAAACCAAACAACCTCAGTTACTTGAGAGCTCAAACTCTAATTACTAAAGTTTAAGAATGTTACTGGGGGTGGTTTCAATGTTCTTTAACTTATTTACTCAAATAAGAAAAAAAATGCAAAATGGCTTAAAAACTAGAAAAAATAATTCTTCCCTTTTATCTCACTGTCAGGCCATCACCTTATTCTATCTTCCGTAAAAGTAGCCAATAACAATTTGCTCTATCCTTGTTTTGCATGCTTTTGTAATACAAAAAAATACAGGTGGAAGTGAAATCGCAGTTCTCCTCCCCTAAGGAAGCATTTGAAATTCCTACAAAATATTTATACGAACATATTGTATCACCTCATCCATCAAATGAAAAAAATTTGAATAATACTAGTAGAATAAATGCAAGTCTGAATAATGGCAATATTCTTACTGTCAGCACTAAAATTAAAAGTTACACAATATTGCCCTGACCCACAGAAACAATATCCTGAGGTTTCAGATCCCTGTTAAGAACAACCACCTCTATGAAACTAAAAAAACAACTTTGCTCAATATCATAAATGCTATTGCATTTAGGATATTGCATTTTAGAGCTCAATTAAATTTGGGTGGATTCAGAAGCATAACATTTTTGAAACAAATAAAAACAAATAAAAAAGCCTTTATTTTCAATACAGGTCCAAACATAAGTTTGCACTGCAGGGAAAGAGAGACTTTTTCGGTGACTGGAACAAAAAACAAGCACAAGCTCAAGAATGATGGGCTGTATCAGCGAACAAGGTGAAATAACTTCTGTTACAGCACTTCTAGCTAACCAAAAACCTGAAAGAAGGTGCAGTGTGAGTCAAGAAGCGTCAAAGGAAGTGGGGAATATCATGAGACAATTGTTGCCTGAACTTAGGTTGACTGGAAAGCTAAGATAAACAAAGCAGATAATTAATAAAATTGCATCCAAAAGGTACACTCTGAAATAGCAACATGAAAACCGTGTAGATTTCTGCAAACAGAAACTACAAATTATTATGATGACAAATGTAAATGTTGTGTGCCTCTGAATTAGCATCGAATACACAGAACACAATCCTAAAATAAAAAGGTAAAATGAAATAAAAAATACCCAGCCCCCTCTGGGAGGTCAGATCCGATCTTTGCAGCGCTGAACTTCTTTAACTTCTAAGCCCATAGTAATGTATGTAAACAGACTGACTCACGTGCAGTAGCAGTGCCCTGCATTTCCACAGTACTGTTAAAAGAAATCTGTGGTCTGGATTCAAGAATCTCAAGCGGCTTTCAACAAATAAAGATTTCCTTTTTTGGTCTTTTAGTACTTACAAGAGAAGGCACTGTGAATATCTGTATCGAGAGGTCAGCAATTGAGAACTCTCTGTCGTGGTCATCTTTCATAAAATCACTCTGCAATCGCTCATAGTTCTATTAAGAAGGAGGCAAAAAGAGGCAAGGAGTGCCAACTATCAGTTTTTAAAAGAAAGACAGGCACTACTCACCAGAGTAGGTACAGTGAAGAGTTGGACAGACAGAGCAGCCACCGACACTGCTCGTTCGTGATCATCCTCCATATAATCTCTCTGCAACTGCCGGTAATTCTAAACAACAAGGGGAAATTCACCTCTAATCCACACTGACCTGATTTTTTTAATTTAAACGTCTGCTCTGGGAAATTTTAATTCCACAATAAAGGGAAGAGTAGCTCTTACAGATTATTATATCATTACTTTACACAAAAAACATAATTTATCAGCTCACAAGTGACAACTACTCATTCATTTTCGCAATAAACACTAGTATTTTGTTTCTTACACACACACATAATAATTTGTCTTCAGCAGAGTGAGCAAAACTTTGCATTGGTGATTTAAAGCATTTCAAGTGCTACTTACAGCAGAAATACCAACCAGCATAACTGAATTTCAGCACTATTATTTTGGAGCACTGTAAGAGCTCATACCTCAGCAATGAGATGCAATTAGCTCTCGAGAAGAAGAGCCTGCACAGCTGGCAGTGAAAACAAAACACGTGAACTACTTCAGTTCTGGGGAACTTGGAAAGTTTACCGTCTTCTCAGCAATGAAATGCCATTTCAAGTAATATTTTTAAGACAGAAATAAAATGTTGGCATTTCAACTTTCCACATTTAAAAAAAAATAATCTGGCAACAGTTCATTTGAAGCTCTACAAACTAACTAAACTCTCTTCACTAGACGGTTTAGGCATTTCATAGCTCTTTTAAGAAAGATACTTACTCTTGCAAAACGGATAGCAAAAAGCTTCTTGTATTTCAAGTCCATAAGTAGACTGCTCATGAATAACTGGTGATACACATTTCTAGCTCCTGTGAAGAAAAATGAATGATACGTGTTACTGTTCTCTAACAATATACTGTGTATGGAAACATTTAGAAGTATAAACTTTTACAAAGCGAAGCATGTCTGCACTTCAAAGCAGAAGCTGCTTTGATCAAGTCTCTCAGGTGGCAGCAAAGAATGAAGAACACACTAAATGAAATCACAGAATTGTAGGGGTTGGAAGGGATCTCTAGAGATCATCGAGTCCAACCCCCCTGCCAAAGCAGCTCCCCAGCCCAGGTTGCACAGGTAGGTGTCCAGGTGGGTCTTGAATGTCTCCAGAGAAGGAGACTCCACAACAGCTCTGTGCAGCCTGTCCCACTGCTCTGTGTCACCTGGACAGCGAAGAAGTTCCCATGCACATCTGTGTGAAATGCTTCAACTGCTATCATTTATTACTCCTGTATCAAATAATACTCAGCTGCCGAATGCGAATATAAGCCTTCAAGTGTAAGGCAAATCAGGCAAACAAGAATAAAAATGCTCCTCAGAACAAACAGGATTTGAATGGCCTGAGGGGAGACAAAGGGAAGCAGCTACATGGAAAGTCCTGGGAAATGCAATAAATTTTGTCAGCTGGAACAACTCCACTAAAAAAAAATATATATATATCAATGTACATAGCTCTGAATTTCTAATGTGTGTCTGAGCAGTATCCCAGAAAATACTATCAATACCAATAAGAATTGACCATGTGTAGCTCAGAAACATTAGCATGTTTGTATTATATCTGTCTATAGGTCATTTAAGTCAAAAAGCATTCAGTTATTTTCTCAATACAGAGTAACTATGGAAAACAGGAAGAAGTAGAGAAACACTAATTTGACATAGAAATGTGAAAGTTCCAAAGTACATTTTTTTTACATGAAAGAAGTTACCCTAACAAATTAGGAAATTACCTCACTAACATATTACAATAAAAATAATCACACATGTGGTAAGGGAAAGCATCATACATAACATTCCTCAGCATTCTCCAAAAGCTTGAGAAAAAAACAAAAAAAAAAAACCCTCACCCTTCCACAGTTTAGAATCATACAGCATCAGCTTATCCACAAGAGAAGAATTTTCACCATCTGGTCCCTCCTGTAAACCAACCTGACACAATACTCGACGAAGGCCATCTTAACAAAGAGAAATGATGGAAGTTAGTAACAGCTTCAAAACAAAAATTGTCTATTTTCACATGCTGAAGTTTTCGTAAGACACAGCAGAGGACATCTGGCACTATTTCCTTGACAACCAGATAATGTTTCCTATTTTGCTCATAGAAGCACAAATATCTGATACCTTGCATGCCTTATACCAGCTGTATGGAATATTAATTAACTTTATGAAAACTGCCAAACAGAATGATTTCTTTCAAAGTTATCCAATAAAAATGTGCTCCTTAGAAGTGCTACTGGCTTACATATATAAATAATTATACATCAAGCTAATTTTAGGGTCATATTTTTCTCATTTAGAGTCCTACCAAAAATAAAAGCTCATATATGAGATATTGTCTGTATACTTACTACCTGCTATTGTAGTAAAGCTTCTCTATTGTTTTGTTTCAATTCTTGTTAACTCTTAAAAGATATATAAAACACAGTAAGTGCACTGGGGACTGGACTATACCCACATTTATATGCACTACATGTTTCTGGTAGTTTGCTGCATTTTCCATTTATTTCTCCTCACATTCTGCATCCTCACAACCTTGATTCATCCAGACAAAGGAAGAAAAACCAGAAAAAACACAGAGCCTTCCCCAAAAAGTGATACTGTGTACCTTCTTTTTTTTTTTAATGTGCATACTGTTTCTTTGAAGAAACCTCTTTCTAAATATCTGATTAACACTTCATTGGTTTCCATATTTATCCTAAAGCAGTCCCCCACATTTTCCCTGTTGTTCTACTTATACAGCAACAAACCTGAGGCACCCACTTTCATCACCATCAAATGATTTCTGATTCATTTTGTATTGTCGAAATAGAGAGCTTATTTTCAGCTTAGTGCATTCATTTGAAAAGAACTAGGGACTGAAAAATAGCTTGTTGTCATACAGCATTTCACACTGACTCCCAGCTTCCGTTTAACATCAACTAAACAGAAAACAGTATCTGAGGAGACTAACCAAAACAGGTTGCACTTCCATACATAAATCAGAATAGCACTTTCACATCAGTAAAAAATGATACAGCCTGACAAGATATGCAACATGTAAGGTAAAGCAATTAATATCTGAAACAAGTAGGCAATATTAGTTAGGAAGCTGAATTCCTTAAGCAAATATTCTCTAGTTTCTCAAAAAAGTTCAAGTTTGCCCACCTGAATATCCAATAACACTGCCAAGCCAAGTTAAGAGCTTCAGGCCAAAGCTCTGATGGGCAACAATGGATGAATGCATAACCTGTACTTTCAATGGCTTTGTCTGACGACTGGTATTTCTCTTCAAAAGAAAAAAGAGGAGACATTTTTTAAATGAGGGCTAGCGCGAGTTATTGTACAGAAACACAGCATTCCTATGACTAAGTTCAATACCTTCCAATGTTAATACATATTCCGATGACTAACAACTAAATGGGGAAGTAAAAAAAAATCTGAACTTTGTTTATCCTACTAGTATTTGAATGAAAATATTATGCAGTAACATATTTAGGCCAATTCATTTTCTACTTTCTTCCTCTTATCAACATGCACACGGATCTACTGCATTTTACTGATAAGCAGTTTCACACACAGTCTAAGACAACTGCACGCATTCGTTCCTCACAACATGACATGCAAGTTACACAGCAGCCCACCAAGAAAGAAACTTATCATCCACAGAGTGTTTCCAAAAATGAAAAACAAGCAGAACTAAAAACAAGAAAGAATCTTTCATCCACAGTAGTAACTTTAACAGTTAGACAATACACACAAGTATTTTTTTTTCTTCAACTGCACAGGTGGCAAGTTAAATATATTGAATAACAATCTTTAAAGAGACCATAATGTTTTCAAAATACCTTAAAAAGAGCCTAAGTCCAGTAACTCCAGTTGCAGTATTACTTACTCCAGCAGTATTGGCATCATTTCTAAGTTGTTTCATGTAATTAAGAACCCCACTGCTTAAACCCTTGCTCTTACATGAAAGGATCTTACGATACATGTTATAAGTATACACACATTCCTCTATATGTGCAAAAAAGAAAATGCAGTTTTGCACTTTGACCCAACCCCTCGGTTACAATTTCAGTGGTTGGGGCTATCATAAAAAGACAAGTAATCTGATATCACAGGGAAAAAGTAGCTTAACTGATCTGATCTATTTCTCTAAAAAACTAAAAGTTCCTAACTGTTTCCTGAGGGCAAAAGTTGTCTAGTAACTTACTGGAAAATTATTTGGGGTGCAAGATAGACTACAGGAAAAAAAAACAAGAACACAGCATTGAAGGGCATTTTACTCCATGTCCCACGTGTATTTGAATGCTTCCAATATACTGAATTATATAAACAGTCATGACAGTAAGAATATCACAAAACACTGTACAAAAACAGTCTTCCAGCTACATGAGGAAAACAGGTAGACACAACTTACCACAATCACTGATTTTGCTTGATCACAGTACTGAAAGTCTCCGTATCGGACAGATCTACGGCCCTTTAAATTTGTGAAAAAGTAACATTACCACCAGTTTCTAAACAAGAAGTTCAAATGCAGTGTTTTATATTAGTATACAAGAAGTAGGAAAAGTTTCAGGTGCAAGATAACCACTCTGTTTTCACATTTTCATTTATAAAAATTACTATACATAGTTAGATATTTGAGTGTCCAAAAAGCACCCTGTATTTTTAAAAAGAAAATAGAACAATGCATATATGCAATTACATGCTAAACAAAATTTCCTGTATACATATATATATATATACACAGAATATACACAGATACATAGATCAGTGATTTTAAGCTACAGCTATTATTAGTTTTCTTAAAATTTAAATATTTCAGACATTGCAATGCTTTTTAAAAAGTAGATATTAAAACTATCCAAGCTTTTAACAAATATACATAAGTACATGCTTTACTCCAAAATTGTAAGGTTCATGTATTCTCTTCTGCCCACACAAACATTAAAATACTGACAGTTAATTTATGTTGTATTATAGACAGAATAGCTTACTTATTTAAAAGTAGGAGAAGGATCAACAGCAGGTAAAATCTCCAAAGTACATCCAATAAAATAGAATGTGCGCTCACGTCAACACAGAAATCTTTTTAAGAGTTATTGATGTTACAGAAATAGGGTATTGATAAAACAAAAATGAAACTTAATTCAGTGTTAAGCAATGTTAAATACTTCATTTTCCACTGACTTTCTTAAATTTGACTACTTTGACATCCCAAAGCAATGCTCCCACTGTCATTTTGGAAGAGATGCTCCTTGTTCCACTAACCCCCAAAAGAGGGATGAGGAATCGAAACAACAGAAAAGGACACATTTGCACAACAACAGACATATGGCACAAGTAACAAGATGCAGCTGTCCCTAGAAAGTTACCTAGAAGGAAAAATGCACTTTCTTTAAAAAAAAAAATAAAAAAAATAGATGAATAAATCACCCAAGCCTGAAAACAAATGCAGCTGGGAAAGCATTTCTGAAATCAACATACCAGTTAAAATTATACTCAGCATGTAATTTTTCTGAACTCATTATTCTTTCTAAGTGCAGTTATAAAATGCTTTACCTCTTCCTGCCATTATCATCTCACAATTATGAAAAAGAAAATTAAATTTAAAAACCACAAACAGTTCCACGAGCACGGGGAACAAAAGCAACCAATTAAGGATTTTTTCCTCACAGTTGACAGCTGTTACTCCCCATGTTTGGAGTAAGCACAGGGGATCTTCCATTGTAAAATCCCTGGTGTATAATGAGCAATGAACTCAAGCTGCTGCCTTGACAGAAAGGGCAAAGGAACACCCTAGTATCTATGCTCGTGACACTTACAAGAATTATGCTGAAAATATATTCAACTTCAAATTTGGTTTGGCTTGGTCAATTAGTTAGTGGCCTGACTCAGTGTGGCTTCATCACATTAACCATACACCCAGAGAAAACAAACTGAAGTATGTGTAGTAATAAAATAAACATTAGTGTAAGTTCTAGAAAGGAGTTTACTTACATCTCTATCTACTGTTGTTGCAAAAACAATTGCTTCCTTCTGCGTGCAGTTGACAGCTTTCTGAAGAGTATAAATAACTTGTTCATAGGTGTGGACTTCATCATTAAAGAGCATGCAGTAGTAAGTGTCACTCTTCTCACTTCAAAGCAAGGAATGAATTTATATAATACAAAGTTAAAAATTATGAAAGTTTTATAATTCAAATTTAAAAGATCAACTCCTGGCTTAAAGTTTTCCACCGAGCTGACAACTCAAATCTGGGTTTCCTTTCTTATGCAGTTCAGTCCTTATTAAATGAAACATTTCAGTTCTGCAGGAAAGTTGCATGTTCCTACAGAAGTTGAAGTCCAAAATGAGCAAAGTCATAGGACAAAACTCAGGTCTGAGAATCTTTTGAACATTCGTTGATTCTGAATTGACAGTTTCATTGCAAGGAAAAGATTTCCTTACAGTATAGCTCTGCTCAATACACTCTCACATAGCATCTTCGAAGTTCCAATGGTTTGAAATTATTTTACCATTTGTCCTAGTGGATTTTATGGTAGTAATATTTCTTTTCAATTTGAGGAAAAGAAATCTATCACAAAGAAATTATTTCACCATCTTTACATAAAGAAATGGGATGTATAATCACAAATTAAAGATTCAGGTAATTATTTTAGCCTACTCTCTACAAAATATTCATAGAATTATACAGAATTAATAGAATTACAAAAGAAATTTAAATTTTTACTTTAAATACATCCGTGCCCTTACAAGTAAAAGGACAAATAATATACTTACGTCATTTCTAGGCCAGGCAATTCATTTTCTTTTTCCCATGTTAATATATCTACTGCATATTTAAATGTGATGGCAAAAATATTATAAGCTCTTGCTACCATATCTTCTGGTAAGTGCACAAGAGGATCCTGAAAAATAAATAGGAATTGAGAAATTGAATGGCATTCAGAATAGGTTGTTTTGACAAATTTGCATGTCTTTGCATCAAAGATGATGCAAGCATCCTTAATGGTGTCCCCCTTAAAATAACTTCCCATTTGAAAGGAACAGTCAATAGTCAGCTTGTTTTCTTTTCCCTGTCCTTCACAGAAAAATCAGCAAAGTGATAATCTAGCATTCAATGTCCAAATATTAAGACTCTGATCACTCAAATTTTCCACACTTCTATATTTTCACTTTCATTGTACCCTCTTTCCACTTAAGCTGTATTAGAACCTGCTTTTTCCACATAGTATTCAAAAAACATAATTTGAAATAACTGTTTTGTTTCACTTAATTAAATGCAGAACACAAATAAATATGTATTTATTGCTTTATTTCATATTTGGTATGCCTTTAGAGGCAGAAGTCCTATCTACCAAGATTCTACAATCAGCACATGCAGGGATCATGAGTCATGATGCAAGCTTCTTACAAGTAGGATGTGCTTACATGTCAGTCTTGTTCACAGACATCTGTTCACCTTTTGCATGGGAAACACACATTTACTTGGGCCCATTCTGCACTCTCAAGAATGTCCTCCACTCAGTACCTGCAGTAGTCATTATAAACCCAGCTTCCCTTCCCTGCCAGAACTGAATAACTGCTGCTAGTCATAAAACATCTTGAACTGGAAGAGACCTACAAGGATCATTGAGTTCAACCCCTGGCTCCAGACAAGGCCAGCCAACACTCAAACACTGCGTCTAAGAGCACTGTCTAAATGCTCCTTGAACTCCAGCAACTTGAGGCCATGCCCACCACCCTTTGGTGCAGACCCCTTCTCTAATCCCCAGCTGCCTGTGTCCCCTGACACAGCTCCATGCTGTTCCCTCATGCACTGCCACAGAGAGCAGAGCTCAGCGCTGCCACTCCGCTCCCTGTGAAGAGCTGCAGCCGCATCATCATAGTCCTCCTTTGGATGCTCTCTAAGAGTTTTACATCCTTACACCACATCACTCAAACCCACAACTAGTGCTGGAGGTGAGGCTGCACATCATAGAGCAGAATGGGACAATCCATCCCCTTGCCTGCTGGCAGTGCTGGGCCTGGGGCACCCCAGGGCACACACACACACAATTCAACTTGCTGTTAACCAGAACCCCCAGATCCCTTTCTGCAGGGCTGTTCTCCAGCCTTTCATCCCAAAATCTGATGTATATTGAGGGATATGTGCTAAGCGAACTGAAATGAAGAGGAGAAAGAAGAGTGCTGCCTCAGATGGCAAATGCCAAGTAACTTCTTTCTGAAGCAGAAAGAGAGAACCACTACCATATCACACACACGTAATGTCCTTCCCCATGACACCTGTAGTAAGTTCAATCCTCAGTCAACTAATACAGGTAATGCTAACATTCCCTTCCAAACCATTTCGTGAGATATGCATATAAACAGACAGCATTAACAATCTCTTCTCTGAAGAGTTGCTTCTTATACTACTTCACATATTATAAATAAAAGCAGACCAAGACACAATCATCAGCTCTCAAAGTGCTGATGCTTGAAAGAGCTGTTTCTTCTACAAATCTAGGAAGGGAACACTAAAAACATCTATTCTAACATTATAAGAGTAGCACAGTTTGCATTCTAGGAATACATAGAAGCAAATTCTGTGCTTCACTACAGTTTATCAAAACATACAAAGTAATCTTTTCTGGACAATTCTGCATTACTTAGAGCAAGCCCTTGATAGTCAGGAATTCACCTGTAAAGCAAATTGTATTCTCTATCTACACTGTAAATAGTACTCATACTGTAAAAAAAAGTTCATTTATACTGCAAGTCCGTAAAGTTTTTTCAGCCATCCACACAATCCAACATTTCTCTGGAATGCTTAGAACCACAGAATCAAAATATCATTTGAATTGGAAGAGACTTTTAAAGGTCATCCAGTCCAACTCCCTTGCAATGAAGAGGGACACCTACAGCTAGATCAGGTTTCTCAGAGCCTGGTCCAACCTGATCTTGAATGTCTCCAGGGACAGGTCATCTACCTCGTCTCTGGTCAAGCTGTTCCAGTGCTGAATGTTTTACAGAAGCATTAATAGCTGCCATTTCTGGGGATTGATAATTTATCTAGGCAGAGTAATCAACCACCAAAAGCAAAGGCAAATGTTAAACATTTGCACTGCCTCCATTCCCAGCACTTTCAAAAAGACACGTATCTGAGCAAAGACAAAACAGGCTACTACGTTTCTCAACAAGTGAACCTTGATGTTCCTCATATATGATATTAGATAAGCAATCTTGATCCCATCATTTACTAAGAAGAAACACACAATCTGCCCAGTACCTTAGTTCCACCACCACTCACAATACCGCCACCTTCCATTAACTACCATAAGAATCTTTAGACTTAGCACTAGAAGTCCACCCAAGATCTCAGAACATCAGTCTTCTAATGCTGCCCTGTAATGTAAGCTGGTACACAGACCAAGTAGCAAGATGTGTAGCAATTTCTAAGCATCGAGACAGTGAGAACAGATTTTACAACTGTTATCCCTGCGATACAGTTAGAGCTGTTTCACTTAAACCAAGAGATCAGCAAAATTAGTACAAAAAGTTTTCCTATGTAATTTTTGAAATCTCTTTTGAAGAGTATATACTACATAAAAACAGTTCTAAGTGGCCAGACGAGAAGTTCAACTAGCCGCTATCATTCCTGAAATGTAATAAGAGATAGTTAGGAAAGAGCATAAGGGCAGAATACTCCTTCGGTCTTCAGTAACTTAAGACACGAAGATTTCCCAAGCTAAAGATGGTATCTGTAATTTTACATAGCCATCAATCATTTCTTCCTTCTCAAACATGTTAAACAGCCTTCTGAACAAACATAAACTTTTAGTAAGACCAGTGTTCTGTAATATTAAGTCCAACAACTGGAATTCATAATATCTTATTACTAGCTGCACAGGCACCCAGGAATATAAAAATTAAAGTCCTCAAGTAGAAAATGCCATTCTAAGCATGTCTAAGTTCCTGCTGCTCATCTGAATGATTTCATCCATGCACATGCAGATACACACACACAGTTAACAGTATTTCAAAACATGGTGTCTCAACCTCTTCTTCTGCAGTCTCTGAAGCATTAAGTTCATGCTTTTGACAGTAAGGACCTTCTTTCCAGGCTTCAGTATCACCACAGTCACAGAAACCTCCTCCACCTGATGTTGTCATCTATAATGATTCAAAAATAAAATAGCTTGCGTGAATATGCATATAAACATACACGTGCATTAACACAAGTAGTCACAGTTAAACTCCAAAAATCAAGATCACGTCTGATAGCTTTTTCCAGTACCCTGTTAAAAAAAAGTGAAATCAAGCTTGTGTCTGTGATGACTGAAAACTTCATCAATCTGTCTGCACGAAAAAGTTCAAACATCTCTATTTTCCAAAGCAGTGTAGAATCAACTTACTTTATGACAATACAGTTGCAATGAGTAGTTTTTCTGAACTCATTAACTGTAACATCACCTTTCCTATTTTAGAGTCTCACATTTTTAATCTGAGCAAAGCTTTATTGCTCCAAACAGCACAATTACACAGTGAGGTGCAGAGGTGCTAGTTATTATAGCTGGAGTTCTCAGACAAAGCTTATTATTTGTTCATGTTACAAATCCTCACAAGCATAGTAAACAGTATACGAACACTGCAAAGGTTATGTAGTTTTAATAAGCTTTGATTTGAAAGAAAACATCAGCTCAAATTAACAAATGTAATACTCCTCAAACAATAACAAATAAATGACTCAGACAAGAACCCTTCATTCACCTACGTGTGGCAGAAAAGTATATTCTATACATACAGGCACATTCTACAGTACCAACTGAATTAGACATATCTGAAATTACATTTGTTTACACTTTTGCTATAAAGGTTTTTCAATACCTTCTAAAAATAGTTCAAAGCAAATGAAAATGAAGACTAATGCTCTTTGAAGAAGGCACATAAAAAATAACACACATTTCTAAAGTCAACCATTGTGCATAAAATTTAATTGCCCTACATTTTAAAATAATAACTTCAGAATTTACACTCAAACAAAAACACTCAAGTTCCTGTAAGATTATTGCATGGACTTAATTCAAAACTTGTGTATTCAACATTAAGAATGTATGTATAATTTCAAAAACAATAAATCAGGAGTTTCTCACACACACAAAAATATTCATGACTATATCACATGTTCCACCAGTTTTTCTTACCCTGTATCGGTGCTCTCTGTGAATGCTTCCAAGAAAGCACTCCATGCACAACACACAAGTTGGGTCAACTGCACAGTCTCTAAAAACAGCAGGAGTGAAAAAACATCATTAAACAATGTTTAGCCTTTGATTACATACTCTACAATAGATAATTTCAAAGTATCACCAATATGAGCTTCTGATTGTGTATGCTACTCAAAGACCAAAGGGATAAGTTCCATGGTGGGGGAAGAAAATGCAAAAAAACAAAAAACATTCTCAAAAAAGAAGGTTATAGAAATGTTCTTTGAGTAGCATAGCCACCATCTTCCAAGAGATGAGACAAGTATATAAGCCAGTGAAAATATGAATTACAAAATGCAGTATAAACCCAAGCAAGTTTTCTCAAGTACAGAGTACAAGCACTAACAATCTTCAGTTATCAGAGAAAGAATCTGTCTTCTACTGAACACCAGAAAGAAAGATAGCACTTAACAGACTAGATTCGCTTCTAAGTTTAGCCCTACAAGCTCACTAAGCGCATCTAAAAATGCAATTTCTTCAACCAGAGGACTGGAGAGCATAATAAAGCCCCACCTGCAAGCACTGCTGTATTAGACAGAAGGGGCTAAAACAGTGAATGATACAATTATGCATTACATTTAACTCTCTCCCTAAAAAGCACTGAAAATATATGAATTTATATAAAGCATTTGATTTCAAGGCACCTTGAGATAAAGGCACTCAGACTTTGCAGTGTAAAAATAACCACCAAGAGAACGAATATTATGACAGTTACTTTAAAAACAAGAATTCCATGAAACAACTTATTTTCATGAACTCAGAGAAGTGTAGCTCTCATTGCTCATTACCAGCTGTAAATCAGAGAAAATTGCTAAAATACAACAGAAAACAGTGACAGTTTTACATATATGTTCAGTACTGAATTGAAAGATGAGATTCCATCTTGACAGCAGCAACACAAAAATATTCTGTACTTCTGACCCCAACTTAACAGAACTTCCACAGTTTTCATCAGTCCAGGAAGACCATTTAATCATTAACATTTTACTTTCTAGGCTTCAGTGCAATTTGACTTGAATTAAAATGCTACTTAAGAGATCTTTTTGTTTGTTTTTTAAATTCTTGGGGGCCACATATCACAAAAAAATTCCAAAGAAACCATACAGATTCCTTTGCAACTACGAAGAGAGTTTAGTCCCCCTTTCTACTTCACTACTTAGATTTCTCCTTTCTTTTTTGAGGGTCTGAAGGAAGCACCTTAGAACATCTAAGAAAAGAGAAGGAGTTTTCTCCCAGGTTGAAGAGATCTAACATACCTCCCAGTTGAATCTCATCCACTTCAGGTTGAGAGGCCTTATAACATTTCTGACATTAAACACTTGAATTGCATGACATGCATCTGCCCACTTATTTCTGATTAATGCTCTTAAATCATCCTGACGGTTCACCCGAACTACTTTTTTTATTCTTGTATTTCTTTCGTACAGGAAACAGTCTACAACATATTAATATCTCTCCATTCACAAACGTGTAGTTTGTTATTGTCAGCTGGTCACACCTGTCATGAAAAACAACTGCAGGTTTACTTTAAAAATACACTGGAGGCAATAAATTTTCACTAGGACAATATATTTCTATCATCTAAACGCGTTCTGTGACTTCACAACTCAGAAATGGTCCAAATGCTAGTTTGAACTACCTGCAAGAATACGTAGGTTCTCCCACTTTAAAAACACGACCACAGAGATGGGAAGGCTTGTTCGCTTGCTCCAGCTTTGGAAAACCAAATGCAGGATGTTCACCACAAAGATACCATTCCATCGGAACCAGCAACACATGCTGTGCCAGCACGTCTTCACTCTGTGGGGCAGGGTTAGGACCCCTGCAGTAAATTTTTGGTACATAGTAGGCCAGATGCTGGTACACTTCCTTCTGAAGCTCATTTGCTTGCAGCCATTTCTTTTAAAATAAAAAGAAACAGTAAACAATTCACACATTAATATAAAAAGCAGCCACAGTTCTACCCATCAGAAAGCTTTTTATTTCACTTTCAAATCAGAAGTAGTGTTACAAAAATACAAGTGTTAAATCCAGAAGATTGCATGAGAAGGACATTAGGAAAGTCATCATCTGTTTACTAGTTTACATATTTTATCCTTTTGGCATTTGTGCTCATTTCAAAAAGAACTCTTTTTTAAGAGACCAAATTTTTAAACATTTTCACCACCAGCGATATGTTCCAACGTTAGCAGCGATTTTTACAGTATGCTGGCTGTATTTAGATGGAGTGCAGACAAATACTGCCAGCTGGGGCCACGGAGGCACTGTGGAAGCCCGCTGTTGGAAAGAGGCAGGCAGAGACAAAAAGCCAACGAAGAATGGCAAGCACAGCACTGGGTAACTGTCCAGCTCTCATTTCACTATGACAAACCAACTAAGAAAATAAAGGAGTGTGGGTTTTTCCCATGACCAAAATAACTTATCTGAATTGCTATTTCAAGCATAATGATCTATGACTCTCCTTAATCAATTAAAAAACAATCTGTGCTGACAAAGATTTTTACTGTTGAACGTGCTTTAACCCACTGAGAAATTCACTGCTTTCTCTACTTTCATCCCTCAATACATCACAGCTCTTTCCTGGCTTTTTTTTTCCCTCCCCTGAACATACATACACACACACACACACACACACACACACTAAGAAGTAAAAATAATCCTCAGTAATATTCCTTGTGCCTCCTTATGAAGGTCTAAATCAGAAATGAAGGCTGCAAGGCTTTTAGAGTAAATAAATTGGGAACAGTATATCCTGCAAGTGTGCCCTTATTAAATCCTGCATGATCTAAACAGCCTTTGCATGCCATTTCTCATTGTAAATATGACAATCAGATATCCCCAGGCAGTTTCTGATAAAGAATTCAGAATCAACCTGAAACGCCACATGATAAGCAAGAATTAATTATACCAAAATAAATGGTCTGAGCAATCAAATGTTATAGCTTGATTAACTCTGAATTACTTACAATGCACTCTTAAGAAGTTCTGTTTGAGACAACACAGCTGTGTGGTGACTTCACAATATGAAGAGTAAGCAGAGCATGTGGGCCACTTAAGGGTGGTCGTGTTGTTCTTTTGTTTTTGCTTGTGCTTTCTCAGTTTTAACATACTGCAATGTTTTCATTTACTAAACTGCTTTTTCTTCTAATGCAGAGCTTCAAATACATAACTTATTTGTCAATACAGCTCTTAGTATGCTTTTCTCAGTTCCCTTTTCTTTGGTTTGAGTCCTTAAAATCGATAGAGAAAGATTTAGTAGATTGGTTGTGATCTTGTTTTAATGATCAAAGCCAAACTTTTAGCCAGGATTTTTTCCAAGTCAGTCCGTGGGGAAGGGTTACTAAAAAGCCTGTCTAAAAAGTTTATATACAATCTCAATGTTACCTCAAAGATTCAGACAATAGTGAGATTAAAAAAAGGAAAGAAAGAAAGAAAAGAAAAAGGTTTAACTGACAAGGATTTGGGTTTTTTTTCCCCTGTCTCATGAATATTTTCCTCTTCTTTCATCATTTCTGCCAATATCTACTACTGTTAGGAAATGACACAATCACGCTGCAACTGACATAGTCTCTTCCATGACTCCTATTCAGCAAGACCATTTCAGATGATTTTCCATAGCACATATTAGTAATTATACTTGCATTCTTCTCAGTAAAGTATACTTAATTACAATCTTTCAGAAGAACATTACAAATTCCTGTCTAGAAAAATACACAGTGCACATTAGCCACGCTCAAGCAAGCTCAGACAAATACCTGGCCAGAAAAAAAATCTTGTGAGTAAATGGCTTCCCCATCCCCAAAATTCTGGGAGCAATTGCCTGCGAGTTAGGTGTGGCAATGCTAAATGTCATCACACCTAAATCTCTCTGTGGATCCAGATCTACAGACATAACTGCACAGACAGTTGTGAATATCAGATCCTGCCTAAAAGAGAAGCAGAAGGAAGATGGTATGGACTACTAGGACATGGAGACAAGTGTCACTCCATGAGTTTCAGGAAGGCAATGCAAAATACTGTTGTGCAATATACGTGCATGCATATCAAGGTTATGCTGCTATTCTAAATCACTACCTGCACTGAAGTGTTGTAAAACTACTCAAAACTTTGGAACGTATTCTTTAACAAATATAACTCGTATTTACGCAAGTTTTCTTCACCAATCTTCTATCCTATAGCACATGTAAGTAAAGAGAATGGTCTACTCCTCCAAGAGATGTTTTTATTAAGAAGTGATGTGTATTTCTCGCTTCTTCCCTCAGAGAGGGAGAGCCACTTTTGTCAGTCCTAACAAAGAACCCAAAAAACACTAACCAAACAACATTTACTTAAAGGAGCGTCTAGTGGTCCAGCAAGAACTCCTCTTAAATTTTTGTTTAAGCAAGAGATACTAGGGAACAAAACTTGTAATACAAGTCTTGAAACAATTTATACCTTTCAGCATAATTTCATTAGTTTATGTGTTGCTAGCTGTATAACAGCTAAAAAAATCCAAATATCTGTGTTGTAGGTTAATGTGACACTGCAGAAACAGTATTTTTTTTTAATCACTGTTCTTCCAAAGTTTATAGTTACACTGTTTCAAGAACAGACTGAATTGTGAAGTGTAGCAACCGTTACTTGGGACACTTCTTTCTTTTGTTACTACTGTACTGTCAGCAAAGCAACGCCATTAAGAAAGGCTGGAGAAAAACAGAGCTAAAAATCAAGTGCAGTGTTTACTTCCACAATCAGGCAGCACCAGGAGCACTTAATTGCTAGCACATAGTAAATCTGACAGCGCTAGAGCTCTGAACTGTAAATTATAATGGACGTGAATTTGTAAAAGTGATCCACTTAGTGGACCTTTGTCTTTGGTTTATCCAGTGTGACCCAGAAAAGCAGCTGCTGCTCACACAGGCAAAGCAGTGAGGACTTGGTTTGTGCTATTTTATGAAGCGTTCCATGGTATTTTTGGGACTGTGGGGAAGGAAGACTCACAGTGGAGATAAAACAGATACAATATAGCTAACTACACACATTTGTCCCCTTACTCATAGCTTTTCCCTGAGAAGAATACACACCCTGATAATAACCTGAATTATAACACCGTCTTTTGGAAAGTAGCTAATGAAACTCAGGTCTTCCAGGACTTATCTTACAGACACGCACTTAATGCGTATATCCAATCAAACACACAAGCAACCTAGCATCTACACTTTATTAATACGTCCTCCACAAGGTCTTCATCCTAGTAAACCTGAACGCTGGCACAGGCTGTCACCCCAATTATCTCTTAGTCACGGGCAGGGCAGGGGCAGAACGCTGTGACAGAGTGCCAGTGCCACAAGGCATAAGCTCGAAGCAGCCCTCCTCCCGCCGTTGCCCTCAGCAGCGCTCTCCGTGTAAGCAGGGCGGCCGGGGACGCGGCAGGGAGCCGCCAGGCAGGTCCGGGAGCGGCGCGATCAAGCGCCCAGCCCCCTCCCGCCGGTGCCGGTCGTCGCGGGGCGCTGGGGGCGATCCGAGCGGGCACGACAACGGGCGGAGCCGGCTCCTCCGCGCACGGCGCTCCGGCAGCGCGTCACGGCCGGGCAGGAGCGCCGCCGCCTCGCGAAGGCCCCGCTCGCTCCCGCCTGGAGCACGCCCCGGCCATCACGGCCCCTCCGCGAGCCGCGCCGTTTCCCCGCCCCGAGCGCTTCTCGCTCTTCTCACCGCGGCGATCTCTTCGGCCGAGCACTCCAGCAAGCTCTTGTCAATGGCCTGCACCTCCGCCTCCAGCTCCGCCGCCATCTTCGACCCGCCCCGACCCGCGCCGCCGCCACGGAAGCGACACCCGGAACCGGACCGGCGGCCGCTCCGCCAGGGAACCCACTTCCGCTCCGTGCGTCGCCGCGCCGCGGGGCTTCTGGGAGCTGTAGTCTTCCCGCCGCCTGCCGCCAGCCCGCCCGTCTCCTAGGAGACGGAGCCTGGGGCCGAGTCCTGGCAGGCAGGGCGGGACGGAGCTCACCACGAAAAGAGACGCCAATCTCTAAGGGCCGTGAGCGGCCTACGGCTATAAGAGCAGCGTGAGCAGGTTCTAACCTGCAGAACCCATCCATGCCGTTCACTGGGGCAGCGTCTGAGGGTGCTGTGCACCCCCCAAGCGGCAGTGCTGCAAAAAGAAATCAGCACAGACAAAAACAACAAACATCCGCCACAAGCCGATTTAATTTTAGTTAATAAGCGTCCCTGCTTCTTACAAACCTGTAGTGCCACTGTTGTGCCCACGGGTCTGTCTGAGTGCTGGCTGTAACTACAGCCCACAGACGTGCCTGACACTGCACACGCAACGCTGGAGTGAAGCATCTGTTTCCCTGTCACAAACTTCTGTGTGGACCTAAGAGTTGTTCACAAGCTGCTTCCATCCAGCAGTGGCCATAAACGTGTGCTGGAACCAACACCAACAATCATTTGAGTTGGAGATGATTCCTCAAGGTCATCCAGCCCAACACCCCTGCCCTGAACAGGGATACCTGAAGCAGATTAGGGTGCTCAGAGTCCCCCCAGCCTGACCTTGAATGTCTCCAGGGTTGGGGCGTCCACCACCTCTCTAGGCAACCTGTTCCCGTGCCTCATCACCCTTCTCTCTGCTCCTCTGAATGTACACAATGCACAAGAGGTGAATAAACAGACAGGAGAGAGAAATACAGAGGTATAATTATCTGAAGTACTAGCTGGAGATGGCCAGCTAGTAGAGATGTTGTCATTGCCAAATGGGTCTAATTTACAATAAAACTATAATAAAACTATACATTAAAAGTGAGTTCCAGTTAGCACCTTATATTCCCTAACAATTTTTAGACATTCTCATAGTGCATGTTCAGAGTTGGTTTTTCACTTTCATGTCTCACTTCATTCTTATTCCTTCCCCCATGCTCCTCTCAACCAATAATTTAAATATCGAGTCACCCGATAGAGGTACGTTATCTCCTTATCTGTCCAAACAGTGACGAATGCATCTACAGCTATATATTAATAAAAGAAAGAAGGTGGGCTGCATGCCATTGCCTGGCTCCTCCTGAACAGATTTAATGCTCTTTGCATCAGGGGGCAGCAGTGCACGCTCACACATTGCTCAGACTATGTAAGCACTTATTTTTCAAATCTCAGGGGTTTTAAAATTGTCACATTTACTTATATACTCTGTTTGGGAGTTCTGATGACTTTTAAGATGGAGGGAATATATACAGCTGAAAAAACTGATGGCAAGAACTGAGAAAAAAAAGATGCTTTTAGCCAGTGCCATGAGAAAATTATAGGAAGATTTAGAATATTAATTGTATTTAGAATATTAATTTAACCTTCTAACATTCTAGGAATAAGCTTAATTTCCTTTTATCTGATTGTACCCTTACTATGTGCAGAGTACATCTTCCTACTGTATTTCTTTTTAAATTGCTTGACACTTCTTGAATGATTGTTCTTAGAATGCAGAAAATAATTATCTATTCCTCAGAAGATCGGCAAAGCCCACACTGCTTCTTATTCATGTGCTGTTGATGCCTAAGGAATACAGAAGATGACACATCTTTGCAAGAAGGCAGAAGGTGAAAGAAAGCTGTGATTTAATGGTTTCTCCTGCAAGTTGTGTAGAAAATGCCAGGAAAATCCTGGAGTTTAGTAATGTGAAAGGCAACTTATTTTGCCAGAAAGGTGTGAGGCCCAAACAGAAAGTGGACTGTAAAGGCATTATTTCAATATGATTATAACAGCTAATATTCTAGATAGAATATTTCGTAACTTTTTGTCCCCGTCATTAACTTCATAATAGAAGTTATTATTCAAATTCAAGAACAATAGTTAAAGCCGAGGACACATACCACCTCTATCTTCTGCCAAAAAGCCTAACTCATCTCAGGTCTATTATGAGATAGAAATTGAAGAAAATAAATCTATAGAATGTAATCTTTCAGCCAGGATAATATTAAATCTTCAGAGCATTTTCCTGCTCCAGCTGGTATGTCTCTGTGTTTCACCTTGCTCCCAACATATAACATAGTTCACACAATGCAATAGGTGATGGTTGTGAAAGATGAAGGTATCGTCTGTCTCTTTTTCATCTTCAGCCTGTTTAAGCATCTGCTTGCCTTTACCACAAATAATAAATAAACAAGCAAACCAACAAGTCAAACCAAATCAATCAACCAAAGGGAAAAAAAAAAAAATGCACAAATCAGAATTTGAATGTCACTTTGTCTGGGGCCAATTCCTTCAGTTAGGTCCCATTATTTGTAATAAATGCTGTATCCATTAAAGACAATGTAAATAGGCATAACTGAATGAGCATTAATCATGGCAGTGGGGACTGGTGGTTCCTAACTAAAAACTGTTTAAGAGCTACTCAGGAAACAGGATTTTACACACTAGAGGTGTGGAAGAAGACCACCTCTTGCCATAAATGCAAGAGAAGCTACCAGCAGCAGCCAAACTGATGTCTAGCTATTTTGAAGAGCCTGCAGTACACCATGCTCCAAAGAAGTGCTCTGGTTACAGAAACAGGCTTCTTGGCTAAATACTGCTGGTACGTGTTCATCTTTAGGGTCAGTTGGAGGGTCCTTCACAAGGTTTGAACATAGGAATAGATGAAATCATAAGATAAAGGGATACTGGAGAAATTTAAATTATCTGACTTGCTGTCACATTCACTGAAATGCAGTTGGTTAAACATAACTGTATCAGTTTGAATGCAAATATAAAACTATTGCTTATCTAGACTGCAGGGACAGATGTTTCCCCGCAAACTTAAACAAAATAGTATTTATTTTTCCCCACATCAAAGGGGTCTTCTGGCAATTATTAGGAAGGGTCCCGAGAGGGTTCAGAAATGTGTTCTGTTCACTGTGAAAGGTCCTCCTTCTGGTACAATTCTTTTTCAAAAAACAAGACAATTTAAAAACATTTATGTCTGTATGTACAAAGTTTATCTGTTAAACAAAATGATCAGCATTTTGCTGCATAAGTTTGATACTACATATCTACATCTAACACTACAACCTTGCAAAAACATTTTTCTCCTAAATCTTTCCTAAGCCAGCTATCATTTTTACCAAATAAAGTATGTATCTAAGATTCAGGTATTTGTAATAAAAGTAATTTTGATAGGACAGTTTACCTACCAGACAACCAAACTAGTGATTTTTACACTGGAAATGTGATTTTTTAAGCCATTATTATTATCATTCCATTCCTTCCTCTTCAGTGCTGGATGAGGTAGGTTTGTAGTCACCATCTCCTACATTGTCTTCAGATAAATTCAGATAGTAATTCTTTCATTTCTGTACTGCTGATTCCAATGACAAATTATGCTGACCAGAATAGAATTTTGCCTGTGATAATGTTAATTAAAAGATGAATTCTGAATGAGGTGAACAATGACACCCAGTACTTGGTAGATTGATAAGACATAGTTCACTAAGCAAGACATTATTCAGAACAAAAGAGCACACAGTAATCTGCAAACACAGGTTATTTTAAGAATTTGCTTCAAAATTAGAGTATTAAAAATACTATCTGGCAAACTGCAGGCAATGCTTTGTTCTTTTGCAGCTATAATGCTAGAGTATCAGCTCTTTTAGTCACAAATCAGAATCAGCTTATTTATTTTCCCTTCTTTGTCTTTGCGTGATCTTAGAATTACAGGCATATATAGTTTACACATGAAAAAGGTTTAAAAAATGTCAAAACCAGAGTATGTAGCATAGTAGCAGTGAAAAGAAGACACAGAGGAAAGCATAAAGATACTGTGTCCATCTTCCCCCTGTGCAAGTCTAGCAAAGGCAGTTACATAACTGATTTTTATTGCATTAGGCAACAGCAATATTGCTAGGCAAAATGATGTGAAGAATGGGAAAGCTTTCTCCACAGTGAAAATGAAGAAAAAAGACAGCGAAAAGGTTTTCACTTAACATCCAGTAAAAGGGTAGGGCAAGAGGGTGTGCATCTTCATTAATGTAGCATGTCAGAATGACAACATGATTTATTCTTGTCACGCAGTGTCTTAGAAAAAATACACTGCAAATTCAATCCATGATAATTTTGCTGCTTTCTGCAGTGTAATGTGTCAACTGTATAGAATTCAAGCTGGTGAGTTAAAATGCCAGCCTCTGAAGGAGAGAGGTTTCAGGGGAGTGAAGATAGTGGTTAATTAATAAGTTACACACGGGGGGGAAATTAACACAATAGTGAAGGAAGAAATACACACACGCACACACGTGCACACACACACCAGAATGTGCCTCATCTCACTTGTTTTCACTGTAAATTCAGAATGCTGCTAGTGTGAATTTAGATATATCAGTAACACAAACAGCCCCCAAGCTTGTGCTAAGAGCCTGTGTTTGTGGCTCACTGGTAGTCAACTTTGACACGTAGGAAGATGCAAGTACCACTTGAAATTTTTGCTGTAGCTAACGCCCTTTCCCAAGCTTATTATCTGACTCCTGTTAACATGCAGGCTTATGTAGCAACCTCCTCCCTAGTCAACCTTTCTTTCGTAGGGTCTACCTGTTTTTCAATCCTGAACAGACTCAATTATTCTTGAGCTTCTACCAACTGTGTTGCAGCAAGTGATTAAGTTGTAGGAAGCAGACTGTAGCCACCTGCATGGAGCGTAACTGTGTGCTGTGCTCCTTGGGAGCAGACATAAAATCTCTGTATTTAAGAGAGCAGTCGTGATTTTAGTGTCAGCTGCCAGGCAAGGAAGTGCATTGCGAAGCTGAGACTTCAATCTGTACCAATAGGTACAGGATGCAGTGAGGTAGGTGGGCCAGAAGAGAGGAGATGAGGATTAAGCGCAGGCTATAAGAGCCCAAGTGCTGCCCACTTCCTCACCAGAAGAGGAGCTTCGCGACCACTCCGGTGACTTCCCGGCAAGACTTAGCCTTGAGCTGAAGCTCGGTCTTGCTTTTCCTCGCTGCAGCACTAGGTGGCAATGCACTGCACAGGCAGTGCAGAAGTCCTCTTCTGCAGCTTCCACTCCAAGCCCTGCCGGCTCCCACTCGCTCCAGTCTGCAACCGGAAGGGTGTGGGCGGTGGGGATGGAGGAGCAGTCCGACTTCACTTTTTGTTTTCTTCTCAAATCAGGCTTTAACTGTTTAGTGACTGCTCCTAGGAAAATTCAAGGCATTTTTGGAACGAGGCAGTTGTTAGAAGTGTGCTGTGAAATTCCTTGAAGTAGCAGGAAGGGTCTTGGGCATGAGGAAAGGATGACAAGGGAGAGAAGCAGGCCTGGCCAAGGTATGGGCGACAAGCAGAGGTCCTCTGGGAGAAGAAAGTAGACCATTTTTCTCCTCCTCTCACAAGGCTCTAAACCCCCGCACTTTGGAGGAGCTGCTTGGTGTCAGGAAGAGCTGGACTCTGGGAGGGTGACCTGCAATGACACTGCTAGCTCTCAACAGATGTAGATGCGAACTGATACCCAGCTGCTGGGGGAAGAGTCCTTGGCTCAGGCTGAACTGTGCTCTTGTTCAGTTACGTGGTGGATACAGAGAAAATGGGAGCATTAAGCTCATGAACAAAGACAGAGGGGATGAAAGATTTATCTGGGAGTATGAAAAAGCTTTGAACAAGTGAACTAACTCTTCATTTTTTTCCCTTCATTTGCACAACGGAGCAATTTTAAATTAGAACAGGTTGTAACAGATTTAATTTAGATCACCATGGTGCTTAGTGTAATGCTACAGCATTTTCTAGGGTTTTTTTTTTTTTTTCCCTGATTTTTAAGGGCTAAACAGTTTTTAAATTGTGAATTTTACAGAATGCATAGCTCCTTGATGGTCCTAACTAAGCAGATTTTTTTTTTACTGCAACATGACTAATTTTGTTAGATAAAACTACTAAAATACAACTGAAGGTAGAAATAAAAAGCATATAATTGCTGTACATCCATGATTTACCCTTCAGAGACGCATTTAATACTGTCTCCAGCAGAACAGCTTCATCCATTTTCCAAACATTCATTTGTTTATTTCAAGATTAGCCTCAGTTATAAACAGACATTAAATCACCTCCAAGCCCTAATACATTGTAATGAAGTATTGTAAACCATGTAGTATGTTGGTTTAAACAATGTAATCAAAAAGCAACCAAACCATTCTCTCCTCCTCCTGATGCCTCCCTGACTTGCGCTGCCTGCTCAAAGAAAACTTCTTTTGAGTTTGTAAATGTCAAGGTCAATCGGAGGTCAAGTTTGTGCTTTTGAGCGGTGGTTCCTTTCAGGTTATTGGCTTTGTTTTATTACTGAAAGGAGACATCCATTTTGGCATATAGAGCAAAGAAGTCATGTAATCCTATTAAACACAAAACCAATGTCTACAAATAATGGGGAGGGGCTGACAGTCGCACAAAAGCCCCCTTTTTCTGCTCACAGCTAAGCCCGCACCAAGTAATTAATGGTCTTTCTATGAGCCTGTCTGCAATGGGAAAACTGCCTAAGCTGCTCTCTTAAGTGCTCACCCGAAGATGGCCACAAGAATTGCTGGTGGGCGAGCTGGCAGCAGCATGGAACCGCACGGATGGGAGATGGGCAAAACCCTAGGCAGAGGGTCCCTGAGAGGAAAGAGCGAAGCTGGAGGAGGGAAGCATCTGCAGAGAGTTAAGGATAAAGGGAGGCACTCGAGGTTATTAGAAAATCAACTCACTTTTTTGGCAGCAGAGGGGAAAAGGGGAAAGCCAGGGTTACAGCACACAAGTGAAGATGTAACTGGATCATGATGTACCGGGCACAAAATCTGAGGCATAAAAAATTAACTATGAATATGTCACCAATTTCCTTAAGAAGAATTAGGAAAGGGAAGAAGAAAAAATCAGAGGTTAAAAAATAGCGAAGAAAATGTGGGGTGATCTAAAGAAAACTGTCTTCACAGTGGTCCTCTCAGCAAGGGAAAAGCTGAGGATTTTTGTGTTTGGTTAATGACAAACAGACATAAACAAGGGGCTTGTGATGCCATCAGCTCTACTTGCTGTTTCTTTGAGGGCGGTCAGTTGCGGCGCGTGAAAGCTACCGAGGCTGTGCAAAACCCAATTTTCATAAACAGCACTCACAAAATTGTTTTCCCATCCCTCAGACAAACATATATATGTTATCGCAGCCTTAAAATCTGTTTGCTGGTGAGGCAAGACGTTGCCATCCTAAAGCATATGCAACATGCAAACCGACAAGATCTATCACTAATAAAAAGAGATGAGCCGATTGAGAGCGCAGATAGCAATCGCAGATAAGATGAAGAACTGCATGAAACACAGGCAGAAGCCACAGAAATGAACACCAAACCAGACATACAATTGAATATGATAAACATTACAGAAGTGGGAATGGGAAGCAAAGAAACCTACATTATCCAGATTGTGAAACAAGCCTTGCAGAAAGCCAGGCAGTAAAAGTTTCCAGCCTATCATATTGCAAGGTCAGATAGACAACAAAAATGCTTGGAGTTCAAGTGTGGAACAGGTCCAAGATCTTCAGATAGCTTGTAATAGCAAGGGAAAAACACTGGCCCATCTCTAGCAGGGACCTCCACGCAGGGCCGACCACTAAACACAGGCTCCAGAGGTTTCAGCAGATGCTTCAAGAACGGCCTCTGACATTGCAGTCTTAGAAGGAGTCTGGAACAGGCCTCACTCTACCCTGTACTCACTCCTTGGGCTGATCATATTTTAAGAAGGCAGTAGGTTCAGAATGAATCACTGGGGCTGATTTATTTTTTTTCTTTTCACACTCCTTTCTTCCCAGCACATCATTCAAGCAGTGCGAAGAAAGTGAAATACACCCACAGCTGCCCATCGGGGGATTTCCAGGAGATAGAACTAGCTGCTTTGCCCCTCCCTGCGCTGCCAAAGACTTATCAATGTCTCAATCTCCAGCTATCACTAGCTCCAATATTATTCAGCGGCGCCGGTCTCAAAACAGAAAGTCAGGGGGCTGTACCTGTACTTCTGAGGGACTTGGAGGAGATATTTGCACAATGACAGGACACAGATGTTATAAAACAGAACCAGAAAAACAGCGATGTATCTCTTGCCGTTGCTAAAACTTTTGAATACAGAGAAATGGATTATGCAGACCAACTTATCATCAGGAAAATTCCCCACTTTAGTGACATGGGAGAGAATCTTTCTTTTCCCCCTCTGAAAACAGTCTTGCTCCCAGTTTGCACCATTAGTTCCCTTTGCAATGGGAAATGACAGTCTGAGATGTTTTGTTTCACAAACTGAAATTCACCCTAAACTTTTGAATTTGGAGCACAGCACAGAGATTGTTTTGAGGAACTTCTGCTTTGTTTCCCAACATCCATACTTATTTGGAGAGTCACCAGCCATTTGAATAGGATGGAGGCAGTTTCTTCATAGTAAGAAGCAAAATTTGCCCATCAGGAAACACATACAGTAAGGCTCTCCATGTTTATTTACCATATCCTGCCAGCAAAAATTCCACAGCTATAGAACAAATTGCTCTTCCTCGATTACTAATGTTAGCCTGCTCTGCAAGGCTCTCTCCTCTCTGCATCCATACAGTAACTCCATTGCATTTCTGTTTGGCAGTGCAGAACTCAGCTCCTCAAATGCTTCAGGGCAACCAATCAAAAACAGTGACACAGAAATGTAAATGTTCTTATTCTCTACTGAAAGTGTATTTCCATCACTTTAAAAATATATGAACAAATACTGCTTATTTCAATTTGAGGTATAGTACCCTACATCTGAACAAATACTGCTTATTTCAATTTGAGGTACAGTACCCTATGTCACTATCTACAAACACACATATTGTATATACACTAGATATACAGTTATAGTCTAGACTTGTTAGTTAACAGTGTTTATTTTTTAAATCATGACATTCGCATCCTAACATATCTACCCATGGTCACATATGTCAGAAATAAATAAGCAAGAAGCAGTGGGAGCTAGAAGTAACCAGTAAATACGACAGTCACAGTCTAGTCTAAAAATTCAGGTTACAGTTCTGAATGGGAAAGTCCAGAGAAGAACATGTGGATGGCTGTTTTCTTTTAAACTCTCACAATGAAACAGACATAGAGGATATTCAGATCTGCATAAAATCAGCAAAATAACGCACTTCCATGCTGAGGAATAGGAAAGCAGAGAAAATAATGATATAATTACAACGATAGTTCTGATTAGATGCTCTTTCCATACGATATATGGTGTGCTATTTACAGCGTTGTATCCACTTACAAAGAACAAGATCCTGAAACAATAACACTTTTGTGGCTGGACTGACATTCACTATACACACTGGAAAACTTTAATACTGATCTCTGCTGTCAGTTGTGGACATGGATGTGTTACACATTGTGATAGGGAAACACACTGACTTAATCATGTCTGTATTATCCTTCTGTTACAGAAAATTACCTAGATTAACTGTAACTTAAAGTTAAGATGCCAGGCTTTCTTCTGCTCCCATCACTCACCTTTTCCATGACTGCTTACTTTTTATCTTTAAAAAATCTTTGCATACAATCAGATTAGTTTTTCCTCCTCATACTCAGAAAGTATTTCTCCCATCCAAAAAACACCTTATAAATAAACACAGCTCTGTGCAATAAGCCATACTCAAGCCTTTTCCTGTTTTTGTCGGTTTAATTCCATGACAGGAATTTAAAGCCAAGCGAGCGCAGTTCACAAGGACTAGTGGGGGGACTCAGCTGAAGTCAGAGGAGATTCAACTTTAAATCTGCAACTGCATTTCTCTGGATTTCAAGTTGTCAGGACCTCCGTTCAGACTGTTTCCCACCGTAACTGAATAGAATCTTTGTCTGCACAAGCGACTTTGTATTTCTTTCTAGCAGAAGGGCATTTAGATGTGTTGCTTCGCGCAGCAGTTCTCAACTCCTACCACCAGGAGGGCACGCAAAGCCAGGAGGATAAAACTACTTCTTGCAAGTTAGTCAAAGCTCCACGCACCACGAGTTTTGTGGCGTGCAGCAACAGAACAAGCAGCAACAGGCAGAAACTGGAACACAGGAAGTTCCATACTAACACAAGGAAGAACTTCTTTACTGCCAGAGTGAAGGTGCACTGGAACAGGCTGTCCAGGTTGTGGACTCTCCTTCTCTGGAGATACTCAGGACCCACCTGGACACCTACCTGTGCTGTAGGTCTGCTTTGGCAGGTGGGTTGGACTTAATGATCTCCAGAGGCCTCTTCCAACTCCTATGATTCTGTGAGTTGGACATATAGCTGTAAGAAGACTTAGAAGACTTTGTTTCTTGCTTTACCTCAGGAACTAGTTTCCAAGGTGATGCTGGACTGCTTCTGTTCCCCATTTTATCCATTTGAAAAATGGGGAGAGCATTATTGGGCCCGTGATTCCAAGACCCTCTCAGATCTACTGATACAAAAAACCGTAACAGGGTGAGCAGACTTTAATATGGTTCAAACCACAAAACCAACTTAAAATCTGGAAATTATATATAAAAAAATCAGTTGTGTTATTTTTATGAAGATAAATGAGTTTTATGTGTTTATGCAATCATAATGTATAAACTTACATAATGTATACAGTATGTATACGTCATAAACATTTGTAAATGTGTAAATACATATGGTTGTGCATTTTATAAAAGAAAACATCTCCTTTTCTCCTGTGTGTGAAAAGCCACACAGACATGAGTGTTACTCCCTGAGATGTCGCCTGCAGCGTGGTCCATGTCACTACACCTTGTGCACACACGTGCATGCTTACAATATTCCTGACGGGATGTTCAAATACGGCACAGCAAATAAAACAAAATGTTCCCTTTAAAACTCCCAATGCCTCTATCTCGTGTTCCTCCCTACAGCTCTCACGCGCTTGCAAAACGGTAATAAAGTCACTGAAAAAAAATCTCTGACTCAGCACGATTTCTAATTTGCATATCTGCTGCTTCTTTACCAAAACATGCCAAGGCACCCTTTGGGCCTTGCTTTGTTTCAGAGAATCCCTGCAAACAGCTGAATCTAGAGACAGAAGGTTTAAGGTTGGGGTCCCACTGAAAGTAGCTCCATGCCCCAGCTGCCCTATTCCACAGTGCCCTTGTCACCTAGAGCCAGCTCAAAGCTCCTGGAGGAGCAGCAGAGCAATGTACTCATATGCAAACTATGCTGAGACATGGTAAAAACCCTGTGAAGTGTAAGGCAAGAGAAAGTGCAAGGCAAGAGGTATCTGTGGACTTACAGAGCCAACTGTGGTGCACACAAAGGGGGCTGTAGTCACAAGTGTGTGTGCGTGTGTGTGTGTGGGGGGGAGTTGCCTTTAATTCCTGCTTTTCTTAAAAATAAAACTTCTCTCTACCAAGATGGTGGCTCCCTGCTTGGGCTGACCTTGTTATGGAGCATCTTATCTGCTGGATAAGACGGCAGCTGTGGTTGCATGCCGATTAAAGGCAATTTAACCCAGCACTGCTGCAAATCCCACTTCTGGGCGCTCACTGCTTGTTTGTCTGATTCAGCAAGGCGGTTCAGGAGAAATCGTATGGGCCTCCTGCCAGCACTGGGCGTAAATCTGGCTCACCAGGGGGAGCAAGGAGTAGTGACAGTGGTGCCAGCCAGAGGCAAAGCCATGCGCTGGAGAGTAACTTGTGGCAAGGTAGTGTGGTTCCAGATGGCACACCCGCCAGAAAGAGCTTCTGTAAGTTTAAATGACCACTTTTTCCCAACTTGCAATAGACATCATAAGAAGTGGTAACAAAGAGTTGTTCTCTGAAAGCTCTCAATGCCCTCTGCATCCCGCAGAGCAAAGCAGCAATGGAGGAAGACTGCACTTCAGCACCCACATAGGCAAGAAAGACAGAGACAGAAGAGGGGCTGCAAGCATCACACTTGTTGATTTCTGAGAAAAAGCACTGCCGACCATCATTTGTTTTTACTGTATTTAATTATACTGGATTCTGTGCCTTCTTCCCTTTGGATGCACAGCAGATGTGATCACAGAAAATACATAATCAGTGTTCTAAACTGTTCTTACCCTGTTAGTGTCGCTTCTGGGGGGCCCTGGTGTTTCTCACTTGTAACAGGAAAAAGACAAGGTAAATGACTGACTAAATCCATTCAGACAATTCCAAACTGATTTTAAAGAGAAAAAACAAAGCAAAACAGCAAAGTCATGCTGGAAAACTGACAAGTCAAAATGAATGCTCAGATTCAAGCATTTAGCCGTGAGAGAACTGATAATTAAACCAAAACAACTGTTGGTGGGGGGCAATCTTTTCTTGAAATCTCCACATCGGCTATTTTTGGGGGAAAATTAACACAGCAAGTTCTAATCTTAGTTAGGAACGCCACCGCTCACATTATGTTGGATGTCAGATTCTGAGACCACACTTCCTTTTAGCATTGAATTCTGTGCCAGTATGCTAAGTGGCCCAAAATTCCAGGTCAAAACAAACCTAAACCTAACATTAGTTTTGTCCAACCAACTTGGTACTTAAGCTCTAATCGATTTGTTTATTTTTTAAGATAATGCCAGCAATTCAAAATTCAGCTTGGAAGCAGTCATTCAAAACTGAGGATCTGGGTGGACAGTCATACTTTGGCTGCTGTGCCTCTGACCAGTGACACTCATGCAGATGTGATTCACCAGGGAGCCCTAAGGGATGTATTTTCACTGCTCCTGTTGCTGAACAAGGATTGGTTGCTTCTACCACAACCACGCTCCATTTTCTTTAGTGCAGCCTTTCTTGGAAAGCCCACAAATTCAAGGCAAAGCCTACTAATAAAACTGGAGGCATTTGGGAACATAATGACACAGCAATCCTGTATTATAGAGGAATTAACCAGAAGGATGATCAGAGACCTCTGTTGCTTCCCAACTTCTGTATTTCCTTCATTTCTGAACCAGCCCTGCTTAGTAAAATTCATTAATCTCTGACAAAAATCTGACAGAGCGATAGCAGTTACCATAAGACATTTGCTGCTTCTCTGTTGTTTGTAAGCAGTGGGAGGTTTCGGGAGACAGCCGAGCTGCCCTGACAGCTCGCTGCAGCAAGTGACTGTCCCAGTCTTCCCAGCCAGCTCTGTCTGTGCATCCTGCAGCTCCAGCCCCCGCTGACCACAGAGCCCAAAAGAGGGAACAGCCGTCTGGTTTGGGGAGCTGGACCTGCTCATCATGGTCAGGCAGGGAAGAGTGAGCAGATCCCCCTCTCGGGCTGGAGACAGGCTGGCAGCGGGTGCTCGGCCAGCACACACATACTTGCTAGTTACCACGGCCAAAATGCTGTTAAGCAAAACCATGACAAGTTTGTAGAGTTCTTCTGAGGTTTAATACTGGAAATAGGAATACGATTTGTTTTTCGAAACCGGGAAGCTCGGTCTTCAAATCTTCAAAGATCAGAAGAAGGATCAGGAAAACTGAGAACATCAATTAGGGCTCTGTGCTTTTGATGAAGACCAATTCACAAACTGCAGGATAAGTACGATGAATGTGGAATAGCTAGAGCCAGCCCACACATTTTTCTTGAAATATTGTCCAAAGCGAATAACCTACTTGCCTTCATTCAGAAATTCTGTGTATGCACTTGTTATGGCAGAGCAACGCAGGTCGAGCTCGCAGCACATCATGCGGCAGTCTGATAATGACCCTCTGTTCAAATTTAAGTCATACCACACGTTTGCTTTTGCTTTGAGAATTGCAACTCAAGCCAGCAAGCTTTAGGTAAATGAAGTACCACCTCAGCAACCCAATGCGGATCTGTTCGCATCGATCAGTTGAACAAGTTGAGATGCTGAGAGAAAGCTATACCGGCTTCTTTTCAGAAGTCAATTTGGAAATGGCAAGCAATATGGGCTATTCTGGGCTTCAGACTAGACACAAAAAACAAACAGAGGCAAGGCACACGTCGAGCTGTGGTTTTAATTCTATTTTCAACATAGTTTATGTGACTTGGGACTCCAGCGAGCAAACAAGCCATCCATTGAATCCAAAACTCAGCGTAGATTCTGCACAGCTCAGCACGGCGAAGTTACAGTATCTGAATGCGATTTTTCACTTATGTAAAAATAAAATTAGAAAATGACTGGCTGGCTGGGGAAGGAAAATGAGACCTCTCTCTTGACATCTTAAACAGCAGAGACCTTTGCATGGGGTGCAGAGGAGCTAACAGCCAGTGGGTGATATCATGCTTTCTCAGTCTGTTCTAATCTGCACCGTAAATCAAAACAATCTCATAAAAGGTTAAATTATCAAGAACAGTGGCCCAATGGAAGTGTCATGCAACCAGGAAACCAGGATGGCCATAAAAACGAAACGAGGCTGCTGGTAACCATTACAACGTCAGGCTGAAACAGAGACGCTAACACGCCACAGCCCTATTTCTGTTGCAGCCATAACCAGGGAGAGTTTTGTCTTTTTTCTTCTTCCTTCTCTTCTGAAGGCAGAAGTAGGCCCTCACCACCCCGTTTCGGTTTCTCTCTCCCCAGCCATGGTTTCTCACAGTAACTCCCTGAGCTCATACGGAGCGCCGCAGGAGCCGCGCGCACCGCGTCTCCGTCCTCGAGATGCGAAATCCTTCCCCGCAAGGGAACGTTTTGGTGCAATGTAACGTACATCCCCAGCTCAGGGGAGGCAGGGCCGGGAAGGAACGCCACCAGAACCCTTCTGCAGAATTAACAGGGAAAGAAAGGGACAGCCTAAGACTAGCGGCGGCCAAAACCAAGCGACCAGAGCGGCAACTTTCCACGGGGCTCGCTATGCGAGAGCGTGAACTTCCCGGTTAACCCTCGGGCTGCCCGGAGCCGACCGGCCCCCTGACAGAGCCCTGCACAACTTTCCCCTCCCGGCGCCGCCGCTCCCCCCCGCCTCTTCGGCCTCGGCTTCCCCGGGCGGCGGGACCCCATCCTCCAGCCGCCGCCTCCCGCAGCGCCGCGGAGGAGGGACGGCGGTGCCGCCGGCCGGGCGGGAGCCGGCCCCGGCCCCTCCGCCCTGCGGCACGCGGCGCCGGGAGCCCGCGGCCGTTGACAGCTCTCCGCCGGTCGCCCCGGCACCTGCGCCGAGAGGAGGGGCCGCCGGGCGGAGGGGGGGGGGGGGAAGGGGGGCCGCGGCGCGGCGGAGCGGGCGGAGCGGGCCCCGGGGGCGGCGGGCGCCCCTCGCCCTCGCCCCGCCGCGGGGCCGGGCGGCCGCGGCCGCGGCGCCGCCGACACCTTACTTCCTGCTTCGCTACCCAGGGCCAGACCCATCGCGGCGGAGGGATCCCGTCGCCTCCAGCTGCCTCCTCCCCCTTCTGCTTCTGCTTTTTTTTTTTTTTTTTTTTCCCTTTCCCTCCTCTCCTCGCTCTTTTGCGAGAAAATAATTTGACAGCGATTTGCTGACAGCGGGATTTCGCGCATCACGGGCGAGGGAAGGGCGGCGCGGCCGGAGCCGCCGCGGGAGGCCGTGCCGGAGGTAAGCGGCCGCTCCGCAGCCTCCCCGCGGGGCGCGGACCCGCCATGTGCCGGGCGGGCGGGGGCCGGGGCGGGTGCTGGCGGCGGGGCCGGGCCGGGCCGTGCGGGCCGGGGGAGTTGCGTTTCCTGGCGGAGCGATATTTGTTTACGGGCTGCGCCGTAAGTCAAGTAGGACCCGGCCCCGGCAGCGCGGGGATCAATTAATAGTGCGGTCGCAAGCGCGGCGCTCAAAAGAGAGAAAAATCACAGCCCCTCGTGCCGGCCCCCGTGCACTTGTTGCAGACTTGGCGCCAGGTAGGGCAGCGCTTCGCAAGTTTCATTTTTGCATGAGCTGGGGCTTCGCTTGCAAAATTAAAAAAAAAAAAAAAAAAAAAAAAAAAAGTTTGCAGTTGACTTTCGGTCCGCAGCGCCGAGGCCCTGCCCGCAGCCGCCTCATCCTCCTCCTCCCCGCGGGGCCGCGGCGGGGGCTGCCCGGCCCCTACCTGCCTGCTGCGGCGGGCTGCTGCGGGCGGGGCCGGCGGGAGAGCCGCGCGGGGCGGCGGGAGGAGGGAGGGAGGGAGGGAGGGGAGGGAGGGAGGCGCGGGGCGGCCGCGAGGAAGTTGTCAAGGCGCGGGGCCGGGCGGGGTGTGCGTGTCCCCGCGCCGCCGGGGGGGACCCACGCGCGTCCCCGCGCGATGTGTCGGCATCCGACGGGTCACGGTGCGGAGGTGCCTCGCGGGAAAGAGGAATGAGTTCTGCTCTCCCCCTTGAATGGGAAAGTGCTGGAGTGCGGGAGGGCTGGGTTTTGTGCGCCGTCACAGTGCGGGGTAATGACCGAAAGCTGCCAGCCAGATGCTTAAGTACCGGAGGGATGATTTGCAAGTGAAATGAACTGGCAGTTCACCAGTCAGTAAGTGGATAATGCCTACTCATCCTCTGCCGGCTCCTCAGATCGGTTTCGTTGCCCGCCGCCCAGCCTGGAATAGCCGGGGTGTGAAAGTTGGTGGTGCCGATGCGCTCACCCAGCAGCATCCGACCTCTCGCCGTGTCCCGGCACGGACCGAGTCCGGTGATGCTGTTCGTAGGTCTTTACAGTCTAATCTAATAGCAGTGAAATAGATACAGTGACACATAGCCGAACTATTTATGGAAAACGCTACAAAGCACTTAGTTGTGTGTTAAGCAGGTAATCACAAGGGTGAAGTTTTGTATCTCTGACAGCTGTAATTCTGCTGTGTGTGCTTCAGAGAGCCCTCTGGGCCAGCTTGGGCCTTGCCCCTGCAGGCACCATGCTGGGACTGCCTCCTTCCTTGGCTGGAGGGTGTGCTGTCACTGCTACATTCCTCGTAAGCCCATTTCACTTTGTCACCGGTTGTGGGGATGTGGCGTGTTCTGGTATGTTCTCAGGCACGGGGTCTGAGTTTGTGGTGGTGCTGTGTGAAGCCAGGGGTTGGACTCGGTGATCCTTGTGGATCCCTTCCAGCTCCGGATATTCTGTGATTCATTGTTACCTGCTTTTCTGAGCCTTGTCCGAGGTTGGAATTTAAACATCCCACGTGCTGCTTCATCAACACTCCACGTATGTGTATATAGTGTGGAAGTTAACCCGTGGCTTTGTAATTCGTAAACGAAGGTCATGCCAAATGGACTGTTAAGTTAGAATTTAGATAAGCGAGTTTTTCACATGAAGAAAGCATGTCGTGCATTTTTCTTCTGTAGCTGATAATCTCATGTACTTTGGAAAAAGGAAAGGCTCCTACATGCTGCACTCCAAGGTTTTGTTAAAAATAAATACTTTTATGATCCTTTCCACTGCAGCTGATAAGTAGATCAAGTTTCTGAAGTTGGGAGACTCCAGCAAGGGGCTGAGCAGCATTATGAGGGCGGCAGTCAAACGAGCATGTCTAAAAAGCCAAAGAAGCTCAAATATGAGTAGTTCAACTTGAATGGCAGAGCAAATCACGTGGACTTCACTGTGGAAGGCAGCCTGGGCACAGTCTCTGGGCTCAGCCTGTAGGTACAGTGATAAGGGCAGCACTCAGCAGCCCTGTCATTGATGTATGCCCTGCCCTGGGCACAGTGGGGCCAGGTAACGTCCAGTGAGTAAGCGTAGCGTGAGTAACCTCGCTATCTTACACTGACTCATGTTTGGAAGCTGAAAAAACTCTATGCGTTACCCACTTTGTGGCGCTGGCCTCCGCTGATCACATGCTTCTGATTTGGGTTTAGGACCATAGAGCAAGCAGTTCTTTGAGGTTACTTTGCTTTTGGGCAGCACTCAACAGGGCTGGGTGGGAAGGGGGAGTTCCTAGGTTTTAAGCTCAGAATTCCATTGTGTGTGCTTCTTCAGGCCATTTCCAGGGATATAGGGAGGTTTGCTGTTGTAAACTGGGATTGTAATTTAGCATCTGGTAGTGTGAGAAAAGTACTACAAAAAAAAAACCAGTCATGTCATGTACCACAGGTTTCCTAAAGCAGTGAGATAATATTCTACTGAGACTATTTTAAACTCTTTTAGTAATTTTTGGTTTGTTCCAATCTAGCAGGGATTATATGTCTCTAAGAAAGTTGTTTGGTGAAGGTCTTCCTCCCCTTTCTCAATTCTGTAAGGACGGTGGCGAGCTGAGTGAGAGTGGCCCTGGAATCTCTAGTGTCATTGTCAGATTCTGGTGCTGGAAGGCTGTGTCTCTTTATGATGTGTCGTAGCAACTGGCGAGATAAGGCAGTTTCATTTCAGCTTCCTTAGAAATACTGTAAAAAACAAAAACAATAAAAAACAAACAAAACCAACAGCGTTAGATAGATGCAGAGTAATTGGTGATGGGGCAAGTTTCCCCTCTTAGGCATTTTTTGGTACCAAATAGCTTCCAATGAAGAACTGTGATCAGAATGCCATATTTTTCTGCCTCTAAAATCAGGGGGATTCTTTTGCTTCTCCCACACCTCTGTGATGGAGATAGCCACATCTACAAGCACAGACATTAGTTCTGCCTGGTCTTGGCTTCCAGGCACCCGTATACTTAAACAAGTTGAGCAGCACCAGTGGTGGCAGTGAGCAGCTGGGTTGCTGTGCCTGTTGGCATTGTGGGGTGGGGAGCTGCATTTGGCACTAAAAAAATAAAGGCAGCAAACTCTGTAAGCAACACATATGAAGGTATAAAACCTCTCTGACTTGTCCGGCTCTGAGAAACCTATTACTGTCATCAATTGCAGGGCTCTGAGGGGAAATCAGGCCTTCTAAGATAAAGACAAAAATAGCACATTCAAATATATTTTAAGAAAGGCACTCTTCCTTTAAACAGTGTGTCTGAACACAGCTCAAAGAACAGTGGCCTAAGTTTTGTCTCTTTTAGTTATTTTATTTATTTTTAACCCTTTGCTTGCAACCAGGTTGCAGGGATGCATGGCTCCCACTTCTGGGCAGTGCGTGTTCATGAATGGTGTTACCTTGCGGAATTTGGGGCAGCTTTTCCCCTCAGGCCTTGCACCCTCTCTGCGCTCATCTCTCTCGCAGTAAAGTCCAGCCAGAAGAATGCCCATCAGCTCTGCTTTGTGCTGGTTGCTTAGGGCAGGCATCCCTATTCTGTTCCTGTTGCTTGTCTGTGTCGCTGCGGGGTTTCCAGCAGTGTCCATGTGGCATAGGCCTGCTGGAAGCAAAGGACTCAAAGCACCACAGGAGATCCAGGTCCTACCAGTGCAGACCTGGTTCTGGGGAACAGCTTGTCCTTAGAACACGGGCACTTGGTTGATTCTTCTGACTGGTACCCAAATCCCGTGCTGTTTCCTTGCTTTCCTATACTGCTCCCTTTCAGAGAGCTCTGCTAAGAAAGGGGCGTTAGCGATGTGTGTGGAGAAAAGCTGGAAAACGCTTTCAGGCTACAACCTGCCCAGAGAAGCTGTGGTACCCCATCCCTGGAGGCACTCAAGGCCAGGATGGATTGGGCCCTGGGCCACCTATGCCGGTGGGGGCAGTCCTGCCCACAGCTGGGGTTTGGGCTGTGTGGGCTTTGAGGTCCCCTCCAACCCAAACCGTTCTGTCATTCTGCTGCCTCTGAAATCAGAAGGCAAACACTCTACCTGTGCTACTTTCTGCTCAAGAAGATGGTGATTTGGGGCACTCACAGCTCATTTTTATAATGGATGCTACATTACACTGTAGAATGGGGTGTTCTTTAGAAAACTAGACTTTAGGGTCTTGCAGCATTTTGGGTGAGTTCTGTAGTGTTGGGTGTATTTTGAGGTTCTGAGTGAAATGAGTCTTGTGGTTTCAGCTTACTCCGTAACAAAGGGTAACGTGTCTCACACAAACAGCCCACCTAAGTTTTCATAGTGACTGATAATTTGCTCTGGAAAGACCCAAGGTGCTGATATGATGTAAACTCAAAAGGTAGCAGATTTTTCTTTTTTTCTTATTTTTTGGGGCGGGGGCCGTGGGTGTTGAGGGGAAGGAGGCTTGTCTTTCTCTAGTTTACAGTTCAAAATTATTTTAGAGTTTCATCCAAATCTCTGACCTTCAGCTTTCCATCTCCTGGTCAATTTACTTTCCATGTACACAGCCCCAAACACCAAGTTTCCTTACTCCACCACCGAGACCTTTGCAGAGCAGCTATCCTGGGCCTTATCACAAATTTTCTCAAGTCATTTTAGTCCAGCAAGAAAATGGTTGCTGCCTTTCCCCTCCCTCCCTCCCCTCGTCAAGTGCTCATTGTAAGATTTTTGATAGAGACTGCATTGTGATATGTCCTTGAAGTGCTGTGCTGCAAGGTTTTGTTTTGCCTTTTTTTTTTTCTTCACATTTGGACTTAGTTGCATTTATAGCAAAGCAGGATTGTTGTAGATGCTCTTTTTTTTTTTTTTTTTTGCTATATTCTGTTGTTGTTATGTTGTTTGTCAAAAATTTTTGTTCGGTAATGAGGAAAACCTTTGACTGAGGTACTAAAAGCTCCAGCTAACATTGGAGTGGTATTAAGACTGTGAAAACATGGATTGAGGAGGGACTGCTCCAGCAGAACACGTATAGTTTAAATGTTGAATTATTAGTTGCTGTGTTTTTAAAGGAAGGAGATTTTTTTGTTCACCCTGTCACAAGGTCCCTTCAAGGATAACAGAGTCCATTTGAGATACAGTGCCTACACCAAGTTCTCTCTGTTTGAGTGAACTTGAAATCCTAAATAACTCCTTCAGCACCAACCTGTGATGAACAAACCTTACCCAAATCTGTGAAGTAAGTGACTATTAAATTTAAATGGCTGAAGTTCGATATCTTAAAAGTTGGTTCTTAGTTGACCATACAAAGATGTTCTTCAGACTCATTTTTGTCTTTTTTCTCCGCTCTCCCCCACATACACTATTTTCATTGATGGGGAAGTTTCATTTCCTTTATTTATACATATTTTAGTGTATGGGTGTTTAGGGGGTGTGGGGAGGGTGGGAGTGAAGTCTGTACGTGACTTTTATTTAAAAGAAAAAATGTGATAGTAATGGGTTTAGAAATGGCCTTGAATACTTTCTCCCATTAAAAATAAAAACTCTACTGATAAAACAGTGCATGTTAGAGGATCAAGGGAGTTTTTAACCATTCTGGGTGGGTAAGAATCCTGTCTGATCTCCAGTTGTATTAGCAGAACAGTATTTTTCCCAGTATTGTCATGTTTCACATGCCAAATCTAAACTAGAAATGCCTTTTCTTGGAAGGATCTCTATTTACATTTGGAGGGCTATGCCAATTACAGCTATATTAACAAGCTCTTTTTTATTTTTTTCCCTCTCTCTCTTAATCTTACACTTGACCTAAATAATAACTTCTTCCATTTTCTTGACAGAACACACAGTACAGTCCTGGCACATAGTTTTGAAGCAGTCAGTGGGGTAAACACTGCTGTCCTGTGTCACAAATGCAGATGGGTACGCTTGCAGTATGATGTTCTTAAGGGAGTTCTGGTGAAATGAATGCTCTTGGAGCTTTGCATGAGTTGAAATAGTCCTACGCTATGCATACAGAACTGAATGTAATTAATCTGTGAGAAGGAACTGTATTATTCATGTGCTGTAATGCTTTTTTTTTTTTTTTTTCCCTCCATGTACTTTAATTTTGAATACAGTTTCAAAGTCCTGCAGATTTGGAAATACTGCATTACAGATTTGTGAAAGTTTGAAGGCATAAGATAAGATGCTGTTACTACTTACTTTGATCAGAAACTAAAGACTGTATGTTCTTTTGAACAGTGTGGTAATGCATGATGCCGGAACAGGTGAGTGGGATTGTTAGGCAGGAGGCCCTTTTGCCTGCTGGGCTTGTGCCCTCGATGCTGTGTCTCTGCTGCTGCCCTATGAACTCCTTCTGGGAGCAGAGAGGACGTACTGGTGGAAGAGCTTGCTTGTACCAGAAAATCAGTATAAAATAGTAAATAGTGCATTTTTTTTTCTCATGCAAATTTCCTAGTTACTAGCTCTTTTTATGAAGTTAAGATTTGAAGTGTTAACAGCAGTGGGGTATTAAATAAAATGGTGATGCTGACCATTCTTCATGTGATTCACATCTGCCACAATCATAAGTACTTAGAAGACCCTACGCAGCTAAACTGAGCTTTCTTTTCCCAAAAATTCAGGCCACCAAAGCCCCGAGATGTAGACAGAGTTCCTTAAATATCTTCTCTGTTGCTTCCCTTTGGCTGCCTCTCGTTTTGTCTCATCCTGAGCGTACGAGCTGGGTGGTCGTCTTTGGACTGGATGTGTGCTTATATCAGCAGCAAGAGCTCCACACCTTGTGCTCTCTCTGGAGGCTGAAAGCAGCTACTTGCAATAGCTCCTGGGTTGCTGTGGGACTTCAGATAAGCTCTGTGGCAGTTACCAAAGCTGTTTCTGCTGAATGTGAGAGGTTGTAGTCCTCCGAACCGCAGGTTTACGTTATGTGTAGCTCAGCTTTGAGCGCAGTGGTTTGGTTGCTGCTCGTGCCCCTGATGTATTGAAAGGGAGTGGGTGGGAGCAATCCAGTTGCTAACCCTATGAATTCTGATGAAACAAAGGAAATATTTCATGTTCACCTACATGAAGGCTTTTCAGGAGCGTCGATATTTCAGCCATCTGTTGGCCTGCCGTGCAATTTGAATTCAGGCAAGGGTCTCCCACGTGGTTATTTGCATTTGTCCTATCTCTGCTTTGTATCTGCAATTTCAGTATGTGCTTCCAGAATTACTTTTTCATTCATTTCCAATCATTCTTCAAAGATAACTGGCAAAACCAACCGGCTGGTTGTGATTTTACAGCAGTAGAAGGTATACAACTTTGATCTCCTTGTTAAATGAGTTTTCTTCATGTGTGGGCTGGGTGTGTAGTATGTTGACTTAGTTTTTATTGATCAGTGTAAAAACGTGAATTCAGCATCACAGCAATGATAATAAACAAGTACTTGCAGTGATATTCTAATAAGTTCCTGGCGAAATTAGGGCAGAAAACCTTCTCAGAGATTGACATGCTTTAGTGGTGAGATGCTCAACAAGGATGCTTGATATAAAAGGGCTGAGTAAACCTGTTTGAAGTTCTTTCTTTGGCAATGCAACTCAGCAGGAGTATTCCAAGCAGGGCAGGATGCAGTATTTTTGTATGCATTTGAGCAGCAGCAGTGGCATTCTTGCCTCTGTCCAGAAGAGCCCTCACCATCCTAGACACGCTAGGATAGGATGGGTTATTGGAGTCAGCTATCTGCTTTATTAAGTGTCTCTAAATGCAGGCAGTGAAGCACACATTGCCTTGCAGTCTTCATCTGCAGGAATGCCCTGTAAAGCATCCACACCTGCTTCTGTAAGCGTGCATGGCAAAGCATCAGTTACAGAGAGGAGGGAGGGAGGGAGGTTGCTGAATAAGCAGACAATTTAAGTATGAAAAAGTGAGATTCATATTCATAACTGTGTTGAAACCAAATTTTATGAGTACAGTAGGGACATATCTTCATTTAAGATGGCAGTAATTCTAAGCCAGAATGTTTGCAGAGGTGCGGGCGGGTAGTTTCTCCCTCTTTTTTAAAATTGATGCTGTGTGTTTTCAAGAGTAGAAGAGACTTCTCAGTGGAGGTGATAGACAGAAATCCTCTGAATATTTTCATCATCTAGGCTTGTTCTGTTCTGTCAGTTGAGTAAACTGGTATCTGAGCTGCATGGATCAAGATAAAAACGAGTTGCTACTGCCTATGCGTGTGTATGATAAAAGCAGAAAATGAGAAGAAAAATTTACCTGAAGAAAAGTGATTTTTTTTTCAGGGCTATGAAGTTTTGAAAGAGCTGGATTATAATGAACTTTAATACTTTTCTAAAGTTGCTGCTATTATAATGAAAAAGCATGAATAAGAGAATATGCCTTGCAGGTAAAATGAAAAAAGGCTTCTCCATTTGTACGCTCGAAAACCAAAAATGCATTGCAGAGGATGAATTTTACCCTTCATTTTGCTCATAGTAAAAATTAGTCTTTGAAGTTAAAAATGGCTTTAGATTTAAAGAAATAATACACCTGAGAAGGGAGGTGCACAGAAAAAAAGGCACTGGGTTAAGTGCTGTTTTGTTAATGAAAAGCATGTACGGTAAGCTAACTGTGTCTGCCTGCATAGCGAGATTCTGCCAGATATGAGCAGGGGTGATAAAGTAAAGTGCTAGCAGACTATTATTTCCAAGATTTCCAACTTTCAGAAGAAATTTTAATCAGAATATTGAGTGTGCAGTTATAAATGATAGCCTAGTACCGCAGAATTACAATAATTTATGAAGGGAACGATACTTTCTTGCTTCAAGTCTGTTAGCATATGATCCCTAGGCTAACTAAGTGATCGTTAGTTAAAGTAGAGGTTCATTAAAATAACATAGGCTCATCTGGTTTTAAAGACCAGCTCTCAGCCAGTAGGCGCTGGTCCAAAACTCATGAGGCTGCGATGCAGACTTTGTGGAAATGGCATGTAGACTGCTGCATGAAGCTGGCTGATGGAGAAGCTTCCGTTGGATTAAGTACGGTTTGTGTTGGGCCACATTTTTCAATTTTTAGTCATCTGTAGCAATGTCTGTTCATACTGCAGACAGCTGAACTACTTGTGTGAGTTTTTGGAAGGAGGTGCAAGATTGGGTCAGTGTATTAAGGCAGCTCTTACTGTAGTTACGTTATGCTGTAATAAGTATATTCTTCTAGTTGAAGAGTTGTAATTACAAAGCAGATGACGTGCTTCAACGATGTGAAGAAAATCCTTAACTTTAAGCCCCACACTATACTTAGCACAGTTTTTTTCAAGTGGAACTTTTACTTTCAGGTTATTTCTGGAAAATCCATACCGCCAATTATGTAAATGGCGAGAAATGAAAAAAGAGAACAAATGAACAGGGCATCTTATTTTAGCATCCATCAAATCTGAAGTCATACGTGGCCACTCTAGCTGTCTGTAGTAAGTGCCTGTGTTGTTTGGCTGCTGCTTTTGCAACCAGCAGACCAGGTCACTTAAACTGGTTCTTTCTCACACGCTTTGCACAGCTAGGTTGCCATACTTAGCTAAAAGTGGGAACTGGGGATTTCTTTTCCTACCTCCTTCCTTATGGGTCTTAGTGTTTTGTGCTCATGGCAAACGTGGGATCTTTTATGGTTGGTTGGTTGGCTTTTCTGCAGTTGTTCAGGCACGTACCTTGCATTTAGGTCAGTCTTGTCCCAAAGCAGGACATTTTGTACCTGCACCTATTGCCTATTAAGGCAATAAGAATGTCTCCTTGAATGAAGTGGAGCCAGATGTCGAGTCTGTCTGCAGATCAGAGCAAAGGGGATGGAAGAAGCGGCATTCAAGTGAATGAACAAACTTTCAGGCTGACTCAGTGATACACATACAGTATGTGCTGTGGAGATTAGTCACCACTTACTGTAAGCCTTTCTTTATGGTGCTTGGTGGACGAGTGTGGCTGTATCAGGCTGCCGTAAGCGAGCTTTGTAGGCTGGGAATTCAGGTAAATGTTATTTCCACAGTATTTTCCCATCAAACAACAACAAGAAGAAAAGACAAAAAACCTAAAGTCTTGCAAATTACTGAGCTAAAGGCAAAAGAAATCTTCTAGTTATCTCATAGTGTTGCTATCTTTCTTAATCTGTGAAAGTAGTAAGAAAGCAAATAAATTATGCAACACTTTTTTTTTTTTTTTTTTTTTTAATGTAGAAACCTGTGCCTACATGTTATTAGTACTGTTCTGCCCTGTCCTGTGCAGGTTGGTTTGATTTTATTTTTGCCTTTTTTTTTTTTTTTTTTTTCATTAGGTAGTTTTCAAGCTGCATTTGTGTGAAATACCAATTTACATGACGGTAACAGAAAAATTACAGGGAAGGATATTCATCTGTAAAAAGCACTGTTTTCATTTGCCAAGTAGAAACTTCAGGAAAATTACCCTCCAGGTTGAATTTTCTCATGAATGTTCTTAAGTTCTGAAATTATTTACTGGCATAATAGGTATGCAAAGCACTCAAGGCAAAGTTTGTATTCAAAGAGTTACTTTTTTTGGGGGGGGAAAGTGGAGAAGGTGATTTTACTATTTTAAAAAAAGAAGGTAATGTAACAAAAAATGCATTAAAAAGGTGAAATTCTTGAGCAGTCTTATTCTGAGTTTCTCAAATGCAGTAGCATTGTGTGAGGCTTCTAGTCTGTTTGGTGGAAATTTATTTTTTCTTAATTTAGCTGGGTATTTTTTATCATTATTAGATGCTCTTTCTCTCTGATCCCAACCTGTTTTGGTTGGCTTGTTTAATGTGTCCTTAGAGAAATGTTAATTTCAGCTGTGATTGTACAGAAATTGCTTTATAGTTGTTACAGCGAGATTATTTTTTTTTTTTGATAGTTTGTTTAAAATTACTTCCTCCAAAAAGAAAAAAAAAAATAAAAAGCCAACAATCAAACATCGTGTTGAAGACTGAGAACCAGACGGTGCTGGCACTGCCGGGTGGGACTGCAGTGGAGCTGCGTGCCTGTGCAAGTGACTTGGCTCCTGCTCTCTAAAGGATCTAATCCTGCAGTGGTTTGGAAGCCCTCTGAAGAGCAGGAATGAAGGCTGGAAGAGTTATTAAGTCGTGTTATCTCACACCGTTTGTTTGAAATGGAGGCCAGGTGATTTACATATCTCTGTAGCTTGGATCTGAAAAAAGATCTTGTTTTTTTATTTTACCAGTCTTCGCATGGAAATGACATCACAGCTTATGTCAGCCATGCTACAGCATTCAGGCATTTTTCTCCTCCTTGTTGGATTGTTAACTGAGTGCTAGCTCAGTGCTGTGAGTCTTTCCCTGCTGCCCCAGGCACGCTGATAACTTCACCTCAATTCAAGAGCCATAACTGCATCTTCATACAATGAAATATGAGAAATAAAGATCTGGTCTAACGCCTTTTGTAGTCAATGGAAGTAGAGTTTACTTCATTTCTGTGCGCCTGACTGGGTGTGGTGACCCTCTAACAGCATACACTTTGTGGGATTGCTGCCACAGCATTAAGTGTGTGAGGGACAGCAAGCTGGCTACTTGGAGATGCTCACTCCAGGACAGCAGGCAGGTCCTGCAGGAAGGAGCCCCAGCAAGGTGGGTGAGGTTTTGGGACTGCAGCTCTTAGGTGTTACCTGAGTGTCCCATGTGCAAAGCCAAGCTTGGCTTAGAGAAAGCTTTATGGCAGTGATACATGCAGCAGAGCTCATACAGCCCTGCTGGGGCTCAGGCAGCTGTAGCAGTGTGAAACAGGGCTGGGGTCTTCCTGCAGTAGTTTAAAGGGCTGGAAGGTTGGAAACAAGAATCAAATCAAAGTTGGCATTTTGGAAAGTTGATTGCTGCCTTTGTTAATCGTAAGGCAATTTTTAAGTAAGTCACTTCCCAGAGGAAAAATAAACACATTCAGAAGAGAGAGGAGAGAAACGTGATGTTGAATTCAGGTGATCACATGCAGCAGGCAGTTTATGATGATGATGGTGGTGGTGGCACCAGATACACATGGAGACAAAGCAAAGATCGTCCAGACGTAAATTTCCAGGCACAACATTCTGTACACAGCATGATTTTATTTATCTTTACTATCTGGGGAGGTCTAAGATGGAGGAAAGAACTGACTCCAGTTACTGAAAAGAAAAAAAAATTAAGTGTCATAACGAAGCCATCAATTGCTGTAATGAACATGGAGATTTGTGTTCTCTTCCTGTGTTTGGGAAGAGGACAAGGAGGCCTTCAGGCCAGATTCAGAAGCAACTTGCATCCATAGTTTTGGATCAGACTCCCATTCATACAGCTTGTACTTTTTTTATGCTTTTCCTGGCTTAGCTCTTCTGAAATAGTCCTATGGAAGAGATTGGAGGAGGCATTGCAGGGGATGCCTGCGGGGAGCAGGAGAGTGCACGCATCCAAAGGGCTGCGCACGGATATGGCCCGGGGAGAAATGCGGGTCACGTGTTGGTATTGCTGTATGTGTGTGTTGGAGCAGCACGTGCTCACACACATTGTGATGGTGCCCTCTCAGAAAAACCTAGTGAAATCATGTGTCCCTTCTAGAGCTTGAGAGGAGCTCTTCATGAACATAGTTAGCTGTACGGCCATATGCTGTTCTTTTCTCTTACATATGTTCTCTGATAATTGTCAGAAACAGGTGTCTGTGAGCTGAGGCTGTGGTATTTTAAAATTAGACTTCTAATGGGGAGGAAGAGTTGCATGACTTCAGTGCTAGCGAAAAGGTTGAGTTGAAAATTTTGGCCTCTGAAGTTTGTGTTCCTCACAGGGCAGCAACATGGCTGTTAGTAATGTTGACAGATCTGTAGGTTGGTTGTTTCCCCATCTCTGACCCCACCTTTCCCTGTATGTGGTGCTGATCATCCTGAGCTGTTTGTGGTATCACTGGTTGCTGTTGTGTTGTGTGCATGTATATTAGATCAGCAATGATTACTACCGCAGTAAACTTTTTTTTTTTTTGGTAACCTTTATTCTTCTCTGAAGAAGCGCAACCACTGAAAAGATAGGGAGGGATTTGTAGTCACTCTGGACTTGGATCACTGCAACTGCGTTCTCTGAAAATCATTTTGGGGCATTTCATGACAATAATGCCCCAGTATCCCAGGTGAATCTTTCATTCCATCTCAACATCCCAGTGAACAGCTCTCTGAACTGCCATTCCTTTTGTGTTTCAGTTGGGGAATTTATAGCTCAGCAATTCAGAATTATCATATTTCAGACAGTCAGAGAAGACATAACGCCCCTAAAATTATTTTTGGGGTGGCCTTCTTGTTTTGTTGTTGTTTTCATTTCTTGTAAAGAACTATTAAAATTAAGAGCCCATATGGAAATGGCAGATGTTGCGTTCTTTATTTTTTGCTGTTGCCCTTGTTTCTAAAATAGAGCACCCAAGAGTTTGCAAGATCCTGTAAAGAATAAGTTGTATAGTTAGATTCATAGATTCATAGATTCATAGATGTGCAAGGAATCTTTTTCATCTAGTCACATATATGTACAGTGAATAGATCCAGGTTCAAAAAAATAAAGTGCACTGAGACAACCCAAATGAAATAAAGGTGAACTACTGCAAAATGTCAGTGGTTGTACTTACTAAGTTCAGGTTTTGCTGCCAGTTTTCTGTTGTTTCCTTTTTTGTTGTTGTTGTTGTTATCCTCCATGTTCTTCCTTATGTAAGAAATCCAACTTGTGGCATCAGCCATTCTGCTTATCCTTAGCAAAATGTTGGTAACTGAAAATCGGATCATGTGAGCCGCGTTGTCGCACTCTGTGTCAGAAGAATGACAGTAGGTTATGAGTCCATTCCACTCCCATCTGTGCCCATGAGTAGTAACTTTTCAATCTGCCGCTGCAGTATGTTTCTTAGCTTGGATGCAGGAGGAGTTATGATCTCACGACTTGACCGCAAACGTGCTTGGTGACACTCACAGAGGAAGAGCTAGTTGCAGAATTTGGGTCAGCAGGGCAGTATCCCAGTGAGCTGCCTGGCGCGGGACCCTGGAGGCTGCCACACTGCTCAGTGCAGTAACATAGGCTTGCTGTTGCTCTATTTGCCATCAAGACTTTCTGGAAGGATTTCACCTTTTCATCTCCTGCACTTGAACTGCTACTACAGAACTTCCTCCTCCCTGAGACAGTTACTTAGGTAGATACTGAAATGAGTTCATGCTTTGTAACTGAAAAAGATGCACTGCACACGATGTGACTGCGTATGATATTCTTTTAATTGTTTCTGACAGTAACTTTAGTAGAGAGGTCTTCATATGTGTATGTACATATATACTGCAGATCTGAAGAGCAATAGTCATGCACATATACGCATTATAGTGCAGTAGTTTTCCAGTGGGTGGTTTTGTTATTGTTGTCCCTTTCAGAAATTGTGAACCTGTAATTTTTCATGGGCTGGTCCTCGGCCCTCTCTGTGAGAAAGGCTCAATCTATCATGTTAAGAAAAATCAATATAAAGTCTAGAGGTTTATTTATAAAGTAGAGTGTGGAGAGAGGGTACAAAAATTCCATTAAAATGGCAGTTTAGTGCTAGCTGTTTCTCTTTGGGACTAAGCTCCAATATTTTAAACTATTAAAATTGTTATAAGAGTGCTTTTAAAGTTCCACAAATCACATTAAAGCTTTCTAGTTGAAACTTGCCTTTATATAGTGCACCAGAACTCAGCTTATATATGTTTTTGGAATGTCTGATGCTGCCCTCAAACGTGGTTTTAGCATCCATTTTAGAGCTTTATTGTAGTTAATAATCTTACAGGTTTGTGCTCAAGTGAAAATACCTGGCTGTGAGAAGTCAGAATTTATTTTCCTTCAAAAGCGTGAATGCATATATGTCTTTGTGCAGATGCAGTTCTGTGCAGATTATTTCTATGTAATCTATAGGCTTCTAATGTAATTCATCATAATTGCTTGGCTTGGCACACGTTACTTTCTTAGAAGAATTTATAAATTCTGGTGGCTGTGGGTTATTTTATTGCATAGCAGTTTTCACCAGTGATGTGTCGGTCATCTATTCCATATTTTCCATGGAAAGAAATGAATGCTCATAAATATGATGCTGAAAGGTTTATGGGATAGTATCTGTATTAAAACTCGCAAATAGCAGAAGCAGTGGATTTGAAGTGTAAGTTTAACCTCTTCACAGTATCTTCCTGACTTGCTTTAATAGCTAAAGAAGATTGGTCTTGAAACTGTTGAGTTCTAAATACAAATAGCATTGAATGGTTTTATGTTGGCATATTTTTTTTCCTGGGATGAAGAGATTTATTTCTAAGGAAAATACCATTTATTCTTTTCCAAAAATGTCCAGAAATAAATGGTGAATTCATTTGAGCAAGAAAGAACCTGCACATTTGGGTTTAATTTTCTTATCCCTAAAGAAGCTTGTGTTGAAAGGTAGTAGAACTGCCTGAGTCTGGACCAAAGGCAGGCTTCTCATCTCCAGGAGTCAAAGCAAATGCTGGGCAGCATGGTGCTGCATCCAGGCTGCAGGGACAAACTGCATAAATGAATATGACAGGAGGCAAAAGAGAAACTCAACTCACCAAACATTTGGCGTTGTACGAATACGGGTCCTGTCACATACTTGTATCCCTGCATACGACCAGATAACCTAATCCATCATTCCTGCATTATTCATTCATCAGTTTTTGCTTTTTATACTAAATCACAGCCTTACTCTACTTTATTTCTTGCTGTCTTTGCTTGTATGTATTTTCCTCTCTCCTGGCTGTATGAAGCTGGAAATAAAGTAATGAACCCGGTAAGCTTAAAAAAAAACAACCAAGACTATTTACATCATGTTTACTGTTAAACTCCATTTGAAGCTTCAAGTAAAGTAGGCTATAGAATTAACATAAGGTTAGAAATCTGGAAAATTCATACTAGTGGTCGGAAAGAGGAGGCTTTACAGAGAGAACAAACTTCTTTCTTTATTTTTCAAAGTGAAAGCAACTAAAATTTGGATCATTAGGTGCTTCACTGTTGAAAAGGGAATAGCTTTAGTTGTGTTATACGGCTCTCAGCATAACTGATCGTTAGCTTCCCTGCTTTTCATAGAATAAGCAAGTAATGTTAATGAGGATAAAGGAAAACAGCATCAGTAAAGAAAATAGAGTTACCTGCAAAGCCCTTTCAGTCTGGAGTCACCAGTCTGCCAGAAAGCAGGGTTGCAGGTGGGTTAATTGGATTTGGCCAAATTGTGATTGCTGCCAGCTAAGGTTGGTAGAGGCTCTTTTGCCCAGTCCCTCCTCCTCCCAGCTTCTTTCTTCCTGGGGAGGGAGCAGACTGGCTTTGTCATGCCTTGGTGCTGGTGTGTTCAGGACCATGCAGAAATCCATGGGATAGTAAGAGAAGCTGAAAGGCCATTGCAGGGTCTGAGAAGAGGCCAAGGAGAAAAAGTAAGGAAGGGCAAAGCATTGTGCTGAGGGCTTTAAAAGGCACATGTTAGAGCAGGATGTTGCCGTTGTGCGGTGATTGCCTAAGATAACTTTGAGAGGTTGATGTCATTGAATGAAAATAAAGATCCTTTTTTCTCCTACAGCCATCTTGCAGCCCTCAGAGTGTCTATGGAAGCTGCTCCCTTACTGTCCCGCTTTCCAAACTACTGCAGTCTATGAGTTTCTATTTCTGTATGGTTTCCCGTTTCATAGAATCCATTAGATTGAGAAAAGCATTTAAGATCATCAAGTTCAACCATGGTGAATGTACTCTTATCCTCTTTACTGTGTGATTTTTCTCTTGGTTTCACCGAGGGTCTTACTGATCTTCCTTCACCCTGTGTGAGGGATATGGAAGTGTGGGGAAAAAAGCACCTTTTTTGCAAACCACTTCCACTAGAGTAGGCCTGTTGGGTATTGTGTCTCAGTGGTGTGCTTCTGGTGTGGCAGTGCTTTAGGAGTATATCTCTTTCTTGGTAACAGCTGTTCCTTCACTCACTTCCTCTTCTTTCCAGGACTATGTCCTGCCCTTCTGTACTTGTCCTCATACCATAGAATCACCAAGATCGGAAAAGACCTCTGAGATCATCCAGTCCACCTGTCCACCTATCACCAGTATTTCCCACTAAACCATACCCCTCAGTACAACACTGAAACATTTCCTGAGCACCTCCAGGGACGGTGACTCCACTATATCCCTGAATCTCTGGCAGGACATGGCATGAAGGGTGTGGAGCTTGTTGGCTAGAGAATCTCAGCAACCTTCATGCTCTCTCCCGTCTATGCGTGTGTTGGAGAGTTGGGTAGGCTTGGCATGGTGCTGGGACAGGCAGAATGGGCTGTGAAGGAAAACAGGATGCATGTCTCCCTGCCTGTGGTGTTGGCCTTTTGCAAGTAGCAGTAAAAACACTTTTTTTGTTGAGCGTTGGTTGTTTCTGGTACCATCCTTGAGGAGAGCAGACTTGCAAGGTTTCTAGAGCCGGCACTGCAAGCAGCCAGCACGTACTTCTTGTAATTGTTGAAATCTGTTGGATTGGAGCTGCACAGCTCAGATTTAGCTCTGGCTGGTAGCCAAAATAAGCTGTTCAGGTTTGTCTAAGGGGGAGCTGCCAATTGCTTTAGCTTCTAAAATTTCCTTGTGAGCAGTGCTGCCCACTGGGTGAGCCTGGCTGGCCAGAGCTCTGTGACTTCACCCATATTCCAGTGCATCCTTGTGCTGGGGCGTAGCACAGCTCCTAAGTCTTTCACCCAGTAAGTTTTCCTGTTACAGATTTGAGATATGGTGATGTTCTTTTGGTTTTGCTATAGGGAGGCTGTGTGTTTTTAGGGTGTTCTGTTTTTTTTTTTGTTTTTTTTTGGACACAGATGTTCTGTTGACCTCAACTAAACAGGTTTCACTTGCCTGGAAAGAACTGTCCTTCTGCAAGTCTGATGCCTTACAGGTCTGTGGTCTTTACTTGATAATTCTCTCTGAAACATGTAATAAAGCCACTATCTAACCAGCCTGGTACAACTTCACGTGTGTTTGGCTTTGGGGAATTTCACCACCAAATCTCTGGTTTTGCAGCTTCTGCAGGTGGTGCACTGGGGCTAGCACTGGCCCTCTCCACCTCCTGGGGTAGTCCACAGTAGGGAAGAAAGGACTGCCCCCCTAGTTTTTTCTTTTCTTTCTTTCTTTCTTTCTTTTTTTTTTTTTTTAATCTGAGAAGAGGAAGTGGTAGATACCAATCTTCCTCTGTCACACATCCTACCAAGCGCATCTTGCTAATGGCCACTCAGGCTGTCCCCTAGCGATGTTACTCTACCATGACTAATTTCCTGTCTTTTATTTTGAAAACAGAGTCATCAGAGTTGGCACAGATCAGCTGGTTCAGGCTCTGGTCTGTTGTATAAGTGAAAACCTAGAAAGCATACTTCTGGGAAGAGGTGCGGGAGACTTTTCTATTTTTTGTGCATGTAATTTGAAGAAAGGGAGGGCAGTAATGAATGTTCAGGATTTTAATAGTTTAATTGTGGATCTTGATTTCAAAATCAAGATTAAGTGCATTGGGATGCAAACTCTGCCAGGTTTGAAGAGTAACTAAGGCTGCAATAGTTAAAAATTTATACTGCTAGTTATAAATCTGTAAAGCTCTGAGTCTCATTGGTGAGATGTGATCCACCTGTGTAATGAACACTCAAGTCCTTTCTTTGCTGTTTATACAGATGCTTGTCAGTAGAATTTTGAGGACAGCACCACTTACGTGACTGTGCGTGTTAGAGGTAACTTGGTTAAACTTTCTAGAAGAGATATTTTAACTAATCAGTGTGCAGGCACGTGATTTTAGCTAATTTTTTATGTATTATTTTCCTTGCTATAAAAATGCTCCAGGAAAGAAAAACCTCTTTTTTTTTTTTTTCCCCCACAGCCAGTAATTGCTGTAATACTAGGGAGAAAGTTTTTGTGTTTGTGTACGTGTGCATGCTTTAAAGAAGAATGCTGACTGAATAGAAATATTTGGTTGAGGTATTAGTGATTTGGTAATGTAGGACCAGGTATTTATGTTTACTTTGTTGTATGCCACTTGTTTAAAACTGAATGAATACTAACATGCTTTTGGTTTATATACAGCTGCAGATGTTGTGAGATACAAAGCACTGAGTAGAATAACAAAAGTGAAGTTAATTCAAGGCACCTATTAAAATTAACTGAGTTGCCTGGGGAAGTGCATTTAGAGTGACAAGAATCAAGAATGGGTCCCACTTTGATGTGAGCAATTATAATGACAGGAGAAATCTGCTAGAAGTGTATTTTTAAGGCCAGTACCATTTTGATAACTGAATACCATTTTTCTTTCTTTCTTTTCTTTCTTTTTCTTTCTTTTTTTTTTTTTTTTTGAATTTGTAATGCAGCTGTAAATGCAGAAGAATTTCAGTGTACTTGGTAGAGTTCCTGCAGGTCAGCATTAGCCCGGCAGCTTTCATTCGAGCCTCACTTCCTCACTGGTGAGAAACACTACCCTCATTCTTAAAAAACTTCAGGGAAACTGGTTGGGCACTGATCAGAAATAAGTGTTCTCATTTAAGGGAAAAAATAAAAATCTTTCAGACAGATTGTTTCCTTGGAACGTGAGGAGGAACTGGGATGGCAAGAACCTAGCTTTTTTTTGTTCATTTTCATTTATTTGCAGTGTGTTGCAGTGAACAGCTTCAAAATGTCTTTGCTCTTCAGGAATTGTTTGATATTTAATTTGTTGGAAAAGTGACTAGAATATTGTTGTGAAAGCCCTACTGAAGTGTAAAATATATCAAGTTAAGAAAAAAAGCAAACAAAACAACAACCTTTTCCTTTTTTAATGCCCATAAATGAAACTTTTTCTTCCTTCTTTAAAGCTGCCCTGGGAAGCAATGGCAGCAGGTTATGGCATGGCCGTGCCACTCAGTATTTCAACTGGAGCCTGTTGAGGCCCTGCTCCGGGTTGTGCAGCCACATGAGAAGCAACCTGGTCACACGTGTCTCAGATGTGATATGGATGCTTTCTGGAGTGTTGTTGTAATGGGATTTTGTGGGGTTGGGCCATGAATGAGCTTCTCAATGCGCTATCGATGACTCTTGTCTCGGCAGGGTAAGGGGCAAAATTACGTGTGCTTCCTAGAGATACAGTAAATAGAAGAGCAGTCTGCCTTTTCTGTTAATAATGGCTGGTGCAGGTTTTACTGAATTGAGCTTGCTGAGATTTAGAATGTCCATCCCAACTTCCCCTGATTATCCTGGCACCAAAGCGCTGTGATGCTAGTTGTGCTGTGCTGCCTTAAAGACAAGTAAAGAGGCAGCAGGAAGCGAGTTTGCAAACTGTGCCCGCTTCTCGGATTCAGAAAGCAAGTGACATCAGTTGTTTGCAGACTTCAAGTCTTAACTTTTCATAGCAGTTCTCACCGTACCCACCTGACGAAGAAAAATGCCTGTGTTCTGTAGCGCTGATGTGGTTGTGTTCTGAACTTCTCACAGTGCTGGTAGCGCAGACGTGTTACGGTAACTGCATTGAAATGGTTTCTGTTTGTATTGAAGACCTGATTAGCTAGGAAGGAGTGAGAGTCACAAGAAAGTAACAAGAAGTACTGTCGAGTTTTTGTTGTTTTTTTTTTTCCTCTCTGCCCATTTAAGTGTATTTTATTTGCTTTCATTTGCATGTCAGCCACTGAAACAATAACATGAAGCAGTTTTAATTTAGAATCCTTTATGGTAACGTATTTCAGTCAGAAAGTGTGGCAAAACTTGCTACTGTTTAAAAGTAAATGCTCTGAAAGTTCTGGATCTGGAGTTTTTTTCTCCTTCTTTTGAAATTTTAACTTGTAGGTGAATTCTTTTCAAGTGGTACTACCGCCTTCAGAAATAAAAACCCAATACTCTGACTGTCGTGGGGTAATCCTGAAACCTGTGTAGGATGTACACTGACCTACCTAAGAAACCCATGAGAGATAATTACAGCCTTTCTTAGTCCGTACACAGACATACTTTACAAATGTTTTTGCATGCAAGGAATGTGAACCAGTTACATTTTGGAAGCTAGATATGGGTGGAAAATGGACTATAAAGGAGATGCCTGTTTCAGATAATTTTGACAAGTTCCAGGTGTAAAAAAAAAATAAAAATAAAATTATAGCATATTAAATTATTAGGCATCTTTACTAGGATGTAAAGAAGATTTATACTGTAATGAAATATTGCTATAACCCAATTTAGAACTTGATGAATCTGGTTTTATAGGGCTGAATTATAAGGGATACCTCATTATTTGAGGGAAAAACTTTTATTGTTATTTTTGGCACCCTTGTCTCCTCTTTGGTTGAGTTGTGCTCTGCAGGAGCTGCTTTGGGCAAGATGTCTCAGCTGATGCTTTTCAAGGGAGCAGTGCAGGATGAAGTCATCATCAAGGATTGCAGCCAGGCGAGCCTTTTTTTCCATGTCTGGTCACTGATTTCGAGTTAAAGGCTTGCAGTCCACATTGCTCCTCTGGACCAAAATGTTGTAGTTCTACTCTATTGTTGGACGTATCTTAGTGATTCTATGTATCTGCAGCTACACAGCATTTAGCTATGCTAAAATTGCATTCATCCTTTAAAAACAAAAAGTCACATTCTGTCTTTCTTGATTGTCTCTCCCTTTGAACTGAAAACATCCCATAGTCTGTGTGTTCTCAGTATGACCCACCGTTATGGCTTGCAGCAGGCCATAAAAATAGGTATCACAAGAGAATATTATGCGCTATGTTTTGTAACTCTGCTCAAAATTTTGGTTAGTGCATACCTCTTGAAACATCTTTTGAGACCACTTAGGCTGTTGTTGCTGATCACAGATCCTTTCCCCACTGAGAAGCAAAACTGGAAACAAACGAAGTTTGTGCATTTGACTGAAGTGAAGAGTGAATTTTTGCTTGAAATATTGTTTCTTTATAGAGTAATGAGTTTCTTGTGTGCAGGGTTTGTTCTTCCTTGGCATGCAAAATGATTGATTTCAAGCAAATTGCATATGCTTGCAGCTACAACCATATATGCACACATCAGTGAGCATGTGATGGGTCCAGCTCGGATTTTTCTTCCCTTTCCTAGAGGAGAGGAGCACTTCTGTCCCTGCCATCCGCAGCCTCCACACCCCATGGTTCTGCGTGCACCCTTCCTAGCACGTTTGTGCATATGGAACAGTGTGGGGAGAGCATGGCTGGGGATTTGTGTGGTTGGGTGGAAGCAACAGAGGGAGCATTGGCCTTGTATGCGGCCTCAAAGTACTGATTGTTTAGAATGACTTGGTGGTAAGCAAACTTTTGGAAGTCCTCATTTGGAACAGTCACAGTTTGGTGTGTGCTGAAAACTATTTGCTCAGCTTTAGAGTCCCCTTTGTTTAGTCTTTGCCCCCCACTGTTTAGACATCAGTAACCAGGTGTTATGCCTCTCTCTGTAGCCTTAAGTTGCACTTTTCTTTTTTCCTGATGTAGCCATTGGATCAAATTATTTATAAAATGAGGACATCCTTTTGAACTTCATGTGTAAACAGCTCTCTTAAGTATGTGCACAGGCAGAGAGATCCTTGTCTGTTTATCCACGGTTGAAGCCTGGATATTAATAAATACTAATATTAAATAATGCATTTTTCCTCACAGTCTGCATCTGAGTTCTCCCTTCAAGGCTCAGTTTTTTTCCTCTAGGCTGCCACAGGAAAGCTTCCACCCTAACCCTCATGGAGGTACCAGCTGCAGTGCATCCCTGCTGCCATAACTTATGCGAGCTAGGGCAAGGCAGCGAATCCTTCCAGAATGGCTCCTGCCAGGCAGGTATCAGCAGAATCAAAGCCATGACTGCAATCACTGGGCTGTGCATTTGAGCACCAGGTCCGCCATCTTTGGGCTGTGGGATGGCTCTGGGTTCACCTGCTTTGGAATTAACAGTTAGAGCTGGAAGCCTGCCCAGGTGCCATTGAATATTTGCTTGGAGCCAAGTTGGTGCTGGAGTGTGGTTAGTTGTGAGGCATCTCAGCAGGCAGTAGAGTGCTTTAGAGGTGGTGGTGGGGCTCTCTATATGCTCCCACTGCTACATCCTCCTGTGTGGGATTTGACTGCCTGCAACTTGAGGGGGGAGGCAGAAAGATGTAAACATGGGCCGTGTAGCATGCTGAGAAAGGTACATCTTTCATCAGTCTTACAGGTACTGGCTGCTGCCAGGGCAACTTCGTGGATGTTGGGGAATTTATTTTAGCTCTCTGACTTTTTTTTTTTTTTTTCCAACACAGCTTTAATCAGCCGCTTAGCCAGTGCCAGCAAGGTTTGCAAATCAAAACCAAATCTGAGCGTTGCACTGTGCTAATCTAAGATGCAGTTCCATTTCCTGCCTAGAGCTTTTCCTCCTGGCTCTGGTTCGGTGCATGTAAAGTACTGTGTGCTCAGAGACACCTTTTAGACACAGAACTGCTCAAGAAATGTGATAACAGTTGCTCCGTGCTCTGTAATTGCTATGTTTGTTGCCCGCCTGCTTAATGGTTAGGAAGTGGATGTTTGGGGTCAGGTCGGCTGCAGAGGAGTCCTAGGTTTGTCAACATCTCATGTGGAGTGGTTCTTCTTGTATGTTGTAGACTACTGTGTTCCTACAATTAGGCAGAAGTGTTCTCTGTCATTAATAATAATCCCCATAAGAAATGTTACACAGTGCAAGTAGTGTGTGAGCAGAATATTATACATAGCACATATATTGTACTGATGCAATCCTGAGCAGTCTAGCTCTGCTGTTTGCGTGAAAGCAGCCCCTCAGAGTGCTCTGATCTTCCACCAGCAGCGCAGTGACTGACTTTCACTTTCCTTACTGTACAGGGTCAGCGTAGAAGGGAGTTTGCAATCTGTCCTCAGATTCATTTTTTCAGACTGGTTGGCCTCCCTCTGTGTGGGAGAGTGCAAACTGCTGCTGGAGGCCTGGAGGAGGGATTAGCATTCATCTGTTCTTTTCCATCTCGTAGGCATAGGGAGTTTATGAATGTGCTGCTCCTTTTGGGAGCATTTCTTCTTGCCCTGATGTGAAGACCACAGAGAAGCTGGTACAACTGCATTGGTTGTATGTCCCTTGTTCAGTCAGAATGTGAAAAAATGGAACACGGCAGTGCTCTGGGAGAGCTCAGAAGGGGAGATTGGAAGGACCGGTGCAAGCCCGGGACACTTGGTAGGAGAGCTTTCCCAGTGTTCATGCTTTTGAGGCCCTGCCATGAGGGGAGCTAATATCCACCTATCTGTCTGTCCGTCCATCCCTCCATCCTTGCCCTTCAGCACCTTCCCAGTGCAGGTACCATGGTGCTGCATGCTGTGCAGGTGATACATCTGCTTCTTTCTGCCTGCTTCCACAGCATCACTGGCCTCCCTGGCACTTCTGTTTCCCCTGCAGAACCAGCAACAGCGTTGTGGTCCCCAGGGTGTCCTGCTGCTGCCGCCAAATTAGAGTATTTCTCTCAATTAAGAGCCAGGCATTCCTTCTCCTCCCCATCCTAATGGGGAGCGGTTAATAGTTATCATTTGCTAATTTAGGTGTCTGGAAGGTTTGTTCTCAGTGAACTGCAATCTGGAGATCTCTCTGCATGTTCAGTTTGTAGGCCCTACAGCTGGGTGGACAGTAGGTCCACCCCACTTCCTAGCATGGACTTGGTGCTGGGTGGTCTGCAGGGGATTGGGTTGCTGGCATGGGTGGTTGTGGGTGGCATTACAGCGCCTAGGGAGCGTAACAAATACTCTGCACAAATGCAGTGGTTTTGGGTGGATATGGTAGGGATTTTGCCTTGGGAATTGTTGCTAGCAGGCATCGGATGTGCAGAGGTTGGTACAAGAGAAAGGCAGGGGAAGGGAAGCACAGCCACTCGAGGGGCTGTTGGTTCTGAATGGATCTGTACAGAAACACGCCACGGGGCTGAGCTTCCCTGCTCAGGCACGCCTGCTATCACGTTCCAATTGGGCTCAGAGAGGACGGGAACAGCACCATCTGTGTCCCACTTTATTTTTAAATAAAGTAAAATTCTGAATGCCAGCCATCTGCCAATGGCAGCACATCCGACGTGTCCCCTTGTCCGAGGTGGAGGAGGGATATGGCATGGCTGATGGGAGAGCTGCAGGTACCTGGGCCAGCTGCTTGGCCACAGCAGCACTGCGGTGCAGCATGGTGTCTGCTCTGCTGCCTTCTGTTGTGCCAAAACAGTGGTACACAGCAGAAGAGAATTTGGGTCCCTTCCCACTGATGGGATCCACAACACTTATGAAACTCAGGAGCATTTCTGTGGAGGGGTTGCAACGTTGGTGTGATTTGGAGCTGCTGAACTGATGATTGAGGCAAGGAGATAGTCATCACTTTTGGATTTTTTTTTTTTTTATCCTGTAGCCTGGTCACTGGGCATAATGTTGCTTTGGAAAGAGTTTAGGTTGTGGTTTTCTATGAGTTGGCTATTAAAATAGGTCCACTATCTTGATGGGAGCTGGTATGAGCTAGCCTGGTGCAGGAACTGAAAATACTCACTTTGCTTTCATACTTTTCCTCCCAGGTCCCCCCAGCAAATTCCCCATCAGTTTTTATTTGAATCTGAAAGTGCTTTTCCTGAAGTCAATAAGCCTTGTCGTTCAGTGCTATACTTCTTTGTCAAGTGCTGAATCTGTTCCCACAGCTCTGGGTGAATGTCAGCACTAGTAGGGCAGTAGAGAGTTAAAAAATAATATATGTATTTCTTTTTTTAAGTCTATTAATTAAAATATTTACATTGGAAGCTGCAAAGCATTTGTTCCTTGAGTAAAACAAAATTCTTCATTGTTATTGTACGATTGTTGCAGACTGTCTGAAAATAGCCAGGAAGAGGTTGAGCCATGAGGAAAGTCAGGGCTGGCAGGGGAATAGGAGCACAGTGATATTCGGCTGACCAGTGGTTTTCCAATTCCTCATCATTTTCTGTTTCGAGAGATAAAAGACTTTGTACAAAACAAAAACAAAAACAAAAACACATTTCACCTTCAGTGAAATAATGTTGTTAAGGTGTTTCTGGTAACGCCAAAGCCAAAACGATCAGTGGCCTTATGAATAAAAGATATTTTCTGAATGAAGCAAATGGCAACTGAGAAGAGGAAATAAGAAGAGGGAGTAAACTGTACCAGTAGAAGATGAGGAAATGGTATTCAGTGTACGACAGGTTTCTTTTTAGCTCTACAAGGCTGTGCTAACTTACACGTAAGAAAAGAAAGCATACCACAGAAAGGCAGCAGGACCCCAGCTTGCAGCAGCTCTCCTGGCTGGGGACCTGAGTACTGTTCTGTCCTGCTGGTGGGGAGATGGTGGCACGAGTTTGTGCTTTAGGCATGGGAGTGCTCTTTGCAGAGTCATTACAGCAAACATAAGTTAACATGAAAATAATTAGCTTTAAGTCCTTCAACTCCTGCTGTATCTTCCCCAGGATAACTGGGCTGAGCAATGAGTCTTTTAAAAGGACACCATCCCTATTCTCTCATAATGAGCCATTTCATGTACATGTTTCTGAGCTTTTTCAGCCTGGTGGTGGGCTAACAAGCTCTGATGCTGGTGGGCAGTGTTGAGAACTCTAGCAGTGCAAGTGGAGGGGTTTGTCTGGTGGGATGTTATCTTCTTGGCTCACATTTCTCTCTCTAGGCAGTCTCTTGAGCTTTTCAAGCTACTTTTTTTCCAACTGGAAGTCTACTGACTGCCTGAGTTTAGCAGGTCATGCCTCCGTTACTTAACTGTGTCATGGCAGGGTTTGTTCAAGCCCAAGTCTGTCAATTTTAGATAATTAATTCCAAGGTTGCAGCGTTGTTTGTTAGGTTCACGATACTCTTCTGGGATCTGTGGTATGCTAAATTGCATTATGCTTACCTGAAAAAAGCTTTGCTTCATTGAAAGATGGTTTGTAAAGGTAGTAAAAAATTAAACATGCTTGATTGGGGCATCATTTAAAGTTGTGCAGGAGGGCTTTGTTCCATTCGTATCTTGCATGCTTTGCCATATTTAAGGAAGACTGTTCTGACAGTTTTTTGGCCTGCAGATAAAAGGTGCAATGTACCCTGGCTTGATACGCTGACAGAAAATTGTCTCCACAATGTGTAAGGCTGCTGTGATTATTTCTAGCCATTTCCATTGGTCTCATTTTACAACTGTGCACATTATATAATTTGATGTTCATTTAATTTAATGAGAGGATGCTGCAGACTTATTTATGACTCGGTAGGGCAACCTGTATGCCTTGGCCACCTCTGTTAACCTTTCCAAAGGAGGAAGAGCGTGTTTCTTACAGAACATGTTACAACATCATTAATACCTTTATATCCAGGTTTCCCAGATTGCCGCAGACAGGAGGGCGATTTGCCTGGGGTGGAGATTATACTGGAATGGGAGTAGAAGTTTGACTTCTTTCTTGAATTACTTATTAGTCTTTTGTTGTAAGGTTATGGGGTGGTATTAATGGACTTTTCCTTTTGTTGCAGATGGAATTTTGTGACTGGCTGGATTCTGAATAGGGCAAGGACATGTGTCTGATAAGGTAAGAGAGAGGGTAAGATAAGCATCTTCTTACATGAAACAGTATCACTGGTCTTGCATTCTGGTTGAAGACAACTGTTTCATTCCCTGTCAAAACTCTGCAAATAATTGATGTGCTTATTTGTACTTGTCTATTGCTGATCCTCAGAGCAGAGATCATTTTGGTTGTATCTAGCTTTTGTCCATCTTTTCCCTTGGTGGATTAATGAACAAAGTCTAGACAACAGAAATGCCAGTCTTTCAGGGGTGAGTTTAGCCAGATTGGTTTTACCTATCTTAGCATTGTAGAGCTTTCTTAAAGTTACAAGTGAGGTAAAAGCCTTTTTGTTTAGGTTTGGGATTTTCCCTCCTTCCCTCAGGATGTTTGAAAAGTAAAAAGATCTTTGAGCTGTTTTGGGTCCTATGCTTTGAAACTTGTTTTTCCTGTTGCAATATTTTCAAAATCTGATTGTTTTTAGGAAGACAGAATGAGTATGAGTTAAAACCTCCAGGTCTGAGTTTGAAACAAGGATTTTCTTTCACCAGTGTGCTGAAGGAAGCTGTATGTTTGCTGATTTTTAATAGCAGCGTTTTAAAAAAAGCTGTGTTCAGATAAAAACTGAAAGAGAAAAAGTTTCTGGTCCAGATGCTTTCACTGGCAGAGGAGTAGGTGTCTTTAATGCTGAAGTGTTGGAATAACCATACTGGAACGACAAACAGCTGAACATAGTAGTAGTATGATGCAGGCACTGTTTTTCAACTTGCAGTCTATCTGGCTTGTCACTCTCCTGCTCATTCATTTATGTATTTCATTTTGTCTCCTGTTGTCCAGAGCTCTGTGTAACTCCCTATTGTTTTTTGAGGCCGTTGGTTGGAAAGTGTAGTGAAAAGAGTTGAATGCATGATGTCATTACACGAGGATCAGGACTGAAAGCCTTTTTCCTTCAATTCAGAGATTTAGCACTTGTAGCCAGACATGATTTATTTTTTTTCCATTCCAGTTTTGTTTGCTTAGTGGAGTTACCGTTTTTGAGGGTGGCTGCCCAAGCAAGAGTTGAAGACTTTAGGTGGCCCTTAGCCCAGCATGGAGTGTGCAAGAATCAAAGGCTCACTTGTTTCTTGGTCTTCTGCAAGCGTTGGACATTTTCCCCTTTGTCCATTCGAACCACACCTTTCCATATCACCACTGAATTGTACTATGAATATTTAATATAATGGCTTAGGAGTCCACCTTTGAGTAGTCAGCATGCATATAGCAGGTAAAATACCGCTCTTCAGGTGAGAGGTCTGGCAGTCTGCAGTGCTATTATGTAAATGCATACCTTGCTTGTTATGTAAACCAACTTCTTCACTCCCACATGTTGGAACTGGCCTACCTATGTTCCAAGAATGGATAATTACATCTGCATTCAAGACTTCTTAGAGTATTCAGCTGAGCTGAACTGCCATCCCCTTGAGTGGTAGCTCTCAGCATCACCATGATGGCACAGCCATGGCATTGCCATTAGCCATGTGCAGCCAATGTGTGGAGTCACGCGTGAACTCACTGTGAATGCTTGTGTTCAGGCTGATTTGGACTAGCAAATTCTTTTGGTTTTGGAAATGATTGTATTTTTCTGTTGCAAATGCAGTACTGTGGACTCTCCCTCAGTACTCTCTCAGCTGCTAGCTTTCCTAAGGTTCTGCTTCTCATACTTACTGGATCTTACTGAATTGATCTGAATCATTCATTTGTTTTTTTTTAATAGCATTGCTCTTTGCTGCTAAGTGGATATTCATAAATCTGTGTTCTTTAAGCTGGGCAGTTTGATTTATTTGTTTATTTATTTTTAAACTTGCTCTCTCCTTGTCTCACAGAACAGCCACTGAGGGACCTTTGCATCTCAAGCATGTTCTGCAGCTTAAGGTGTTGACACCTATTCTCACCATGGCTTTATTGCCAGCCCCATGCAGGTACAAATAATGAGTCAGGTCCCAAGAAATCATAGGATTGGCTTTGAAATGAGATTCTGAGAGTGAAGTTAGCGCTTCCCGCTGGCTCTCGTCTTTTACCTCTAGAAGATTGCATCCTCACTTTGTGTGATACCATTTCAGGGTTGAAATTAATCTGGAGCTCCAAATGTCTGTGCCTCTTTATCTTCTCTTGGCTATCAGAAGGACTTCATTTGTTCCTTCCACAGCAGCCTGGGACAGAGAGGTCCTACTTCCTGTCTTCCTGCCTCACAGGAAGAAGAGGATGGTCCTGTTCAAACTCTTTCTTAACTCAAGGCCACTGTTGTCAGCTGTTCCTTGTTCTTATGTATGTATAGTTGCTTATAGTTGTAATGGATATTTCCTAACCTGTTCCCTGCTACTACTGCTTCTGGTATAGTACTTATGAAGCATTCACAAGATGATCGTGAGACACGATGTGCATGTGCTGATGTTGATGCATGCCAGAGCTTTCACCCAACACATTCTTTTCCCTTTCCCATATTTCTCTGTGCCTTTCTTGCTTTCTTCCAAGGAGCCCGAGGCCCTTGTGAACTACAGGAGTTGCCTGATAATTTGGATCATAAACATAAAATCATTCTATACGACGTAATCTATTTTCAGAGGTACATCTGTGAGATAAAAATGGCTTTGATCGTTGAGACAGCGTTGTGTCATTTCTGAAAGGAAATGACAAGGAAGTAACTGTTACCAGGCCTACTTTCACCTTCTGTTAGCTTGGACCTGATGGATTGCTGCTCCTAGGTCACTTGTCTTAACAGTTCCAAATTAGATTGCCAATTAATATTGATTATCTGAAAAGCAGTGTGTTGATGTATATTCTGTTATTAATAGCTGGGGCATGCTGTGTTAATGCATTTTATAGTAGCAATCTGTTTTGCAAACATTTCTGGTTGTTCTTTTTGAATGATTCTTGGCAGTGAAAAACACCTATTTAATACATTGAGAACTTCAGTGTCACACTTTAGTATTTATGTTGTTTTTTTTCTCCTCCACATTTTGGATGTTCTGTTCTTGTGGGTTTTTGTTTTTTTTTTTAAAGGGGAATAACAAGTGGTTTTGATGAGACCAGGCTGAGGTAAAGTGAGAGAATGATTTCTGTCTAATCTGGTTGGTGCAGTGTAGTTTCTTCTTATGTTAATGCACATACGTGCAGAATTTTGGCATCGCTGTTAGATTAGAATTACTAATTTCCTTCGACATTGCTTATGAGTATTTTTGTCTCCTTAGAAGACATCTTAGAGAAGCATTCAAAGTAAGAGAGCTTGTTTGAATAAAAAAGCAACAGGTATTTTGAGTTCCCTTTCTTGTGTTATTTTGTCACAGAATGTGGAAAGTACCTGGAATGTACGGGGAGGAAAATGGGAAATCTCTCATGCATAAGGAAAAGCTTCTAAATAACAAAGTTTTGGGGGGAGAAAATATCTACATAAATGTAGACATCAAGGTAAATGCTTTTTCCTTTTCTTTTTCTTCCAGAAAATTTGAATATTTGCACAACTTGATGTTGCAGGTTGTAAATGCTTAACACTTCTGAAGGAATAAATTACTTCAGTGCCTGACTGTGTAGATAAGTGTCAGCTTCAAAGGATGAAGTGAGTTAGAAGCAGTGTCTGGAGAACTCAGTGCTGGCTAATATTAAGCAGAATGTAGAAAGTGGGAGAATACATTCAACTAACCTAAGCCTAGTTAGAAGTTTATATATAAAATGAAGACTGACCATGTTATAAAAAGCAAATATCTCTGGTTCTGCTTTTAAAGTGGAATACTCACTTCCCCCTTCCCATATCTGTTGCACTAGGTTTCCCAGGCTTGTTATTGTAAGATCTGTGCTTCCGTAAATGTTCAGATGGACAATTGACCTATCTAATGTTTCTCAAGCTATCTTTGTGATAAAGGTCACCTTTCACTGTAGGGTGTTCACATGGTGAACTGTGCGGTTCTGTAGGATGCAGGTAGCTTGTCTCCAGTCTTGATCAAACAACTAAGAGAAACTGTTATCAACACTGTAAAATGCACAGTCAAGCTTTGGGGCTAAAATGGAAAGAGCCATTTCACTTTCTGCTTGAAAAGTGAACTGATCTGAAGTTCCCCTCTGAGTACATGAGCACAAACAAGATGGAGTGTAGTTGTCATTGCACCTTGGGTTGGGTTGCAATGTTGACTATCTTTTACTGCCCCCAGCACCATCTCTGCCACTTGCGTGTCTGCTCAGTGAGCCAATGCAGGGCACTAACCTGATACAACTACAAGCTCTTACTTCTTAGAGTTATTTTTCTGACCCGAGTCCCTGGGCTGGGTGCATCTGCTGCACTGACAGCTTGGCCAGAGCCAGGAGATGAGGCATGCAGAGCAGGTGACCTCTACCTGGGAAGCGTGCTGTGTGCCTGCTCTGCGATACAGGTGTGAAAATAGCACTGGAAGCCAGGAACTTGTAACTGCAGCTCTGCTAATGACTACCCTGTGGTTTGGGGCAACTCCCTAGGTCCTCTTTGAGTCAGCTCCCCTTTCAGTAACCAGGGGATAATACTCCTTTGTAGCTTATTGCTGAAATGATTAGTTGTTGTACAAGATGCTGTAGGAATCGAGATGCTACCATGTGTTATTACAGTTGGTGCAGAGAAACCTATCTCAGATCCTGTTCAGAAACCCTAGCTACAAAAAACACAAAAGGTTTGGGGTTTTGTTTTTGGGGAGTTTTTTACCTCTTAACTTCTGAAACAGATTGACTCTCTATACTGAAATGCTAACCACCAATGCTGGATTTTACCCTTCCTCACCTTACCTTCTTCTTCCCCACGTCTCTCCTGGCTTTCTACTCTTCATACCAATCTTTTCCTAAGTGAATTAGCGGCAGGGTTCTGGGAGAGTTAAAAGAGAAATTTTAGTTGAGGATGACGGTGAAATTCTAGCAGAGAGACTAAGGTTTCACTGCTGATGTAGAGAGATAGGGAAATGTTCTGTGTTTTTTTTCTCTAAAACTCATTCTGGGTGGAGTCCCTGCAGTTTCCAAGCTCTGGCTTCTGTTGCCAACCTGAGAAATGCTAGTAACTCCAGTGTTCAAGAAAAATCCAGAATTTCCAAAAACGTTGGGGACAATGCAGTAAGTGGAAAGTTACAGAATTCACATTTGAGATTAAACTTACAATGCCCTAGATATTTAAAGTAAAGGAAAATATTAGTTGAGCTGATGGCTATGCTCTGAAAACACCAGAAGTTTGTCACTTAGTCTGTCGCAGTAAACATATTCTCTTAGCTCACGATTGACTCTCAACTGCAAGCGGTGAATTCCTGTTCCTGTTGAAAGAGCTGATGCCTTGAGGAGCTGAGCGTGCCCTGTGCCATGTGTCTAGGTGGAGGAGATAGGAGGAGGGGTCAGCTCTCAGTGTCACTTGTTGGGTGGCAACCTGCCTGCAGCCTCGGGGGCAAACGTTTCAGGCTGCCTGCTCAGCCAGCGTGCCCCAAGAATATAGGGGTAACTTGTCTTTTGTGGACTTCATAAATGACAAAGAATCAACTGTAGATTTAGAAAACACATTTTGTGAAATACATTTATCCACGTCTGTCCCCAGACTGAGATTCTGTTACCTCTCGACCTGCCTTACTAGTGCAGATCTGAACTCTCAGTTGGTGACTTCCATGGAAAGACTGTAACTTCTGTTGTTACTTTGTAGAGTTGCTCACTCTCAGCTATAAATGACAGCATGCAACATGTTGCAGTTGTAGATTACGTTTCCCTCCAGGAGACTCGCAGATGGTTCTGTTTTTTGTGCTCTATAGTTCTTGTTTACTTAGGAATGTAGTAGTGGAGTGTTCTGCCAAGAATGCAGGAGCATGGAAAACTCTGTTGTGTCTTTATCCATAAGGTGAATGTAGTATAGTGCCTTGTCCAGGCATCCTTGTTTAATGCAAGTTAAAGACCTTGTTAAGGACCTTGTTAATGCAAGATAGGCAGAAAAGTGGGGAGAGGAGATCTTAGCGTTAGGAGCTTTTGTGCTCAGATCTGCCTTCAGCAATTATTTGGGAAGTTCACTACATGTCCCTCAGCTAGCCACACAAAAAAGTTGAGTTTCCAACTCTGGTTTTTACTAGTTAGAGCAGCAGATCTGTGGCGTGCAGTCTGTCCTGGGGCACTGAGAATATCCTTAAAATACCTTAAGCTGAGGTCACGGAGAATGTTAAAGACCTGGAATGGTGAACTTTGGTTTTAATATTTTAAATATTGCACAGGGAACAGCTTCTGCTTCTTAAGTTGTCCTTCAAGAGCTAAAATGGCTGGCTTTACGTTGCTGCAGAGATCTACATGTCTGATGTATGGCATTGCTATGAACTGAAGAAGGTGTAAACGCCAAAGGAATGGGACACAGCTTTAGTTAGCTGGGCAAGATGAATTATTTCTTGTGGATACTGCATTTTGCCAGCTTGCTGCTGATAAATGTCTGAGCATGTTACACATCGTATCAATTAACTGTAATTACATAGTCAGACAGAGGAGATTAATTCTGAAGTCCTCAAAATGTTTTCCTCTTCCCAGCAGCATCTCATTGGACTTAGTTTTGACTAATACACTCCTTATCTTTTGAGTAAATTTTTGTAGAGACATCTAGCTGTTTTGTCACTAAGTCACTGATAACTGTTATCCTCTTCGATAAACCAAATACGCTGACTCTTTAACTCTCGATATAAAATGTGGTGCTGTTTATTTTTTTTTGAATCTTTAGCTATTCTTGTGGTATTTTCTTCAGTGAACAGAAGAGAAATGCATGTTGTTCTTGCTGCTATTTATCTTAGATAATACTCTCCCTCCCACCCTGCCTTGTACAAAATCATGTTCTTATCCGTCCAGTGGCTACATTTCCTTGCTTAGCTGCAGGATTGTGCAGGAAGTTCTGTGTCTACATTGTGGCTGCTATGACCCGCAGGCTTTTTATGGGATTGTTGCCCAGGGGTATTTCTTGTGATTCTCTTTTATTCATGTAAGATTGCAACTTTTGCATTATTGCTATATTTAAACTAGTTGTTTTGGTAAACTGTACGTAAGCAGAAAAAGCCATTAACAGAAAGTAACTTGATTCTGTTATTGCTCACTGTTACTTGAGGTTGTGTGTTCTGTGCAGGCAAGTGACTTCACACGTTTCAGGTCCTTGGTAAAGGCAATGGCTAGCATCCCCTCAGGACCTCAAAAAATGTGAGAGGAAGTGGGGTACACGGTGTCATTAGTGATAAAGCTTAAAGGATTTTGACTCCCTAAATTGAACTACTTGTGCTTTCTAGATTGGGTTTGTGTGACCATAATTACAACTTTGTATTCTTTGTTTTAAATATTGCAAATATGTGGGGGAGTTGCTGTTTTGTTTTTGCTAAGTAGCATTTTCTAGAGAATTGTATTTATGCCACTTGTGTTCTTTTTGAAGGTAAAATTTTGCGTTGATGGTTTTTTTTTTGTCTGGTTTGATAGGTTTGAGTGCCAGTCAGTTGTGTAGTAGCATCAGCTAATAGTCAAAATATACAGTCTTGAAAAGACTTGGCTAAAACTAAATAAATAGCTCTCCATTTCCTGTGGCTTTTTTTTTTTCCCTTTGGTCTGTGTGCTGCTTACCAATAAGGAATAGAGGAACTTTCTACTTCAGAGGTGGTGTTATTTCCAACTTTTATATTGTTGAAGTAATTTTGTTAAACAGGAAGGAAAAAAAGTTAAAACTTCAAAGGGAATTTGTTTGCAAAGTGTGCAAACAGGGCTGGGTTCTTTTTTCCTCTTCCATTTTATCAAGAGGTAAAAAAGCTTGTTGCTTGAGTACTTCATTAGCCTTTTGCTTTCAAATGCTGAGCCTTAACAGTATGCTACTTTAATGAGTCATTTTAACGGTTGCCTGTGAGTATAGTATTTGAATACCACTTAGAGATTAAAAAGGTCAATGCCTTTGTTTCCACAGGGATGTTTTATGCAGCCTCATTTTATGCATCTCACTGCCCATTTGTGACTTGAGGAATTTGCTTAGGGCAGCCCAGGAAGTCTGTGGGGGCTGGAGGAATGGGTACCCACCCACCAAAGCCATCTTTGGGTAGCTAGGGAATACTCTCTCTGGGGCCTGTCTTTTGTAGGCTTAGATAGATCTTATCCATGTTAAATACTAGTGGTGTCACTTCAGTCCTTTTCATTTCTAGTTTGAAAGTGTGAATACCGTTCTGATTACATGCTGCTTCTTATAAAAGGAAACATATACATTCACTGTCCCTTTTCCTAGTCAGTGTGTTTTAGACAGGCAAATGAGTAGGCTTGTGTCCCACTTAAACTTCCTCCAAATTTCTTAAATAGACAGCTTGGAAGAAGAAATTCTCCTTCTTTTTCTCTGCTTTTCTCTGCTAGCTTGCAACTAAAACAACAAACAAACAAAAAGATTATGTCCATTTATAGCCTTAAGAGAAGGTGATGAAGTACTTTTGCCTTTAATTGCGTTTTGAATGGACCTTGATGCCTAGAAAGTTTCCGTTTATACTGAGAAGCCCTCAAGGAGATTCTTTATTCTCTCTAGCAATAGATAAATGTGCATACTATGGGTCAATTCATTGAAGAGACCAGCTGTTCTTGAGTTTTGGGTTGAGAGTTGGAGCTGTGTGCGAGTGTGTTCTTGTTTCTCTCCAATTTTTGTCATGGTGTGAGGGAACAAAAGAAGTAGGATGGCATGCCCTGAATACCCTAGTGAAGAGACAAGTCTTGGGCTGCTTTGTGGTTTAAAGACTTGAGAGGAAAAAGGAGGTGAATTCAATTTTGTGTTTAATTTAGCTTCAAGATACATAGGGGTCATCTGTAGATTAATCTGAAGTTCAGCCAGCGGTTTCTGGTGAGACCTGTTATTGCATGAGGTTTGAGTAAGGTAGTAGTGGCCATCATTTAGGAAAACCGTAGCTGGCAGCGGTTAATGACAAGGTATTGTCTTGTATGACTGAAGTGCTTTTGTCGAAACAAGACTGAGGGTTGTGCGACCACATGCCATGGCGGTGGATCCTTGCGTGAGAATCAAATAATGTTCTTTATGCGCTAGTGAGTCATGTGCAGTTAAGAGCTCCTGTGATGTCTGCAATGTAAGACAAGTTTACGCTCACTTCACCTGCCTTCTTTTCATATATGATTTTAGTTTTCATTGTTGGTTAAATTTGAAATTACTTCCTTACTCAGATATTACCGTAGTATTAAAATGTTAATCATTTTTTGGTTGGTTGTCCTCTCTTTTGTGTATGCTTGCATTTACCTCTTACTAACAAAATACAACTGTGCAATTGCATAAGAAGTTTCTCTCATCTTCAGCTATTCTTCAGATACAAAGACTGACCTCTGTTCTTTTTCTCCTGTTTCAAACAAATTGAGACTTTCGTGATATTTGACTAGCAGTCTCTTGCATATCCAAATAAATTATTTTTAAAGAACAGATCCTGAGAGTATTCTTTTCATTTGAAAGGGGTTAATATTAGCTTTTCATATTCAACTAGTGTAGCCGTTACCTGGAATGTGAAAACATAGCCATGTAGGTTGCTGTTGGGAGAATTTTTTTTTTTTTTGTGTGTGTGTGTAGGTAGTTTCATTAAGAGATGATGAAAATATGGTTTAACTATTTAATCTTGGAAAATATTTGGAAAAAAAGCTCTCTGGGAAGTTCTGCCAGTGACTTAAAAGAGGGAAGAAGCAGCTGTGTTTTCTGAAGTCAAATATGGGGCAGGAAGTGTAGGAGCAAGCTTTGGTCTGGCATGTTGAAATACAGAATGAATGAGGGAAGGCAGGACATAAGTTCCTCCTATGGTTCCACCAAGAGCCGCTTGCTTCAGCCTAACTGTGCCTCTGAGCTTCCACCTGTGTGGAACAAGTTAGAATACAAGCTTCAGAACTACTGTGAAGGTGCTAAATTAGTGCTTTCAGAGGAAGATCACAGAATGCTTCAAATGAAGCTTTACGAAGTGCAGCGTGTTCTTACTATTAATATGAAGTAGTTTATATGCATCTCTTAAAACGATAAGGAAAATGAAGTGTGCCTGATCTGTGTAGCTAGAGAAACATCCATTCATTGTTTTGAAATAGCTGGAAAGTGCAGATGAAAAAGGGAGAAGTCAATCTATGATGGTGGAAAAATCCCATGGACTATCATAGATGGGGTTTTCAACTCTTTTGTCTTATTGCCTCACATCTATAAATTTTTTTTGTAGATGACCGAGTCCTTCTGAGCACGGTGAGGGGAAACAGTGCTCACTAATACATAATAGTGCATTGCAAGAGGAAGCTGCTGCTGAAACATCTTATTTGAAGAAAATGTGACAAGCCAGGAACTATTACAGTCCTTCTCTTAAATAGGAAATAAGCTCAACCACAAAAGACAAATGCAGTGCTAAGTGACTGGCTAGAACCTATATTAGAAATTTGGAGTTAAAGAAACAGTCTCTTGGCCTACTTTGTCATTTGGATCTTACTTGAAAAGCATCAAAAAGGCCAATATGTAACCTTCCAGCAGAGTCACAATGAGCAGCATTTTAAGCTGCATACCCATGATAGGCTTCTCCTTTCAGGCAGTGGCCTCATCTGATAACTCAGTAGACCTGAAGCTCAGGCGTGTTTTGTAGTGAGGAGAGATCTGTCTTGTCCTCTGGGACAGAGTTATACTTGATCTGAGTTTCTCTGTCTGCCTGGCCCAGGCTGCCCTTCTGCAACCCAAGGCATGACATTTGAAAAGATCTCTTGGTTTGTTTGAAGCCAGCTCATAGCGAATGGGAAAGATTAGCAGATGGTTGGAGCTGCTTGTATTTCTGTTATGTTTTAGTTGGTAACAGTGAGGTGTGAACTTCCTGTGAGCAGGTGAGAATTGAAAACCCTGTCTATTTCTTGCTTTGGATACTAGTGCACTCAGAAATTACTACCTTTTGGGTTAATTATGTGAGTTGAAACAAAAACCCAAACCAGATGAGTCCTCAACTTGGCTACTTAGGAAGTGCTGATGATCCTGGTCCTCTTCTGAGAGAGAAATTGGACTTATTTTGAGCTCCTTACCTCTAATAAAGCTTTTTTTTTTTTTTTTAATATATGGGCTCTGGTAAGTATGTTAGCTAATCAGTTAAATATTCTAGGCAAGGCTCTGTTGCTAGTAATTAATCTGCTGTTGAACTGGGGTTCAATGAAAGCTGCACTGGTTTTACTGAAGCAATGCTAACCTCAGGAGATGTGCTGAAACTTTGACCTTTGTTAAAAAGTTAAAATTCTATTAAACTTTAGCCCAGGAAATGAACACTTCTAGACGTACATTAGTGTTTCTGTGCCCTAAATAAATCCATGTGGGCTAAAGCAACAGTGGATACCTGGGGTTTGACTCAGTCCTTGGTTTTCAAGAGTCATCTCAGAGCCCGTAACATCAGCTGACTCCTGGCTTCTTTTGACACTGGGTTAAGGCACTTCTGCCCATTCCTACTTCGGCATGATCCTTTTCTAGCACAGCATCACGACGCTGGTTTCATTTGTCTAAAAGATAGCTTTTGTACTCTTAAAAAAAGATAGTTAAGTATAACTGTGTGAGTACTTTTGTCTATTAACGTGAATTCTTTTTGAGTCAAAGCATGAGAAGCACTATTTTATAACAAGTTGTGCTCTCTCAACTTCAAGTTTGTGTGAGCTAGTGTGCGTGTGTGTGTGTGTGTGTGTTTGTATATATATATATATATATATGTATATAAACAAGCAAACATTTTTATACTGGAATAATGAGTATCTGATATGATAACATAGAGCAAAAGTTTATTATGCATATACAGATGAGATAAGTTAACTTGTTTAAACTGTATTGTAGACACAGTGCCCCTACATTTGAAAAAGTTTCATGACTCCATATAACTATATCAACATGTTTCCATAGTTAATTTCCAGCCTACAATTATATTATCTTTTTTTCTAATGGAACATCATCATATTAAGTAAACTAATAACCATAATGTTAATGTTGCTGATGCTTTATTAGGTACTCTGAAGAAAAGAAAAAACAAAAACAAAAAAACACAACAAACAAGCAATAAACCACAGTGCTGCATGCACTTACCCAGGATTTATTTTAACTCGTGGATCTTTTCTGTGAGTGGGAAAGTGAAGGCTGTGTTTAAAATATTGTATCCAGTGCTCAGAATGGACCAGTGTACAGTAATATGCTGTACTGTTGCTTGTGAGGACATAAAATATATACTTTTCAATATTTTTCTGCAAAGAGGAACAAATTTTATGCCAGGATTTGTATTGTGTGTGTATGTGATGTCTATATGTATTACAGAAGTAGAGAAATAATGGCAGTAAGTATAAAGGAGTGATGAAGCAATGCAATTGTTTGCAAAGGGGAATGAGAAGTAACCATGAGCTTTTAGTTGGAAGAATTGAGGTAAAATTATTTCTGGATCACCACTAGTCATGGTAAACAAAGTTACTTTTAGTTAAATTTGGCAATGCCACCAAGGACCGTGGGTATGGTAAATAATGATATGTCCTTTGTCTCACATGAGATTAATTCCCTTTTTGTGTAGACTTGAGTAGCATGTTTGCACAGACCAGTCCACCCCTGTACATTATGCAGGGGGAAGCACTTAACTACATTCTGGAGAGCATTTTACATTAGAAAGAAGTTGGTGGGGTTAATGTTAAGCTAACAAAATACAGACTGCTTGTAATGCTACTAAAAGATTGGATGCAGTCTTTGGATACAAAAGCTAAATGTGTACTGTAGGAGTATATGGTATTACTAGTGTATAATAGCACAAAATCATTACTTGAGTGCTTAGTCCAGTACTTATGTGCCTGCTTTAGAAAAAAAAGATTAAAAAAAACAGCACACATTTTCAGAAAGCTGAGAGATTGATTACAGTTGGAAAACCTGTTTCACTGTTAGATATCCTTTTTTTAAATAAATAAAAAAAAGCCTAGCATGCCTACTTTAAGGGAAGTGGCTGAGCTGTATTTCACGAATATCTATAGAGGAGAGAGAAAACACAAAGCTCTCCAGTTTAGTAGGAGGAGGTGTAATGAGACTGAATAGCTGAAAGTTGAAACCAGATGAATCTCGGCTAGTTGTAACACACAAATTATTTAATAGGGTAAATTACTCACTGAAACAAATCCCTTTGAATGTGAAAGATTCCTGATCACATGCTTGTGAATTGGAACTAGATGCTGTTAGCAAGGGAGAGTATTGCTGGTATGTATGTTCTGGTCTTCAGCCCATCTTGGGAGGAAGGTCAGATGGATGGTCACAGCGGTCTGTTCTGCTTTCAGGATCTGTGGAAGGGATAGAGATCGTCTGATGGTGTGCAATGACACACTGTCCAAGACTGATGTTTGTGCTTTTACTCATTAGTAAAATTAGGCTGGTGTGGTTTATTTTTTGTTATTTCTTTTTCCTTTGCCAAACTTACTTGCGCTTTGAAAAGAAAGAAAACCCAAAAGAAAGAAAAAAAAATCTAGTCTAGCCTATCTGTCTGTGTTGAGAGGGGCATCTGTAGTTAGAAGAAGATGAGTTCTGTGGTTGTTTGTATTCAGGAGGATAAAGGAACTCAGACAAATGAAGTTTAGCATCCATACATGTATCTTGCTGGAGAAGAACTTGCTCCGTAAAGCAGCAACTGTTCTTTCCCCCAGACAAACTTATAATCAGGCGCTTTATGCAATTTTTGCTTAATCTTTTGGGAAATAGGTGTGTCTGCATGGGTCATGGAAAATTAAAACCTAATGCACTATGAATCCTCCACCTATTAGAATGAATCTGCATGACCTATGTCATTCATGACTGATTTTTTTTTTTTTAATGGTGTCTGTCTGTTTTCATTTAGAAATAACATTTGTCTCAATTAATCTGAAATAGAGGAATGTTTCCATCACTGTGTCAAGTCTCTGGCACAGTTTGTACAATAACTGCTGCCCTAATTTTCTGCACAAAGGCAGAGGTCACACTACTTGAGTTTCCTGTCTGCTTCTGTGTTTGCTGCTTCAGGTCAAAGCAGTGAACACAAGGTAGAGCTGTGCAACCCTGCACACAGGCACTGAACTGAAGTTGTGAATTCAGTATTATTTACAGGGATAAAATTGAAACTCATGCACAATTCTATGTCTTAAACAGAAGTGGATAGCACTTCCTGTGGCTACAGTGACAGCACTTGTGTAGAAATCTGTCTATACTATGTTAGTGGGGGAGACTTTGAACAGCGAAGTGGTGTCGTTTAAGGAGAATTCAGTACCTGTTGCACATAGCTTTTGTTTCACTGAGTATAGGGATCTTGGCAAGAATGGCGGAGAAAATGCCACTGCCTGTTTTGTGGAACTGTCTGCTCTTATGACGCATATTTAGCATGAATTATTTATGGTACTTCATTGTAAATGGAGTGTTCTGTAGTATATTTGTAAATAATGAATTCTTTATGACAGGACATCTGTATCTCTCCTCTGTGGATTCTGTGTTACAGAACTGGTTTTCTAAATATGTTTCACGATAAGCTAGCTATTCTTTTTTCCAGGCTGCCCTGTAATAAAGTACTTTGTATTCCTGCTCTATTATCCGTTTTGACCCTGGCTTATAAATGATATATATACGTAAAAGTTTATGCAGTTTGAGAGTTGACATGATGTTGAGTTTGTTTTATAATAAGAAACAGATATCCTTATCCATTCTGAATTATTTTTTTTATGCCGTGTAAAATTAGGTTAGCGAAAGACTTGTGCACCATATAAATTAAGTTTTCTGCTTCTAACTTTTCTGAAGCATACATTTTTATAAGTAAACAAATCATTTCTGGCAGTGCCAAAGGTTTGTTGAGGTAATGAGGATGCTAAATGTAGTGTGCAGTTCAGAATGGTCATAAAAAGGTGGGGAGGATTGCCTGGTTGTCCCACTTCACAGTTTCAGAACCAACCTTTTCAGTTGCTTATCTGTATGATTTGAGTAGGACTTGAAACCTTGATCTGTGTAAGGCTCTCCTACAGTGAGTTTCCTAACAGGAAAGTAGTGAAACTTGTCTGGTTTTTTAGGATAGTCAATGGAAGCACAGAGTGTAAACCACCTCCGGTGCACATTCTGCAAAATGTTGTTACTGTACTTTAAATGTCCCTCTTGATTACTTCTTGCCAAGAGGTTGCAGAAGGGACTTCTCTACCTGTTCCTGTTTCTGCCATTTCCTGGCACAGCAGAAGTGAGTGGTGTTTGTGTACCTGCAAGTGCCTCCGCAGTGCCACTCTGCGTTGCATGGCTTACAGCTTGTCCTTGCCAGCTGGGTAAAGACTGCAGGTCTAGACTGAGGCATCTCTGGAGCAGATCTCCTGTGAGAAGTAAAACTGAAAAAAATATTCTTTTTTATTTTTTTATTTTACTTTTGCAAAGAGGAGGGAGGAGTCTTCCCTTGAATCACCTACATACCCCACTGCCATCAGCGCTTGGTGCCCTGCTGTCCTCCCACCCACCGCTTTTGTTACCACTTTTGTTTTTCCTTGTAACAATTCCTGGAGACTCAGAGCCAGTTACCAGTCGTCAGTCACTCGGTCCTGCAGCTAATGCACTGCTAAGCCCCTTAATTCCTTCAGAAGGAGGAACAAGCTAGTGCTTGAAGCCTGTCTGCCCTGCGCTGCCGCAGTTGCCTAGCAGCCGGTGGGAGGCACGGTGAGGAGCATGCTCGTCCTGTGCTGAATCATCTGCAAAGAGACATGAGAAGACAGTTATTACTGGTTATGCTCCTTAACGATTTTTGTCTGTCTCCTGTATGCATGTACACACGTGCATGCTCTCACACATGCACAGTTACCTGCCTCTTGTTTCTTACAAGCTTTAAAATGGAGTTTCCTGTGTTTGGGCAAAGCACTGAACAGCCTTGTGTAGCCTAAAGCAGTAACTGTAGGTGGCAGATGCCAGGGCTTGGCCCATGCCATCATGAATGTGCTGCATAGAATGGGTTGGTTTGGAAAGGACCTTAAAGCCCATCCAGTTGCAACCCTTGTGCTCTGTGTAGGGTCACCTCCCCCTAGATCAGCCTGCCCAAACTCCCAATCCAGCCTGGCTTTGAACACATCCAGGGACAGGGTATAAGTGCCCTCAGGCCTCCTGAAAGAGCAGAGTTGTTGAGATACTTCAGCTGACAAGGTTCTGGTTTTCCCTGTCAGCTGCTTCTACAGATTTTCCCATTTTTAGTTGTGGGGTGCTTAGTGCTTCTGCTGACTTTTCCTTGAGGGCTCTGAGAGTTGCCCTGCCGAGCTGACTTTGATGATGTGAGGCCTGCTTGGCCTGCTACTGTGTCCCTGAGCTGGGCACAGTGACTTTTATGGTTGTCAGAGCTGGGAGAAGGATGTGTGTACCCTGCCATGCCCAGCCAGGTACCAATTGGATAGAGATTTGGGTGGGTGGTGGGCTGTGACCTGAAAAGGCCAAGGTGCATTTTGTGTGTTGAGGCTGCATCTTCAAACAAAAACACCTATAAGTGCTGAGGGGACAAGGGTGGGTGAGGATGATAATGCTGTTCTGTCTGGTTGCTCCCTCCTTCTTCCCGTCCTCCCCTTTGATGGACTGCTCACAGTATTTCCCATTATTCTGGTCCAGTCCAGGCTTTGAACAGGAGTCCAATAAAAAGGAGTCCTGTCTAGAGTAAACTAATCTGTGAATTGCAATGTCATTAGCAGAATTTCAGTTTTGTTCCAGAGGGTTTTCTGTTTTCTAGGGTTTGAGCTGAAGGAAAAAAGGACAGTCAATGTCTGTAACCCCAATATACAGAATTAACTGGCTATTTGCTTATCTTGCCACTACTCTTCCGGACCAGGGACTCTTTTCAAAGTGGTACAGCTGCAGCATGCCCAGTGCAATGAGATCCCTCCTCATTTCCTTCTTCCCTGAGAACCTTTACTTCTGACTGGCACCTCTGACTTCAGTGCAGTGAATGATGAAAATAGAGAAGCTGCTGGGTGCAGCAGACAAATGATAGCTGGTTTCATGTGTCATTATACCTTTCATTTTAAGACTTAGTTCCTAGATGGCACTGAAGCTAGAATGAGAGGATCCAGCTTATGATTTATATGAATAAATACAGTGGATACTACTTGGATTTTCTTTTAAAAAGGATAATTGTGTTAATTTGCTTGAGACGCAATTATCTCAATGGGATTGATTTGTTTAATTAACTTGGGATGCCTGCAGGTTAAACAGTGAATATAAATAGGAGGACAATGGGGAATGCATCATTAATGTTTGTATTGCAGAAGCATTGACTCATATGTAAATGAAGTGCTGAAAGCCTGCCAGGCAAAGCTAGTTCTGGTGTGGTTTCAAGATACAAAAATCTCTCATACTGTCATGCAGAACACAGGGTTCCTACACTCAAGAATAAGTTGATGAAGAGCATGCATTCCAGTACTAATGGCAAAAATACTTTGCTCCCCTTGTAAACACCTTGTTTGAGAACACTTGTGAAATTGCAAAGTGATAGTGGCTGAAGGAGGCCATTTGTGCCAGGCTTCTTCAGTGTGACAGCCATCTCTTGTGCAGTAAATGCAGTTTTTGTTCCAAACATTGCAAAGATAACAGTATCTTTGAATCGGCTACACTGGATCTAGCATCCTTAGACTGAAGCCTCATAATAAAGCTTCATCTGTCTTCTTGTTCCCAGCTTCCTCTGCTTTACAGTGTGGAAACACCACTCTGGACTTCTGAAGAGGATTAGGAATCCTAATGGACCAGTTCTGCAACTTATGTTTGTCCTTTGCCTACCAGTCAGCAGGGTAGCACCAGATACTTCAAATGTTGTTTTTCCTAAGGTAGCAGTTATGTTGAAGCCCTGCTAGGGAAATTCTGAACATGTTCTGTTTGATTCTGCACTACGGAAGTCTTCTACCCTGAAAATCTTTCTCATACGATTTACTCATTGTTGTGGACTGTATACACTGGTATCTTTCTCTGAACTTTTGAGGTCTTCATCATAGCTTGCGGCAAAAGGTGGTGCAAGTTGAGCAGGGAATGAAAATAAAATAAATAACAAAGCACAACCACAGTATGAAACCATCTAAACAAACGTACACATTTCCTTTTAGCTGCTGTAAGCATATTGCCATTTCAAAGATATCCTTGCTTCTGCATGCAGAAAATACATTGGAGCACTGCAGTCTTTCCTGTACTTCTTCAGTGTTTTTTCTTTTTTTCTTTTCTTTTTTTTTTTTTTTTTGCATCTCAGATAATGTATCCATCTCCTGTTAGTGTGATTGCTTCAGACTTCTCAGCTTCTTTCTGTGCAGCAATCTTTTTGTTCCTGATTATTCTTGTCTCTATTTTCTGATTCTTTTATTACATCTACTGGTTCTTCTTGAGATCAAATGATAAGAGCTGAATGCATCATTCTGATGGTACATGCTGCTGATTTGTGCTGCCACACAGCAGTGTTGTCAGTGTCATCCCTCAGATAATCATGTGAATGTTTTCATCTTTAGAATGGGAAAAGAATATTTCTCAGCTGAATCTTTGCATATCTAGCAGTGATTGTCTTTTATTTGCTGTACACTTGATTCAGATACTGAGTTGCTCTAGAAGTGTAAAACCCAAAAAGTGTTTCACTTCTATCTTTTAAATTCACTTCGCTTTTTGTTGATATGGACTAGATTTAATTTGCCCCTTGGCCTGGTCTTGTGTGGTTCATCTGGAATTCTTTCTAACCTTTCTAATCTTCCAATTTTGAACAACTGTAAATAATTTTGTCATCTGTGAGTTTTCAGCTGTTCAGGGTTTTTATTGTGGGATGGGGAGAAGAAGAGGTATTGCCTTCTTTCCAGTTTGTGTAAGAATATAAGAAACATTGCTATGCCTGATGCAGAGCTGAGGGTGTCCCTCCCATGATCTCTTTTTGCCTTATTGAAAGCTATTTCTTTTGTTCTCATGTATTTTCTTTGTCTCTGCTGCTTTCTAATCTACATAAATGCTCTCCCTAATAAAACTCAATTTTCCTAGTAGCCTAAAAGGATTTTGTCAAGTATTGTTTGCAAGTCAAATTCATAGCCTTTTAAAATATGTACTTATGTTGACAAGTTCAGAATACTCATAAGCAGTAAAGAAAAAAGTAGAAATTCTGTCTCTGTTGAAGAAATTATGCTTGGGGAATTATATAATGTTGAAAATATTTGAATTACATGCATCAAATCTGTAATTCATGCACCCTCAGGACATTATTGCCTTTGTTTGCATTGCTCTTTGTTATATCCTAAGCATGTCACAGAGCTGTAGAGGTTGGAAGGGACCACTAGAGATCACCCAGTCCAATCCCGTGCCAAAGCAGCTCCCTAGCCCAGGTTGCACAGTTGGGTGTACAGACGGGCCTTGAATGTCTCCAGAGAAGGAGACTCCACCACCTCCCTGTGCAGCCTGTGCCAGGGCTCCATCACCCTTACCTTGGCAGAAGTTCTTACATACATCTGTGCAGAACTTCCTATGCTTCAGTTTGTGGCCATTTCCTTTTGTCCTAGTAACATGCACTGCTGAAAAGAGTCTGGATTATATATAATAATAATGCATCAATAATAATAATATTATGATGTTATCATGTTATTTATTGTTAGTCATTTTGAATGCAGAGAACTGTTTTTCTACATCTTTCAAACTATTTACAGTGACTATGTCTTGCTCTGTTATGTGTTTACCTGAAAGGGACTTGTGGCTTAGTTTATCTGGGTGAGTTCTAGCTAGAAGTCCCTCAGCTTTTCCACTCCTACCTGCTGCCTTCATCTGAGAAGATGCCATCCATGTCACTTGAAGCCAGGATATCTATATTTAGGCTATTTGTTAAAATAATTGAATCTTAGGAGAAATGCCATCTTCTATCCATTTTGACAGAAGTCAACTGAGGACTGTTAACCTTGTTTTCAAGGTAGAATTTGACTCTTTGGTTGTAACATACACACTCTTTTGCTCTTCCACATGGGTGTCCAACCTTTTGTCTTGCCTGGACCACAGTAAGTGAAGAGGAATTGTCTAGGGTCTCGTCTACAAAGGTTGCACCAAAAATAACACCTCTATTTATCCCCATGCAAACTACAACCAATACAAAGATCACAATAACACTACTAATATAACAGATTCTCAACTACAAAACATCACTTTTCAATGCAGTCACCATCAGTAGCTATGCATTTTCACCAGAGATGAACAAGAGCTTGCATGCTGTGCTCTTAACAGTCTGCACCAGCAGAGGTGACCCACTGTTGCTGTCACCAGTGCTGAAACACACTACCTCTGCCTCAGTTTGCTCACATCTACTGTTTTATCTCAGTAAACATTCAGCAATTGTCAGTGAATGCCAGTAGATGCGATTTTTCCACATGAAGGAGTTCAGTCTGGTCTGATGGCAGTGGCTGCCATTCTCAGTGAGCTCTCAAGGTGCTCGTCAGAGTTTTTTGGTGAAATTTTTCTATTTCTGTGCTTATTCCTTGACAGCAGTTGCCCATAAATGTAGGTACTGCCAAAAAGTGGTGACATGAATAATGTGTAGCTAAGGTGAGTGGTATCTCTCTGGTAAGGGAGGGCTTATGAAAGTCTGGTAAAGAGACATGATCAAATTTTGGATTGTAATTCTGTATATTCCATTGGAAAAATCCCAAGTAATATATTTATGTCTAGTGAAAATGGACTTGCAAATAGACAAAAACGGTACTTAAGTGTGCAGAATACTGCATGTTCGTCTTTCTCAAGTAAATACTACAAAGGCAAGTGGTAGTGAGAACTCTGCAGCTTCTGCAATAGTTAGGAGGTGTTTTATTATAGCAGCCTGGTCTGGTTGGAGTAGTGTAGGATGGTAGTATCTGAGGGGATGATTTGAGATCTCTTGAAGAAAACGTTATGTAAAATGTGTGAAAGATTTCTTAGTTTCTTCGGAGCGCAGGAGTTAGGGAACAGCAGCTTTTCTTCTCACGACACAATTCCTGACCAAGCAATGTGGCTTTTAGTTAGAGGGTTTTGTTCATGTAAATTGGTATTGGTTCTGCCTTGAAACTACTACTGGAAAAGTTCTCTGTAGGAGGTTTTGGTTTTGTTTATTTTTAAATTTCTTATAGCATTGAAGTATTAAATAACTTAATACTGCTAGGCTTTATTTGTTTTTACTGCAGAAATGGCTTTTTTTTTCCTCTCTTTTTTTTTTTTCCCCTTGGTACTTTAGAAATCCGCATCATCAAGTACAATTGAATTGGACTTGCATTTGTTTTTTTTTCTTTACATTGTTGACATCGAATTATCTGCTTATTGGATGCATTCTTTTCACATAGACCATCTAAGATGTCACTGAGGTAATGTATCCTTGCGGGATACTTTCCATGTGGATCTAAAAATACCATTCTGAAATTAAAAATGCTTTCTCCATATTATTTTTTAAGGATTTAAGTATTTTTCCCTGTTCCACGGAAGTGCAGAAAATAGGTTGACTGATAGGCTGACTATCAAATGAAATTTGTGCGTGTTTTAAATAACTTTTCACATTGAATCTCCAGAGATTTTTCTCCCTGTATCTGCAGAAATGTCAGTGAAATTTATCTTAGTCCAAGTTTTTGCCAGGAAGAAATCTCAAAAATGTGTGCAGTCATTCCCTTCACCCTTTTCTGAGTTCTTCGCCAAGTTGTGCCTCTTTTCCCTTCCCTTGGGTGCCTCGTCCTAGCACTGCTCGTCCAAATGAGTTTAGGCTTGAGATAGACAGACACATCTGCTTTCATCAGCCAGCTGTTACACCGTTGTGTGTGTGGATTTGTGTTTGGAATAAACCTACTTGTTTATCACATCTAATATACAGAGATGGAGAATCTTCTTAGCACTACAGAATATTCTGTGTGAGGGGAGGCTGCTGCAGTTAGGAATAACTAGTTCACAAAGTAGGACAAAGCTGTTTTTACAGGAAAACTTGCTCTATTTTGCATCTGTTTCTTTGAGTGATGAGTGAAAAAAAATATCATGATTTTTGCTTTTAATTCTGTGAATTCCTGTAATGTTCAGAAAAAATGTGAATAGAATTTACAAGATTATTGCAGGATTATGCAATGGACCCATATCTGTGAACAGTTCAGGAAAAAAGTCACTGTTACTTGTACTGTCACTTAAATATGATATGAAAGAGACGCTTCCCTCCCCTGCTTCCTGCCTCCTTTTATGTTCTTTGCAATATGAATATACTAACATCTATTTGAAAGCTATTTTTGTTACTTAGGCCTTCTCCTTCACATCCACCTCAGAAGCAATGCGTGCATCTCAGCAGCGTGTGTTTATTTAAGCTAAGCAAAAGTCATTTACATGACCACAAGAGCAGGATCACTTGTTCACTTGAAAAGATGGTGGCATGTAATTGTTTACCTCACCTGTAAGGTGTTCTGTTTATTTCCAGATCCAGAAGATAATTTCCCAGGAAATAACAGTTTATAATTCATGTAGTGTTTGCATCTATTCTCACTTCAGTCCACCTCGTGCTACAACACAGGAAAAAAAGGAAAATCAATATTGGTCCTTGTTCTCCATTGTTTTGAGGGCCCTGACTTACCCTGACGCAAATAAACAAAATGGATGGATACAATAGAGTAGAAATACTTTTTTTTTTTTTTTTGCTGTCCTTCAGCTCCTCACAACTTCTCGTTTTGCATATATATGATGGAACTGTTGTTTTTGGGTGTTAAATAATATACATACTTATATAAGAACAAGCTCTATCCCCTTTTTTGTGGGAGTGGTACTGTGTGCTGGGATTTTTTTCTCCAGACACATGACAGCAGCTTTAAGGGCTGCTGAGATTCTCACAAAAACTCTCCTTGCCCAGTGGGAAAGGCCAGGCTTGGTGTCCTGCACCTTGTGCTGGAGGTGCTGCTCAGCCTTTGCTGCAACGATGGTCTGATAGTACACACAGCACTTCGGTATGTCCTGAGGTTGTTCTAATTTGGTTGCTTTTAAAGAGTGGCTTGGGGTGGGTGGGCAGCTTTACTTGCCTGGGTGTTTGGGTGTGGGATGTGTTTGGGGGCTGTTCAGTTGGGTGTGTGGGTTTTGTGTGTATTGGTGTGAAATAAAATTCCAGAGGTGGCTGTCTCACGGTTCTCCAGCGTAACAACAGAAAAGTGTTGGGCCTTACAGAAGCTTTTTCCTACTCTGCATTCTGTACTGTTGCACCTGCCTCATTGCAACCTACTTTCTCATAACCTGCAGCAGTGTGTCACTTGTCGTTGTTAGCAATGGGTTATTGTACCTCAGCCTATCTAGAAAAACGAAGGACATCTGATCCCTAAAAAGCTGATACCAGTCCATTTAAAAAATAAAAAAAGGTTTGAACTTAGTGCAATTTCAGTTTATGGTCTCAACTGCAAAATGCAAGAGTATTAATAACAGTGGTTATTACACGTTACAATTCTAAGTTTAGGCTTCTGACTTGATCAGCGCATTTCATTAGGCTTCTTTTGCAATCAGTAACGGCAGAGGGGCCCTTCCTCAGGGTAGCTGAGCAGGAATTTAACTTCAGTGCTTTGGGTCACCTCCTTTTCTGGGAGCCTTTTTCTTTTCACTGGTTGTGTGGGAAACCTGGAGGGAGAAACCAACTGAGCTGGCGGTGGTATCAGTGGCATCCTGTATCCCAGGGCTGTCAAGTGGGATGTCTTCAGAGTGAATAATAAAGGCATTGGTCTGAAATACTGGATAAGTAGTTTGCCCAGTGCAAAAAAAAACCAAAAAACTTTTACAGCAAAAATAATGCCCTTGCTCACATCTTAAAGGAATATATTCTTGCATTTTTTCTGTAAATGCAATACGCATATGTGAACTGATCCAAATACAAGGTCAGCTCCTAAATCTGCTCACTGCTAAGAGCAAAACACAAACTGAAACTACTCAGTCAAATGGTGTGCAATAACACACATAACTTACTCCTTTTGGTGAAGTGTTTGGTAGCATGTGAGCATCTGTGTAAACAGATTCCATTTCTGCATCACTAACACCTGTTGATAGGCATTTTCTAGGATATTAGAAACTGTTTCAAAACGTTCTGCCAAAGGAATGTCTAAATTTGGGATTTGTTTTTTCATTTAGGTATTTATTTCTTAAGTGAACTGACAAGCCAGAGAGCAGCAGATTTGAGATAGTGTGTGTGTTTGATGCAACCTTGTAAATTTCAGTAGATGGAAAGTTTGGAATCTGGCATTATTTGGAAAAGTGCTGCTAGCAGACAAAATTTATTTAGTTTCCATTTTAAAAATGAAATGAAAAATTGCTCAGCTCTCTTTCCCTATGATGTTACATTTCTGAGAAGTAAGCTTGGACAGGACTAGTAGCTGGCTGATGGGGATTTAGCATGGATGAGTTTACTCTCAAAGCAGAGGGCTGGGAGAAATAATGTCACAGTTCTATGTGATGCCTTCAACTGAGTAAGCAGATCTGCTTCTTACCACTGGAGTTCATGGCTGAGAACTGTCTTCACAGCAATAGAGAAACATTGTGGGTTCATCAGCTGAAGGGGAGGATGAACAAGAGCAGTGCAGCACTCTCCTAGACCTTGCTCATCAGAGGAGTGTACAAGGTGGTCTGCAGGGTCTGTACCTTCCACCGCCACCAGACTGACTCCAGCTGCAAATTTGAGGCACCATCTTCAGGAGTTTCCTTCCTGAAGATGCAAGGCTGGTCCTTGGCGAGCTGCTCTGGTTTTAGGGATTTACTTCAGCTGCCTTTTGGAGACGTTAAGTGCTTGTGACTTATTTGTGTATATTGGTTTCTCCCACGTGTGCTTCTCCACTTATCTTCAATGCTCCTCCTGCACACCTCTCATATCCTGCTCTAGCTGCAAATAGTAAAAAGGGTGCTGAACCTGTTAGGCCTCTTCCTCCATCTGTCTGAGATCATTGAGAATGGACTTGCTGAGCATGAGAGACAGATTTCTATCTCCAGTGGTGACATCTTGGTTTTGAGGGCAGAAAGGGAGTTTTTGTAAATTGCTGTTGAAATGCTAAGTATCCTTTATGAAAAATGGTCATATAGTTTTTGGAGAAAAAAAAAAAAAAGACCTATTTTAGATAGTTCTTTGGTGTAAATGTGCTAATGTGCTTGTCATAGAATTTTTCTTTTTTTTTTTTTTTCAGTCACCTGGTCTTCCTGAATGCATTTAACATGATTGTTATTCATTTGTACTGTTTGTTTCCCGACTAATTATATAAGTTAACAAACCACTCCAGAGTTACCTTTGCTTTTATTTGCTTTAGAAATTGCACCATGAAAAATGTACTCGTTGGGTTGCCAGCTGCTGAACTGAGAGCTTTAAATGAAGTGGTTACTAATTGAAATACAGCAGAACCACAGAAGAATTACAATTAATATGCTGCTTTTTCTTTATTTAATGTTGCCACATTTTTTTCTAAGGCAAACTAAGTTTTTCTTCTTCCTAGTTACACTTACCTAGAAGCAGTCACTTATTACTAAACAGAGTACTCCAGAGCCCTGTTGGACATTCATCACCTTTTGTACATCTGCCTACCTTTGAAGCAATTAAAGTTTCTCCACACTTTTCTAGGGAGCTGAATGTTGCTAGGAATAATACCAGAGGCTGCCTTCTAAAAAAAATCTTTTTTTTTCTCTTCTTAATTTCAGAATTCACTTATAAACAAGTACATTTCTAGACAAGAGTAAGGAAAAAGTATTTTGTAAGAAAGCATCCGTGTGAGCATCTTGTGATCTTCAGGCAGATGTTACTGTGAACTGATTTGCTGTTTTTGACTGGGAGGGTGGGCACATTTTTCCACTTGTGTTTTAATGGAATACTCCATCTGCTGTCTAGCCAAATCTCTCTCTGAGCATGAAGATTTGTGCCAAATGTAACATTAAATTAAAAGAAAAGAGGTGGTGTGTTTTCTTTAGTTCTCCCTAGATGTTAAAACCCATTGTATCTGAGAGGGTGGATGAATCCAGATGTCTTTGTGTATCTGCTTCCTTGCTTATTTTAAAACAGCAAATAAGTGTAATTTCAGTTAGTTGCTAATTTGGAAACATAGTCAAGTATTCTTTTTATTTGTAAATGACTGTTTGGTGTTATTCAGTTAACTAATTCGGTATTACCTATTTCACTCAGGGTATTTTAATTGCAGACTAGCTAATGTGTTGAATTCTTGCCTCTTGTGATGAATATTACTTTCCCTATTTTTTCTAAGGCAGGAGGTATGCTGGTGAATGTATGTATATTTTTTGTTTCCACGTTAAGGAGATGCAGTATGTCACCCATTCTTAAGATTCAGAATTCATAATACTCATACACTTTTCTCTAATCACCTGTAGTTATATAATTTTTAATGTTCTGATTCTGATTATTGGCGTGCTACTGTTTTGTTCAGATCCGACAGTCATGAGTCATTCGGCAAGTTATTTGATTGATATGGATGATGTTTTGTAAGGCGTCATGGGGAGGAATTGAAAGAATGCTCTTTTCTTACTCATTCACCAGCATTAGGAATAGGAGATAGCATGATCTTTCCATCTACGTGCTTATTACAAGTAAAGAGATGCTAATGTGAGGCCTGAACTAGCCATCTGTGGTAAGCTTTTAGGCATGGGAGTGGAGTGAAAACACTGAAGTGTGCCTGGGTTTTTCATCTTACTTTAAATCTTAGAGTTTTGGACTTTCCAAAAGACTTGAACTCACTGGCAGTAGTCACATTCTAAACTCCAGAGCAAGTTCCTTCTGACCTTAGCCCAATACTTGGGAGACTTAGTTCATTTGAGAGCATGGTTAAAATTTCAGTAGAAATGAGGCCAATGTCTTGGTAGTGATTTTATTTTTCATTGAGCATCATTGTGTTGTTAAAAGCATGTAAGGAGCTCAGAAATAGGCATAAAGCCTGGTAGAAGTAGGGAAAATATTGAGATGGCATGAACTAGAAACCTCTTGCTGTCTAGGTGTTCTGTGCTTGGAAGCATCTGAAATATGCCCATCTTTTGCATGTGTGAAAGACCTACACGTTTTGCAGAGGACCATTGAAATCATGTCCAGAGAGTTAACCTATCATTTTTCCCCAGGTTAAATGAACTGTATAATCCCCTTGAGAATTAAAACTGTGTTCAACCACAGACTGTAGAGTCAAGCTGCATAGCTGTTAGAGGTGGAGAGGATGAGAAGAGTGCACCTGCTAGTCTTCAGGCTATGAAAAGTGTGGAGAAGTACAAGCATTCTCAAATCTTGCATTTCTTAGTAAATTCATCAGAAGCCTCAAATGGGAGAGATCTACAGTCTACTCATCTCAGGATTTTATGATTTAAGTAATCCTATGTTTTCTGGAGACAATTGCTAGTAATGTACGTAGCTTGAATTGCAGTTTAGGAATGTTAAGAATGTGGCAAAAACCAGTACTCTTTTGATAACCTTTGGTCTTGTGACAAGGGAGGAAGCCTCATCTCTCAATCTTCTGTAAAGACAATTTGATTTTGCAGTTGTTATTCTTTCTGGGTAGGTCCATCGCTTATTAAAAACAAACACATTGCACAATCTGAAATAAAGTTGTTCTGGCGTAATTCTTAGCATTGGAAGGAAAAGGAATGCTTGTATGTAAAGTATTTGGAGATAACTTTAAATCATATGTGGAATGCATTTATTGTTTGTTGGCCATCCTCATCCTTTTAACTGAAGCGTGGTAATAAGAAGTCTCTGTTGCAAGACGAAGGAGTACTTCTATTAGTGAAGGCTATCTATACATGGGAGAAATACCACCCATGATATTGTAGCCTTCTTCACAAGGTCTTTGCTTGAAGTCTCTGTCAGATGTGACCAGTGTTTGAACGTTTACATTACATTCATGCAGTACTCACATTTCCTCATTTAGAAAACGTCTTAGGGGAGGGCTGTTGTGAAATGCCCCAGTGCTGCACTGGGTTCAGTCACCTCATGTCCCATCGACCTTGCTGTTGATTAGGGTAAATCTTGACTTGCAGATGGTGAGGTGGTGTGACCGGCCAACTTCTAGAAGAATTCTTTGTGTCTTTTTGTTAACACTGGATTCATTTTCTTACAGCACTACTGAGACTACTTCTACTGCATTCCTTTCTAGAGCTACAGTGGCTTACATCAGTGCTGAAAAACCACTGTAAAGAGAATGTGTTGCAGTATGCACCTATGTTGAAAACCGTGCAGCTTGACCAAGAGAAATCATGGTGTTTTCATACCATTCGATGCAGGTGCTGTGCCACTGACGTTACATAAATGGCTCTGAAAGCATTGCCTCCTTATTTTCATGGAAACTACAACTGATAAAAAGATCACACTAACACTACTTCATATAGCAGATTCTCAACTACAAAACACCACTTCTCAGTGCAGTCACCATCACTAGCTATGCATTTTCACCAGAGATGAACAAGTGTCTGCGTGCTGTGCTCTTAACAGTCTGCACCAGCAGAGGTGACCCACTGTTGCTGTCACCAGTGCTGAAACACACTACCTCTGCCTCACTTTGTTCACATGTACTGTTTTATCTCAGTAAACATTCAGCAATTGTCAGTGAATGTCAGTAGATGCCATTTTTCCCCATGAAGGAGTTCAGTGACATGGCTTTGCTCCATACTCACTTCCATGTCAGACGCCATTTTGTCACACTGCCCCTCTGCTGCCACCTGTTGCGTGGTAACAGAGTGTAATGGAATATTGTTGGGAAGGTTCAACCTCTCCTGCCATACCACCAACATCTGTGTCTGACTTAGCGGTCCAACGAGATTGAATAGGAGGCATTACTTTTACAGCAGTCTTCCTAAGTGCGGGGGATCAAAGGCACAACTTTTCACCTCTTTGAGATCTTCAGGCGGCAGCATGGCAATGCCAGTCCTCTCCCAGCGATGTGCTACCATGCACTCAGTGAGAATAGGTTCTCACTGTGAGGTTCTTGGACACTTGTGCCTCTGCATGCCTGCACCCACAAACTTTTCTTGTGTCTTCGGGGAGATTGTTAGCTGCTACCTCTGGCTAAGAGATTCTGAAGTGCTGACTGCTCAAGCTTGGTTGATATTGTGAGAATTGCTTTTACTTCTGGCTTGCTCAGCATGTTTATGAAGTTTCTCACCTTTCTTTTCTGTTGCAATTGTTTCTACCTCCTGTTTTAATTGTGGTTTTTAAATCAACCTAGAACGTGTCCTCCCTCATCGCTCCAGCCCAAGTTATCTTTGCTGGTATTTGTGGTAATGAGGGCTGTTAAAAATGGCATTATCTGTTGCATACTTCAGTTATGAAGAAGTCTGCATTCAGAACTAGAAATACCTGAGGTTCATGGCATTATGTCTCCATCCTTTGGTCACAGTGCCTGTAGCTACTGTTTCCTGGGCAGTTCCTAAGGATGTGTGTGGTGGGAGGTTAGCATCCACCCTACTCCAGGTCATAAATTACTTTTCTAGTCAGATCTCTTGGGCAGATAGTCCAGAGAAGCTTGAGGCTGCTGTTAGAGAAAAGTGAGCAGAAGGGAAACCACGAGTGTGTCAACACCACCATTTTCTTTCCAGAATCCTGTGATAAATCAGATAACAGTCTTCTGAGAATTGCTTGCTTACTAATTATTGAAAAAGCATTACCTTTTTTGTGTCCTTAATTAGCATTTCAGCTTGCATCTAGGCCTTGATGGTAAGTGGGCCGTGTATCTCAGAGGTTCAGTAAGTGATGAAAAACTGAAGTCTTTATCACTTACTTTTATCCTCCATAGAAAAAAACAAACAAACCAAAACTGTGCTGATCTCTAAGTAGAGATGATGTCAGAAATGATGTATTCTAAAGATGGTAGTTGCTTTTTTTCCCCCCCCCGTTTCCTCATCAGATGGCTTGCAGTACATGTAAACAATGCAGTAAATAAATACTCTGATGCTGAGATAACCACGGAAAATCTTTTTATTCATTTCTAAATCAGAGTATAAAATGCATTTTTTGCAAACTGGTAGGAGAATTACAGGGTAAGTCTTTAAAAGCACAATCTGAATCAGCCTAGATTTCCAGATAGCACGCTGCGAATCCACAAAAAACAAAGCAAACAACAAACAAACAAGCAAACAAACAAAAAACAATTGATGATAAATGTTGTTGTAAAAATACTATATATCAGTTTGAGAGAAACTTCTTCAGAGAGCTCAGAATGAAGGCAAGCTCAATAAAGAGGTACTGCGGTGACCAGCACTGCTTCGTGAACACTTTCATCTGCTTCCTGACTTTGGAGTATGAGACTCAGCTTGATACATGAGCATCTGAATAATGCAGGGTTTGAATGCAAGACTTATCTGACCAGTATTGATGCTAAGCATGTTACCTAGTTTATTGAAGGTGACAGGAGCTTGTTCTGATGTTGCTGGAGATCTTTTGCAGACTGTTTACAGAGGTAATTCAGGGAGGTGTCTCTAGATGATAGCAGATGGGAAATCTCAGATTTTAGCAGAGATCTGATGGCTTGAGAAAGAAACTGGGGAGCAGTGTGAAAGGCTATTCCAGAGTGGAACCTGATGGGCTTGAGTAAACAGGATCTTAGAATATGTTGTCTGAAACCTTCTAGCAAACAAAACTTTTGAGAGGTTCAGCTGGCACAGATCCACTTGCTTAGAGGGTGATTATGTGCAATTCCTGCTGGAATCGGGTCGCTGTGACCTCAGGCAGAAGTGGGCTTGAAAGGAGTGCTGATCCTTGGCTCCGTGTTGCGAGCCCCTGACTCCTCACCTCTGTGCAAAGTTGTGTGCCAGGGCACTGGATGGGCAGAGGGGAACTATGAGCAGAGGCTTTTGCTTCTTGAACTGTGACAGTGAGCCAAGTGTTTTGCAGTACTGCTAACAATAGCGTGCAGTAGTCGGGCATATACTGTTTTCACTTAGAAGTTTGATGCTTGATAACATGCCAGGAATTCTGAAAGATGACTTGGTCAACTGCTATGTCAGGTAGAGCCATAGGAGACAGGTAAGTTTATTACTATCACTGTCTTGTTTCCGCTTAATTTGTTTCTGGTGGAGGATCTGATGATGTTTGGCTGTGCCTTCTATCACGGTTTCCTCCTTGCTGCTTGTTAGGTGCTCTGTGGAAACTGCATCCTATTGTTCTGCCAAGAAACTAGCTGACAGTTCTGACAGAAACAAAAATTTTAACCACTTATTTATCCTAAAAGCCCTTTCTTAAAGGGTGCTCTTCTGTCCTCCCCTGCTCTCCCCCTAGATTGTCCACTAAGTTAGAAGATTAAAAACCCAAATTAAAAACTAAAACAAACCAACCACACAGTGGCCAAAATAATTCGCCATAGCCTACATGGGAAAGAAGAAATTACCCTCATCTGTTTTTCTGCTTCTGTTTCTCTCAGGTAAGCGTTAAGCAGGATGAGCTTGCTCCTTGCAGAGTGATGCGTGTTTTTCTTTTTTTTTTTCTCACTTCAACACCGGTTAAGTATTCTTGTAGGGTGTCCTTTGTGATTTGTCACATCACAAAATTGAAGAGAGAGTGTGCTGCTGGACCTGCGGTTAATGTGGGAAGTACCTTGAAAGCTAAGTTAGAAGGAATGGGAACGGGTATGCTGCAAATGTTAGGTGGTCAGACAAATTGTACAAGTCCATGGGCAAAGCTTCAGAGGTTGTGTATCTGTGTCAATAGGATTATCAGGCAAAATGTTGATAGCTGACCTAGGAGACATTTGGGAAGTGTTGTTGGTTTTTGCAGCCATAAAATGCAAAATCTGAATTTCTTACAAAAATGAGTCATTATATTTTGCTTGCTTGGCCATTCTCTCTTGCCTGCAAGCTGAAGGCACCGTGGTATGAGAAAGCATAGTTCTTTTGCCTTTTTTTCATGTGCTATTTCTGCTTACATGGAATAGTTGTGGAGGAACGTGAGGATCAGCAAATAACACCTTTTTCACAGAAAAGCCTATACAAGGGAAGAAAGAGATTTGTATAGGGATAGCCAAGGGCTTTGAATATAATGAATAAAAAGATGCTCAGTGGAGCTAATACTTGGGGGGAATAAATTCATCACACAAAGTTGAGAAAGCTTCTATGCATCAGTGTTCCTCTGAAAATGGTAGAAGTAATTCTAAAAGTTGAATGGCACGGCATTTAATTATGTAAGGAACCAAAGGGGCTAAAAAATAATAACGTGGTATATCAGAAAGCAATTTAAAATGTAAGCTAGGGAAAATGGAATATTTCTGTCACAGTAAGACAAATTCCACCACTAGCTGCATTGATTTAGTGCCTAAAATTTTGTTCCAGACTGATCAGTAACTGTAGACGAAAAAAAGCAGACTTCTGCTCACTCAACCTCCCAATCTAACCCATTCCACTTCTCAGCAGGAGTAGCAAGGAAGATTTGGATAAATACACAAACAGGACTTAGGAATTTAATTAGCTCTGTTGGTTGTTCAATCTCCAGTTGTCTGATTTAATTGTCCCTTTCAAAGGGATCGTTTGAAGCAGAGCTCCATATGCGATGTGAATGTCAGTAAACTAAGCTTGTTAGTGTACAGTACAAAGGCCAAAGCTGAATTCTTGTGGGTATTCACAGCCTTTAATAAATAGTGTGATGACTGAGGAGAAATCGTTCTTTACGCCCACTCACCCTGAAGATGTTTCCCTTCAATTCAAAAATGAATATTCAGTTAAAAAGTTATTATACATCTTGTCTTTCAAAATATTCTTGGTGCTGCATAGAATTCTGCCTGCAAAGGGGTGTTGTTTTTTTTTCCCCTCTTTCCACCTTCTGCATGGAAGATCTGGAACCGAGCAGTAGCTGTTTAGAGTCTTAGGTTTGTCTGCTTATTTGTTCTGTTTGTTGTGGGTTTTTTTTTGACCCGATAGTGTAGTTTCTTCAGCTATGGAGTCCACGCTCCGTCTTCTAAGGGCAAAGCTGGCATATTGGCGTGGTGTGATAGCTCCAAGCCTTAGGCTGTCGAGCTCTTGGCTCTGTCAAAGTGAAACAATTAGGGTTAAAGCTTGTTAAGGGGAGTGCCTGCTTGAAGAATTTTTGAGTGATTGGGGAATTTCATTTAGGAGAGTGGCTGTTTTCCAGTAATTTTGCTGAGGGAAAGTGTTGTTTGAGGGTTTTTCGGAGAAGTAGGGCTGTTTACAGCCATCGTTCTTGGTGATGATTTGTTTGAACAGTTTCAGTCGCCTCATAGTTTAAAGTAAAGAACTGAAATTTTGCAAGAGGGTAGGCTTAGGCTTAGGGTATTAAGAGTAACGAAGAGAAGAGCTGACAGCAATGTGTTGTGGGAGAACTCCTTGTACTGAGTGAATTGATGATAAAATGCCAGAGGAAATTGCTTGTAGATAAAGGAAAGTAATGCATGTGGGAAGAAAGAGGGGGATCACAACTGTGTGTATGCTGAAACAAATTCTGCACCAGGTGTTGCTGTTCTGGAAAGAGGTTTTGTAGTTACAAAAATTCTGTAAAAATAGCAGTGTAATTATTGGTAAAACGAGTGTCAAGATTCATTAGTGGAGGGATAGAAAACAAAACAGGAAGCATCAGTGTGCCACTGTGTAAACGCATGATGTTCACCTGTCTTGAGTACTGTGTGTAGTAACCTCATCTCCCCTAAACCACAGAATGTTGTGAAGAAGGAGAATCTGAAGTACAGAGGCACTAGCAGACCTCAGTCTGGGAGGTGTTCATCATAAGACCCTCTCAAAAATAACAGATACCATGGAGAAGGGAATAGGGTACACTGGGTGAAATGGAAGAGAGCAGTGGTTGCTGGGCAGCTGTGATACTGTGATGGGAGTCCATGGGTACTGGTTGTCAGTGTGGGTCCCAAACCTGAGGGACAGTTCATGGACAGTTAAATGAAAACAGATGCCACTTCTGACTGCAGAAGCTGCAGAGTCCTTGTTGTCTGGGAGGGAATGATATATGCTGTGTTTTTATTCTCCATCTCTTACAATCTGATGTTGACTGTTTTTGGAAATAGATTTTGATTCTTGGTGGTTTTTGGGTCTTTACCTTATCAATAAGATGGCTCTTGGATTCCTTCTCAGCTTTTTTGAGCTTGTGTGAATTTTCAGCCTCTTGACAACCTTGTCAAAAAAATTTGTGCCATGTCAGATTTGCAAAATCTAGTTTTACTTCTTAATTTCATGAACATCCTGCATGCAGTGAATGTCTTCCATACCTCCATGTTCTCTGAAGCTGAACTTCAGTACTCACATAATGACCAGCATGTCTAGTGGAGGGGAGGCCATCCCTTGCTCGTGCCTGCAGCTGGGCCCAGATACTATCCAAATTCCATCTGGGAATGGGAGTGTATTTTATAAATCTGAGGGAAGCTGGGCAAGAAGAGATGAGAAAAAGTGAAGGAGAGCAGACTGGCTGGGTACCGGAGCAATGAAGCATGGTGTGGAAGAGAAGAAGAATGTGGATCTTGGAAGTAGAATCACTTTCGGATTGAGTTTTTTAATTAAGAAATTAAGAAAAGAATTAAGAATTAAGAAAAGGGAAAGGAAGGAAGCAGCTGAGTGCTGGAGTTGTAGAAATAGGCACGGAAGGCTCTGACTACTGAAACACATTTCAAAGGTGGGAATGGAAAAAGGAGTGTCAGAATCTGAGATTCTGCTGTCAGCAAATGCCTGTCAAACTCAGATAAGCGTCGTGCCAGCGCTCCTTCCCCAGCAGATGACAGCCTATTACTGGTATAATTTTACTTTGTTCACCTTGACTGGTCTGCATTGAGGCTATGTTGCAGGCTGAAAAACTGTTCTAACTTTTAGACAATTCTGTAATGGAATATCCTTTTTAAGTGACAACATGTAGGTAAGAAGATATTAAGCTACATTTTGGCATTAAACACCAGAATGAGAATATGTTTTTATAACTTCTTTTTAGCCTTGTTTTACCAAAATGCACTTCACGAGGAATCTATAAACTGCACTTTTTTTTCTTGCAACATTCGTACACAGCTTTGTACATATGGTAGATATGCTGTGAAGATTATAGAACCATTAGACTCTGGTAGAAAAAGACTGCTGGATCTCAAATTTGTTTGCTGCAATTGTTTGCAGTTACATAATGAAAGATGCAAGGAACTGCAGCAAAGAGTAGTCTCCAGACAAGCAGAACTTTGCCCAAGGGAACTGATTTGTCTTCTGGCCAGTGTGGCAGAGCAGCTACATGATGTGTCTGTCAATCAAAGTGGACATCTCCCTTGTAGTCATCAGCAATGTCCATGCTGATCTGCTTGCAGGTTTCACCTTAGTCACCCATTTGTTTGTGTGGCGGGCAGGCATCTAACCAGTAGCTTGAATCAAGACTGCTTTAAACATGATCTAGTATTGTTTGAAGTGCCTGATCCTGCATGTGAAAAGCTGATTTTGGAATTCATAATCTGGAAATCAATGGAAGGAGAAGAGAAATCATAAGTTACTCCGGTATACTCCGAGGGTGCTCTGATGGTATGTGGAGAATCTGAGTTAATGGCTCATGCACTTCAGTTGAGTTCCTGATGTCAATTGATGTAAAAAAGTCCATCACATTCAAGTAAATAATGCTATTCTAAATGTTGTGTGTCCAGTGTTGTTAGACATTTTACTTTGACAGAGGATATGCATATCCTCATCGTTGATCTGTCTGGCTTTACTGTGTCAAAACTGCTGTGCAGTCACAGCTGTAGTGTTGCTTATGGAAGCATGTGGGTCATACTGTACCGATTCAAATAGCATAAGGTGTACTTGCATGGCTTCCTCAGTGCCCCTGCTCGTGGTGGGAGAGCATTGCAATTTTGTCTTCCAGATTAAGCTTCATCTTGTCCCATCCTGCTGCTAGACATCAAAGCAACAGCAGAAGTTCATTCTGGAGGGGGTCAGTGTCTTTGAGCACAGTGTGGTCACAATGGAGACTGCATGTTGCAGCAAAAATGCTGAACCTGAGCTGCTACTGCAGGGTAATGTCATAAGTGCTACCCCTTATAGAGAACCTATGTGTCTTTTGCTTCTCCTTAAATCTGTTCTCTGAAGGCTTTTGCACCCTCTAACGTAGCCTTTGTTTAGATGTCTTCGTGTGGCATTTTATAGTAACTTGCAGGTAGGTGGAAGCTTTGCATTTCTGAAGCTTAACATAGCTGGTCTGTGTGCAGCTCCCAGTCCCTTGGTGTTTTGCCTAGAGTTTACTGACTGCTTCCATTTTATTCCTGGAAAAATAACTAGTTTAACTTTAAAGCATGAAGCTTTGCTGATCAATATGGTATAAACGTAGTCAAGTTCAAGAAATTGCCTTCATTACTATCTTGAGATGAGAAATTGATTTAGTTGCATTCTCTTCGTACTAATTCTCTCGTGCTTTACATTCCCATAAAAGGTATTATGTGCTCCTTATTTTCCAGCAGTGTCATCAATCCTAATGAAGAGAGAAGAAGAATTTATGTTGTGTGTATGGGATAGCTGATCTCTGACTTAGCTCTTAATTTGTAAATGTTGCTGAAGACATTGCTTTCCTTCTCCTTACTGTGCTTAGGTTCCATCTGGAATCTAAGGGTTGGGATAAGAACAAAAAACAAAGAACATGGTAGAGGAGTACTAATTTAGACTGTTTTTGGATTCAAACTTAAAAAATGAGATGCTGATGAAAATTTGATGAAAGCTCTTTTCAAGGAATTGAAACATTAATTCTGAATTGTACGTACTTTTGTACTGTTTGGTTTTATTCTGCATTAATTACATTGGGACTATTTTCAGTGTTATCAGTCCTTAGTTTGCTACCCCTGGCTCTGAGATGCCCAAAGTTTTGTTCTTTACCTATGGTATTGTGCAGAAGAGCTCTGCATGTGCCTGCTACTTTCCATACAACTGCATGTGGCTATTACTGTATCTCTCCTGATGGAGGTGAATGACTCAGCAGCATTAATGAACATAATGAAGCAAGTGAGCAAAAAGGTGATGTAGAGAGAAAAGCAGCAAAAGGAAATACAAAATGAAGTAAGGATTTTCTTTGGTGTTGCTGTTGTTGTCAGTAGGGCTGGCCTTTCTTGGAAGCTGCCTGGGACGGTCTGTCTGCAGAATGCTTTGACATTTTTAGATGGATAAACTAAAAAGCAAGTAAAACTATGTACTGTGTCTGTGGTCAATGCTCATGATATAGCGGTTATTTTTTAATGAAGTTTAAACAGACCTTGGCAAGTTCTAAAAAACTGTGTTGAGCAGCTTTTGGTGCTACCAGAGTTAACCATGGGTTTTCCACATGCTACTGAATATTTCCTGTTCCAAATGTGAGCAGTGGTAGTCAGTCATCTGGAAGTTTCAAGGTGCCTTGGACATCTAAAGATATTAAATACCAGCATAAAAAACAGATGGATAAAGTGGTAAACAGATGAGACTTTATAAAAACCTCCTTATTTCAACATATTTATTAAAGAAGTTATACTTAAAGGTAGGAAATACTGAGAAGAGCCTCTTAGCAGAGACAGTTGAAGAGCAGTTTCAGCAGGTGGATCAGATGTGGAGATGACAAACTGTCAGTGGGTGAGAGGAGGGAAATACCCATCAAGCTGCCTGGTGTTACCTGTGTCCTCCTGTGTGCCATTTTTTATACAGTTGCCCCTTATGGATGCAGCAGTTTTCCAAAACCTGCTAGCAGGGCCTGATATGAATGGAAGGCTTCCCATTGACATCAGCGAGCTGAGAACCCTAACTCCAGCTTCCATGCTTATCAATCCTTATAAATATCAAAAGGGCAGGTGTCAAGTGCATGGGGCTGGCCTCTTTCTGGTGGTGCCCAGCATCAGGTCAGTGGGCAACGGGCAGAAAGTGGAACATGGGGAGTTCTGTCCAAACATGAGAAAGAACTTCTTGATAGAGCACTGGAACAAGCTGCTGAGAGAGGGTGCTGAGTCTGCTTCTCTGGAGGTATTCATAACTCGCCTGAATGCTTTCCTGTGTAAACTACTCTAAGCAGCCTACTTTAGCTGGGGGTTGGCCTGGTTGATCTCCAGAGGTCCCTTCCAACCCCTGCGCTTCTGTGGTTCTGTGATTCATTCATGGCCTTCTCTAAAAGCTGTCTTGGCAGCAGCACCAGCAAAACAAATGCGTTGCTTTTATTTAAATAATTTAAGATGCTTTGTTGAGGTATCTCTTAAATTTGTTGACAACCTGATTGTATCTCCTGCATCTTTGACTTTCATTAATCCCTCCCTTCCTGAATGCTACACTTTGTTTAAATCATGCTTATCATCTGGGCTGCAAACTGGGACGGCAAGGTCTCCTCTTGGTGAGAGCATCTAGCCTGCCTTTGGGTTCTGTCAGAGGAGCGCAAGATGCTTTGAAATCTTTATGGTCTCTCTGAAACAGGCACAGTCTTATTTTATTTTTTGAGTCAGCTTAACCTATTCTGCATTTTGCAGTTGGTGCCAAGGTGAGTAAAAAGAAAAGATAAATTTACTCGTATTACTTTGTAATTTGAAGAACCATGAATGTATCGGTCCCAGAGATTTGACAACAAAGCAGTCTATCATTATCAATATGGAAAAGAGGTTCCTTGCTGTTTTTTAATGGGTTGCCTTACTGATAGATGTCCTTTGCAATGCTGAGTTGAACAGAGCAGCGCAGATACCATAATGAATAGAAGTTAATATTTGATTGTATAACAATAGGATGCTCATTCTTGCAAGCATGCTGATTGTTTGGAGTGAGTTGGTGATACTTTATAAGGTAATAATTCAGGGAAAAGAAATAGCTTTCTATTCTTCTGCTTTATGTTTAGAAACGTCACTTTGAGATCACAGGATGAGAACAGCATGAAATGTTATGGCGGCGACAGCACGGCGAGATACAACAGTCTCACAAGTAATCAAAAATCAGGTAATGTTGAAACATCATTTGTCCGTTTTCTTTGAGGCTGGGTTGTATAATGAGGCTTGGTGTATGGTTCTGAGTCTCTGTAGTCTTACTGATGGACTTCTCAAATAAGGATAGCTGTATGTTGACTGTGTCCTCTAAAGCATTATGTTTTACGCACTCCAGTTTGTATGGCACAGGAGATCCCCATGCATTTATATGTTTGCTAAAGGCCTAAATTGCCTGCGCTGTGTCTCATACAAACAAAATGGACATTACCATAATTAAAAGAAAAGAAGCCATGGTGCTTAGTTCTGCATAGCCATTCAGTTCTTTGTGGCCCCATAGCTAAGTATCAATATAATTTAGAGGGACTGAGTTTTCAGAGGATCCATCAGCCGGATTTTGGAAACCGTGGCCTCCTTTGAGAGTGGCAGTGGCTCAAAATAGCTGCTACCTCCCTCTGGAAAGCTTATCCTTATGCTATTTCACAAATGCTACTTCTACCTGCTTTTTTATTTTTTTACAATTAGTTGTTTTGTTTTCTAGTTTATCTGTCTCAGGATGTTTCCTTTCTGCCTCTTTTTGCAATTCATAGCATATGTTCACTGACTGTTTCACAGCATTCACAGTTACAGAGAAGTCAATCACGTCACAAGCTTTAGAGGATAAGCACTGTAGAGGTCAGGAAGAAACTGGTCAAATGTGTAGCATAAGAGTGCTCACCTTATGTTAAAATAGAGTCTCAACTGCTATGGCCACAATGATAGCTGATGGATTTATGTTCGAGTGGAAAGTCATAAAATGTCCTCTTTCTCTCCTAGTTCAGCACTAGTGAGCAGAGATTTTAATGTGTGGTAGTGGGTGAATCTAACCTGTCTATCCTTATAAACTTCATGCTGGGGTTTTGCTGGGTCTGCAGAGCTAGAGTTTTGCTGAGGAAAAACAAGTCACACAACTCAGTAATACCAGCAAACTAGAGTATGAACTTGAGGGCAATAGGGATAACAGGACATGTTCATCTTCCCAGAAGCATGTGGAAGTATTGCCCTTGATGTAGCAGCAGAAGCTGTCACAGTTTCATTCGTATAAGCAGTCAGTAAACCTGGGTTGGGTAAAGATATTTCAAATGAAGTTTCATTGACAACTTCTGCCTTGATCAAATATGCAGTAATGTATTGATGAATATTAAAAATCTGTTTTTGTCAGAGCTGATCAGCCTCTTTGATAAAGCCTGTCTTCTGCAAGCTTCTTAGTCGCTTAATCTTGGGATACGTAATTCCAGTGCCTTTCTGGCCCCAATCAAGGTTTTTGTTTTGATTTTTCATCAGTATTGTGAGATGATCACACCATTTTATATCTGTCATTTTTATGAAATAATGTGCTACCTGCTTCAGTCGCAGTTCTGAGAACACTTCAAACTAGCTCAAAACTGTAGCGCTGTTCAACTGACAACAAAGATGATCTGGGTTGTTGAAGCAGCGTTCTTCATTTCTTTGGGACTCCTGGAACTTTATCTCCCCTAAACTAAATCGAGTTACTGGCTTTATTTAGAAATCAGCCTCTTCTTCAGCCTCTTCTTCTCAAATAACAAGAGTACTGTTTTAGGAAAAAACTTTTCATTAAATTACCAGTGCCTCAGAATGCATTTTCTGCTTATATCAAAAGGAGAGGAAAATGTTATTGCTTGTTTGTCTTCCTCTCTCCTCCCCCTTTTCTAGAAACTTTCCTGAGATGATCAACTGTTGTTTTTGCTGTTGTTTTTTTTTGTTGTTGTTGTTATTGTATTTTTAAACTTTATTGAAATGGAGAAATTGCTCAGTACCCACCCCCCCCCCCCCAGTGTCATTGCTTTCCCCTCCCCCAAGTCCACTGTGTTCTTTATTAAATTGAATTAGGACATTCTAGTTTTTCTTAAGAGTGGAAATGGGAACAGCTCAAATGAGCAGCCACATGAGACTTACCAGCCTTTCCAACTGCACTGCAGTAGGAGCTCATCTGCAAAGGGAATTATATTTTTTGAAGGATTTGTGCAGCTATTGAAGAATTACTATCATTAATATGAAAAAGTAGCTAATCTGTTCTCTCCTTCCATTTTAAGAGGGTGTAGCTTTCCTATATGCTTTCTATAAAATCAGTATACCAAATATTTTGATTCATTTCCATCTCCTTTTCACTTTTGTAATTATTTTATTCGTGTTTCTTTTATACTAGAGTACTCCTGTAGTCTTTTCACCTAACAGCTCCAACCTTTGTGTTCATGTGCAGATATGGGCATGGATTTGTGACCTCTGACCTTCAAAGAAAGTCAGAATTCAAGCACAGTGCAAAACATACAAGTGGTTTTATCCAGAACTAGGATAAAAGGATTTTCAGCCCTGAGTATTTGTCCTTGAGATAGCTATATAAATTATAGTTGGTCCTTGAAATTCATATTCTTATTTTGCTGTTTATTCTAGCCACGGTTCTGTATCTTTTCACCTTTATTTTCAGTCTCTGCATCTATTGTTATATCTGATCTATCTTCAGAATTTCTGTAGGAAAACAAGTGGTTCTTTGAATTACTTTCATCCTGCCTCTCATTTTCTCACTGCTAATTCCTCCAGCCACCTTGTTTGGTGTTAGAAATAATTAATTCTGTTTCTGTTCTGAAATTCTGTTCTTCTCCCACGCTTATTTTGTCTGCCAAACAAATAAACAAAATAAACAAACAAATAAAAAATAGTGGAGCTTGGGCTTGAACTGTGGTTAACTAAGGAGCTGCAGAGGCAGACCTGGTTATCTCAGCAGCTTACAAGAGCAAGGACGTCTCTGAAACTTACAACTCTTCTCCCATTACCGTGCTTCTCATCCATCCACCATTTGTTACAGTTAACACATGTGAAAAGGTAGGGGTACTGTCAGCTCTGCTCCTGGAGGCTGGCCCTGAGTAATGCAGATATGTCCTTTCTCACACAGCTCTCTCCTGGTTTTTAAAGCTGCTCTCTTTGGTGGGTTCTTAGTAGAGGCTGTGTATCAGTAGTGCTCAGCTGAAAGTCATGCCTGTCTGGGCTGGACTGTATGTAGCCCAGGTAGTCGGGACTCCTGGTGTTCTGTGTTAGCAGGAGAGAAGAGTGTATCAGGAAAGGAGCTACTGTATATTTCTGTGTCTGTCCTAAGGAAATCAGGGACGGAGATGATGTGTATGATGGCTGGCTCAATGTAGGAATAGCACAGCAGACAATCGCGCGTTTCTGAATTACAAAGTAGGCCAGTACAAACATTCCAATAGCACGGCTAAACATTGAATAAGATAAATCCTGTCTTGTTTATACTGAAGCTAAGTGGTAGAAGAAAGTTAAAAGGAAGAAAGGAGGAGAACAGAGAGCTTCTGGTTTTGGGTTTTGACTTACGCACGGTTAAAAATGAAGCTTGTATTCTAATAGCAAAACTGCAGACGTGAGGAAGCCGTGTCTCAGCCTGTCCGACTAAAGGGCAGTAAGGCGTGATTAAAACATGTCTCCAGTGTTGGGAGAACTCAAAGTTGTGACGCATTTTTGTAAGCAGGCATGCCTTGAATTATTACTCAAAAAAAAAAAAAAAAAAAAGAGAGAGAGCGAAAAAACAACCACACAACAAAACAAAGCTGTTTAGATTGCTGAAAGTGGTGGTTAAACTTATTTCAACTGAAGTGTTACAGTCCTGCATTGTGCCCCAGCAAATTAGCATCTCCTAATGCTACTGCTTGTGTGTAGCTCTGTCCTGCAGAAGCCAGTTGAATGTGGAGGAGTTGTAGTTTTGTTTTTTGCTTCTGCTTTCTTCTTGTTTTCTGTTTTCAGACTAAATAGTAGTTCATCTATAAAAAACGTGTAGATTTTTATGATTAATGTCACTGATGAAAATTTTGAAATGAATTGGACAAAATATAGGCTCCAATTGCATTTTGATTTGCAGCCATGCAGTATGTTGCAATGGCTTAGATCAGTGTCACAATACTTTGATGGTCTATTAATGAGTCTAATTCTTTCAGCATGTGCTCTCCTATGGTCTTTTGTCATCTCTCTCCATTAATGTAGTTCTGAAATTGAAATTGGCTGATGTTCAGTGCTGCTTTTGCATGCTGCACCTGGCACAACTTGTGACCAGTGACTTATTTGGTGTGGTTGTCTCGCTGAAGTTCACGTGGATTCAGGGAGTTCAAAAACGTGATGGATTGGATCTGTTGTTTATTGAAGTTGAAATGTTCTGCAGGTTTCTGTTTCTGTGTTGTGTGATAGTGCTCTTTAAAAAAAAAAAAAGTACATTATAATTATTGTGTCCTTGATATTTTGCTGCCTGCCTTCTGTAAGATTTTCTGGCTATTCAGTGATTGAAATTTATGAAGCATTTAAAATCAGATCATCCTTATTGAAGACCGATAACATCAGAGTATTCTTCCATTTTATGTACACCAGAATTAAGTTATGGTGTGCTTCTAGGAGCGACTATTATTTGTATTGCCTTAGAGTTGCCTGTGTTTGGAGAGGGAGACCAATGAATTGTGTAAAGTGTGGTATGTGGCTTTCAGTTTGGAGAATGAAGCCATGCAACTTGCAGGGACCACAGTGAAAGGAAAAGAGTTGGAGTGAAACCTTGTCTCTGCTGAAATTAATTGAACTCCCGTTAGTTTGGGTCCAGATTCCATCCATAATATTAAATAGTGTATTTCTCTTCCTAGGCAGTCTGCAGAAATGTTTTTGTCCTTTCACATTTGTTTCTCTGTTTCTTTTGTAATGATTGCGTAATTGGGATATATCTGCAATGTCAGAAATGTAATAGGTTAAGTAGTGTAAGTGACTCTTGGAAAGAAAAGAAACATACAACTGCAGAACCATTGTTGTTTTAAAACTGCTGCTTTCAGAAGTTGAGTTGTTTGATTTAACCATTTAGTAGTAATAGCTGTTGTTGCGATAAATTGCAATTAGAGGTGTTTAAGCATGAATGCTTAAAAGGGGAAAAAAATACCTTTTCTTCCTGTCATTGAACGAAGTAGAAATACATTGCCAGTGGCCTCTCAGTTGGCAAGAGACTTAACTTTTTGTGCCTTTTAGACCTTAATTATATTTTCTACAGCACTGAGATTTTCCTTGTTAGGTTTTTAATCCAACAAGCAGTGTAATCTGTTGGCATTGTTAAACTTGATTGCAGATGCTCAGTGTATACAAAATCATGACCTTGAATTTAAGCCTGTTCAAGTATTAAAAAAAAATATATATCTGTTATCTCAGTGACCATGAAATAGTTGAGTTGAAATTCTTTGGTAGCATGACAAAAACTGCCACCAAATCTTCAGCCTTGGATGTGGGGAGAGCAGACCTAAGGCTGCTCAGGGAACTAGTTGGCAAGGTCCCCTGTGAAAATGTTTTTGAAAGCATTGGGGTCCATCAGTGCTGGTCACTTTTTAAGCTCCACCTCTTAAGAACACAGGAGAAGACAATTCCAAAGTGTCAGAAGTCATGCAGGCAGGGTAGAAGGTTGGCTTGGCTGAGCAAGAATTTTCTAGAGCTTGGGCAGGTGAAGAAAGTGTTAGGCCACTGGAAATGAGGTTGGGCAAAATGGAAGTGCTACAGAGATGCTTTTCATTGTCGTAGGGAGAAAGTTTGTGCAGCTAAAGCTTAGTTGAAGGTGGCCAGTACTGTGGGGAACAAGAAAAATGGCTTTTTGAAATATGCCAACAGCTAAAGGTGGACCAGACATAACATTGGTCATGATGGGGATTGTCACCGCACAAATAGGACACAACACAGACAAAGCAGAGATGTTTAATGCCTTCTTTGCCTCTGCCTCCAACACTGATGGTAGGCTCTGGGACCCCTGAAGTCCTGAGTTGGAGGATGAGTGTCCCAGTGAACCGCAAACTGTGGGATTTGCTACTCCGGCTGAGTGTATATAATTTCATGGGGCCCAATGGGATTCATCCCAGAGGTGGCTGATGAGACCTCTCAATTATTTTTCAATGGTTCTGGGAATCTGGAGAGGTCCCAATCATCTGGAAACTGTCAAAAATTGTCCCAGTTTTCAAGAAGAGCAAGAAAGAAGATCCTGGTGATTACAGGCCTATCAGTCTCACGTGTGTGCTTGGCAAAATCATAGAAAAGGTTATTCTGGGAGTTACTGAAAAACACCTGGAAGACGGTACAGTCATTGGTCACAGAGAACACAAATCCACGGGGAAAATTCCTGTTTAATGAACATAATCTCTGTTTATGATAATGTTACCCACCTTGGTGACCGAGGGAAGCCAGTTGATGGAATGTTTTTGAATTTCAGCAAAGCTTTTGATACTGTTTTTCACAGTATCCTTCTGGACAAAATGTCCTGCTACAGCTAGGCAAATGCATAATGGATGGATGAGCAACTGGCTGACTTGTTGGCCACAAAGGGTGTTCTGTCAGGCTGGTGACCTGTCTTCAATGGATTTCCTCAGGGCTCCATTTTGGAGCCAGTCTCTTCAATGTTTTTGTCAACTACTTGAATGTAGGAGTTGAATACTAAGCACGTTTGCAGATGACCGTAAATTGGGAGATGCTGCCGACTCCCTCAAAGGCAGAGAGGCCTTGCAGAGAGATCTTAAATTGGAAGGCTAGGCAATCACCAACCACATGAAGTTTACCAGGAGCAGCGCTGGATTCTGTTCCGGGGATGGGACAGCCCTGAGTATATGAACAGAGTGGGAAATGAGGGACTAGAGAGTAGCCCAACATAGAAGGGATCTGAAGGTTCTGATTAACATCAATTTGAACGCGAGCCAGCAATGTGCCCTGGCAGCCCAAAGGGCCAACTGCACCCTGGGGTGCCCCAGACCCAACACTGCCACCATGTGAGGGGAGGGATTGTTCAGCTGTGCAGCCACACCTCCAGTACTGGGTGCATTTTAGTTGGTACATTATGAAGGCATAAAGCTATTGTAGTATCCAAAGGAGAGGTCTACAAAAATGGTGAAGAATCCAGAGGTCAGGGCATATGAGGAGTGGCTGAGGCCCCTGGATTTGCTCAGCCCAGAGCAGAGGAGCTGAGAAGAAGGCCTGATGTCGGCTGCAGCTCTCACAGGGAGCGAAGGGCAGCACTGAACTCTGCTCTCTGTGACTTCAACAGTGCCCAAGGGGATGGCATGGAGCTACATTAGGAGAGGGGCAGCTGGGGTTAGGGAAAAGGTCTGCACCAGAGGGTAGAGGGCATGGCACAGGCTGATGAGGGCAGTGGGCACAGCCCCAGGCTGATGGAGTTCAAGGAGCATTTGGACAGTGCTCTCAGACATAGGGTTTGGTTTTTGGGTGATCCTGTGTGAAGTCAGGAGGTAGACATGATGATCCTTGTGGGTCTCTTCCAGATCAGGATATTTTATGACTCTACGTAATCATGTCATTTTCTGCCTTTGGAGTAAGTGCTACTATTGTCCTACTCCTGAAAGTCTTTTTTCTGGTCTTCTAATTGACTCCTGGAGATGTCTGTTCAATTCCCTGGTTTGTGTCAGTATTAGTTCTTGTCCTTTGGCTAATATTTCTCACTTCAAACAAACTTCAGAAAGCAGAGGCAAAACCTGAAGTCATTTATTGTAAATTGTAATATTATCAATATGTGAAAAGGACATGCGTCCTCTGGAAAAGGTAGGTAGACAGATCCATTTGTGCCCTGTTCTCATGGAAAGATGTTCAGAGTCTCAGCTAAGCTTTCTGAACTTGGCAGGCATGAAAGGAGATGCATATTCCTTTGTAGCATACCCCTCTTCCTGCATAAGTTGATGGCCTTTGAGTGTGAAATACCACACAGTGTTTATTTTTATGCCCTTTGAATGCTTTTTGCAGGCTTTGTTTAATTTCTCCTCCTAACTTTTAATAGGAAGTCTTTGAAGTTGAATTGTGGCTAAAAATCTTCTTGGCAACGTGACCATTGACTCCCTTGGAAGGGAGTGTGTTCAGAGAAAATAGGAAGCAATGTATATTTCTGAAAGGGGAAATAAGCTTGCAGTCATTCTCTGCCATTTTTTGTCACGTGGAAAAGTTACATGCCAGTGACTGCTTACATGAAAACTATGTTCACACTGAAAGCCTTCTTCATTGGGAAGTGTGCTTTCCTCTCTTACATTATGCTAGAACAGAAGTGTGGTTTTTGTTTTTTGTTTTTTTTTGTGCCCACAGCTAAATATTAGCCTTACTTACTGTTGCTGGCACAGATCTTGTTAATATACATCTGGAAATTGTTAAAATTTTCTTTATCAGTGACCTCACATTCATTCATCCAGGTCAAGGATTCTCCTGAGTTTGAAAAGGTAAAGACATCAGTACAAAGGAGCCCATGATAGAAAGTATTACATTTAGAAAGGCAGATGTGAAAGGGGGCAAGGTTAAGGTTGTTGTCTGATTATTTTTTTTTTGCTGTTGTCAAAGTTCAGAGTAATGTTTTGTGCTGAAACGTACTTCTATGTGTGTAGGCGTGCATGTGTGTATGACATTAGGCAATGTAAAACAGAGAAGCAACCTTGTAATATACCTATATTTTTGTTGTAGTTTTGTTCATTGTAAACAGTACAGACATCTTCAAAATGTTGCTTTGAATTGCAGTTTATATGGTAAGAATGATAAGTGGTTGCAGTTACAGTAAATTAGTATGTTAAATTATTGCAAACTGAAAAAGGTTGAGAGAGGAGAACACAAGTTGGAAATCAGCATCCCTGGTGTAAGATGAGTGACTTTACCAGATTTCCAAGGACCTGTTTGGATTTAGCATTGATCGGATTCCAAACAGATGGTCAAATAAGTCTATGAGCACAGACACATTTGAGTATCTATGCTTGTGATATTTGGTTGTAGTTTGAGTTTTTGGGTTTGTTTGTTTGTTTGTTTGTTTGTTTGTTTTGTTACAGCAGTGAACACGAGTTTTGCTTCTTATTCTTCAGTGACACTGTATTTTCATACCACTAGAACATGTTGTAGGTACCCTGGAGGTTGTGAGAAGGTCTGCAGTTCTCTGTGCAAATTCTGGATAGCAGTTCACTTTTTGATTTGTACTTTTAGGTGTTGGTCCTTTACAGTACTGTCAACTTTGTTTAAACACCTGGCTTTTGTTTTACTTGCCTTTTCAGGCCTATGTGGAGACATCTGTTATTATTTTATTTTATAAAATGAGTGTTTCACTTCTGGCTGCTACTAACATCAGTAAAGGTGGTTTGGTTTGATAGTAAACCGTCTAAAGCTAGTCACATAAAAGCAGTGTGGCCAGCTAAAACTGCGTTAATGGAGAAAAAAAATGCAGTTTTGAAGAATGAGACTTTATGGATCTGGGAGAATGATTTTATATGAGAACTAGATACAAAGCAGGGTAATGGGATGAGATGAAGTAACCTAACTGCGCTGGAATAGCCCAGCTGCATATGATTATGCATTTTGAACTAGGTGTCCTCTGAGGCAATAACGGTAACACTTCATGTAGAAGGCCAGCACTTACTCTGTCTTCCTCTTACTCCGTAGATGCCTGGCACACTGAACCTATTAGCGTGTGTAAGATTTGCGCTGTGGTCCATTTTTTGAAGATGTGAAGCAACGTCAAGTCTGATTGGAATTACTGACAGACTGGAGAAAGTCTTAGTCCTTCTGTTGCACACGCACATGCTGAATTATAAGTGATCCTAGCTTCTCTTCCCGCCCCTCCCTCTCCCTCACTCAGCTATCTCAGGGTTCATAGAGATTTCAATGGTTCACGTGCCTGTAAGATTGGAACAGAAGTGACCAAAAATGGGGGACCAGCAATTGTATAAAACTAACCATACTGCCAACAGCAATGAGAACTTATACTACCAACACCAAATGAACTCCCTCCCATCTCTAAATCATAGTTATGGGACATCTGTTATAGATGCTCCCCAGGCGTCCCCTCTCTCCCCCCAGTTTCCCCAAGATTCAAGAGACAGTATAGCTTTGCCTGTAGGTTCAAAAAGTCTTGGGTCAATGGATACACTTAGACAAACATGGACGCATTCTGGCTCAGGAAACCACATCCCAGTGCGGAACAGTTTGAGTAATCAAAGCTCAATGTGGAGTCCTCTTGGGCAGGGGGAATCTCACGATGGATACCAATATTCTTATTCTCAACCCAGCGAAAATCGATCACAAAAAATTACCAGTGGGGTCCTGCATAAATTGGACTCCTTTACGCAAGTATTTGCTAACCAGAATCTGAGAATTCAAGTCAACAACATGGCTCAGGTTTTACACACCGAGACTTCAATGGCAGATAATTCTGGTGACAGTGCGCTCAGGCAGCTGCTGTCCCAGAAGCCAGCAGTTGAGCAACAGCCTGTAACTTCCAGCGTACAAAGATATCAACCAGTGCCACAGCAGACACACCAGAATTTTGCAAGCACACAGCAAAAGCAGCAAATGCAAGTCATGCAGCACCAACAGTTGTACTATGACTACCAGCAGCATCTGTCACAAATGCAGATTCATTCTGCGTTTCAGCAAGGACAGACGCACGTTCAACAAATGCAGTCCCAGCAGCTCTTACCACAACAGATGCAGCACTTGCAGCAGACTCAGTACTATGCTCAGCCGCAGCAGGGACATCAGCGACTCTCAATACATGAGATCCAACAGCAGCAGCAACAGCCAACTCGGCAGCAGCAGCAGAGGCAGTGTCCAATGCAAATAGCTCAGTATTACCAAACGCAACCTGTCATGCAGCTACAGCAGCAACAGCAACAAATGCAACTGCAGCTTCCTCCGTATCACAGGGAACCTGATCCAAAGACTGTGCATGAACCCCACCAGTACCCCCAGGATCCGAGTCATCCTGTGCAGCTCATCCAGTTGGGAGCAGCGCCTCCATACTGCTACCAGGACCCCCATGAACAGTACAGGCATTTGTACCCGCAGGGTTTGCTGCAGCAGCACGACCAGCAGAAGCAATACTCAAGTGAGGGCAGAGCTCCGTCTCTGAACTCCCACATCGGCCTCACTCCACCAGGGACAGCAGAGGATCCTGTGCGGTCGGAAGTCAATTCTGCGGGTAACACTGTACCTCATCGAACTCTTTTGCCACCCTCAGGAGCACACCTGAACAACAAAAGCTCTCAGCAGGACTCTCCCGGCCCTGGCTGGCCTCAGGTAGGTGACGTTTCAGATCCCTGCTCTAACTTGTTTAGCTGAAGAGCGGCCAGGTGTGGAAATGAAACATTACGGTAGAGCCGGGTTGTCAAGATGCAAGCCGTGGGCACCGCTGGGGTGTTTTGGGGAACTGTGTTAACAAAATTCTACATCACTGTCTTGGCTTTGGGCCAGTTGGGCAGCAGCATGAAGCTGCTGCTGCAAGGCTACTGGTTCCCTCATGAGAGGGTTTGGGGAGCTCGGAGTCGAGGTGCTCCTGCTCATTTTTCAACACTCAATTGGCTGAATGTGCGTATAGATTTAGCTCCTTGTTTCCAGAGGAAATACTGCTGAGTCAGAGGGAAAGCTTCAAGCAGGAGGTGAGTGTAAGAAAGCTTGCACCAGCTGAGCTCATGGAGGTGCCGATTTGCTGGATAAAATTCTTGCTCTCAATTCAGAGGCACGTAATATTAGTGGAAGCATATGCAAAGTGCAAGAATAAAGCTGTGAGAATCTTCATTTATATATCAGTATTTCCTGAAAAATTCTTTTTGCTTTTTTTCCCCTCTTTTCCTCTTTCTTCCTATGATGGCAGGTGCAATTGTCAGATGGCAGACTGCAACCACTGTCCCCAGAACAAAGGTATTATTTTTTTGTGTGTGTTTTTAGTTTAAATGTAAGAAATACAATGGAGTGCTGCTGTTTAAAGAGAGAGGAGTGCACTCTGCTTAGATCATAGATGTTTCTCTTCTAGAAACATCTTTATCTTTGTGCTTTGTGGCTGTATGGTTGTGTGATTTCCATTCCTCATCCCCCCATAATAAAATCAAATGCTTTGTCTTTGCCCACAAAAAATAAACCAAACCAAAACAAAAAAGGAGCCAGGCAGGGGAGCAGTCCATGCTCAGCACTGCATTTTTACACTGCATTTTTTGATTTGCATTTGTACTTTGACAGCAGGGTCCTTCTGTTTTTTTTTAAGCTCTCACCCTTACAGGGTTGAGGTGTCTTCCAGCACTGCTGTCTGTCCTGTGTAGGGACATTACATCTAAATGTTTGGTCTGTCATGGTCTCTAACAATAGTTCTCCTGGGTTCTTGGATTTATCCATAGCAAGGATCGTGTTTTGACAAGCATGTTCTACTCAAAATTTCCTTCTCCCTGTCCTGGGAACAGCTCATCTAGATTATCGCCCATGTATTCTAGAACGCTCACCCAGTGCTTTCTTGTGCCTTTATTAAGGTGCAGCTGTAAAACTTTATTGACTTCCTTGACAAAAAAAAAGCTTCCTCTGCAGTGAAGGGAACATACCAAACTAATATCTCTTCTTCTGTTCCATGCTAAAAAAATTAATAGTGGCCTGAACAGAGAAGCACTTCCTGAGAGAGATGGGAAGAACAAGCTAACGTGTTCAGTTTGCTTGAAGGAGTTTAAGAGTTTGCCTGCTCTGAATGGTCACATGCGGTCTCATGGAGGAGTAAGAACGTCTCCTAACTTCAAACAGGTAGCAGTTCATTTTACTTCAGTATTTGACTCTCTTCTCTCCATGTTGATGTTTGCTTGCTTTGCCACGCTTTGCTTTGCTATCAAAACCTGTTCTCCTCAGCGCTGTTTTATGTCACACCCCGTTTATGTAGAAGCACACATAATTCTGATCATTTACAGCCTCACCTAAAAGTGAGAGACGGTGGAGGACAGAAGAACATTTGTGCCTCTGTGTCTCTGCACATTTCAAAAACATCCTAGAATATCGTGGCACAAGCTTCTGAATTTTTTTCCCTCGTGTTTGTTTATTATATCAGAAATATCAGGAACATCAAGTCTTCCTTATTTTCATTTGGACTACTTAGATGACTAAGGGATGTTTATTGGAAGCATTCCCGGGCTTTAATTGAAGGAACAGGATTGTTGAATCTTTGACAGCTTACTTCCAAAGTGTTGTAGTTCTGTAGGTATCAACAAATACCTAATGAAAAATGTGGGTTTGAATTGTTTTGAACAAAGACAACTTGCCCCATCAATCAGTTTTTCAGCATCCTGATATTTTAAAAATTCTCTCTTGATGGGGGAGTACTCCAGAAAGCCAAGGAGCTACCTGAGTCACACCATCTGTGTCTTTTTGGTTCTAGGTGAGTGATGGGGAATTTCGCCTTCATAGTGGTAAAAGAAGGGCGTGTATTTACTGCCCCTTCTGCAAGTGATCCTGTAAAGATGCTTAATGTGGTTATTTGTCACTGAGGCTAGGTTCTGTATAGGAGTCAAGTAAAACGTCAGCTTCCTTCAAGGCAAATACAGACTCCAAGAAGCAAGGCTATTGTGTGTTTTGTAACCCTGGCCTCTTCTTCTAAGCCACAGTGCATACATGGTATAGTTTATCAATCCAGAAGTGGCCCTCCCTCACTTGGGCTGAAAGCCTTTAATTGTCTGTACAGGATGAAGGAGAGAAACCACCACAGCAGCCGCTGCCTAAAGAGGTGGATAGCCTCGCACCCATCGTCATGCCAGTGTCTGTCCCTGTAAAGCTTCTGTCACCTGAGCCCAGCACGCAGCCCTCTGCCAGCACTGCCACAGTCAAAGACAAGCCTGCCAACTCTATGTCAGATGATGAGATGCCCGTTCTCGTGAAGATGACTTACTCTCCACCGTGCAGTCCAAAAGTGGCCAACCCCTGCTCATCCTCTGTGAGTGCTGCATTTCTTGCCACTAAGTCTGCTGTCTGTTAAATCCCTTTGCTTATAGTGCTGCTGCACTCTAAGATGTCCATATTTTAGAACATTTCCTAGAATCTTAATGATGCCTAATAAACAAATGTCTTGTGGCATCATATCATTTCTTCCTCAGACCTGTGAAGATACTAATTTTCTCTTTACTGAGGAATCGAGCTGAAAATAAACCATTCGAAATTGGAATGTGATATTCTTTTTATTCCACTAGAACAAAGGGATTTAGTATCTTTTTACTGGTTTTGTTTTTCCTTTTCAGACTGCTTTGTTTGTACGTTATTGCTTAAATTCAGCAGTTTCATTTCTTCCTGTTTTTTAAATCAAATGTATGTGCTTCTCATTTCAGCTGTAAATAGGAAAGCACTGTGCATTACTGAGTGTGTGCTCTAAGCCAGTATGAAGCTTGCCGACTGAGTTTTACAGTGAAGTCATTTTTCCCCTTCTGTCTGCGTGCATTAGATCTGAGAGTTAATCACTGGGAGTGCTGATATAGGAAGAATAGTTATGCTTACTGCTTCCGTGTCACTCATAAAGCTGGAATTGTCAGGCAGCACAAGGAACTGATGAGCCCTTGAATGAGACATGAGAATGCACTTTATTGTTTTCCTGAAGAGTCCTGGAGCAAGCGGTATTGTATATTTCCTATTCCCGTGCAGGAGTAGATGCTGCTTGTTTCTTGGAGTCCATACTTGTGGACTGCATCATAATAAGGGATTACTGAGGAGTAGAAGTACTCCACAGTATTATCTCTATCATGTAGAGAAATACTCTGGTGAATTTTTTTTCTTCCTTTTCCTGAATCTGGTGGCTAGACATGGCAACAACACGTACATTCATGAGGAGCTCTTTACAGTGTGTGTGTATTTATCACCCTCTCTTAACCCTTCATTTGGACATACGCATTAATTTAAATATACAGAAAATCTTTTGTCTGTTCAGATGGAGGTTTTACGCGTTAATTTCCATGCTGCTCTGAAAGCCAGCATGTCACAGTACTTAGCTTGTAACTCAGCAGTGCAGCTTTTCTTTTCTATTTCTAGTTTCTGGAGAGGAAAGGGACAGTCTTCTGTGAATTCGTGAGCTCTGAGTGGGAGATTTCTAGAGACACCAGAGTAGGTGGCTTGGGCTTGTGTATTTCTGCAACGTTTATAAAGTGACTGTGATTAAATCTACCAGTGTCTGGCTAAATGCACATTCATTCACTCAAAATTATGCTTGCAAGCCTTTGTCGTTGCTCAAGCAAACTAAATTCACAGAGTTTCCTCTCTAGATCCTATCTTTTATATAAGCAATAGCGCTGGGAATATTCAGAGATCAAAAGATCCACAGTTCCCTTTTCTTCTATAAAGGAATTGTGTTCTCATTTTTTTTTATACTAAAGAACAGGAGGTGTGTTGCGTTTGTACTCTCCTTTGAGCTGTCCAGAAAAGTGTTCACAAATTGATGTAATCGGTGAAAGTCAAACAGCAAAAGGAAGTAAATATTCAGCAAGAGTACAGGATGGTGAGGTGATGAGTTCAGTCCGGTGTGAACTGCATTTGTTGATGTGGGCAGCAGAGCCCACGTAGATTGCATACAATCTTGAATAATGGACACCAGTTCCTGGAGCTGCATTAAAGTATTGGTGTGATTTTGCATTGAGAGCCCATGAACATCCATATCTATTTTATTAATAATAGTGTTAGTTTTTATCTGTTGTTTTCTTATGTTTAGGAGTTTTCCTGAATGTTCACCATGATGGTGGACTGTGTCTCTGGTTGTAGGTGACTCTCACCCTCTTGCTATTCCGAATGCTCATTATCTACAAAATTCTTTGTAAAACAGTTCTCTACTTTTTTTTTTTCCTACAAAAGGAAGAATTTTCTGAAACTTAACTTTTGGAGAGCAAAAATGTCAACAGCTGTTGGAGAGGATACAGACGTGATCTAACAGAGAGGACAGGACCTCAGTAATCAAAAACATTTCCACAAGCTGGAATGCATTAACATAAGGGATAAAGGGTGACAGCACTAATGCTCCTTTAACATGAGTTTTATTGGGTGAATGTGATTCTCAGGAGCCACCCATGGTGTAAAGATATATGTTGTCTAAACATACATCGTAGTAATTTACTTTTATACAGTAATAGTATTTATAGATGATGCAGGCATTCTGGAGTAACTGTCAGAAATTTTCTTCTGCTTTGGAAGTTAATCCTAAGTAAGATCTACAGTCTGAACACCTGAAAGTGGTGTACTTATTGCTGTGTTACCCTTCCAACCTCTGTCCGTTTTTTAAGTATGCACTGTGAACATTTTTCTTGCTCGCCCTCAGGAAATCCAGATTTGAGGATTGCACAATTTCTGTACCATTTACTTTCTATGATTTTTGGGGATTTAGTGTTAAACAATTTTTAACATTAAATTCTAGAGGTTTAGAGTGCCTTGATTTCCCAAATGGGTGTCTGCTACCCTTTTTTCCTCCAGGAAAAGTGGAGAGAGTTAAGTTTAGGATTTGTTGCAGCTGGACTGTACTCAAACTGATGGGAATGCAGTGATAAGAGCTGAAGAATTTAATTTATTACATTTTTTTTCTTTCCCTGCTGCTGAATGCTGCAGTAATTTCACTGAGCTCATATGTCCTTCGTAGTCTTAACAAAAAAATGCACTGGAAAACATTTTATGTAAACTGGGACTTGATAGGGAAGCAGTTTCCAATAGCCTGTATGTGTTCAGTGCAAACAGAAGTACTGGCGGTGCTGCGATTGAGCTTAAGGATTGCAGCCCTGGGAGGACTGTTCTTTGTACCTTCAAAAGCTATAGCAGAACCCTCCCCAAGTCCATGCCTGGGGCTCAGCCCTGCCTTGACCCAGAGGGGTCCATGTGGGAGGGGACGGCAGTTCTTTCTGACTTTCCTCTCTCCTCTGTGTCTTCTGGGTAGCCCCAGCTTCTGTACCAGCCGAGGTTGTTGTGGCAGCACCCGAATAACTGCCCGCTGGTAGCAGCTTGGCTGTAATACATGCCCCAGGCAGGAGAGGATTATGTACAATGCAAACCACATTTAAGTATAACTAAGTATTAAAGTTTTGTATGTTTTCATTTAGGAAATAAGCAAAAAGCCTCATCAAAATGCTGCAAAATTGGAAGAAAACTTCAAACCGATATCAGACAAGAAGAAATATCGGCACAGACCTGAACCTCTCTTCATACCTCCTCCTTCCTTCAACTTCAGCACGTCCCTCTCTGGTGCCACGTTGTACCAGAGCCAGCTTCGCTCTCCCCGTGTCCTTGGAGACCATCTGCTGGACCGAGCACACGAACTGCCCCCCTACACTCCGCCACCAATGCTTAGTCCTGTTCGCCATGGCTCTGGTCTCTTCAGCAGTGTTATCACATCATCTCATAGCACCTCTCACACTCAGCTGCCTCTCACTCCGCTGACACCAACTCCACGGGTGCTCCTCTGTCGGTCCAGTAAGTGTTATGTTCCGAGCGTGGCACTACATAGCAAATACTGCTGTGGTCTTTTCTGATGTTATCACGTTGATTTTACATGTACACATGTGCATGGCTCGTAATGCTACAACACCATAAAAATCCATCTTCATCTGTTTTGCGTTGGATTTTGTAGAGGTGGCAGTGAAAGCAAAAAATGAGGGGAGAAACCTAACCAGTGAATAGAGCTATGATTTTTCCATGGGTTGTGTCTCAGGAAGGGCCTTCTGAAGTGGAAGGAAAAGAATTGCTTTGAGACATAGGATTAATTTTCTGATTTTGTTCAGTGCTTCACAATAAAGGATACCTAATCATATTTGATCATGGTAGTAGAAACCCATGCAAGTGAGGACGTTTCTATTACCTGTATCAATTTAGACTATTTTGATATCTAAATCTTTCTCCATTATTCTTTCTTCAGGAAAGTGGTCTGCGCACAAAACTTTAATGTTCTTTTAATGTTGTTAAAATCTAGTCATTAGTTTCCTAAAAAAAAGAAAAAAAAGTGCTTTAGTGAAAGGATGTTCTCAGAATAGGAAGTGTTGGTCCCTCTGACTTGCAGAGGTTAAAGTCTTAAGTCAAACAAGATGAAATCATAAGTTACAGAAAGAGTTACAGCAGAAACTTTTTTGAAAAGGAGTTAAAGACTGCGGCAAACAAATGCAACAATGCTGGAGCAGTTACTGAAGGTGTAACAGCGATGTAATGTTGATGGATACAGTCAGAGGCAGGGGCGAGGCGTTGCAGAGAGGCCTTACAGAGCTATGATTGCGGAGCTGTGTAAACTTACAGCATACTGACGTAAAACCACCTCTTTTCAGAGAGAAACAGGAAAAAAAGAACTAAGTTTATGTTTCAAAGAGAAGTGTATGTAGCTGATTTCTCTATTTGAAGTTACAGATCCAAATACCAGATTAAGGATTGCTTTAAGGTACCTAAAACACTGTGTGTGCTCTTTATATTCAGCAGTTTTACTGCCCTGACTGATGCAGACCAGCAGAGCACAGAAAACTTTTAGCTGTTATTGATGCTACGACCTTTAAAGTGAACTTGTTTTAACCTCCCAGCTGTTTCTTAATCCCATGTATTGTGCCTGATTGCTCTTTTTCATGAGAAATATACCTGATTATGCAGCAACAAGGTAATATTGAGCCAAACACATCCTGCTGGCTGCCTCATGTGTACCCTCTTGTCTCAGCGATTTATGCAGGATGTTAAAAGGAATGTGGCAATAGAGCCAGGGAGGTCGAGCATCAGCAGAGGGATACAGTTGTTACCAAAATACTTTGTGAACTCGAATTCTGCTCTGTTTCAGATAGTATTGATGGAAGTGTAATTCCGGTGACACCTGGGCCTGGCGAACAGACAGTTGAACCGTAAGAAAAACAATGTTGCTTTCGTGTTTGCTTTTGTTAGACTAGTTTCAGCCTAGAAGTGTGCATGAAATATTTTGGACCAAGCAGGTCATGTTCAGCTTCCTGAAGTCGTGTTGGACTGGATGTGTTTAAGGGTACTACTGCATGGTGGAGCAGTGGTTGTGGGAGATACACATGTTCTGGTTGTAAAATGCCAGGAAAGGCTTAGTGGGAGCTGCTGAAGATGGAAAGCTCTTGGTAACGTCCTCCAGGGAAAGGGTCACAAGAACACATGCAGCTCCACTACTTCTCTTTTAAATATACAGTGCCTCTGGAGCTTTGGAGGGAGATGTTGTCCATTGGATTCCTTGGGGCAGTCTGCACACAAGGTTGCCTTCCCAGCAGTAGCGTCTTTCTGCTCTTTACCACAGCATCATTCTCTGTGGAGCATAAAGTTAGTGTTTCCTGCACCTTGCTTTTTTGCTAGGCAGCATGTGCATCGGCTCGCTCGGGTTATCTGCAAGGTACAGTGTCTTCATATAGTGTAAATCATGCGTTGAAATTTTAGTTTTCTCCAAAGAGATCAATTCTCTCTAATACTCAAAACACTTATCCTATTGAGAGACAAACATTGCATAAAGCAATCTGACACAATTCCCTGCCACTCCAATATAGTAAAAGTTTTTTGGGGGAATAGTGTGAGCACTTAGTGCAAAAATGCATTTTTTTTCTGCATGTTGCATAGTTGAATACCTGTTTGTTTGTTTGTTGTTACAGACGAATTAATATTGGGTCCAGGTTCCAGGCTGATATTCCTGAGCTGCAGGATAAATTGCTAATGGACAAAGATGTGCACAATGCTACTCTGGTTTGGAAGCCCTGGCCAGAACTGGAGAACAAAGTCTTCCAACAAAGAGGTACAATGGCTTGCTGGTTTAGAAGCTCATACATCACATTGTGCCTGCTGAAGAAGTTCCCATTGTTTTTTCATTTGTATACTGTACAAAACATTCAAGAGAGCATTAATTACTGAGAGCTCAGAGCAAAAGACCTGAACTGCATGTTACAGATTCAGAGTAACATATGCCTTTAAAGTGAAGCGTGGATGAAGTGTTCTCTGGTAGCCAACAGGCAAAGGTCATTGCCGAGGTTTTGGGCAATGAACTGCTTGATAAGGGCAGAGATCACAGATGAGATGCAGCTGGTGGCTCCTGGGCTTGTCCTGTGACCATAACATAGATAAAATTTGATAGTCTTAATGACTTCTTCTCGACCTGAGCAGAGTTAATTCCTGCTTTGAGTGCAGTTCATTTCTCTTTCTCTACTCTGGTTCGAATCTTCTTGGTGCAGCCGCATCACTGACCATATATACCTGTGCAAGCCACCGCTCACAGCCAGACCTCTGCCTCTAGCTCTGTAATAGCTCTGTAATAGCCCATCTGCAAATCCAGGAACATCCTCTCCTCAGAAAGTGATCTTGAATCCAGGAGATAGTTGCTGGGGAGGGAGAATATGAAAGCTGCTGCCCTGAATTACACTCTTATGAGTGACATTGCAGGATCTTTGTCTCAGGTTGTTTAACTGACAGGTACTGTGTTGACAATAACATGTGGACTTGTTTCTGACAGTGGAAGACCTATTAAATATGAGCTGTTCCAGTGTGTTACCTGGTGGAGGAACTAACTCAGAATATGCTTTGCACTCTCTCTTTGAGGCAAAAGGAGATATTATGGTAAGATAAGCTGAAAAGGGAGAGATGCTCCTCTTTGCAGATAAGTTAGCATGCTTTATTAAATGGATTTAGATACGGTTATATAAAAAAGAGATCTCTGATTGATTAGCAGTGATGCTTTAACCATCCTGCAACATTTTTGGGGAATGACTTTTCCCTTTTATTCTTTAATAAATTTAAATTTCAAAGCACTGCCTATCTGAAGGCTTGCTGTATATTTCAGATAGATAAGATTACTTAGTTTATAGCCTTGGGGCTTTGAATGTCTCCCAGTGCTTTCTCCAGACCTGATATTTCACAAGCTTTGTATTTGGCCACAGAGAGCTTAGTCCTCTTTTAGCCCTTACAAAAACTCCATTTTTTGTAGCAGCAATCACGTCTACTTATTTGTTCAGAACTGCAAGGTAATTGCGTACAGTTCTCATCTAAATAATGTATTTCAAATATTTGCATTAGCTTCATGATGGGAACATTACTAACTAAGGCTAAACCTCCATTTTGCCCAGTGTTCAGGAAAGACGAGGTCTTGCCCCAGCTTCTGGAAAGCCAATTTAAAACAAAATACAACAGAACACAGGGCTGGAATGAATCTCACAAGATTGGCTGATAGTATTCTTCAGCTCACATCTCAGTTTCTGCAGGCTCCATTAGGTGTACCTTAGGGCTCTGAGACAGGTGGCTGAGCTTACTGTCAGGAACTGAACTTGGTATATGGGGGTATGCGTTGTTAAAATCAGGAATCCCCCAGATCATCTTTCTTCATGATCCAAATGAGAATTAATAATTCTTGATGTCATTCCTTGCAGATGTTGACTTAAGCAGATGTTCTAAAATAAAGCTACCAAATCAGCCATTAAATATCAGTATTAATACTATCAAATTAGACACTATAATCGCATTTGCTCTATAATCATTTGCAAAGAGAAGGGAGGGAATTGCTGGAAGTTGGGAGTAATAGCCACATTTGTGCTAATTAAGGGTAGACAAGTGTGCACAAGTTGCTCGTACATGAGCTACAGTGTTAATGGGCTTTGGAATAATTCGTTGTTATTTTTTTAATGAGCAAAAAGAGGACAAACTGATTTCATATTATTCTACCAAACAGACTTCTAAATACAAATCTGTGCAGCAACTGACTGCATTTGCTAATTCTTTTTTTTTTTTCTGCTTATTCATTAAGGTTACTCTTGAGAAGCTGCTGTTGAGGAAGCCAGTGAGATTGAAGTGTCATCCTTTGGCAAATTACCACTACGCTGGTATGTTTCCTTGCGATCTCTGTAGCTGCTCTGCATCCAGAGTCCAAGGCTGACATCCTAGACTGGTGTGTGGGATCCCGCTGCACTCTCTGCTGTCTGCTGCTGGGATGGCAGCCTCTAATAGAGGGTGACTGTGGATAGTGCTGAGTGGTACTTCCAGAGCCTTTTGTTTACAAGTTTGACAGTTTTGCCTGACTAATGATGTACAGAAACCCTGTATTCATGTGTCTGTGTAGGGTTCTGTAGGTTTAAAACTGCCTCGGCTATTTCTTTTTCTTTTAACTAAAATTTAATATATCAATCTTCTTTTAAAACTGCTACTGTTCATAGATTTTTGATTTACGAATGGTAATGTTTTCCTCCTCTGGTATGGAAACGTCTGCTGTAGTGCCTTTCTCTTCTGATATGGTGGTGCATGAAAAGTGAATGTGTTAATCGTGAGCATCCATCGAAAGAGACAGCACTAGAATTCTCTTGTGTCTTAGTGCTGAATACAGAGCTGCTTCTTGCATGGATCTAGCCTGAAAAAAACAGGTTTGGAATGGTGTCAACTTTAACAATCACAGCAAGAATCTCATTTTGGTTATGGTGCAGAAGTACTCTGTGAAATACACAGGGTGATGTTATCATCACCTAAACATAGCTCAAGGTGGCAAATGTCTCGTCTCTGCAGACATCCATGTTATTGTTCAAGGCTTTGTAGTGCCTAACAACTACTTTGACACATGGAGTTTTACAGAAGGGACTTAAGACTTTATCTCCAGTTTAGTCTCTGATGGAAATAAGCCAAGAATCTTCTGGTAGTCAGTCAGACAATCACAATGTGATATACTCATTTCCAGTTATATTCATTGTGTCACATAAGTGTAGAATCAAGTTACTTGCTGACTGTAGCAGCTCACTGCCGAGATTCTTAAGTAACAAGGACTCTTTTGTAATGAACTCCTAGCCAGGGCCTGAGACAAGAAGAGAGACATGTCTGATGGCAGCTAATCACAAGAGTGAATGAAGGTGAAGATCAGGTTTGATTCTTAGCTGGGGGAGATACCTTGTGCCTTTGAAAACAACTCCATTGCAGTCCAAAGGATGGACAATGGGGCTGGATGGAGGAGGATGTCAGCCAGGAGCTGTAACCAGGATTCCTGGGGGTTCTTGTCTGAAGAGGTAACACAAAAGCATACATAAGGTAGTCCAGGGGAAGAAACAAGGGAGATGAAGAGAGATCCCAGCAGCCTCATCATCAGTGAGAGGTTCAGTTGGCTGAGCAGATGAGAAATTTCTGCTTGTGTGTCAGAAGAGAGATAGCCTTTGCTGAAGCAAATTCACAGTAGTTTTAATAAGTGCATTATCGTGATGCTAGGAAGAACTAGGAAACATGGTTTTGTTTTGTCTTTCACATGAGAAGATGCTCGTACTTGTACTGTCCACTGAGACCTGTGGACAGTAGAGTAACTCTACCTCTTAAGGAGGAAAATAAATTGTCTCTATATTGCCCATCAAAATCTCACCAATGTGAATTTAAGCAACAGGAAATAACAAGACAAAGCATTATTAAGTAATGCTTTTGAGTGCAGCATGTGATTGCAGCTTACATTGACAGCTATGTTCTAGCACTGCGTAGCTCTTGAATTATAGTCTTTGTGGTTGATAAGCAGCCACTTGAGGCATACGGGAATTTCTCAAAATCTAATGTGTGAATATTTTCACATAACTTCAAGTGGTATTTGTTTCAGTTAACACTTTGAGCTTCCTGCTCTCTATTCAGAAGTAACAGCTATTGGGAACAGCCACAGTTTAAGGTGGAGTACACCACATTTGAGCATGGCATTGAACTCCTGAGAATCACCCAATACCACAGGCAGTAAATATCCAATTCAGCATTGCCCTCAGACAAGGATGCAAGTGATGTCTTGTCCTTGAAACCTGTTGGTTTGTGAGAGGAAGTTGTACAGACCTTTCTGTTCACCAAGAGAGTGGGGCATGTTGACTGAGGGCTGCTTGGAAGAGCACCCTAATCTCTTCATCCTAATCCTTTGCTATCTGCTGGAGAAGAGAAGGCACTGGGGGAGACCTCAGTGTAGTTTTCCAGTACTTAAAGTGAATTTATAAACAGGAGGGAGATCAACTGTTTTTTTTTTGGACTGATAGTTATAGGATAAAGGAGAATTGTTTAGAACTGAAAGAAGGGAGATTTAGATTAGATATGAGGATGACATTTACTCATAGGTGATGCAGAAGAGCAGATTGCCCAGTGAAGTCGTGGATACTCCCATCTTTGGAGGCATTCAAGACCAGCCCTGCCCATAGCAAAGGGCTTGGAAGTGCATGAGCTTTAAGGTTCCTTCCAACCCAAACCCTTCTTCCATTTCATGATTCTATGATTTGTCTGGATGGCGTATTAAGGAAGAGAGAGGGAGCACATACCTAATACAAGAGGGGTCCTTTTCCAGATGCTTGATTTGTTTTTCATTTGAGCAGTAGAATTTCTCAGGTCTGAAGTTCTCCTGCATTAAGGATGGCGGGAGAGGCGGTCTCTGAAATAGTGTGCCTCAGGCAGTCTGAAAACTTCTGATAGATGCTATAGGGTGTGGATCAGACTCAGTATACGCTGAATGTAATAGATTTGAGCTGCCTCTCAAGGGGAGATCCCTGAGTGGAAGTGTAGTTCCCTTGAAACCCACAGATTGGGCCAAAAGCCCCCAAATCCTTAGAAGATATTTTTGTGAGTTAATCAGAGCAAAACCAGTATTTTAATATGGCAGAAATGCATAGTAAATTTTTAAGCATAAAGATCGGCTTTAAAATTTGATCTGTATTCCTAAGTCCAAAATTCTTTCTTGCTGCATTGCAGATTTCTCTATACACGTTCTGTATGTCTCCCTCAAGCTAACAAGAGCAAAAGCGGTTTCCCAGCAACCAGAGTTAAAAACAGCTTTTCTTCTGTTTCTTTTCCTAACGCAGGATTTATTCTATTAATTAGGTTACTTCCAATTAACCCTCATAATCTTATAAGGGTTTCTGCTAATACCATAGCTATTGGGGAAAATCTGTAAGGCTTGAATTTTCCATAGTTGTACAATAGAATTACTTCAAAGAAGTGATTTTTATCATTATCATTATTATTATTATTTCAGGAGGGTGGGGAGAGATCTGGAGAGGTTTGATGGAAACTAAAAAATCTATCCTTGGCTGTTGTCAAGCTTTTTTAAATGTTATTTTGGCATAGTAGAGTTGGTTTCTGGGCTGAATCAGTGTATTTACCCCTTCTCAAAGGGAGGGTAAAAGCAAACAACTGGCAGGCAGTGGAGAAAGGGAACAACACTGGTACAGGAAGGGAAAGACAGCCACGCAGTGTGTCAGCAGAAAGATCTTTGGGTGATAACAGTATAAATAAAATTTGCTGCTTGAAGCCAGTGCCTTTTTCTGACACTTAGACAGAGAGCTTTGCTGTAAATCTCTGAGGGAATAGCTAATGCAAGCTTATAGCCAGTATTGGAAAAGCGTACAGAGAACAGGTTGCAGAAAAGTTAATTGTGTAGTTTTCAGTACATAACAGAGTGGCGAGATATTCTCTCTAGCCTTGTGAGCCTGGGAATTGACACTGAAAAGCAAAACAGTTGCAGTTAATAACACACACACACACACATATATATATATAATATATATATATATATAAGATATGATTAGACTTAAATAACCTGCAGAGTTGAATACCAGACATGGTGGCAAGCCCAAGTTAATTGAGTTCAGTGCAGAGGCAAGCATTCCTGTGGAGAATGGTAACACTGATAGGAATATTTGGGATTTCTTTTCATGATGAAAGTTTGGCATACTCTCAGACAAACTGTATTAGAATCTTCTCAGTGTCATTTCAAAGGCATCTGCTTTATGGCTTCTTGTGTATCCTTCTTTTAATGTATGTGATGCCTGCTCTTACAATCAAGACACTGGTATTTGATGCAGTAGAGCAAATCTGTGTTCCTACTGTTTGACCGATAGTGAGGAAGCACAAATTCATTTCAATTTAAATGTTGATTTTGCATTTTCATGGGCAGTTAGGCTGGTGAAGCAAACAGAATAATAATATTTGAAAGCTTTATATACAGCTTCCATTAACTGGTCAGGAAGCACTTTGCATGACTGTCATACTGCTGTACCCTCTCTGTCTACTTGCAGCCTCGGTCACAAAGAATTTGTGTCTTACCTCAAGCCATACAAGTGAAAAGCTGCAAAGAGATTTTTTGAGAGTTAGTGTCTGGAGAATTAAACAATACAGATGGACTTCTGTGTAGCTGAAGATAAAGTGGTGTATGTAGGACTAGTCAGATCAAGCATTACATCTAAAATGATGAGCTCTGTGGTGATACTTGTCCATTAGTAAGATACATTAGGATTATGATTATGATGCTCTGGCAGGGGGGTTGGACTAGATGATCTCTAGAGGTCCTTTCGAACCCCTACGATTCTGTGATTCTGTGATCTGTATTTTACAACAGCTTAAAGAAAAACACCCACAAGTCAAGTGTTAAGACACAGAACATGGCATACCACAGTATAAGTCTGCAGATTGAGTATATATGCTTTTTTGGTCCCTTCATCTCTGAAGGAATGTTTTAGTACTAAAACATGTTCAGAGAAGGACAACGGTCATGACCGATGGTGTCAAAGTGACTTAGAGTGATTAGTCTGGAGAGGGGGAAAAAAATAAAGTGACAGAAGGGACATGCAACCCCAAATAGCATAGAGCTGATGGTAGAGAATGGGTTAGTGTTCTCTTCCACTTGAAGAACAAGCAGTCATCCAGTGAAGCTACTTGAGAGCTAGAAATCAAAGAAAAGGAGGTGGTTTGTTCATGCAGAAGGTCTACTAATCTGACAAACTCCTTGGTAAAGGATATTGTGGTGGCAAGAGACCTAATTAATTGGAAAGAAGGTTGCATCAGCACTTAGAAGAATGGTTATGAAATAAGCAAATTGCAACAGATTCAAGAAATCCCCTGAACTGCAAGTGGTCAGAGGCTACGAGAAGTTAGGGAGAGGCGTTATATTTGCTTGCCCTGATTTTACTGTTTCCTTGGCAACTGCCTGTGACTGCTGCTGGAGACAGAACGCTGGTTAGGTGGACTTGAAGTCTGAGTCAGTACTGCCATACTCGCATTTGGGTAGCAGCAGTCACAAACATATGCTTGAGGTTTCCCACTTCTGTTCTAGGCGCTACATCAACATAAAGGTGGTAGGTTTTTATTGCTTTTAATGAATTCGCTGTGTGTGTTGTTTTTTTAAGGCTCTGACAAATGGACACATCAAGAAAGGAGGCTGTTCAAAGAGGCACTGTCCACCTACAGCAAAGATTTTATATTTGTACAGAAAATGGTAAGGTGGTTTCTGTTTTACCAACTCTTTTTCCATTTGCTGCGTTCCGTTCCCCTTCAGTTTCCCTCCAGTGACAGACCAGTTTATTGCAGGCATAGAGCCAGTAGCAGGTAGAATGATGCCGTAAGGAGTGGTATTTTCCATCTGATGTACTTCTTTATGCAACTGAAGCACCAGTAAAAGATAACCAGAGGAACAGATTATTTTATTGTATGTAAAACCTGGCACGTCTGAAATCCAAGTCACGGCATTGCGTGGGACACACAAGGTGACCGATTAATGCCTCTGTGTTCTCCAGTGGTTTGTTAATTGGTTGACCTGTGTCACAGGTGTTGTGCCTTGCACCAGGAAGGCTCGAAACGTGTTCATGAAGGGAGTCTGTGTTTGAGCTGAATTTTCGTGTTGTGTCACAAAGCAAAAAGGACAAACTGTGCGTGTCACAGGGCAGAATTAAATAACCTTGGTTGTTCGCTAAGATGTTGGAAAACATTTGGGTTTTTGAAAACCAAGTCTTAATTCTTGGTGATGCGGTACTCGTGAGCTATAAGTGTACATCCTCAGTCATTACCCAACTAGAGTCTGGAGAATTCCAGGGAAGTGTACTGGAGCTGAAACAGTCAACACAAATTTGACTGAGAAACACTAATTAAAAAAATGATTCTGCAAGAGCATTTCTGTTTGAATTTGAATTGCCTTTATTTGTCCATTTGAATGTTTGGTAAATGAAACCTTCCTCTCGGAATATATTAAAGTTGTGTTGAATTAAAAAGCAAACTTGAGATTGAGCTATTTCTGCAATTACTTAACTACAGGTTAAGTCAAAGACGGTTGCACAATGTGTGGAATACTACTATACCTGGAAGAAAATCCTGCGCTGGGGGCGGAAACACAGAACACGTTTAGAGAAGAAAAGAGAGGAATGCATGGTAAGTCGAGAAGAAATAATGTAAGTGTAACGCTTGATCATTTTGATGCTTATCTTGTTTTGAGCAGGAAGTTGAGCTGGATGATATGGGTCTCTTCTGACCTACATTATTCCATAAGTCTAAATCATATTCTGTATGAACATTGTTATCTCAGCTACACTGAGGTTTTGTATTCCTGGACTGTAGTGGGATAAAAGCATTTTGACCAGTGCAGTGTCTAACTCTAGTTCAACAATTATGGCTTTGCTATGGGTTAAACAGATAACCTTCTATAAATCGGTCCTCTGAGTATGTGTGTGGGACCACACGTGTCTGAAGAGTGCTCAGACACTGAGATCAAACTAGCACTTACACAGACTGGCAGTGAATTCATAGCATGCAGGTCTGAATCATGGGTACTCTGAGCATTCTTAAGAGGCATGTTTTATTTATTTTAGGTTAAATCATTTAATTAAACAATGAATATAGTGTACATCACCATCCTAAAAGTGGGGGGGAGTACTGTGCTGTGGCAAGTCTAGGTTTCTGGAGCCACAGCCCTGTACTATAGTTAGAGGGCATTCTGAGTGCGGCAGTGTAGCATCATTGCCTGTAATTTATCTGTGAAGGAGTGGTAGCTCCAGCAAGACCAGAATTTCAGCCAGAATGGGGAAGAACAGTGAACCCTGGAAGCAGACTTGGCCATGTACTGCTGTCCACTAGTGTCTGTACTTCGCCATATTCGTAGTATTTCCTAAATGCTCCATCTGTTTCAGACAAGTGGAGAAGAGGAAGTGTTAGAGGAAGATGAGGAGATTGAAGAAGACAGAAAGGAAGAAAGGGAAATGCAGAAGTCTCCTGACCCACCAGCTATCCCTCTTGTTGGACCTATAGACCTGCCTACCCTTCAGAGTCTTTCACTTTCTTCATCTTCTTTCATCTGTGAAATGCCAAACTGTGGTGCTGTATGTGTGTTTGATGTCTTCAAATAATAGCAGGGTCTTTTTGGAAATCGGATGTTTAGGCTAATCCTGGCCAGTGATACCTCCTGAATATCTTTGGCCGAATGATTTTGTCTGCTTTGAAATCCCTTATCATTCAGTGCAGGCAATGTGCTGACCTGTCCATAAAATTGTGTGACGTAGGGATGAGAAGTGCTATATAGTACCAGCCCTGATCAGCTTCTTATTAAACAACTATAAGATAGCTCATTGATTTTCCTTTATTGTGACTAAGTTTAATTCTAATGGGAAATAGCTGAGAGCAAGCAACATTTGAACAGGAAAATAGTCTGTGTGCATTTCTGACACGTACAGTTGTTTTTTATAACATGCATTTGGTGTCCTTAATGCAGTTCCTGTTCCAATGCAGTCTGTCTTGACTTTTATTTTTAATTCTCTCCACTGTGCTCCCCATCAGGTGTTCAGTTCCCGACAAGCACTAAATGGCCACGCTCGCATCCATGGAGGTACAAATCAGGTGACAAAGCCACGATGCACCATTGCAGGCACTAAGCAGAAATCTGGTACACAGAGCGGGTACTGCTCCATCAAGAGTTCACCTGCCCACAGCACAACAAGTGGCGAGACCGACCCGACAACAATTTTTCCTTGTAAGGAGTGTGGCAAGTAAGTGAATATAACTGTCTGCAGTACTGCACCACATTTGCCTATTTACGTTTCAAATGAACAATGTTGCAACAAACTATTTTGCTCTCCTGGTCTCGAAAGAACAGTTTCCCCATAAGACGTCATGTTCTCTTAGCAAATTCTTCAGAGGTTTTTGCATGACAGTTTGGAGGTTTGCATGACAGTTTGGAAGCCTCCCCTGCAGCATTTGATCTAATATTCCTGAATTTACTTCTCCGTGTAGAGTTCCTACATGCGACACTGCAGTTTCCTGCTTCATTACAGCCTTGCATGGCATGAGTGTGGTAACTTTCTCTATTTCTTTGCTTGAGTTCATCCATTCTAACATGAGATGCCTTCACTTTCTGCCTCTTGTGTAAGAACATAGTGAAACTAAGCTCAGGCAGATTTAGGATGTGCATAGATACTGAAGCAATTGCGGGAACTGCGAGATAGCTTCAGCAGAGTCAAAGTAAGCCGTTCTGATGCTGACAGGATGTACAAATCTGGTAGTCTGTCCCTGAAATTCTCACCATGGCATTGCAGACTTCTATTTCAGGACAAGGAGGCAAATGTACTGATAGGTTGTTGAGTGTTTTTTGGCTCCCTTCATCGAAAGCAATGTACTTTTATCTGATATTTTTTTTTTCCTTTAAAATTTTAGAGTATTTTTCAAAATCAAAAGCCGCAATGCTCATATGAAGACACACAGACAACAAGAAGAACAGCAAAGGCAGAAGGCTCAGAAGGCTGCAGTGGCAGCAGAAATGGCAGCCACTATTGTGAGAACTACTGGGCCAGCTGGGCATAGTTTGATCCCTCTGGATCACATGAGTTTGGTTAAACACGTTGGAAATGTCGGTGACATTGATGACGATGTTGTTCAGGAGCTAGGTGGCGTCATGGAAGAGAATGAAGTCATGGATGCTGACCTTTTATTGGATGATGAAGATGCAGATCTACTGCAGGATGATGCTGAGTTGTAAATAAAGTTGTTTGATAAAGACAGCTACTGAGCACACCCTGAATGCATCAGTCAGGGAACCTGGACTGTTCGTTTATTCCCCACTGATTGTAAACTACCTGATGAAAAATGGTAATTCTTTTATCCAGGTCCAGAAAAGAAATATGCTTTTTTTTTTTCCCCCTTTTTTATTAATTTGTGTTTTGGGGGGGGGAAATAAATACTTGGTACAAATATTCTTATAAGGTGTTTTATCTGGGCTTATTTTGCTGGTATTTTCCAAGGTCACTGATCGGAGAGGTTCACGGTTCTGCTGTCATTTCCCTCGCTAGGATCTCTAGTCTTTAACTCTTCCAGGTTTCACTTTGCCCTACTTACAAGGATATTTTCACACACTTCTGGTGGATTTTTTAATTTAATTTTATTTTTTGCCTGCACTGGATCACTTCCCGCATCTTTTAGAAGCTAAATGTCATCTTTATTAAGGAGATGATTATGGTTCTTTTTCTTTGTGCTGTCATTTTAAGGGAAGTAGAGAAAAAAAAAAAATCTGCTTTAACTGTGAAATAAATACGGGAATGACTGTATCATCTTTAGTATCACAGTACTTTTTCAGTTCTGTCTTGCCTTAATGCATATATGTTAGGCAGTTCCTAAAAGCTTTGGTTACACTGTACATTTTAGAGCTTCATTTCTAACAAGGCTTTGATCTGCTGATTTTAAAATGACCTAATTCAAGGACTGAAGAGAGATGATTGCGCTGTGGTTCACATCAACTGATGGGAACACTGAATCAAGAACACTGCCTTGGCAATCAGATTGCACTGGAAATATATTTTGATGTGACAATAAATCACACTGTTGAATAGCCATCTCAGTGATTTTTAGGAACGTATTTTTGAGCAATGCAGGAGCTTATTCTCTTAATAGGCAAATACAGGGAGGCATTCTTGCCTGTGGAACAGAGATTGATGGGGTATATGCCTTCAGCATATGTTAGTTATTATTCCTACGCGTGTAATGTTCTTGTGCCATTTTCAGGCTTCCTCGTTACATCAAATTCAGTGTTGTTTCCTTCGTAAAACATACTCCAAAGGTGAGATGACGTTGCTGTTTAATTACTGTTTCTCCTCTTTCAGGCTCAGCTCTACCCGCCTTATGTCTAAATCCTCTCATATAAATTTGGATTTGGTTTTTTACTTCAATAAAATCTCAAAATGACTGTACCTTACAAAATCTTTAGCAAAGGTAGAACCGTAGGAAGAATTGGAGGTAGATTAAATGGGCCTTTATTTACAGAACACAAGCACTGACTTTTGAACTTTCACAGGTAGTAGCACTGATTTTCTTGTGACTCTTGCACAGTGGAGGAGTGTTGCTAATTTTATAAAATATTTTGTAAGAATGATTTCAGATCTTCCAGTTTCCAGGTTTTATTTTATGGGTGTGTTTTGGCCTTTTTTTTTTTTTTTTTTTTTTTTTTTTTTTTTGAGGTCTTTTTGCCACATTTCTAACATATTTTAAATGGGCTTGGAGATGGAGGATCTTATTTTCTACTGTCTGTGTTTTCTGTGTAACTATGCAAGGTGAGGGTAAACCACAGTACCTTTGTATAGGAGTACTGGACCACAATTTCAAAACCAGTGGGGCAGAGATGTGACTTCTCTGTCAAAGCCAAATACGCAAATACAAATGGCCTGAAGTTTTTACTTGGCATAAAATGTTTAGTAAAGAACAACCCTTCAGGAGAACGGCAGTCACTTCTCAGTCTCAGGTTAGTGAAGTTCCTGTCTGTGTGGTTTGTTCTAGTTGTCTTGGGGGTTCAGAGACTTTTTAGATAGTTTTGACCAGAAGGTGGGATTTTCCTCCCGTTGCTACAGAATGGATGATGTTCTCAATTACTGTGCCTGTGTGTTTCAGGAGACGAGGCACCAGCCTTCTTTCCTTTCCTGAACTGTCTGTCAGCGTGCTCCCAAACAGTTCTGCCCATGCTGTGACAAATCACTTTCACAGGGCCCATGCAACCCAGGTTCAGCTGGCCGAACGCTCAGCTGTATGCTGCCAACTAAATCCCCTGATGGTAAATCTTGTAGTCTGCACGAGTCTTAGTGTTTGTTAAGTGGGAGCTCTTGTGACTCGGGTTGGCTTCTAGGGGACTGTGGCACAACAGCGCAGTAGAGCCTGCTCAGAGCCTGCTTTCTCTTCCAAACCTGGATCATTCTGAATTTCAAAGACCTTTCTGAGAAAGGCTGCTACCCTGGTCAAATGGAAACATTTTCAGGTTCCTTTCTCGGTGGAGGGAAGAAAGCTGTGTGTAAGCAAAAATGGCCACGGAAGCGTGAGTTCTGCTGGAAGAATGGAGTGAAGTACAGTAGGAACTTGTGGGCTCCGTTCTGAAGAGCAGCTAAAGAATCTACAGTGAAACCTTTCCAGCAACAGCTGGGTGGGTACCTGTGCTACACCTGGTGTGGATATATCCATACACACGTGTCTATGTGCCTGGTTCTGTCATACCAATCGGCTGCCGTTGTACTGTTCGGCCAAGACATCGTAAAAACAACCAAAGAAACCAATTCGCAAAGGAAAAAAGAAGGATGTTTCTCACACAGTACACGGTTCAGGCCTCCACGGCCTTCCCTGAGTGTGGCATTGGCTGCTGTTAAACACGTTGTTCTCTTTGTACATATGTGGGACAGTTTTGTTGCAGACAAGCTGTTTTCTTATGGTTGATGAATGGAAAAACTGTTCACTGTTCAACTCGGTCCTCTTTGCTAAAACCTGTACATACAGAAAAAAAAAAACCAAACATATTTTATGAGAAAAAGTATTTTCAGTATTTAACTGTTATTTTATTAGAAGACGGTTGTACATATTTTAGGCGCCTTAGTGTAAAAAAGCAAAAAAAAAAAGCAGACTGTTAATTTTAGGCGGCAGAGGAAGTGACAAAATAAAAAATATCGATGCGTTTCATACAGCCTGTGATCTGTGCTGGTTTCAGGTCCTGCTGTGAGCAGGGAACGCGTGTGAGAGGCGGGCTAACCCCGGCGGGCAGGGCCGCCTCTGTGGGGCCGCTCGGCGCAGCCCGCGCTCCGCTCGGCCCGGCTGCGGCGCCCCGCCCCCACCTCCCCCGCCTGGGCCGCAGTGCGCGCCTGGTGGGGCCGCGGCTCCTCCCCGCCTGCGGGGGGCGCTCTTCCGTATAGCCAGGACGCCGAGGAGAGGAAGGAGGCGTTGAAGCCGCTCTCTGCTTCCGGGTCGCGCTGCGCTGGCGGGAGGCAAGATGGCGGCGCGGTGCTTGTGGAGGAGGCTTTGCCAGGTGGGGATGTTTCTGCTGGCTCTGCTCGGCCGCGTCCCTTTAGCTGCGGGTTAGAGTGCCGTGGCTTAGGCCGCGCTTCTGCCTGCTGCCATGCGTGTCGGGGCTCCGGAATGCCTTGCTTTGTAACTGGTGTGTCCGTTGCTGTGTAAGGAGGAGGTTACAGCTTCTGGTCGTGAGCCTGCAACGTGAGACAAACCCGGGCTGATCGGACCTGGGAAGGGCTGACCTTTTGTAGGAGGAAGCGTTTTAAATCGGGAGTTGGATCACTTTGATCGTCTCTTCTACATTTTATAACAGCCATTACCAAGAGTGCATCAGGTATTTAAGTCAGAGAGCCAAAGAAGCTGCTGAAGCATTTTAAGGCTGAATGTCGTCTTTGTTCCATGGGATACTCCACGTATTGCTTTATTCAGATTGGCACAGAGCTCTTTTAAATTTTATTTCACAGGAACTTCAGATTCAGGGCACAGTTGCAGTACTAGTGACAAAAGGGGGCTGTGTGTTTGGATAATATGCACAATCATGCGGTGCTATTTAGAGTTTGGTACATGGGGTGGGGCTCTACTGCTCCATGTTCTGCTTTATTTGTTGTACAAGGGCTGTAGCTTTATGTATCCTAAAACACATCCTAAAGGCATCTTTGCCTGCAAATAACTCATCTCCAAGGCCAAGTAGATAAAGTAATAGACTCCGTAGCGGGGACTCTTGTGTGGTTAAAAACAAAGCACTGATGCAATTCCTGATTACTTCTTCAACCCGTTTGTAACAGAACTTTGCTTACCTGGTGGTGCCATGTGCTCACACACACAATGTAAGCCCTTTGCTGAACGTTGACTTCTACACTTATGGGCATAGTTCTTCTCTGACATGATGACAGGTGATGACGTAGGACATTTCTCAACTGCTTCTACAGCAGCAAGTCCCACTTACGTTCATCTAAGGAGGTTTCACTGTGCTGTCAAAGTAGAACTATAGAGAAAACATTACTATATATAAAAATGGTATCTGATACCACACAAAATGTGTTTTCTAATAAGGAGTTGCTTTGTGGTTGCTGTTTGGGTGCCTGGTTAATAATAGCTGCGTACCATTGTATTATTTTTCTAATGTGTGGGATTTCTGTTGGTTGTTTTCATTTGATGATTGCTTCTTGCTTTGCTTTGTTGGATTTGTGTATGTGTGGAGGGGGTTGTTAGTTTTATTACTCCATTGTAGGTAATTCCATGCTCCTGTTTTCCTGTGTTTCCCAATGGAGCAGGCTTTAGAGTTTGGCAAATGGCTGTTAAGGAACGTGTTGTGCTCTGTTGCTCATAAAAGTAACCTTTGATAAACCTATGCTGTTAGCTGGCTACTTTCCAGTGGATTAAAAAAAAAGTAATTTGACCACTTGTTTTATACAGCGATCGTATTTTCCTGTCAACTGTGCAAGCAGAATTATTCAGAAGCAATGTTTTCTTCCGTAAGTTTATAAGACCCTCCTCCCTTCAACTTTTCCCTCGCGCTCCCTCATAAAGTGCAACATTAGCATTTATTTTATGCTCTCTTCTTTACCATAAATGTAGAAACTGTGACTTGGTGGGAGTACGATTCTCTGGATCCCTTGTTCCTACTCAGGAGCGTAAGACTAATCCTCTGGTAAGTGTTTCATAGAACAGGATATTGTATCTCATTGTAATTACAAAGAGAATAGAGAAAAGTAAATCCCTCTATTTCAGCTTATTATTATTATTATTTTTTTGTTTTAAGTCTTGATGATGCCTTAGAGTAAGACACAGTTTAGATGGCTGCTATTTGAGACTTTATTTCCAGCAGGATTCCTGTAGCTCACGGTCACCTCTTTGTTGCTTTCCTCCTTCGTAGTGTGTGTGTTTTGGCTTTAGGAGATGAGCCATGTTGATAACACACCGGTGTTTTAGTTACCGCTGAGCTGCACTGTACAGAGTTTCTCAGCTTCTCATACTGTTCTGCCAGCGAGGGGCCTGGGGGGCACAGGGATAGGGCAGAACCAGGGCAGCTGACCTGAAGTGGCCAAAAGGATATTCGTACCATAGTAGGGCATCTCGTTTCCCCCCAGTTCTTTCTCCACTGGGAGGGGGGCAGTGAGTGAAAAACTTGTGGTGCTGAGCTGTCTGCCGGGTTCAATGACAACACAAACCCAGCCTTCCTGCCACATCTGCTGCGTGCTGGAGTTACTGCTCTACCACGGCTTTTCAGATGAGCAGTGAGCCCAGGACATTGGAAATGAACGCTCAAACTGAGAGTCATAAAATTGTAACTCAAAAGTCACAGACTTGTAACCTGGACAAATGGAAAGGATAGTATGCCTGGGGAAGACTGGTTTAATTTATTTATTTAAATAGCCTTATTTTAGGAAAGTGACAGTTCTTGTACCTGACCGTAATGATATCCAAGAAAAGTTTGAAGATGTCTTGTATTTTCATACTTCTATTTAAAATGCTTATAGTGCTGCTCCAGACTTGCTTTAACGAGTTTTATTCTTGCCTTTGCAAGTTTGTCCTTTTAGTTGGCATTCCCTTTCCATTTTTGACTGAGAAATTCTCCTGACTATTCAGAAGTTAGGTTTCTCAGTTATCATCCTGCAGGTAAATAACAAATGAGCAGCCAACAGCGTGTGTGTGTGTGTGTGTGTGTGTGTGTTTTTCCTCTTTTACAAATGGGGCACACAGGCTAAGGAGATATGCAATGATTGGATTAATAAAGGAGAACGTGGAGTGATAACGCTGACCTTTTCTTAAAAAATGCAGGTGTCTGTTTCAGATGAACCAGAAATACTGTACCGGAGGCTGTCCCTTTTAGTCAAAGGCCACGATAAAGCTGTGTTGGACAGCTATGAATTCTTTGCAGTGCTTGCAGCTAAAGAACTTGGCATAACTGTTGAAAAAGTGTAAGTAACCGATCTCTAGCACAATGCAGTGTCAGATGCTTTTTACATGATCTGCTGTAACTCAAGTTCTGTGCTCGCAAGTATTTCCTTTTTCAGAAGAAATGAGTGTAATCTGATATTCCTTCTCAGATTATAAATCTAACACTTCCTGGATGGTAGTGTGGTGATGAGAAAGCAGAAGCAGTGTGACTCGCAGCACTGCCGTAGTAAGATTGCATTTTAACTGTGTTGCCAGGAATACTCTTTGTTACAGTCATCAGTGCTGTTGCATTAATAGGAAACTGTACCAATGCCTCATGCTGCCTTGTGGGTGTCCTAAGTGTTAGATAAGAACAGAGATTTCACCATAATCTCAGATAATTTATACTAATGTTATTTATATAAAATTCAGTATTACAACGTTTTCTCGTTGTTCTTTGTACAGAGATAGACCTCCAAAGATGATAGAACGATTTACCCTTTTAAAATCCGTACACATTTACAAGAAGCACAGAGTTCAGTATGAAATGAGAACACATTACTTGTGTTTGGAGGTAAGAAAGATGTAAAAGGAAGAAATACTGATTCAGTTGGTCTGGGGAGGTGAGTGCTGGGAATGTAGTAGAAGAGGGCTGACCTAGGTACATCAAATGTAGCACAAATTATTCTGAATGTACAGCCTATCTAATTTTTGCCTACAAGGCTGGTTCTGACTTGATGTATAAAAGAATGATTTGAGAATTAGGGAGATATCAGTGTTACCTTTATGTTTTCTGCTCTCGATTTCCACTAATCTGTGGGATAAGAACTTTCTCAAGGAAGGGAAGATGCTGCAGGTCATTGCTGGTTCTGTTCTCCATGAGTTTGCCTGATTAATTTGAAACGTTTTTGCCCTATGCAGCATCATGTGACAGACTAAAATTGTAAGGGGAGAAATACCGGAAAGGAAGTGTGTGCACACCAGCAGCTCTGCGGCCGGTGACGAAGACTTATAGATGGTTTAGAATGCAGCTGTGGTTGATTTTCTTAGAAGAAAAGTTTACTGCCAGCATTTTGTGGCCTCTGGGTCTATTACAGTGCAGTTGTACAGTGCTTAGTAAAATGTGACTCTGCCTTCAGTCCTCAGACAGCAGAGCGGTGCTGATGGCTGCCCACAGACCATAAGCACAACTTGTACTTTCCAAGGGAAACTAGAAAATCAAGAATATTATAGAGTTCTGGAGTTGGGATATTTTCTATCCAGCTTGAATTTTGAAGGTATAAAAAAGCTAGGAGTTCTTGCATAACCTGCAGCTTGATCTGATACCTGCAGTATTAAGGGCCACCATTTCTTTCCTGATCAGTACACGTGAGCACACAGTATGCACAGTTGTGCACAGAATTGCTGCTTTATATAAGATATGTACTGCTCAACTGCCTCTAGTGAATTCTGTGGGAGTTGCCTAGTGTAAGATGCTTGGACCCACTGCAAAAACTAGAGAAGCCAGAGCAAACTCCTTCTTTTTCATATTCTGTTTGAAGTATTAATAGTAGTCCGACATTAAAAAACACATGACTTCTGTTTTAGTTAAAACACCTAACGGGCAGCACTGCTGCAGTGTACTTGGAGTATGTCGAACGAAACCTACCTGAAGGGGTTGCCATGGAAGTAAAAAAGGTAAGTTTCCATCTCACGTTATTAACTGCTGTGAGAGTAAGTCCAGATGCAAGTACTAATAATTCCTGAAGTCTTTTGAAGTTCTGAAGTTGAGGAAACATAGTTTTGTTAAGACCGTTTTTACCATTAGAAGGAGGCTGTATTACTTAAAAATCGTCACTAGGTGGCACTTCTAATCCAGTAAATATCTGAAACCAAAAATAAACAAAGTGTAGGAGTTAGATGTTAACTAGTTGCTATAATAAATTGTTTCCTTGCTTCCGTACTAGACTAGAATAGAGAAAATACCTGAACACATCCAGCAACCAGTGTGGGATACGCTACCTCAAGTAGAAGAAACAGAAGTCAGATCGTGAATTCACCAGGTACTTGGCTGTTAGTGCTGGAACTAGTTGCTCATATCAACCTAATTTACTAAGACACTCTACTGATAAATAAAAGTTCTGTTTTATAAAATGATCATAGATATTCTTTTTTTTACCGAACTACTCTTGGTCATAGCTCCGGAAGTTGTAGACTGACTGAACATCTGTGAAGTGAAGAAGCTTGTCTGCATGCTCTGGTCAACAGCTGTGACCATCTGTAATGTTTTTAGAAAGTAAAAATGTATTTATGAATAACCTGGATCCCTGTTTGATAATTCAGTGGCTTCTGAATTCTGAAATACTTAGAAAATCCTGCTCACATTAGTGTAATGTTTAAGGTAAAGGATTCCAGACTGTTAGATGGTTTTTTTGTAAGCTCTGATTTGAAATAACTAAATCCCATTTGCATATACAGCTTACATGCTTGTGGAGTTACAGTTAGTTACAGTACCATCACATATTAACGTGTAGTAAGTCAGAAATGAAATCTTAAGGAACACTGAGGCATAATGAGACTCTTCTAGGCTCTTACAGTTCTCATAACCTCATTTCCAGTATTTTTACTGTTTGTTAAAAGAAGAACGCATCGATTCCAGTACTAATGTGAGCTTTCTACAGGTTTAAGTCTCTAATTTTATGAAGTAGCTGTAGGACCACATCGATAAGTAAATGGATACTAGAAAGTGTCATTGTACATAGGGCCAACAGTGCATTACACTGCAGAGAAAGGTGTAGCCTTTTCCTAAAGTGGTGGATTGATTATTCAGTAAACCTAGTCTAGCTAGACACTGGCTATGCTTAGAGGGAGAAAAAAGACTACAGACAGCAAAAGGGCACTCAACTGACTTGAAGGCTACTTCACTGCAAATCAAAAGAGATACTGCTAGGTGCAAAACAATCAGTGACTTCAGACTGCATTAAGCTCTTTGGCTTTACTAGGTTACCAGGTAGGACAGAGCTGTGAAGATCTACTTTGGCTATAATGTAACTGCTGTTAAAGTAATTTACATAAGTAATACCCTGGACCAGCCAACCAAAGAGCTTGGACCATACTTGCCAACAGTACTCAAAGTCACATTCACAAAAGAAAAGAAGCTTAGTGTTATTATTAGACAGAAGTGCACAGTCTTAATGGGAAGTAGCTGAAAGATGGGAAACCAAGCTTGTGCTTAAAGATCAACTGTGTTTTCTAGTCGTAAAGTAGCCCAAAGCTGTTTTAGGATGGATGTTTCAAGACAGTAAAATCGGTATCATTCACAACAGAAGGGAAGCTGCCTGAGCATCTTCTGCAACATGCCCCAGAAAACAAAAAAATGTAGTTAATTAAATCCCTTAGGAGAAGATACACTGCCTAGTTATCCCTTGAAAGTATTTGCTTTCCACAATTTCAAGCTGTTCCTCCTTACAGTAATAAGAGCACTTCTTAAAATCATATCAGATATTATGTAACAGGAAGGAAGAAACTCTGAGCTGACCTGGTTAAATAAAACTGATGCTTTAGAAGAACAGCTTCTTTCAATTCTCGGTGGTATTTTCTTTACAGTTTGCCATGTCTTAGTTTTGCATAAGCCACCTGCCAAATCCCAGCTGTATATAGTATCGAAATGCGCTTGTGCTCAGTACTGTCTTCCACCTCTTAGTTTGATGCTTAGTAAGGTTAAAGGGTTGTCTTTTATTGTCTTTGGTGTTCTATTCTGGGCCCCCAGTTCCTAGCTGAATGGCCAGTCAGTGTGGCTTTTCAGTTGGCTGACAGTTTTAATTGTCAGAGTTTAATAGGATCAGACTTAGCTAGCAGCTGCAGTAAATATTAACCCATATAAGCAGCCCCCAGGCAGGAAGACATACTTTAACTTTGGGAAGGTGTTATTACTGGAGAATTTTTTGCCTGCAGCCTCACCGTATCCCAGGGAAAGCCAGCCTAACTTTAAAGTGATCTCTGAACATCACCGATGTTTACAGAACTGTACTTAACAGCTGTTGCAGATTGCCCCCACCTTGAGAAGGCAGAATTGCCTGTGCAGATTCTGATTGTTACAGGACAGTACTTAACAGCACTGCTGTGTAGGCCATATTTCTCATCTTTATTTTTCCCTGTACAAAGCTTTTTTCTTTTGAAGAGTGCAATCCTTCATTACCTTCCCTCCATGTTTAGGGATTTCCTGAGGCATAGCAACACCTTTATCTCTGGTTATGCATTTGCATAACATTTTAACTGCATTATGTTCTGATCACTTTTTTCCCCCACTGATGTGGTTTCTGACTTTCACAACAAATTCCTGATCCTCTCTTAAGAGCTTTGGATTAACCATGTTGTCAGTAACCCTTCCAATTCCTTTACTTCTTTTCCTGTTATTTTAGTACACATTTCTACAGCTTTGCATTTTTGCTACTTTCTTAGCAAGTGCCAAAAGCAACATTCCAGTCATCGTTCCACATCTTTTCTCAAGTCATCTTTTTACGTACCAACCATCTCCTCTGATTTTTGATTTAAAAAAAAAAAGTCAACTTTTAGAGGAAGTAAGAAAATGCAATGCTTCACGCTACTATTAGACATCAGTATTTGAGCATATCCATTAAGTGTGCTTGACAGAAACTGCCTACCAGTGCTTATACACCTCATCCAATTAATTTTTCTGAGGAGAGCGCGGCGGTGCGACAGTCGCTCCTGACGGCCGTGCCGTAAAGCGCGGCGCCGCCGCCATGGGGAAGCGGCGCGGCGGGCGGGAGCTGGCGAGCGGGCTGAGCAAGCGGCAGAGGAAGCACCTGCGGCAGTTCGGGGAGCAGCACCCCGTGTGCGACCGGTGAGCGCTGCCCGAGCCCGGGCCGTGAGCCTCCTGCCGGGCCCCCGGCGCCGCCTGAGCGCTGCGCTTTTCCCGCAGCACGTGTTCTCCCCGCTTGGCGGGTCGGTGCTTCGCGCCGCGGGTAGGGCCGCGTTGTGGCCGGCTGGCGCTCCTGCTCGAGCCTGCCCTCAGCTCCGGCTTTGCGTCCAGCAGAGAGTTACGGCGCGGTGCCCCGAGTGCAGCTTACCCACGTCAATGCACGTGTGCTAAGCTAGGCTGCTGCTTTGCCAGCTCCAGCGAGTCCTTGCTTTGCCCAACTTCTGTGAGCTCTGCAGTTTCCCTGTGGCCTTTCGCGTAGCTCAGGCCTAACCTGGCCCCCCATGGAGAAAGAAAGGAATTTCTTTCCAAGTCCTGAGTCTGTTTCTCTAAGGAGATTTACACGCTTTATGCTTTCTTTCAGCTGCTCTAAGACTCAACATATTTCTTCCCCCCTTCGACTGTGTTTATCCCGTGTGTAATATTGCTGACAGAGCAAGATGTTTTGGTGTTTTTTTTCAGGGTTTCTGGAAGACCAGAAGCAGCTCAGATATGTGAACTGGTAATATATTTTTATTTCTTGTTCGCTTTCTCCATTGTATAGCTCAGTGAAGTGGGACACTATCTTTCCTGTTCTGACCAATTTGGTTGTTCCTTTTAGAAAGCCTGCTTCTAGGAGCAAAAAATGGATGATTTCTTTGTGATTCTAAATTATAGTGTCAGTCTCATAACTACAGTGCCATGAGGCAGCAGAAGAAGCAGGATACAGTGTTGCTATTCTTCTTTGTTTTGCAGTGCTACTTAGCCATGGCAAAAAGTAAAACGCACTGTATTTTGTTAATACACAGTGGTGCTTGAGTTATGGAATGGGATGCTTTGTTCTTGTTGAATGAAGAAATGCTGATGCTCATTCCTGTTCTTCACATTACAACGCTTCAGTTTTTTGTTTTTTGTTTTTTGTTTTTTTCAGTTAGGACTTGTTAACCTCCTTTATCATCAAACTAATTAAAGGCTTCAAAGTTTTAGTGTGGAGAAAGTAATTAATGACTCTGCTCAGTTGTTTCCTTTAGCACTATTTGCATTAATATTGTATTTACTGAGTTTTCACTTTGTTCTGAAAGGAGCTAAGAAAGAAGTAAATGGTGCTGTGCTTATAGTCCTGGTTTTGCTGTGATGTTGACTGTAACCTGGCGCATCGTTCTTAGTTTGTGCAAGGCTGGGACAGCACTGACTTGGACTCTGGCTTGTTTGAGGCTTAGAGTTATGATGCTGAGCTAGACCTGACCATTCCTTGGTGGCCTTTGGTCAGCTGAAGGTTATTTCATTTCTCTTTTTGAAAGCCAGAATCATTTTCAGTATGTATGCCCTTCTACACGTGGTTTTTGTAGGAAAATCAAGGGCCTGTTTGTCCACAGAGTACAAATGCGTTCTCTGAGGCTGAAAGAAACAAACTTGGTGATGCTCTGAGTCAAATCAGTGCAGACAGCACCGGGACCTAGGTGGATGCAATGAGATGCACATAGGGGTGGAGTGGAAAGAGGAGAATGTGGTGTGGGAGCTGGAGCTGGGGATGTTTGCTTGCTGTCTAATAGAATGCTGCTGTTGTTACCGTTTTCACTTTTAGTCTGACAGTTCTGATAAATCAAGTGTGGAAAGTGATTCCGAGACTGAGGTGGAACAAGTATCTGTCTATCACAAGCTTCTGGCTACCCTGAAGGCATCTCCCGAGTCTGAGAGTGAGGAAGAGGAAGATGAAAGTGAATCAGAAGATGCTGAGGAGAGTGAGGCAGAACTGGACAGCGAAGGATCCCAGGAGCCCAAAGAAGCAGCTGGAGGTGAAGAAGAGCAGAGTGATGTACTGGAGCAGGAAGAAGGTAGTTTCTTTTGGTGTGCTTTGGTGTTCGTTGTTTCAGTTAGAAAGTTTGAGTCATGTCTGTTTCTAGCCCTGGTCCTGGTGCAGACAGCTGGCTGGCTGGGTGCTCTTCTGGCTGGAAGACTGTGTTGCTCCGTTGCCACTTTGTGAGTGTGAGCAGCAGCTGCTGGAGTATTTAGCAGGGCAAAGGATAGCTGTGCTCATTTCCCGGCAGCCAGCCTGCTGCTTCTTCCTCAGATGTTGTTTGTGCGGCAGCACAGGGGGAATCCACATGGAGCAGCATACCAGGGGTTCTCACCCACGCGCTGGGAGACGCAAGCTGTTCTCTCACACAGCATCTGGCTTGGCTGCTGCTGCTGAGCAAAGGGAGAGGTTTGCCTCGCAGCAGAGGGAAGGGTGTTTAAATTTTAAGGAAACCTCTTCCCATACGAGGAGACATCCTCATTCATGAAGTCCCCAAGGAAATTCTGGGATTGGAGGAGTCTGCTCTTTACTTTCTCAGTTATTTAGATTCTTTGGAAACTAAAACTTGTTTTCTCTGAATATATTTTTCCTTAATTTTTCTCAGGGAAATCGTGTTTTAGACTATTTAACTTCTGGCATGCTAGCCAAAAAAAAAGAAAGAAAGAAAGACAGAAAAAGTAAAATACAAAGCCTATCTTTATCTTTCTGCACAAGATTTTTGAAGAAAAAAGTGTAACTCAGAACTGTCTGACATAGGCAGCCAGAAGTGGCTATTGATAATAGCTTCTTCAGGAGAATATAATGTGTTTTTTTCCTCTAAAAGTCACAACTGAAGGCCCACCAGAGCAGGTGCTTGGCCCGGAGCAGGCTGATGGTGCGGAAACTTCCCGTGACCCGAATCATGGAGCAATTGAGGAGTTCACTGATGTGAAACATGAAGCTGAATTTAGCTTGGAAACCAATTTCATGGAAGAGGAGAGTGGAGACTGCCATGCAGACAAGAGAGAGAGCAATTCTTCACAAGCCTTTTCGGAAGGTAAAATGTAGTATAATTGTACACTAGTGATCTGCCTCTTGAGTATCTGTAAACATGCAAATTATCAAGCTCTCTAATGAGATGCTGTATAGCTGCCAAGTTCTTTGTCTATGCTATTTGTTGTGTTGCCCGCATGTGAGCCTGTTACATAAGGGACGTTTAAAGTGAACACGTGTGCAGCTGAACTGTTTGTTTCCTGTAGCTCATGTGGACGGGGATTTGTGCATGGTTTCTGCTGTAACTGGTAAGGCCCAAATCAGCAGGAACTAGGAACATGCATGATGGATGTTATCTTGTATTGTTTCAATGGTAGGTTACCATTTGGACAAATGCTCAGGGCTCTCTGGGCTTTGAAGCACGTGCAGAGAAGTCTGGCTACACCAGGATCAGGCGGGCATCAGTAGAGTGTCTGTGTGATATCTTTTAAGGGTGTAGCCCAGCGTACCAACAGGTGAAATCCAAGCTCCAGTGTTGGAGTTGTCTCACCACATGTAATACAGATAGCTGTGCACACGGGTGTGTGATCTTTCAGTGGTATGCTGCATATTGGCACTTGCAGAGCTCCTGTTCGAATTTCATGCTCTGTGGTTTTAATATCAGATGGCGTAGCTCGAGAGAGAGGAATATGTATGTAGCATCCCTAGTGATGCTGGCTTGTCATCTTAGAGCAACAGCTGACATTAGATCTGGGAGGCAGACTGGTTGATACACGAAATGTGTGGAAGCATCGAAGGGCCATGTGATAGAGAAGCAGCTCATTCTTGTTACTGCGAGAACATTGCTTGGGCTTTTGGCATTGTGTTTTAATGAGAACCACTGCTGTCCAACTGCACGCCAAGTACCCTGAAAGCTTTGTGCAACCTGTGAATGAAAAACAGTGACTTTTCAGTGGATTCTTTTAGAAGTGGTTGTGGAAGATGGGTCACCTGAGACAGCAGATAGTGAATCCTTGAGGTCACCAGAATTGTTGAAAATGCTTCACATTGTTCCTTGACTTTACGACTGCTGGAATCAGTAAAACTTACTGAAGAGTGAATGATACTCTGTTCACTCACGTTACTGGGAGGGTATTTTCAAGTGTTGTGTTTTGCAAAAGTTTGCTATTTTGCTGGATGATTTTATGTGGACTGGATATCTTTTGGCAGACACTAGTGTCCCATCATTGGTCATAGGCAGTGAGTGCTGCAAGCAATATACAGGGTTTGGTTTCCAAAATAAGCTTTGCATGTTGACTGTGCATACCAGGCTCTGAATATAATGTGATGTTACAGTTCCTTGTCTCTTTCCTTTCCAAAAAGAATTGCTGATCGGATAAAGCATGCTTTTGCTCACTTCTGGCAATCCTTGCCACCTTTCCCCTGATCTTCTTATCTTTATCAGCTTTATCACAAACTGTGCTCATGTCACTGCCCAGCAATGCAAAGCCCTCAGCAGAACCTTAAATTGAGGACAGTAAGCTCACTTAGGTCTATATTGTTAACGTCCCACTTCCACTGCAAGGAGTGGAAGTACTAGCTGATGTTCATCAGTGTCAGAGCTGCAGGCAGAAAATTGCCAATCTTTTCTACTGCGCATTGCTTTTCTTTTCTGTCCAACATTTGTTTTGTGATTTAAAGTTCGAGTACTTTTGTAAGTGCTTTTCTTTCACCACATTCCTGTTTTTTTCTTTTTTAACTTTTATTTAGGCAATCTGTCAAATCTGTTCTGTTTTCTGTAGAGAGAATTTGACATCCTTTCTCTTGTCTCCCAGTGCTTTGAAATAGCTAGCTTGAGCTGCAGTGTTGGCCAGCATAAAAAGTGTGCATATCGCTTGCAAATCTGTTCTGAAACTTTTGATTCTGCTGTTAGCTGCCTTAGTTCTCAGGCCTTTCTTGTTTTTATTTTAAACCAGATCCATTTAAACAGCACATGGACAAAGAACTCGAAGAAAAGGAAGTAGAAAAAATATCTACGCTTTCTAAAACTTCAAGTCAAAGCAAGGTAACGTTCTTTAGCAAGCCTGAGTTCCTCAAGATGCTGGGATAAAAATAACTTCTTGTATACGAGTGAAGTAGTTTCATAACTGTTATTAGGTATTGGCTCTGGAGTTGTCAAGGTTTTATCACTATTGTTCCTGAAGTGTTTCTTCTTTGCTTAATGCTGAGTGAGAGTTGAGATCAAGAGACTGCTGTTAGGTCAGCATGTGGTGACACGGCTGAAAACCAGAGCTTTAGGATTTGCTTTGTAATCCTGAGATCGGTGGCTTGGTGCTACTCTTGGCACTGGGTGGAAGCAGGACTGATGTCGGGGTGGTGTGGGGTGCCAGAGAGCTGTGCTGCAGCTGAGCTCCTGGAGTGGCCATGGAAAGTCTCAGCAGTGCTTGTGATGCCCCTTCGTGTTCTTAAACAAGATGGTTCTATCTTTGTACACACTTACAAGCAAAGAGGAATTTAATACTTTTGGAAGCAATACATGGGGAGAAAATACCCACTTCATTACTTGAAACAATGCTGTTTTTCCAAATATTCTTTTTAGACAAACTTTTGCTTCTTAACTTTTTCACATCTGATTTTGTTTTGGAGTGTTGCCTCACATTCTGGTCACCCATATGCTGGGTGACATTCCTTGGAAGATGCCCAACGATAACACAGTCAGAGAGCTGGCTGGGATTTTTTTTTCCCTTTTTTCTTTCTTTCTTTCTGTTTCTTCTTTTTTAATATGATGGCCAAAAATATCAGTGACACTTAAAGACATGCCATACAATGCTTTGCTTAACTTGATGCAGCCACATTACAGAAATAGAAAGGGAATTGTGTCAGGAGACAAAGTTATGAGTTTTTCCTTATTACACTGAAAGGTTTTGCCCATAAAATCAGTGCATCGGTGTGACTGATCTGTACGTGTAGTCAGACTCCCGTGTTGTTAGAAATGATGTCAGTCTTCTCATCTGCAAAATGGTGCCAGTTGTAGCCATATCACTGCAAAATACATCCAGATCTAGGGAGCTCAAGTTAGATGCTAAGAGATTACATATTGAAAAAAAGATTTCAGCTTGTATTATGAAAAGATAACCGCTCAAATTTCATGAAGTTGATTACACAAGCTGTGGTGATGCGCTTTAAGCTATTTGACTCTTTTTGCTTTTTTTCTTTCTCCTTCAGTGGCCAAGGCTGGGTCAGCTCACTTTTTCATCCGCTTTGGAGAAGCATACAGCTTTAAAACCAGACAAAGAATTCAATGTGAAACAGCTTTATCTTCACAAGCCTTTAGAATCCACTTGGCCAAAAGTGAATAAACATTTCCTGTCCTCAGCGAGCAAACCAAGCGATTCCTCTTTTACCCCGTTACAAAGAGAGCTCTTCTGTATCATGAATACCTACAGGGACTTGTTCTATCCGGAGAGAAATGCTTTAACAAACGGAGAAGAAATCCGGCACGCTTACTGCTTGCATGCTTTGAACCACGTTCTAAAGGCAAATGCCCAGGTGCTCAGCAACAATGCCAAAAAACGAGACCAAAAGCCAGGGACTGACAGTGATGACTACAGGGACCAGGGGCTCACCAGACCAAAGGTGAGAGCCCTTCAGTAATGTGATTCCCCGCGTGCTCTGGGAGTCTGATCACGCTCTGTAAGTGTGCCAGTAGTTTACTGGGAGGTGTTTCTGTTGCTGCTGTTACATGATACGTTCCTAGGCACATGCCTTTGCACATCCCTTGATCGTGCCTGGGAAACATCTGCTGTAAGGCCTGTGCTGCAGAGTCCAGAGTATCATTGTGACGGGGCTCACTTTGCTAATCCACTGCACCCACTGGTTGATAATCAAGTAGTTTCCACTAAGACTAGCCTGTCTCTGGTTGTGCCAATGCTCTGCTGAACAGTTTCAAAGCTAGACTTCAGTGTTTGCTGCTCCCCTGACAACCTGCTCTTGGTTTCTGTGTTGAACCCCCAAGAGTGTTTTACAGAGATTGTTGCGAACCATTCAGGTGCCAGCCTTTGTTCTTGTCTGTGTACTGAGGGAGCTGATGTTTGCTTGAGGGACTGAGAGAAGTGTGTGCCTGTAACTGTACTGGGCGTATGAGATGGAGAACCAAACAGCTGCTGGCCACTGTATGTTTGTGAGCACACTGTTTGCCAGCACATCCTCTCCTTGCCATTTGTTAGAATTAGGCTTGGTCTGCTTCCATGTGGACCCATTTCTATCTGTCATTCCTCTCAGAAGCAAACTGGTGATGTGCAGTAAGGAAGTCAGAAGCCAGGTGTCTGTTTCAGGACAGAAGTGCAAGCCTTGGCTATAGGGCTTGACCTATCTGGGGGATCTTATTTTGCCATGTAGGCACAGTGATTATGTTGGGGAAGGAATTTGATGTTTGTTTTGATTGCTGAGGGGCCCAATGTGGGCGGTTCAAAGACAAAACAGTTACTTAACATGCTCAGCTGTGGGTATTCATGTTTTCTGGGTTGTTCTGTTGTAACTTGGTCTGTGCAGGTGCTGATGATAGTGCCCTTCCGGGAATGTGCTTTGCGAATCGTGCATATTTTCATCAGTCTTCTTGAAGTGAATGAGAAAAGAAAAATAGATGTCAGTAATAAAAAGCGCTTCAAAGGGGAGTTTGGCTCTGACCCAGATGAGAAGCCCCCTAACCTGAAAAGACCTGAAGATTACGAAGCTGTCTTCGCTGGCAACATTGATGACCATTTCAGAATAGGTAATGAGCTTCAGAACAGATGCCTTTAGCTTTTAAATAAGTGAGGAGTAATCTTAACGGGTTCTTCTTTAATGTCTGGGAGCCATCATGGCTGCTGAGACTCTGGGCCCTGAGGTATTTATGCTGTCTCTGTGTTGGCCTCTTGATTATTTCCAAAAGTATTCCATTCCTTGACATAAAAAAGGAAGTGAAAATACAGGAGTAATCATTTTTACTCCAAGTCCAAAGTCACTTAAAATGCAGTGATTGCTTTATTGTTGGCAGGGTTGCCCAGACCTCATTTAAAAGAGGATAATCTCGATTATGAAGCAAAATCACCCATGTTGTTTTTAAAGAAGTATATATATATATATATATATATATATATATATATGTAGATATATCAGGTCAACAGCATATTCACAGCGCATCTTGAAATCAGTAACAGTGGAAACAAAATTCAAGCTCAGTACTGAGCAAAGCAGTTTTCTGCCTATGGTTTTCATGAATGCTAAGGAATGGCCAGCAATTAGGACTGTTGGACAAGCAGCAAATCTCAGACTGTTTTGTAGTAATTTCAGGCTGTTTTAGTAACTTGGTGTGCAGAGAATTAGCTTGGTTCCTGGAGCTGCCACAGTGAGTAGGCAGTTTTTTTTCCTAACTTAACTTGACAGTTAAGAGGTTCTTGAAATTACTGTCCCTTGAAAGATAAATTGGCATCCCAAGAGGTTTAATGATAGAGTGGAAGATGCAAGTCATTCCCACTCAATCTTTCATGCTTCCCCTGTGAATATCTGTCTTGCTGAGAACATCTTAGTTTTTGTAGGAAAATAGTTTGCCTTTCAATCCTCTCCTATAGCGCGATCTCCTTGATCCACTTCCTAGGTGTGAAGAAATGCTTGAAGAAACTTTGGGTGCTGTTACTTGCAAAAGCAAATAATAGAAGCAGTATAATTATTTCTTCCTAATGTGCTTTGCATGCTGTTACTTCAGCACTAAGATCTAATTCAGGGCATGTTTGTAATGCCATACTGAAACCACCCTTTCACATTTTTAAACCAAAAACACTTAGAATTTCTATAATGTGTAAATGCCAATGTGTTTTGAGATAAGTGGTGTCTTCCTGGAAATTCAACCTTTTCTCTTTTTATTGTCGGGTAAAAATAGCCAGTGGGAGATGTCCCTATGGATGTCTGCATGGCATTGTTGAAGTGCCTTCAGCTGTGCAGCTTCAGGCAGACAGGGCAGCAAGCTGAAGAGACACCTGTGCTGGGCAGCCTGTAGTGGGCAGTTTGAACCTGGTCTAAATCAGAACTTTAAAATCAGAAAACTGTGAGGCCATGTAGTTACTGGTAACAGTCTCCTTTACTTCCTTGCTTTTCCTCTCTTTATCATGAGAGGTGATACGTGAGCTAGTTGACACTGCAGCATGTTCCTTGAGAAGCCAGGTAGCACCCAGGGCTGGCTATGCTTTCAGCCTTCATAACATCAACGTTGTCCTTGGCATTTTAGTAGCATCTCCAGTGGCCCTGTGAATGAAAGCAATCCACACTCAGGAGATCCACATTAAATCTTTCGTGACAGATTGAGATAACTGTTATTGTAGTAGATAATGGCATGGACCAAAGCCTAGAGGTGAGGGTGAAAGGAGTCGTTAATCATTTCTACTTCTGCTTTTTTTCATCTTTCCTTTATTTTTTTTCAACGGTAAGTCAAGAGAAATGTATTTTGGCTCAGTGATGTCATGCAAGCTATGGAAAAGCTGGGAAAAAAAAATGACCTGATGAGAGAGTTCTAACAAAGTCTGCCAAAAGCTTATGAAATGGAGGATGGGTGGATAAGCACATTCTCAGAGAAAAGAAGTTTCGGGCAGATTGTTTTTGTCCTGCTGTAATCACAAGTGTGTGCTAAGGGAGAAGAAATGCAGGGAGTTACTGTTACAGAGTCTTCTGGAAAAAAATGGTTGATACTTAACCTTGACTAAGAAATGCTGTTTGTTCTGACAGGGGTTGCAATTCTTCAAAAGAGCATGAGATTATATGCACCATTTTATTCATCAGACATCATCATTGCCTCTCCCCTGGGAATGAGGACTGTCATTGGCACAGAGGGAGAGAAGAAGAGAGATTTTGATTTTCTGTCATCCATAGAAATGCTCATCATCGATCAGGCAGATATTTACCTAATGCAGAACTGGGAGCATGTTCTGGTATGGTGTCCATATTTTTTGTGTTGCACTGTGTCTTGATCATCTAATTACAAATTATTTTTAAGAACAGAGAGTTTTACTGTTTTTCTGACTATATTCTAAGCATTTGTTCGTTCCTTTTCTTTCAATTATTCTACAAATAATTTTCCTGCAGCTTCTGGTAGTATTCAGTACTCGTTCTCTGTAAATCTTGGAATCTGGTGCTTCACTGTTGTATTTCATCATAGTTTGGTTGTTGGGATGGGCATTTTTGTTTGTTGGTTTTTGGTTAACTGGCTTGGTGGGGGGTTTTTTTGTTTATTTGTTTTTTGGTTTTGGACAGCTATAATTATCTCACAGAATAAGATAGTGGTAGTTCCTTTGATCACATCAGAGAGAAAATCTGCCAGTTGTCTGACTACGCAGTGTCTCAGTGAGATTGCAGCTGTGTGAGGTGTTTGTCCAACCCCACTGAGGTTCCTCTAGAAAGCAGTGGGCACTGGTGTTTGTTGCCACCACCAGTAGAGGTGCCAAGCAATAGTCAAGCCCTAAGTGAAACAGATTTGTCCTGTATGTATAATGAATAAAGCTTCAGGATTGTGGCCAGCATGTGGTAGTACCCATGTTTCGTGGCTGTAGGTTAATAGAAGTTTTCAAGCTTGAAAGTTTGGGGTTGTTTTTTGTTTGTGTGTTTCATGCAGAAGCACCTTTGAGGGATCTGAGCCTGTCATCTGTGCAGCATGGTGTTACTGCACACTTTGAATGAGCCCGAAGGCATCCTTCCCCAAGGAGTCCTGGGGAAGGTTCATGAGCCTACATGACACCCCTGGAGTGTGTTTTTTCTGGTTTGGGTGCATCTGTCTGCCATGCAGCAGCAGCATTACCAGTCATAGGCATTCATTGAGGCCAAAATCAGGTGAACTTGTTGACTTGCACGCAGGCTGCCCCTGCACACAGTGCGAGCAGCAGTTGGGCTGCTTCTTGCTTAGAAACCTCAGACCCATTGACGTCAATACATACAAACAAATCCATTAGGCTTCCCCCATGGGAGAGGATTAGAAGCAAAGGCCGCTGTTGCTGATGACTGAGGAGATGGCAGTTTTGAGTCCCGTGGAATGAAATTAGGTAAATTACTCTTGATGGGGTCAATAAATCCCAGGCAGTTGTGTCTTGAGAGGTCGCTGCTGTTACATTCTGTGCTACCTTGCTCATCCTTGTCCACTTTCTTGCTGCAGTTCAGGCTCTTTGCAGTCTGGGTACAATTATGTCAGTCTGCAGCAGTATGTTTGTATCTCTGTGCAGCACCTGATGAGACACATGAACCTGCTGCCCTTGGATTCTCATGGGGTAGACTTTTCTCGAGTGCGAATGCCGAACCTCAATAACTGGTCCAAGTACTACCGCCAGACGCTGCTGTTCAGTGCTCTGCAAGATCCCCAGATTAATGCTGTCTTCAACAAACACTGCTTCAATTACATGGGGCAGGTGAGTTCATGTCAGAGCCTTCTTTAGGCGTAATGAAGGAGGAGAGGAACAGAAAAGCCAGTGCAGAAAAAATTCCGTACTTTGCTTGTGGAAGCAACTGTGTGGCAGTAATTTCCATTATCTGAGTGTTTCTGTCTGGATCTCCATGATGATTTCTGATGCTGTGCCAAAAGCATAGAGAGCTGCTCTTCCTGCAGCAATAGTTAATGGGTTCTTTTGTTTCAAGGCGATAGTCGGGTTTTGTTTTCTCTTAATTTGGTGCATGTAAGTTACGTGTAAGCCTTTAGCACAGTTTGCAGATGGGTGAGTGCTGGTGGCAGAAGGCTGCCTTGGAGATGATGCTTTCCCAACCACCCTACTTTGTTCCCGCAGGTGGCTGTGCGCAACGTGCCGCTCAGCGGCTCCATCAGCCGAGTTGTGGTCCAGCTCCCTCACGTTTTTCGGAGGATAGAAGCTGGAAATTTGACTTCTGTGATAGACACAAGGTACTCTGTGTTCCAGACTATGTTGCTGTGCCCTCGTGACTGCAATTTCAGATTTAGTGGCGCGTACTGCTTCCTGCAGAACATAGGGCCAGTGGGATTTTGCAGCAGAAGTCTTCATTAGTCTTCTGGTGTGCGCTGGGCTCTGCACAGTCAGGGGAACGCTGAATTTCTCCTTGCCAAAGGCACTGGATAATGAAACTTCAAAAGCAATACCAATCTCTGCAGTATCTGTTGGAACTGATGAAGCCTTAACCATTTACCTTCCACCGGTATAGAAATCCTGAAAAGTTAAAAGCAAGATCTTCAGTAGTCTGTTGTGTCTGATGATAATCCTGTCTGACGTGGCGAAAGCCAGGTGTTATTCTGCTTAAAACATGCGTGCTTTCTTAACTTAGGTTTCAGTTTTTCATCGACAAAGTTTTGCCTGAGTACCGCGATGCCATCATGTCGCACACACTCATTTACATCCCATCATATTTCGACTACGTGCGACTTCGGAATTACTTCAAGAAAGAGGAGCTGAATTTTACTCACATTTGTGAATACTCCAAAAAGGCCAGCGTGTGCAGAGCGAGGCGGGCCTTCCTCAAGGGAGAGAAGCAGTTCTTACTGCTCACAGAGCGCTTCCACTTCTACAAAAGGTAAACTGTGGCGTGAGTTTTCCTCCGAGCTGCTTTATGTGCTGTTTTGAAAGTACAGTGACCTTAATTGCAGGTGAGCTTCGCAGCTTTTTGAACCTGCTGGATCTCACTGAGGTGAGATCACTTCTTTTTCTTTCTTAAAAATTTTTAAAATTTTTGCTTATTGCCAGAATTCCCTTACAGGGCTCTTAATGCTTCAGTGTACACAGGTCTGTGTTCAGGAATGTAAGTGCTGCCAGATCCACTGATGTCAGGACAGAATGATCTATCCTTCAGAATTGGATTACTTGTGCCCTTTACTGGCGTTCATCTGTGCCACTGTAACTACGTAACGTTCTGGGAAAAGGTGTGTAATTAGTTCAGTAAGGCAGAATAGCACGCTGAGGCCACCTGGAAAATTTGCTGCGTCCTGACTGGAGCTGTTTGGAAGTTCCTGACTGAACGTTTTTTTTCTCTATTAGCAGAAGATTTTATGGCAAGTAGAAGTGTCATGGATATGAAGCTTGAATATAAAGCTAATATGCTCAGGCTTCCCTTAAGATCCGAGCCAAAGAGGCTGAATACTGCAGGAATTGACAGTGGCTGGTACTTCAGAGGAAGTCACGGTGCCTGGCAGCGTTAGACCTCCCTTAATTCCACATCTATGGCAAGTGTAGTCTTTGGTCCATGATGAAGCATTAGCAGAGCTGAGCCACAGCATTGAAAAGGATGAATGGAGATAGGATTGACGTTTTAACATTCACGCTTCCTAAAAATGGGCAACAAAGTTACTTTTTTCCCCTCCCTACTACAGGTACACAATAAAAGGCATTAGGAACCTCATTTTCTATGAGTTACCAACCTACTCCCACTTCTACAGCGAGATTTGTAACATGATGAAGGCCACAGACAGCGGAGTGGATGCGACCTGGACCTGCACTGTGCTCTACTCCAAGTACGATGCTCAGAAATTGGCTGCAGTGGTCGGCATAGATCGCACCGCCCAAATGCTGCAGTCCAAGAAAAGCGTGCACCTCTTTGTTACGGGAGAAAATGAATAAGTGACAAGACAAGTGGATGGACCTGGATTTTACTCCTGATGCACCTTTTGGTGTTCCTTTTAAAAAAACAGTTTAGACTTTTTAGTCCGTTTTGCTCAGAGTTCTGTTCATACAGTATTGCTTTTTTGTGTTTCCACGTTTCTGTCCAACAGGAAACAAAGGCTGTCGTTCAAGAAAGCATGGATTGCAAGGTTTCTTCTGTATATAAAGAAAATCAATCCAGGGTTGTTATATATTAAAAAAGTCAATGATCAGTAAAGATTTTTTCACATTCTTGATTCCCGTATTTCTCAGAGGCTGTGAACTTAATTGCATTAATTGAAGTCCTGAAATCATTCAGCAGATGTGCCAATAAATCCATGCAGTTTCTTGCTTTGCCTTTTCAATTTAGGATTTCCATGAAGTACCTTCACTGTAGCAACAAGAAGTGAAAGCCAAAGCCAAATTCTCCTGGTGGACATCTGCAGCTGTGCAGCAGGGACAGCCAGAGCAGCAAAAGAAGATTCCTCTTGCGTGTGGGAGAACTGTGGATGTGTGTCTAAAAGCAAGCACACAAAACAGGATTAAGGCATTTTCTTCCTGCTCCGGATATGCTTAGCCCAGATGAGTAACTGACCTCTGAGGATGCTAAAGCAGTATAGCTTCTTAGAGAGATAAGTTGGTGCAGTGCAGCAACTGTTTAAAGAAACAGCAAGAGTTGCATTCCTGAGCCTTAGTGAGGAGTTTTCTGCCCCCGCTGAAGCTAACGGCAAGGCACCATGTTGGGAGTACGGCCAGATTGTAGTTGGAGACCCTCATGATTTTTGTTGCCTGTCTGCTTTGTTCCTAAGAGCGCTATGCTTTGAAATTTGAAATGCATAGGCAACTTGTATGTATTTTATGCCGATTACCGCTGATGCTGATTTCCAAACTGACAAGGAAATACCTCCTTACTGCCTCCGTAGATGCCCTTAAATGCAATCACACGTTTTATGTGAGATTGTCCTTGGAATGCTCGTGCAGGTGGTTGTTCTGCGCTGGCACAACTTCATGTGCTGTAGCAGGGAGCCTTTAAGCCAAGGCTGGAAATTCTACCAGGAGGCAGTGTCCTCAGATCAAGGTTTGTTGGTACAGGGGCCTCTGCCTCTGTGCTGGTTTGAAGGAGTAGCCATTCCCAGGTGCTTCCTACCCTTGTGCTGTGATATCCCACAGCTCAGCTATTGCCCCGCTTGATAGTAGAGCTATGGTGAACCAGGCGTAGGATTTTGTTGTCTTTAAAACTCCTCCTTTGCCCTCATTTTATTCTTAACAGTTCCCTTGTGCAGTTCACAGCAGGGCTCTGCAATGCAATCTGTCCCAGAGTGGCTCCAAATACAGCAAGTTGCCATCAGGGGGCTAGCCCTGAAATCAGCATCTGCCCCTTCCTTGATGCATGTTCACTGATACTAAAGCTGCACTTGCTGGAGCAGCTGCTGGCTCTGGACAAGACACAGAACTGAACTGGTGATGGTGAGCCAGGCTCTGAGCCTGGTTCGTTCCTGAGGGCACTCCTGATCCCTGTTAGAAATGGAATATCTAATCTGGGTTTTGTTTGTTTTTAATTTTTGACATACCTGAACTAAGAGAAGGTGCTCTCTTACAGAATATTTCACCTTTTTGTTTTCTTAAGTGCACGTGATCTCAGCATTGCAAGTACTCCTAACAGTTCACCAATGTTGTTTAATTACCTTGCCTGGGGAAGTGAAAATTTAAAAGCAGACCTTGCTTGATTTGGTCTCAACACTGTGCTTTGAAGAAGGCGGTGAAGTTTCTGAAAAATCCTTTTTCACCAGCATTTCAAGAGAATCTCTGAGCATGGAAACCAAACCCTGAGTTTCTCTGAGAAACAGTGTCACAGTGAGAGCTGACGGACAAGCAGCAGGCAGAAGGTGCTCCAGCCATTCACACAGCAGTGCCAAAGAGTTAGCAGCTCTTGGGAATTCAGACTCAAGGGTGAAAATAAATTGGGATTAAGATGTTTAACAGGAGTTCCTTTTCATCATCTCAAGAAACGCTAGTAACGTGGCCAAGAGAAAGGCATTTAAGTAACTGTCTCTGTAGGAATGTTCTTTCAGCGGATGAGCTAATTTCATAATGGATCTCTTCACTGGTAAAACTTAATCAGGATAATAGGTTTGCTATGTTTTGTTACTCCCTTCAAAGATGACAAAAAGGCTCTGTATTTTCTTTTTATTATAATGAAAATGCAATCCTAGGATAGGAGCCAGCTCATGGCTGTGTTAATGCAGCTGAGGGAGGGAAAGGTGACTTAAGGACAATTTTTCTATAAAGCAGCAAACTGGCTGTAAGGGGGCAGATTGTTAGCTTCGTAGCAGCCATTGGGAGACACGGGACAAATCACAGGAGGGAGAAACTGGAGCACTCTTGTTACCAACAGGAGAATTAGCAATTAGTTTACAGCTGTGCTGCCCCACGCTGCCAGGATTGCTGAGCTCTGCGTTAGTCATGCTCTTGTGGCCTTGGCCCCAGGAGTTCCTTTCCAGGGGGTGTTTGATTTGCACTTGGTAGCCAGGTATGCATGATGAAAGGGTTTGCTTTGCAGGAGGATTTTCAGAAAGCTGGCCCACAAAGCACGCGCAATGGGTGTAAGAGGAGGCTGTGCCAGATGGGAGGTGTGGGAGAAGCACAGGGTAGCACTCCTGCCCAGGGGTCTTGTCAGCACAGGACCCCTCTCTTTACCATATTGTTCTGCTTAGGGTTCCCTGGATTGCTGTGTTAGCTCAGAGGTACAGCACAGGGTTGATCTGTGCTACCATTGCCTGGCTTTCCCAGCTGGGGATGCTTCTGCCCACACTGGATCCAAGGTGTAGTTCAGTTCTCCTGAACTTAATTATCTGTGCTGAGCTTGATGGTAGAGGGTAATTAATTAGCCCCTAGCTGGTTATAGTTTAATTAACCATTAGTTTCAGTTGTGCTTGTGGTAGTGTTTGTTTTGCTGGGCATACTGGGGTTGGTGGGTTGTGCCTAGAATGAAGACATTGGAATGGTTGTAATGTTGCACGGTGCTTAAGAAATAGATATGTGATTATGCAAAAGAGCTGCAGGGATCTTCAGTGAAGGATTGTGACATATCAAGGGAAAACAATGTGCAGAGCAGAAATGGTAACCTCGGAGCAGATAACAACGTAATTCTGCCACTGCAGCAGAAAGGAGATGCTTGGCCGTGGTCTTTGAGGCAAAACAGCTCAATCACGTTTAATGTCACGCACAGCATGCGAGAATTACATTTCCTGGGTCAAGCCCCTGCCACTGATATCTGCATAAATCTAAAGAGATGCTGCTAACACAGAACTCTGGCAGTGTGCTTATAAAGCCCCTCTAAGTCTTGACAAAGGGAGAGCATGGAGCATGGTAGCAGGGGCTAGGCTTAAAAAGCATCACCAGTATCTAGCTGCTGTTAGTGAGAAAGGAGCAAAACCTGCAGCTCGAGGTGCTGCTGCACCACCTGTCAGCCTACCCAAGAGCAGGAGAACGTCCATGGCATGGAGCACAGCCTCATATCTCTCAGGTTGCTTTGTAGCTCAGCTCAGGCTTCTCCTGCACTGTGGAAATTTTTTTTATAAAAGGAATTGTACGTGTGTAAATAGCAGCTAGAGCAGGAAGGCCTGGAGGAGTAAACCAGCATCTGAGTTCATTCCTGTTGCAGGTGGAATACTTGCCAGTAGCATCAGAGGCTTTCACTTGAGTTCAAAGAAAAGGAAGCACACAAAGATTTTGTTTCAGTGTAGAGGCTCTCAGAGTGTATTAAGTATACAAAGTGTATTAAGCAGCTTACCACAGGTGCTGGCATGGGCTCGTTTGCTGAAACCAGTTCATGGGATGCCATAGGTATGAAGCTGGCTGCATTGTCCTCCTGGGCGAGCCCCGAAGTGGCTGTCAGCAGCACAGTCAGATCTTGCTTCCAAAGAAACCCAAATGACAGAGCTACCAGTGTGAGTGCCTTATTGCAGCTGCATGACCTGCTTTAGAATGGGGAAATACATTAGGACAAGTCTGTTACAGTTAATGGAAGGGGTCCCACCAGTGGTACCTGCAGCACTAGGCTTCTGGCAGTGCAGAAATACTTCTTGGTGGAAGGGAAGCATGAATGGGGCAGCCCGACCTAGACAGCAAAATGCAGAGCACCAGGATCAAAATCTATCAAAAATAATGGTTTGAGGCAACTTTCTTATGATAAGAGCTCTGAAATAGGTGTTTTTTTCTCAACTAGGTACAATTGGGTATTGTTTCCCTTCTGCTGATGTGTACTTACCAGAGGAAAACAGGAAAGGGTGTATCTCCTCTAGGAACGCATAGGACTTGAGGTCAGCACGGAAGGAGGTAAGAAGGAAGGTGCAGGCAGAGCCTCTACCAAGCTGGAGTGGGACAGGTGAACCACCATCAGCTGTTTCTGTTTACAGTAATGAGACTGACAGCCAATTTGTGTGTTTGGGGTGGGAGCAAGCAGTGCTTACAGCATAGCAGGTGATTCTAGATTTGTATAAGGTATTGTTTTTCTTTTTGTTTTCCCTTAGTTGCTGTATGTGTTTTCAGGCAGCAGGAGCTCAAACAGAATTTTGTAATCAGTTACAATATAGAAATCCTGCCCCAGGTGGCAAACACACTGTGTTTCTGCTCCCTCTGAAGTGAGGGGAGGGAGGAGCAGCAGGAGTCCCAGCAGCCTGTGGGAGGCTGAGGGTTGTGCTTTCACCGTACTGTGTTCTACTGAAATTGTTGAACTAGTGAAAATAAATTTGGTATGCAGCAGAGAAGTGATCAAAACAAGTGGAAAATCTGTAACCTTAGGCTTCCTGGCCTGAATGGGAATTTGACAAACCTTCCTTAACCAAAAGGAACATAACTAAGGCTGCATGTCCTCAGTGAGCAGAATGCTGACTCCTTCCATTTGTCTGGGCTTTTCAACGAGATAAATCTCGTAAATCGTTTTGTTTTGCAAGGTTTAGAGCTGTCTCTTAAACCAGAGCTCTTTGCCAGGACTTCGCAGACACTCCACCTGTGGGTGCTACTGAGGTAAACTTATACAAGGGGCCCAACTCACAGAAGGAACATCAAAACGTAGGTACGTGGGGTAACGTGTTTTAGAATTTTCAGCTCTATCAGATTGGGAGTTTCTGTAGTTCCTTTTTCTTCCCAGTTTCAGGATGCAGAGCCTTGTTACGTTCAGGCATGTTATTGCTTGAGTTTTCTGTGCTAAGAGATACTATTCCAAAAAGTGCACAGTACGTAGGAAACCATTTAAAAACCAAACCAGGGACAACTCAGCTCTTGGGCACCCGCAGTTACCTGCAGAGTGCTCAGGTGTTCCCCTGTGCTGTGCTCCCCCTTCCCCTCTCCTTTCTCTATGCAGGTGGGTTCCCGACTGACCTATCACATCAGAATAATGATGAGAAGTCTCAGTGATTCACAGTTAGGACGTGTGGCTCTTTGCTCGCGCTGTGAGGCAATTAGTGCAATTTGTGCTGTGTGGCTGAGCGAGCAGTTAGAACTGAAGCACGGAGCCATCTGTTCCTCCAGCTGACAGCAGGCATGGCGGGTAGCAGCCCGCTTCTGCTGGGAAGAAACATCTCGCTGGCATTAGGGAAAGTTCAGGAAGGGTTTTTTCCTCCCCATCTTCAAAGCAAACTCTTGGATTTTCTTGTGGTGCAGGCTGTGTGCTCCAGAGATTTTTTTTTTGGTCCACAGTCAGTGTGCTGGGAGAAGGGAAATGAAAACATAGCTGTGTTGAGCACCTTCTTTTTCATTTCCCGCCCAGTTTTTGTGGGAGATCCATCAGAGTCAGAGTTCTACACAATTGTTTTGCATTTCCTTTGCTTCATTCATCTCGCAATGCTTCTTTATTGAGTCAAAAGCCACAAGAAATATCCCTCCCCCCCTTCCCTTGAAATCAGCTCTTAGGAAGGTTTTAAGAACATCTATTTCATTCATGGCAATTACTGAAAGATTCCTGCTACAAGAAAGAGCCATTATCTCATTAGTAACAGGAAGACCAGGAAAAGGTCTGGCTTCTCAGGGGAGAGGAAGAGCTCGCTACAGGCAATGTTGAGGAACTGGGCATCTGGTGCCTCTTCTGCATTTGTCCTCACTGAAAAAGAGTTACAGGGAACAGACGGCTTGTGCAGCTAATATGAGCAGTGAAGGAATAAGGTGAGCCTAAGGAAGGAAAGAATAACCTGGGGAAGACTTGAGCAGACTATTTTAAGATGAGGCAGGCCTGACTGCACACAGGGAATTGTGAAAAGCAATCTCAGGAGCTCTGGTTGGACTTTCTGAAAGCTGATCGTTGGATGAGCAAGGAATAGCAGGCTGGGAAAAGCAGGAGGTAGTGCTTCTCTTTAAGAAGCATGTGGATCAGGGGGTGGAGCCAAGTTAGAGGTTTGTAAAGCAGTTAACATCGGTTCAAAACTTTAGAAGCTACATCAAACAAAGCTTTTATGAGTAGCCAGAGAATGCTGAAGTTCTTTAGTTTTATTTGCAGGTCTGTGATGCTGTGGCACGCTGCTCCTGTTAGAAAAGTGAGGAAAAAAAGGGCACGAAGAAGAGGTTTGATGGCAGACTGGGTGGGTATCGTACCTGGAAGGTAGCTGTCACAGCTTTTTATATAGTCCATTTTCAAGCAAGTCTTTTAACGGGTTAACAGGTAACTAGTGCTGGACAGTGAAGCATGCTTATCTACTGTAGCAGAAATGCTAAGTCAGGGCCTGAAGCAGTGATTGAGCACCTGGTGGGATGGCAGGGTGTTGCAAACTCAGGGGAGCTCAGCTGCATGCAATGTTTGCACCAGAAGGTGTGGAGCCAGGATCCACCTCTTCCCAGACCTCATTTAAGGGTTGGCAGTGGAGGCAAGGGGATCTTGCTGGAGATCCCTGTGTACCTGAGGCCTTTCAAGGGTAGGTAGGTTTTTTTTTTTCCTTTGTTTCCATGTCTACAGCTGCCACATTTTAGCACATTTTAGCATACCTTCATAGCCTAGGGCTTACTCTGCTATCATTGCTGTCCTTTCCATCACGTTACAGCATTACATCTGCATTTATAAATGATAAAAAGGGCAGGGTACAAGTTCTCAATGAATTCAAAGAATGACCTGGAAGAAAGAGGAAAAAAAAGTTCTAGTAGGACAAGGTTGAAATGATACTCTTACTCTGGAAATATCTGCTGTTCTGTGCCTGGCCACAGGAAGGAATGCTGCATGTCTTCCGTTTTTTCTTTCCTGATCCTTCCCTTGGACTATGTTGCAGATATTTCTCTCTGAGGTGCTGGGCTTTGCTGGCCCCTTGGCCAGCCCTTGTTGCCATCTCTGGCAACTAATTTGCTTTTCTTGCTGAGGTATGCTGGGGCAGTGCTGGGTCAGCACGTGCTTTGCTATAGGAAGCACTTACACTACGTAAACAATTTTCAAGTCCACTATTCCGTGTAGCAGAAGGAGAACTATCTCCATTAACACATAGATGCCCATAATGAAATAATTTAATGCGGATTTTTTGTTCATCTATGTCTCTGTTTGTCTCTATGGTTATTCTTGAGCTATCATTTTTTCATATACCAAGAATAGCAGCCAAACTGACTTTCATGGCTCATCTCTATTTTGTGATCATGTAATTTGTAATTAATATGGCCAGCTTACATCCCCAAACCATAGCATCTGAGATCTATCTTTTCCTTTCTCAGTAGTCAGTAAACAAACGTCTGGCTGAGACACCCTTGTCATTGTTTAACCAATGGATGGTTGGGATTTTGACACACTGGGCCCAGTTCCAGTCCCACTGGAAATCCCTGGTTCCTCTCCAAGGAATTCAGTACAAGGACAATAGAGGTGTCAGGGTGTGGCTGTTCCACCTGGTAGGTGGATCTGCCTGTGCTTTACTGGCAGCTCTTTACCAGTACTCGTAACTCCAATCTGGAGTTTACTTGTTCTGTACCAGCCTGCAAGACTAAAGAGCACCAGGCAGTGGATCAAGATTTAGTAACTGATCTATCAACTAGAGTTGTTTTCTTCCAAAAATTGTTCCTAAACAATGCCCGAAGAAATTTTGGCTGCCTCAGTGCTTGTTTTTCTTCATACAGCATATGCAATGTTTCTACCTACTTATTTGGAGTGCTGGCCAGGATTCCATAACAGGCAGTATTTGCTTGAAAAATGATGAGGAGGCCAACTGTGTTCTTCTAACTTTAGCAATTTAGGACAAAGTTTCAGAAGTGTCTGTCTATTGTAATAGTGGGGGGGAAAAAAAAGGTAGTCAAATAATATTATCCTCTTTTCGCCTGAGCTCTGTGTTATTCATTGCACACAGTGAGGCTTTACACTTTTCATCAGTTCATGATAGAACTCACTTATAACCTGCACTTACTAAACAGCCTTTCCCAAATTCTTTCTCTGGAGTACATTACCAGACTGTCATTCACAAGGCTGTTGTTCTCCTGTTCAAGGTAGAAGTTATCTCTTGACCTTACGGGTGCTCTGAATGTCCCCAAGCTCCTTGGGCTTTCTTAGGTTCACAACTGCAGTACTAGTTACATGCCAGCTAAATATTCTGTACACTGTAGGAACATTTTTCTGTCAGGGCAGATGGTGCTCAACTGATAGAATAATACATGAACAGTGGAGAAGATGTGGGTTGATTAAATAATCAGCATACTGTGACATTCGATCGCTGCGCTGTAACTTAAAGCTGGGTCAAAATGTTGGTCTATTGATGTGCCTCCCTCCCTCCTTTCCTTTTTTGAGTTGCTCTTAATGTTCAGTCCAAATGAGAGCTTTACCAAATGCTGTGCCTTCTTGGTAGCAAAATGTAAGAATTATAACTTGGCCCTGCATGTTATGGAGTAAAAATAATAATGTAAAGGAAATCAGATTTTGCCAAATGAATTTAAGTTGCCAAGCAACCTATCATACACAGCGTGGTATCTAGTCAAACATTATAGCAAACAAACATGTTAATAAGTGGTATAGACCAGCATTTAGACCAAATGGATGAGCTCAGGAAGCCAGGGCAATGAGGACTGGAGGGAGGACAGAGTGCTAGTGCGCCTGAATAGCTCTCGCTTTCATGGTTTGCTTGCATGTTTGCAAGCCTGTTTCACTGTATCAGCTCTAACCCTTCCTGACTGTACTTGTGCAATAACAATATTTAACGGCAGTTTTCAATCAACTGAAAAGTAAACAGAGAAAACGTGTTTCTCTCAGTGTGGGTATCTATTCACAAACTGAATACAACCCACTAAATTACTCATCCTCTTCTTCAAAGTCTGTTTTGTTTTTTTGGAGGTTTTCTGTGGGGGAAAAAAAACAAAAGATGTATCACTAATAAACTGTTCTCTCATAAACTGTGAGTGTTAACTGAAAAGAAAACTGTTACATTTGGAAATCAAACTTCCATGGCTTCTTTGAGAACAAACGTTCCAAAATGATATTAAAACAATTGATAAAGTTATGTTAAATTCTCTGAAATAGATTTAATGCAAGTTCTGTAGCTGAATATATGTTTCTATGAATATGCATCTTTTGTGGAAGTAGAGTGTCAACAAAAATAATACAAGGTGAAACTACCTGCTTACAAATATGCGTGGGGAAGGAAGAAACAGCTGTTTGGCAGGTGCTCTGCTCAGCTTCTGACTGGTTTGCCTCCTCCAAAACTCTGCAGAAGGCTTTTGCTGCTCTGGTGTGTGGTGTGATGATTAGGTGATGCTCCTAAAGGCATTTCTGCCTTCCTGAGTTTTGGGTGAGCCTTTATTTGGAAACTGGTCTTTCTTTCTGGTCTTAACGGGCAAGTGTGATACAGTGGTTTGTACTAAATGGGCAGTCCTTTTAAGTGGTTAAATGGAGGAGAAATTATTTCCATAGACTCACGTTTATCACACGCAGTTTTATACAGGTGAAATAATTCTAATTTCTTCATATAATTTACTTCTATTCTGGATTTTTAAGCTCCTTACCAATAGAAGCAGGGCAGGAAATAAGAATTGTTTTGAATTTATTTGCTCTCTGTTCTTGACCTAATGGTGTGATGGAGAAACTTACTGGAGAACTGAGACCAACAGTTACTTTTCAAACTGTGAGCTACACTGGCTTAGATCACACACATCAGATTCACTTCCCTGCTGAATCTATAAACTAAACAGCTTTGCTTCATGTGAAATCTCAAAGTCAAATAAAAGAGGACTGGTCTGGAAAAGTACAACCAATTCAAAACTGGCATCCTCTTAGCTCAGTCACACAAATTGACAGCTTTCCTGAGGTTCCTGTTCAGATGAGTTATAGCATTAATTTTCTCTCTAACCTAATGGAAGAAAGAAAGCCGATTATGTTTAGAACCCTCAGTAAGGGCAGGTATAACTTTTCATCTTGTTATTAACATTTACAACCATCATCGGCCCGCTTGCTTGGAAATGCAGCAAATCCTCCTTCCTTCCTGACCTCTGGAAGGCATGAAATGCCGAGTATAAAGCGTTCTCTGTCAATAAGGCATTAACAGAACTGGTCTGGTTTATAATGTGATGCTTTGAAGCAGATAATGAAAGAGACAAGCTGTGAGTGTAAAGCAGATGATTTTGAATAAGAATGCAGTTTGAAAAGTATGCTTAAGTCATTAAGCAGTGATTCTGAAGGTCTGTAAGGGCTATGGATATTCAAATCATTCTGCAGTCTCATTTAATAACTTTTCATTGTGACCTAAATTATGTTCCTATAATGTATATGAGGGGGCATCATATTAGTGGGATATGAAGGTGACTTAGGGTTGAATGTCATTGTTTGGTTTGAGAGATGCTTGAGACATACAGTAATGCAGACATAGTCCACACAGTTAAAGTGGCAGGCAACAGGCCTTGAAGGACAGAAATGTTTATTATTTGAGCATTATAGAAGTAAAGGGGCTTGATCATGTGCCATAGGAAGTTCAGTAAGCTTTGTCAGTTAGCCTCCTTTAATCAGAAGGAATTAATCTGAAGAAAAGTTCAAAGGATGATACAGACTAACGAGCTCACAAGGATATCAGTTACGATATGCATTCATTATCAGTCGTGGCCAGCCTCCATTTTGTTCTTGCTACTGAGCAAATGTACTTTAAGCAAATCTGTTCTATAGGAGACCTCATCCTGAAGCTATTTCCTGGGAGTGGGGGCAGGATAATTATGATACTCAACAAACAAAAAAGACCAACCCACACAGATCTTGAAACAAAAGCACCATTTTGAATTTCTGATGCTTTTATACCTCTTTCTCACACTGCATGCAATTTACAGTTAAAATGAGTTTATTCTTCATTGTATTTGCATGCATTTTGTTTTTTTACTATTGATTTAGAGAATCCCGGATAGGTATTGCAAGTTCTCCTCACTTGATAATCTTTCTCGTTCCAATAATTTTTTTGTTTGAGTTATGAAATAAATCTTACCATCTCATACTAAAATACATTCTCGAGTAACATTATCAATAGGATTTGCTAAAGAAGCCAAGGAATGTTTGAGGTTGCATTCTGTATTTTAGCATTCATCTTATGATTTACTGAGAAGGTAAGTGATGTATGTGAAGCATATGGGTGGTGTACTGTTCTGAAAGATGCTGTGACTAGAAGTGCTGAAACACGAGACGCTGACTCAAAGGTGAATTTATATATATGATTATGTGTTTGGGTTTGTTCCAAATGGTGAAATGAATTTATAAAGCTGCTCTTTCCTCATAGAAGAACAAAAGCAAGTACTCGTTTTTGTTTTTTTTTTTTCCACTGAGAAATATAAAACTTCCTGGTCCTTTAATTTGTGCAGTTCAGAACTATTTTTGTAACTTTCATTGTGCAGGAAGCAAACCTGTTTCCTCAGAACTCGCCCTGCAGCTGACTAGAAGAATGAGATGACCACCCCAGAGGCCTCCCTGGAGAGCGATGTGAAGCCTGCAAAGGTAGGCTGCTTCCCAGTGGACTGTCAGCCACGTGCAGGGCTGGTCTCTGTGAATAATTTAGAGCTATCTTAGATTACTTTCACTGGAAGCTGTCTTGAAAAGCAAAACAAGCAAGTGGATTGGGGGCGGGGCACAAAATATCATCACTGTTTCCTGAATGCATCTCCATTCATTTGCTCTGCTAGCAGCACGAAGGATAACAGAAGATGGTAGGTCAGGCACCCACATAACAGTTGTGCTTTGTCTGTGCTTGCATTGCTGTATAATGCTTTTAGCCCTTCCGTTTCCTGTTTTGCAATTTTAATTATTCACGTGGTACTTATCCATTTGTTGACATCTACGTTGAACTGAAAACATTCAAGCCTAGACATTACAATTCTGATGGTAGAGGGAAAGGCAGTGTGAAGTATTTTAAATTAGTAGATAATATCCAAGTTGATACGCTATACTTTTCCAAGGTAGAATTATGAGTTTATTATTAGTATCTTAAATGCACCCTTAAGTTTAGTGTCTGCAAACATGAAACCATTTTCCTATAGGGGTTTAGGTCTTTTTAGACCTATGCGTGTGAGCTTGATATGAGTGCCATGCTGGAGCCAAACTGATGTTTAAACTTGTGAAGTGTGACTGAAGGAGACAGAGCAGGGCTTTAGGGACTGGCACTACCTAAAAGGAAATTTTAACTGAGTCATATGAAGCACTTATAACATTTTATGTCACTAGTCTCAAAATTAAGTATATAGCTATGAAGTTGTTCCATTAATAAATACCGCTCATAAAGTTGGCTTTGAATTATTTCTTGTCATGATAAATGGATTGTGGTAATTATTCATGACTTAATTTCTTGATTTTCAAGAAGCCAGGGCTGAAAACACAACAGGGTTTTGGTAGAGTAAATCGATTTTCAACCTAAAGATGGCTGAAAAAAAAAAAAAAAAGAAAAGGAAAACCACAAAGCTCCATTAGCACAGAGATTGGTGCGATAGAAGTTTCTGAAATGTATGTCTTGTGAGATACATTGGGATATTGAAAACTGATACAGATTTTTTAGGAGATGAGTCCCCAAAACTCAATACCAGAAGGCTGTCATCAGACTCTTGCTCTCCATAAAGCATTTCCTAACAATCTTTCCAGCATAGAACAACTCCATTATGTATTAATGTTATCATCAATGATATCCTATCACAAGACCTTGAAAGTAGTGGAGTGAAAGATAGAATGATGAGCAGCTCCTGGCATGTGCTGGAACACAGCCACCCATTAGTGCACCCACCTGTATAACCGCCTTGGACAGCGCTAAGAAATGCAAGTGTGCTTACTACCAAGCTCAGGAACAGGTGCATATGTTTTTTTTATGTCTTAGACTTCATGATCTGCTCTGCGTTAGGAGACAATGTGTAATTGATAAGATGCAATACAGACTTGTTGCATAGACCTGGCACTCTTTGCATACAGCTGGTAACTGAGATAAAGTGTTGAACCAAGATATGGAAGGGGACATAGCGATAGTACCTGTTCCTGTTCACCTTGAAGTCCCACAAAAGCTGAAGATTACATTTTGAAGTATTACTTTTTCATGCATGGCATGCAGAAATGTTTAAAGGAGACCTGTGTATGGATACATAAAACAATACTATCTAGTTAAGCTAAAGATCTATTTCTAATAAAGCACAAGGCATTTATGTTAAATATTTCAGTTGCAGTCATCGCAGTACCTGGGAACAGTTAAGTAGCCTGTGCAGGCTCATATTGGGCAATACATTCCCTGTATTAAGAATGGTTTAGGTCTGGGATAGTGCTCTTAATGAGTAATGTAAGAGAAAGCTTTTTCTAACAGAGTAAATGAAAGGAGGGTCAGATTAAGGTATGAATAACTGCATTATCCTGTGGGAACACAAATGATTCAATGTCACATAATTCCAAGAAGAGCTGTGTAGAGTAACAGGGCAGAGCAGCACTTTCTGACAAAGAAAGAGGATTTAGGAGGTTTTCTGTGGGCACCATGTGAGGCAGCTCTTCACAACAGAGCTGTGCTTAGGTAGCAAAGGCTGTGCATCTCCTGGAGCAGATCCTCTCTTGTCGTTCTATTTGTAAAACCAGTTGTTATCTTGTGGTGACTTAGCTGTGGCATTCTCTATTTGACTCGTCTAGTCCGTATATCTGGCCTGTGTTTTCCGGGACCTAGCAGCAAATGTCTGAGGTATTTGCTATCCATAGTGATGCAGCTTTCTGCACCAGCTTGCTGCAGCCTCTGCACTAAGCATTGCCTGTGTCAAAACTGGATGGGGAAATGCCAGCATGAAGGAAGAAGCCCCAGGAAATGGAGCTATCGGCAAGGAACTGGGTGTGAAGGATGAGTGGCTGGCAGGGGGGATTGGTCCTGTCTGTAGGACATTGTTCAGTGGCCTTAGGAATGAGACAGGGCTTCTGCTCTGCCTGGCAGGCAGAGAAGTAGATCATTGAAAAGGATTTCTGCGTGCTTAAATACCTTGATTTAAGTGATTGTGTATCTTACTTGTTATGTACAGCTACGTTTCTAACATCATGTTACAAACCCTATTATCTTATGCAACAACCACAGATTCGCTATGTAAATCATTGTACAAAAGCTGCACGTTCTTTTTGGCTGCAGCCTTGGAGCGTGTTAGTTTTCTACTTGAAGTTTTCCATTAGGAAAATATTTGCAATCTTAATTCTGATATAATCGCTTTGCCTGGGAATTTTTATGGTCACTAATTAGGTTAATACCGATTATTTGAACACAAACATAATTAATGCCCCACGGAGTTGAAATTAATCGTACATTTAAATCTAAATTAAATTAATTAACAGTGAGAGCGAACAATGGCCAAGTTTCTGATTATACCATGTCAAGCTTCCTGAAGAAAACCTTCACTTAAATAATAGAGATGGATCATGTGTGTGTTTCAATAACTATCTGCTGGTAGTAAATGAATTACAGGGTACAGAAGGTGCAGGGCTGACATTCTAGGATATTTAATTATTATTATTGTTGTTCTTTTGGATGTAGAGGGATTTGTTTTCCTTAAGATCCTGTGTTTCTTTGCTGAACAAAAATACACAAAGGAGTCTGGAGAGGAAATCTTCATCAGCTCTGCTCAGCAGAAGAGGTGCTTTGTGCCTGTGGGCTTCCTCATGGCATTTAGGGGCGAACAGAAAGCGCTTCTACAGATGTCTGCTGCACATAGGGTTGTGATGTGGCCTCAGCAGCCTCCTGCTGAAGGCTCAAATCAGAGTTTGTACAAAGATAGCTGTGTGAGCCAGCGCTGCTGTCCTCACTTGCGGCTCCCCTGCTTTCCCTGTGCCCAACTTCTATGGCAGAATGTGGGTTCTGGGCTGTTCACATGGGTTGGATGAGCCCAGTGGGGCAGCTGGGCTGTCAGGCCAAAGAGGATCAGCAGAGCTCAGCTGTTATGAAACAGCTCCTGTCCTGATCATTTCTGATCTCTTCCTAGGGTTGGGGGAAGGAGCAGGAGCTCAGAAGCCATGGCATGCTCAGGGCTTCCCCAGTGCAACCCAGCAGGAGATAAACTGGAGGGACCTCCGTGTGCAAGCCTCACCACGAGGCTCTTCTCACTGGAGGTGGGGAAATCACTTGCTGGATTTAATAGAAAATGTAATTAGGGTTAACCTGAATTTAAATAATTATTAGACTGCTCAGTAGCTATTAGCATGCTCTATCATTCCCTATCAGAGAAATGCAAATACATGTCACTGCATCAATTTGTAAGGACACAGATTGGAAGCCGATAATTGTCACTGTAATTTTCCACCCAAGATCTCTTAAAAACTCCTCCTATGGATTTCCATGACAGGCCACCCAGAGACATGGGAGGTTTTTGTTCTTATACTACAAACCTCAGCACTTGTGATAGTTCTTCTATTAGCAGCAGTGAACTAAGGTGGGTGTTGGCAGAAATATAAAGGTGTATTCATTCTGCTTTTGCTAAATTAATTTATGTTCAAAGATGAAAAACGAAGTATGTACAGAATTAAAACTCTCTATAATTTTATATATCATTAAAGTAATTATTCCATCCTGCTGCTGTTAAAGATGGAAATCTTTAATGAGCATTGGATAAAAACCTATCTTGGAGCAGTTCTGTAAGCTCACATGATTTAAAAAGTCAAATTGTCCAATTTAGCATTAGGTAACTCTTATGCAGACAGACCCACAGTGGATGTGCTTGGGAGTTGTTTAACCTTGTCTTCCCTGGCTCTAAAAGGGCCCCACAGCAGCAGTTCTGTGCTGGCCAGGCCATCAGATATACGCTGTGAAACCACGTAACCAATTATTTAAAAGAAATACCTGAAGACAGGCAGTCTTTTTATGTGCATTAATTACCTCCAACAGAACTGAGGATCAGATGAATATAGCTTAAAGTTTTTTTTTTAACTTTTTTTGGAAAAAAAGCCCTAGACATCAATTCTAGGGCTTCAGTAATTTATTGATCCTGGGATAAAACTCAGGAGGTGGATGTAATCTATGACTGTTTTTACATGAAGCAGTCCTTGGTAATGAGTGCACTGTGGCAGCATATTAAGAGTATGATTCGATCCGTCTTTTGAAGATCACGTTTCTCAGAACGTAGATTCAGTTTCTCTCCTCAGTATTCATACTTGTGCTACCGGTGTCAAAGCAGAAACCACAAGCAATGCGATAAAAGACAAACTGTTTTGTTTTCTTGCAGCTTCTGTAATTGCCTGTTTTGAACTGGTGTTTGGTGGCTCCCCAGAGCTCACCCTTCAGGGAGTGGCACTCTTTTCACTTTCTGTTCTACAGCAGCAGCTGTGCTGTAAAGGGCAGTGAATGGACCTGGGCACGCTGAAGTATTGTCGTAGAAAATGCATGTATTATTTCTCTCCATTCATATTAATAGATTCTGTTTTGGGAATGTTCCGCAGAGGCACCATGCTGGTGATACAGCCACCCCCAGATCTCTCCCCAGGTTGTGCAGGATTAGCATAAGTACTCCGTGCACGCAGCTGCAGCTGTCAGTGTGCGGTTGCCTCTGCAGCAGCTCCGCTTCCCCGAGAGGGGACTTTGCCAGAGGAACGGCACTGGCATGGATTCAGCAGCCACACACCCACCCTCGCTGCCTACGCTCGCTTCTGTACTGTCACGGTGGAGCTGCGTGGGAGCACAGCCTCGCAGGTCAGAGGCTGCTTAGACTCTGCTGATCATGCCATGCCGCCTAAGTGCTGTTCTCTCGCTGTCCCCTGCTAGAAGAATCTATTTCCTTGGGCAAAATGTAAGCCATATGGGATGATGCTTTTGAAAGCTTGGAAGTCGGATCCTTTGAATTTTTTCCTTTACGAACTTAATTTATGCACATGTGAAAGTAAAGCTTGTTTTTCTTTCTCGTCTCCTTCCCATCCAAACCAGAAAAGAAAACATCTTTTCCAATGATGTTTGAAAAGTAATTTTGAAACAGAAAATTTTGAAAGATAACCCCTGAAAAACTGTTTTGATGAACAATTTGAAAACAAGCCATGAGCTTTATTTTTTTTCATCTCTATCAGCTGTATGAGGAATATCTGTCTAAAAACGTTGCTGTGTCTAGCATAGCATGAGCAGCATGTGTTAGAGCTGGCAATAAGTGCTAGTTCTCCAGTGCCTGCCCAGTTCTTTATTGAGAAAACTATTCTTTCTCTCTGTGCAACTCATTTGTTGCTGTGCATGTCTCGGTTTCTAAGGTAAAGAATATGAGATTTATAGGGAAGACTTGCCTTCAAACTAAGACTGATCTTGCTTAAAGAGCTCTGTTCTGTTTGTGCTCTGAATCAGAAAAGGCTCCAGTGAAAACAAGCGAGTAACTTGAAAACAAAGATCTATTTCCCATGTGTTCTGGGTGTCTTTGGTTACTTCAGGATCATTTGGGCACATTTCATTAAACTCCACTAAGTTTTCAGAGCAAATTTCCAGATTCTGCTGCATCTGTGGGAATGGTTTTGAGGCTTCCATAGGGGACTACAAAAAATACGTTGGATGTAGACTTTGACTGGTGACAAGTCCTGTATTGAAGCTGGGAAGCCAAAAGATGGAGAAAGATAGACATGAATGGGTTAATGTTACTGACACAATCTTTTATCCTAACCAACAGCAAAAAGTTTCGACAAGCTTTTCCGAATGTTACTGTGAAATTTGGAACTAAAGATGGAAAATGTTCACCAAATGTTTTGAATTTGTCAAATCCATAAGCAATTGAAAATGAGATAGTATGGGGAAAATAATGAGGATAACTCTAATTAGAGTTATTACTAAGAAGAATTTATAGTCGTTCTCAGGCAGCGAAGACAAATGTTTGCTTATTTTCTTCTCAGAAGCAGAAGCTTTTAAAGGATTGGCACTGTATTCTGATGTGCCTCAGTGCATTTTTTTTGTCTATCATTAGATATCATTTATCACTGGAGTTACTCAGGACTATTCTCTGCCTACTGAACATCAGCTTGTAATTGCATACTTTCTGTTTAGCTATGTATCGCTGTCCTATTTAGGACAGATAGCACTATATTATCCTAAAATATAAATGCCCAATCACTAATTCTGAAGGGAAATGGTATTCTTTTTGCTGGTCTGACTGGTCTGATACAGTTGTAATATGCTGGCTTCAAGCAAAAGCAGACTTTCAGAAGAAAGGTATATTTTGTGGCAAAACCTATGAGTGGGACCTGTACAGCTTGGATGTCATTTTGCGTAAAGGTGGATTATCTCAACACTCTTTGACCTTACTCATGTAATGTGGGCACAGAATTCTGCTAAAATTCCCTAGTATAAATACTTTCAGACAAGGTAAAGTTTGAAGTTCATTTCAAAAGTCTGAACTGTTGAAATTGTTTATCTCTCCTTCTGAAAACAACTGAAGCTTATTCTATATGAGCAACACACTTTAGCCATTGATCACAGTTGAAGCCCAGAGATTTAAGCTGTGTCCAAAAGTTGACAATTACCAAATAATTACCAAATCAATTCAACTGAGATATGGCTTGTCCAATGGTAAATAACTGTCCAATGGCTTGCTTGTTGTACAGGAAGTATGGCAAACCAAGTCCTACAACTACAGGCTTGTGTTCAGTGCAGTAGATTGCGATTGTCTTGTTTATCTGGATGCACTGTCTCAGAGGGGTGTGTTGGGTTTTTTTTTCATTTATTTTGTTTTTGTTTTAAATCAGGTTCTTGTAAATTCAGTTGCTGGCTATAATCATAAATGTATTTCTCGCTGGCTCTGGCTCGCATCCAAGCGCACTGTTATTTTTGCAGCAGTACAGCATGTTCCTCTCTTATGAATGGCAGGAGAGTATGTCGTGATTTTGGTATGATCAGTTGTCCTTTATTATGTGACTACTGCAAAAGGCAATTACTTCTGTCATTCTCGTTCGATACAACAGCATTAATTTCAGTGAACAGTAGTATTAGGGCTCTAATAAAATGAAACTGATTTCACAGAGCTGTTCACCAATAATCTTAATGGGCACATTTTAATCTGAGGAAGAATTTGGAAAAACAGTAAATTCATTAGGTTTGTTTTTCTACCAAAAAGCCCTGTGGGTTGTCCTCCCTCTAACTGGATGCTACAGAAAATAATGTATAAAACTAAGAAATAAAACTTTTCCTTAATAGCTCACCAAATAACTGCAATTGAATATAATCAGTCTGAATATTAAGTAGAGATACCCAGTAGATTAGTGATTGAAACAGAGAAACTGTACATTCATAGTTGTTAATAGTGTGCTGATTGGCAGCGTGTGAGTGATTGGTTTGTGAATCATCTGAAGCATATTTTTATCATGCCTACTAGTTACAAAGTATTTATTTTCATTAAATAAGGCCATTCTGTAGTCTAAACCTCATCGTGTTTCCAGAATATAAGCTCTAACCTCTTTTTCCATGCTTTCGTGTTAGCTGTCCAGCCTTAACATAGATTTAACTAAGAGAATTGTACTCTGATTGTGCCAAGGCAAGTATCCAGAAGCGCTGTTCATTCAGGTGGATTAAATGAAGGCACTGGTCTACTAGATTGTATACACTGCATTTCTGTTCATCTATTTCTGATATCAATTTTAATATATATTTGAGTGGCAAAGCCTTTCCACGCAAAATCAAGCCCCATGTGCTCTCCTTTTAGAATCTGAATATTAATTCATTTAACATAAGTGTACAAATTCATATAAGTTCATTAATTCAGTTTGTATAATAATTCACACTTCGTTAATTGCAAATCTTTTTCACTTATTTAAATATTAAGTACCTGTTTCCATTTCAAACCATTTAACCAAATGTAGAGCACAAGATTGGTGTCAGTGTGTTTTCAGTAAAAAACAAAATAAGAACAACAACAGAATTCAGCCACCATAAGAAATGTTGCTGAAGATGAGACCTGTTTGACAGTAACTTCCCTCGTGTCTTATGGGAGGAAATTTTCCACAGAGGAAGGTCAAATTGTTTTATGGGAGTGTCTCTTTCCACATTATGAATTGCCTGGTATCAGTATCATTGCATTACCTGTCTTCTGAAAAACAAGTTGTAATCTGTAGGTTTACATCCTAGAGATGTGCTCTGCACTTAATCAGTGTGAGAAAAAAACTGACTTCATTGGATTTTCATGGCTGGAGAAAGTGACCATAATACATCCAGACTACTCATTTAGTTTGTTTAAAAGATACAGATCCCTGCTTCAGGGAAGACAGCTCCTTAATCTCATAAAAAGCTTGTAAGCCATTTGTCACACCAAAAGTTTGCTACAAGGTGGCACAGAAAACCCTGTATCAGGTCTCTTTGCCCTGTACAGTTTTTGAATTCGTTCCCAGTACACTTTTCACCCTTAATTATCTCTCTACAGTCAGAACATGCCCAACATGCAACACACACCTGCATATAAAAAGGCCATGAATATAAACTTAGGTGGACTGCATGTAGCTCTTACGTTATTTCAGGCATTCTGAGTTGGAAGAAATGTGTATGCAATGTCTTTGGACTGTGGAAGCCCTATGTAGGGTCAAAGTAGAACTTGGGGCCCTGTACAGTGTGGGGACATCTAGCCTGTGCCAACTGACCCCAGAGACCCAGGATGGTTCCTTGCTCCCGTTTTATTGAGCAATGTAGTTACAGCTTCTACGTCACTGTTATTTATCTGTATATCATGACATTATCATGTCACTGTATATTTGTCTGTAAAATCAATCCTTCCCTTGCAATAATATTATGGACATGTGAAGATTGTAAGATACTACAGATGCAATGTGAAATTAGAGCAGACTTTGCTACATTTGTTCATGTAGCAACTACTTGTATTTAAGGCTCAAATTTGCCTGAGATGCAGTCATTCTCATCATTGTTCCATCTGATTTAATCTCTCACTGATGTTTCTAGTCTAGACATAATTCCATTTTTCTCAAATGATTTGGTACATATTTTTTTTTCTACCATGTTTTCAACTTTTTGTTTACTTAATACAACTAAATCTTCCCAAGCACAAAAGCCTGGATTGTCAAAAACATTTTTTAGGATGACCATCATTTATGTTTCTCCTTTGTAACCAATGTAAAATGTAAGGAGATGTTGATGAAAACAACTCTTCCTGCTTATCATTTGGAATATACACAGTGTAACTGAATAGTCTGGCTACTCATTTGCTGTATTAATGACAGCAAGTACAGACTTTGAGATTAAAAAAAATAAAACAGTCACACAATACTAAGGAATTTATAAAATTTAACAGTGGTGAAAAAGCTTCATTACATGTCTGTAATTATTGCAAGTTTGAGAAGATCTTAATGAGATTTTATGCATTGAGTCTTACTCAAAGGATCTTGATTTCTGGTTGACCAAAATATTCTGTAATGCAACAAATGATTAATCAGGTAAGCGTCTCATTAAATAATCTAAAGATGAAGGGCCAGATTCCATCTTAAACTACAGCGCTGTGATTTCGGTACTTTTCTCTTTTGGAGAGTCGGATGACCTATGGTTGGAAGAATATCAAAGTTGAGGCCTGGGAGTGGGTTCAAATGAAATGCTGAGCCAAAGAACGACCTCTCCCAAGGACAGTGTACGTGGAGGAGAGGGAATGAAACATAGATGATAACCAGCAATGGGCACCAATGGCTTTGTGAGAATTGGCAAAGGAAATGGTGGTGAGCAATACAGTTTTCACTTGGGCCGTGTCTTGGACCCAAAGCAATTTTGGGAGCCAAAAAGAACTGCCAAGGCAGTGCAATTGAGTAGATTAAGATTGGCAGTGAGGAGGTCCCAGTTACAGAGAGTAGCATGTAGCTGGAGAGAATGGAAAACGAATTTAATGCTGGAGGACAAAGAAGGCATAAAGTTAGAAAGAATCATTCTAGACAGCTGATGCCTCACAGTTTTATCAGCACTATAATAACAATATCGCATGGTAACTTTTTTTTTTTTATCATTTTTAATATTCTATAGTGGATTTGTGAATGTTTTCCCTATTTCCTTTGAATTTTCCATCACATTTTTGCCCAAAGGTGCTTGCTTATTTGCCTGTCTTGAGTAACAATGTGAGCGCTAGATGGATGTTTAATAAATCCCAAAGTAAATACAGTTTCCCTTCAATACAATTGTCTAAAGCTTTTTGGATAGCAAAGAAGTTAAGTTGTGTCTTTTTGTGAAAACCATTTAGATGGCTAATGCAAATTTATGCCAGAGTCAAGCTCTTCTCAGGCAGAAATAATGGTTTTAAAGCTATTTGTCTAATGTGCTTCTGCCCATCATGTTTCTGTACCCTACAAACTCACCTCATCCTTGCCCCTACGAAACTAGTACTGCTTTAGTCCCACCACGTGCTATCAGTTGTGCCAGTATCCTTGGGGAATCACTGTTACTTCTTTGCTGCTCCAGGACTGGATCAGTTTCTTCTTATGGAATAAGCTGGCTCTTGAGGAAGGGAGAGAGAACAAGTTAGTTGATTGTCTTTCTAACAGCTTATTGTGTGCACTTCAGTAGCAAACTAACATTGGATTAATTTTTTACTCATTTTTTTGTAGAAGAAAGCAATCTTTTTTTCAGTGTGAAGTTCCCTGTTGATGAGCGTGTGCATTTCAGAAATCCCTGTTGTAGTTCCTGCTAAATAGCACCCAGAACGGAGGTTGGGCAACTTTCAAAGTCATGTGCTAAAGCTACGAAATACAAAATGGTTTTAATGAACTGCTTTTGTAACGTTTTTTTTAATTACCGTAAGAGATGTAAATAAAGCCTGGGTACTTCATACTAATAACACTGCAACTTCAGTTCTGCAGCTCTTCTGCAGAATTCTTAATCTTACTGTGGCATTATAAAAAAAGTGTTTTTTTAAAGAACTAGAGCTGTACTTCCAGTTTATATATAACGTGGTGTTGAACTTTTTTTTCCCCTATGGAAAAAAACCCTCTTTTAATAATAAAGCAATAGAGGGATTAATCATGAAATATATTTAAATAGGTTTCATATTTAACAGTGACTTTTAACAACTTTGCAGGTTGCATATATTTTTAGAAAAAAAATCTTTAAATTCAGTAGTGTCATTAATATATCAATAGAATACTTGCAGTGCCATCAGAATGAATGACATATTCTGCTAGTTATTTTAAAAGGAAGAACAGAACATATGTTCAGAAACAGAATTAAGAACAGCTCTGCTAAGTCCAGAAATCAGAGTAGATCGTACGTTGCTATGTATCTTAGGTATTTTCAGAATAATTAAAAGGTACAGTGAAGCTTTTATCAGTAGAAGAAAAATATAGCCAGGTGCTAAATTTGCTGGGCTCAAGCTCCCAGCTGCACAGGAGGATGCAAACAATAAGTCACTGTAATAAGGCAAAAAATTAGACTGGCTGAAGATGCAAGTTCCTTGCAGAGAACAGACCTTAAGAGGACTGTCTGTGGCTGCAGCATCACCGATTGCTAAGGGGACAGTGGACTGTCTGTGACTGCAGCACACCGATTGCTAAGGGGACAGTGTTTGTCAGGCACTTTCTTTTGTGGATTGATACCATCATCCTTCTCTACTGAGGCCAGCTTCTCCTCCACCATGTGCAGATCAGCTATGCAAGAGCAGCTCCTGCAATCCAGCAGGGGACTTGGCCAAGATTACCTAGGAGCAGCAGCCATGATCAGTTTTAGACAGGACTAGTCAATGAAACAGAGATCGCATGCTTTTGGGAGCAGCCATGCTGTTATCATTTCCTTTACTTGTGAGGCCAGTTAGCTTCACGGTGCCACAGCAGCCTGTGGATGCACTGCTTGTACAAGCTGCCTGGGCCACCACTGGTGGATCTCTCCCATCGGCATATTCTCAGTGCAGCTGGTGAACAGCTAGCTTGGACAACATGCTCACAGAAAATCCTGCATGTCATTCAGAGTTTTTTTAGTTATCATCTCTGTGACATCTTTAACTCTGCCTCTGTGTGTGTTATGTCAGGGGTTGATATAGCATCATCTGCACAAAAACCTGTTGCAGTCTCTCCTCGTACTATGGGATCTGTTCTCAGAAGCACAGTTATTCTGCTGTCAGGAACCAGTGCAGTATACTGATAGTGTTCTGCAAAACTGTTTCTGTTTTCTTCTGTGGAATTACTTTTGACAGCTTATTGATGAAGAATTTTTATTCTGTGAAAAAGCACATAATTTTCTAGATGGTTGTTCATCCATACAGCTCTTCTGCCTCTTCTTTGCTGCTGTATGCTGTGGTTTTTCCTTAGAAGCCCACAGAACTGTTCTTAAAGAAAGTACCACAATTTCTTTCCATTCGTGTGTTGAGAGATTCCTATGTGATTTCTTTTTGAAAAATCAAGGGTTTTTTTGTTGCTGTTCATGTCACATATATGTTAGATTGCACATAGGTGAATGCCTTGTTTTTCCTACTTTGCTGAAGTTGTGTTGGCTGTTTGCTGTTCCCAAGCAAATGAGGCTTATGTGAATATGCTTGTTTTGCCAAATGTTTCTGCCTGTCGAAGCTGAGGGGAGCTTCAGCTTTGAAACAGTTGATTAGGTTCATCAAGATCCCAGAGATAATTAGGTTCCTTTTACTTTCATGAAAATGACCTTCCATGTAGAGGAAAGAGAAAATGAAGTTAGTGCCCCCATTGAAGAAAAGGCCAAGAGAATTAATCAATTATGGCAGTTTGTCATTTATACTTTCTGTTCAGCAGCTTCATGACTGTCCAAACAGCACACACAGAGCTCTGGAATAATTGCAGCATGTGCTGTTGCCTCTGGGGGTGTACTGGGGGGAGGGGAAGGAGGTCACCAGTGAAGGTCTTTCTGTGCAGGAATCCCCCTTCTTTCATTCTGCTCCTTGTGGAAAAACTGGTATGTCCACATGGATTTTGGATTATTTCTGTCACTGGACTTTTTGACACAGTGTTAGTTTATATTTTCTGTTGTTTGCAAGACGCAGTAAGTTCACTAATAGGCACATTTTCTTTGGAACTTCCCTGCATTTCTTTTCTTAATGGTACTGTGTCTTCATTAAGCTTTTGTTTCAGAGCAGTGCAAGGTGACAGCAGAATTCTGTTTGCCTCAAGTAACCTGAGCTGGTTGAGCTCTTTGTGAGTGTCCCACTAAGAGTCACTGTCAAATTTATCCAGCCCTAAAGTTTGCGCAACACATGACTAATTGAATGGCAGCTAAAATAATAGGCACCAAATTCCATTTTTTTTAATTTACATTTTCAGTTTTTATTTCCGTAGCAGATGCAGTACTTATAGATTAGCAGTGTGAAACTGAGCAAAAATCTTTGCACTTTGCCATAGCTTATAGGTCTCTTTCCAACTGTATTTAAGTTGGAAATCTGACCTCATGGAGCCCTGTATTTGACAGAAGGAAGGTACTGCTGGAAACATTCTTTTTGAGCTTCTCAATCATTTATTCATGAGCATGAAGTCATATGCTGAGTGGTATTTAGCCAGATAACTTGCTTCAAGAGTCAGGTTTATGATCCTCATCCAACAACAGCAGACTTGAGGGTATTTGATAGATTACTGTTAACAGACTTAGCTAGGCAGTTCCTGACAGAGGGCCCATGCTGTCTTTCCTACCCTTTCTCTCAAAAATCGTGAGAAGCTAAGGCTGAGAGTCACAGATTGTTTGCTTAGTGCCAACAACCTGATCGTGCAAACCTTAATATTAAAAGGTCAGGTATTTAATGTTCTAGTAAAGAGCACTTTGTGTGAGAAACTAATCTGAACAGACGTAAGTTGCTAATTTGATTGGCACTGTTTTCAAAGAACAGTGCCAGAATTCTTATGGAGAGATGCAAACTGATATCCCAAATCAATTAAGGGAACAGCACTGTATTATAAAGCTTAGCCATCTTTTCAGCTGCTGGAGCAAACACAGCTTTGAGAGCTAACAGTTGAAGATACCTCAGAGGTCAGCTTTTAACTTCAGTGTTCTGGTTTAGAGCTTTTGGGATTGTCTGTTTTGATGTTGCTGCACCAGATATTTTTACATACCTTTAAATAATCTGCAAGGGTGAAGTGCCCTAGAACTGCACATCATTCTGTTTTTTTTGTAAGGCCCCTGGTTTAAAAAACAAAACAAAACACAACTAACTCAATAAACAATTCAAAACCCCCCCCAAAAACAGAAGTTCAGTTTTGTGGGAGCTTTAGTATATTCTTTCAAAATCTGTTTTTATTCAAGAGTGGAAGACAACCAGGCAAAAGGAACACACACATACAAGTAGTTGCATGAACATGCGTACAAACATACTCTTGGAACGCCCCGTTAAGTAAAATTTCAGCAAAAGGTTGAGTTTTCTAACAGAAAGAGTTTATTCTGATAACATTAAGATGGTACATTTAAATTTCAATGTTATCTTAAAATACAATAAGTAAAAATACTTGGAAAAAGACATTTTTTTTCTGAAATGAAATACCTCGCATATGCTCATAACGTCCCTCCCACAAGTATTTCAGTGGAATCATATATCTGCAAAGTACCTGCAGATCTGATTGAAATGGCAGTGTCCCACTGGAAAATGTACACCCAGCTGTTTGAAGCTTTCTTCTGCTATGAGTCCATTTTGTACACATGATGGCAGTTATAGATAGCATATCTGCCTGGCATTTTAATGTGCAGATTATTAATCTGGGGCTATTACCTCTCTGATCACTGATAGTCTGTTTTTCCTAACCCTTCAGTTAGACTTTTCCTTCATACACTCTATATTTTCATTAAGCATAGACTCTTTAAACATATGTTTTATAATACTCTGATGGCTATGGCTAAGGCAGAAGAGAAAATCTGGATAGGTTTGATGAAAAGAAAATGTGCAAAGAATCAGTTTATAACAGGGCTCAGGTAACTCAAAATTGCAGGGTAATCTCCCTGTAAAATAAAAGCATGTGCTGGTTGTGAGAAAAATAGTAGCAGAGTTCTGCTCAGAAGGATCAAATATTTTATGTAGCACAGAGAGATTTATGTAAACGATGATACTAAGATATGTTAGGCAGTCTTAAAACACAGTTGTGTCACTAGTCTACATCTGTAAGGCTATCTCATCTCTCAAATATGCACTTATATAATGCTGTATTACTGTCCTTGTTTTTGCAGTATCTGAGACCTTCATGACTTTTAATGGATTTCTCCTCATGCTAGAGTTTCCAGTAGCTTTTAATATTAATCACCGGAGTGGTTTCATGTCAGTGCAGTGGGAGAAGCTTCTGTGTGGGCAGTTTGTTGAAAGCTTTAGGGTTTTCTGGATAAAACTTGCATGTGTGCATCGGTTAGCGCTGCTACTGTGGTAAACCCGCTGTTGGCAAATATGCTGTCACAACAGGTGATGTTCTTCCCTTTGACAGGAAAACACTGACAAAGTACAAATCATTTGTACATCCTATTGATTTACTTAAGGTCTCCCTTTGAGCTGTATTCACATTTTTGCAAATTTTTGCACTTCTGTTCAAGTGGCAGATGAGTAGCAACACATAGAAGTGCCTTCAGCTCGGAGTTACCCCTGGATTTTGTAGAAAGCCTCTGATGCATTTAGGACTGATGGGCTGCATTCCTTTTATGAGGAGAATGGATGAAGCTACAGCTTGCACTGTTGCAACCGTACCAAAACCAAAATAGATGGATTTTGGAGCTTTGCTCAGGATTTGTCCCTCTTGGTAACAGTTACAAAATTAGACTGTTATGGTAGCAGGCAAGTACTATCTAATGTCTAGATTTTGAGCATATCCTTATGAAAATAAAGCATTCCGTGATGTTAATTGCAAACGTGAACCATAAATGTGACAGCTTGTGAGGGTCTCAGAAACTTTTACAATACTATTTATGCATCTTGCAAACCAGTCCCAGATTCTCTGCAGGTGGGTGGCTGCACCCTGCAATGTTTTGCTGATGTTCTAACATTGATAACTGGTAGTTTGTTTGTTCTGGGATGCTGCGGGATACTGCCAAAAGGGGAAGAAGATGGTAAAAAAACAGCCAGCAAGAAAGGTGAGAAGAATAACAACTCAGCTCTCACACACTCGATCCCACAGGAGTCTTGGTTCTTTTCCTAAACACGGTAATGCTGTCAGAACAAACAGTGAACAAGACAAATTGTGCAGAAAACTTTAGGTCTGGAACACTTTCTAGGAAAGAACAGGAAATCATAGGGGTAATTTGAGGTAAATGTCAGTGGTGGTACAGAGGACTATATTTGCTCGTAAGCTTTGCTGGCATTTTCTCTGTTAAAATCCTTTTTACAGTTACTTTAATCTGGACAAACGCCTGTCCTTTGGGACACATGTTTGCTGAGATGGCCATTTTGCTCAGTCTGACTTTGCTTTTTGGCTCCTATGTTGCTTTTACTAACTTAGGTGAGGAATAAAATTGAGAAAATGCATTGAATTTTCCATATGACAAAACATTTCTGAAGGCGGTTAGGCTGGAGGAAATTAATGTTTCCATGGTTTGAACAGCGAATTAACATTTAGCAGAACAAATAAATTGATGCCAAATGATGGTCTTGTGAAAATTTCCCTGTTTGGACAGTTTATACTTGCCCCTAAAAACTGCTTTTGTATACAAACATGTTCTGTTCTCTTACAGCTCCAAACAATAGCAGCACTGAACAAGCAGCTCCTGTGCAGCAAAAAGAGTGTTACATATGTGCTGCCTCCTCTCGTTCTCATCCACAACACAGTCCAGTCCTTCTGTTCACTCTGTTAATCATAAAAGCTACCCAAAGATCTTCTGTCTTATTCCAAGCACTCTGTGTTGAATGCAGCAACAAGCAGGGAACAAAAAGACTGCACACCTTTTGCTGTTTTTATGTATTTTTTATTTTTTTATAGGGGATGTCTGCAGGGTGAAGAGTGCAGAAGGTATCTGGGGTGGTACTGCGTCTGCAGATCCTTGGAGGCTGCTCGGAGTGCAGGAGGTGATGAAGGTCAGAAGCAGCAATGAGGGAGCTGAAGGACCTGAGTCAGGTTGGGACAATGTTTTCAGGCATAAGGTTTGAATTTTGGGTGGTCCTGTGGGTTGGGCTCCATGACCCTTGTGATTCTGAAAGGGAAAGGAGCAGCAGTGGGAGGCAGGAAGGCACGAGGGGAAGATGTGAGCCACAGCAAAGGACCTCCATGGGTGAGTTCCCACCAGACAGCAACCTGCTACCCCTCAGAACAGCTATGTTCAGCACCACAAATATGTTAACCCCTTTTAAATTCACCTCTTCGCTTTTAGCATTACAACACCTTGAGCATTTGTGGGAGGTAATCACGAATGTGAAGGTTTATAAGATACTGAAGATACATAGCGTGCTTGTGAACACAATGACGTTTTTATACCCCAAACTATAGGAAATCGGACGCTATGGTTAAAAAACGTTAAAGCAGGAAACAAGTTACTAAAAAGTGAGAATGCTGGCATCTTCATTCACTACAAAATCCGGACTGACTCTCAGATGCCACGTGCATCCAGTCAGCTGGGGATGGGACAGGAGGGAGCAACCGCAGCCATGGCGCGGTGACCGAGCACTGCACAGGGGTAGCTTTAATTCTGACGTATGCTTTGTTTGGCAAAAGGGGATATTTTCAGTGCTGGAACGCGCAGGCATTCACAGCTGCACAGGCAGGAGTGCTGCACACCTGGCTCAGGTGCTGTGCGTGGAGTTGATGGAATCTCAGCCACAGGGACGCTAACACGTCAGCGTTGTTCGGCTTGACCAGCTGTTGGGAAGAGTTATTTTCCCCCTCAAAGTGGGGAATTTGTCGGGAGAGGGAAAGGATTATGTCCTCCTTTCAACGACGCAGCTGTGAGGGTGGAGGGAGGTCACGTGTCCGCCCTACACCTCAAGCGCTGTTGAACCCGCCCCCCCAGCCCCCGGCAGAGCGCAGCGGGCGGGGCGTCCCCGCGCGGGGACGGGGCTCTCGCGGGCGCGCGCCTCGCCCGTTCAACGGCCGCCGCTCGAGCGAGCGCGCGCGCAGGGCGGGGGGCGGAGTCACCCCCAAACTGCCGCTCCCCGCCACCCCCGCCCGGCGCTCCCGTCTGGCGGCCGCGGCGCTCGGCAGCGCCTCTCCTGCGTGCGCTCCAGTTGGTACGGCCCACCGCGGGGATCATGGCGATTGATGGTAAGTAGGCCAATAACGGGCTCCCCCTCGTCCCCGCTCGCTCCCCTCCTCCCACGGCCCACCTCCCCTCCCCCGGGCGCCGGGAGGGGGGACGGCTGGGGTGGGCCGAGGGGCGCCTCCTCCCCGCGCTCCCTTCTGCTCGGCCCGAGAGCCGCGGAGCGCGGGGCGGGTGCCGGGCGGGCGCCCGTGGGCGCCGCAGAGGCGGCGTGCCCGGAGCATCCTCCCGCTGCCGCCAGCCGCCCTTGGGCCGGCGGGAGGGGGCGAGCGGCCCCGGGGTGGCTGTCGGCCGCGACAGGGTGTAAACCTTCCTCTCCCGCGGGGCTCGGTGTGCTGCTTTGTAACCAGCCTGCCCCCGTGGCCTCGGAGCACGGGCTCCGCGGCTGCTGGGAGCCGGCGGGCTGCGCGCGTCCGCGCTGCTCTCTTCTCTGCCCGTCACTCGGCAGAGCAGCGGCAACAAAGGAGTGAGACGCGCTCGGCACTTGTTGGGTTTGCTTGGAGATGGTGGCCGGGAGAGGGAGGGCTTTGTTTTGAAGCTTTCCTCCTCCCTTCAGGCTTCGATCGTACACTTTGTTGTGTATCCTTAAATACAATCTAGAACTTCAGTTCTAGGTTTTAAGGTATGCCGCTCCGATCACCGCAGTGCTTGGGTTTGAAAGCCTCCGTCGCCCTAGCCTGAAGGCACTAGGGGAACTATCGGGAAAATAAACAAGCTGCTGCCGTTTATTTTGCGTGCGGGATGCGCTCCTGTGCCGTCAGCTGCTTTGAATGAGTGAATCAGGCCTCAGGAAGGAGAAGTTGCGCTGTGCAGGCAGGGCTGCCCGCTCAGCCTGCCTCGCGAGCTGCGCGCACCAGGACCGGAGCTGGCCAGTGCTGAAACGCCGTCTTCACGATAGCGTGAGGATGGATAGCAGCGTTGCCTGCTGGAGCCGGAGTTTTTAAGTAACTCAAGCTCGGAAAGGCAATCGTCAGACTCCCAAAATCTCTGTTTCCCTCTTAGGCTGCGTGATTTCAGAAGTCCTCGAGAATTTTTTTTTTTTCAGTCGCAACAAATATAACTTGTAATTAGTGTTTTCTGACGATTTAGGATATTACTTCATAAAAATTAAAACAAATGCTCGTGAATTAATGAAGCGTTCTAACTTGTGAAAGGAATGCATTGCTTTCCACCGGGCCCAGACTACGGAAACAGAACAAATTGCAGATCTGAAACAACCATAATGGGATGTAAGCTCTGGAGGTGCTTGAGGGGAGGTTAGGTGGGGCTTTGGGCAGCCTGGCCTGGTGGGAGGGACCCATGCCCAAGGCTGGGAACTGGATGGGTTTTGAGGTCTCCTCCAACCCAAACCATCCTGTGAGTCTGTATTTGTTTTATAGTTTACACAATTAAAGCTGAGGCAGGGTAGAAGTGTCTGATTGTGAAACTGCTCAGCCAGGTTTTTCACTTAGTTTTCTGTTCTGGAAACAGAAAACAAAACGTTCCTGGTGTATTTTACAGCAAGAATCCTCCATGTTCTCAATGGAATAGCTGACTGCTGTAGGTTTGTTAGTAGGTGTTCCAATTTTTATTCAGCGTACTTCTCCCTCTCCTGTTTGTGTTACAGCATCCACACTTGATGAACACTGTCTGTGACTTAGTGTGGTGTTTAAAAACATGAGCTTGGTTTGGGAGAATACAGACTCTTGAAGTCAGGGTCACACCCCAAAATGTCAAAATTCAGAATTTATGTTAAAATGACTTTGTGATCTGCACAAAATGTAGCACTTTTGGCTGCTTTTAAAAGTCTGTAAGCACTTTTTTCATTGTTGCTATGTGAGCATACCAGTTTACCTTGGATCTTACCCTGGAAACTAAAAAGGCATTTTGTATCAAGTCTTTGAGAGAGCCAAGGAGCCTTTGTCCATGGCTCCCTTGTTGTTTTGGTCAGTGACAATACTTAGTTACTTTTTTGCATTATGGTGAGTGTTGGACCTTTAAGAAGTAAGGATTCTTCAGCCAACCAGTCTCAAAACCCTTGTTTAGCCATTGCAAGAGCAATTAAATCTTTCTCTTTCGACAGTTAATGTCATGTAAAATAATGTTTGTTTTCTTTGTGTGTTTGAGTTTGTTTTGCTTGTGTTTTACAGGCGTTGAGTATATAGTTTGCATAGTTCAGGCCATCCCAGATTTGCTAGGAAATGGCAAAGGGGAACCTAATAGGAAGATTTTGAGTGTAAATGGTATTAAATAATGTTATTTACGGTTTTTATTTCTGGTATATTTCTCTTCATACATGAAGTTAGTGTTTGTATTTGATAGCAGGTGTATTTTGTGATACAACGTGATTTATTGTTTTAAATTTCCACGAATTATAGTAGAAAAAAAAATTGTTCAATACAGAGAATATCAGGATGGAGGGGATGGCACATACAGTTGGGAGTCTGCCAAAACAAGAAGAGCAGTAAGACAGAATGGCTGACAGTCTGATAGAGGTCATCTCACCTACAGCTGCCTGGGCCTGGGGTGCTGTGGCTGTTTGCTGGGACTGGCAAGAGCAAGAGTTGGGGGCTGTTTCTGAGAGTCCTTCAGCTTCACCATGGTAATGTTCCTCGTGGCGACAGTCATTTGGTTTCTTTATCCCATCCTGAGCAATAGAAAGACTTTGGTACCTGATTTAAGAGTCTTGATTTGATTCTGGATGAGGAACCAGCAACGGAAATCATATTGCAGGGAGGATGGAAAAGAAATGTAAAGGTCACTGTGGAGACTCTGTAACCTGAAACAGAATTGTACGCCCACATGAATTTATTTCTGCTGTGTTTGGACTTCACTTGAGCGTGTAACGTGGTATAGGCTGTGCAAAACAGTACATTTGTCGAGGAATGGAATGCATTTAGGGGTGAACCATTTCAGGTAGTTTTTATTCCTTGTGAAATTAGTGCTAAGAATTCAGAAGCAGCATCATAGAGAATAGTGAGCCATACAGATAAATGAATGTAGTAGAGAAGAAAGATTTACAGCACAGTACATTAATTTATAAATTATTGCTTGAGTAATGAGGCCAATGAAGATGGCTTTTCATATTTTCTCCTTGTGATCCCACCAGTGTAACACTTTCCCATGTGCTTATGGTTCCTCCTGTAGTACGTGGAGGTCCTCCCCACGTCTAAGCTTTTGAATACCTTCCGTTTTGTCCCTGTATCTCCTGAGTGTCTCTGGAGTGCTCTCAGCTCCCAGTGTTTCTGGCAAGCTTGTCATCCCTTTCATCCCTCCTCTGCCAGCTGTTTGATTGGCAGCAGGCTGGCTGCCCCTGGACTTGGTGAGATCTGCGGCTGTGCTGTAGATGGTTGTTGATTTTCATGAAGCTTTAAATCCTAAAAGTATTGTGCTGTGATACAACTTTGTATCAATTTTGGTGTTATTTAGACTGTGAATTCATCAGCAATGGAAGAATGGGGTGGGAAACAGACTGTTTGGTTATATAACCCTCACTTTCTTGGGAAACAAAGCCAAAGTACCAAGTGAATCTACTTTTCATTTGTGAATGTAAGAGAGAGGTGTTAGAACATTGCTTCATAAGGATTACATTAAAACTATGCATAGTCACAAGCTTCATAATCCAGGCAAGAAACCAAGGAAAGAAGAACGAGCTGCATGCAGTGCCTATGTAGGGGCATCATGTGTGCAGCCCATGGGTTGAATCTGCCCTAGCTTTGACTTGACTTCTGCTTTACCTGGAGGTACTGCTGCAGTAGGCATTACGGGGGTGTAAGATGGCAAGTGGATCCTCAGGTTAGTGCTGACCTGAATAGGCTGACTGCTGGATGGGATTGAGTTGTGCTTCTGAATCTAAGCTGGTGCAGCCAAGGGAGGCCTCAAGGAGAAGCAGCGGTATTAAGTAAAGGCTGAATGTGGGAAGCCACATTTTGTACACAAGTTAGACCAACTTTAAATGCATTTTTAAATTTGGAGTGGATCAGTTGTTGAGATATCTGATATTATCAGTGACGCAGAATCTGTTTAATATTGTTTTATGCTTATTCACTGTCCATAGTGAAAGCTATTCAGCAAGTGTTATCAGGTGTTAATTTTTTTTTTGTTTGTTTTAAGTATGGCTCCCTGCATTACTTGCTGATGATGGTAAAACCTTGCCATGCGCAGAATTAACCATTTCCTGGATAGATCTGTGTCTCCACTGTACTGTTGGGCCAAATGAAATAAAAATGCCATTAGTTCTCTATCTACTTCAAGGTAACACAGAAGAGTGCCCTTTAAACAAAATCTAACCTGTAATGCTCTGCAGACATCTTTTTGACGTATCCCCCATGAACTGAGATGAAACTGTCATACTTCATGTGAAAGAGAGGCGATCTGTTCAGAGTGAAATTCTGGAATCCAGTTCATTTTGAATACTTGGCGTTACTACAAATTGAAACTTTTGGCGTTCAGGGTGGACGCGCAGGAAAGCAAACACCCAGTGCCTACTTGATTAAAAGCGTTGGCTTACATCGTCTGTCAAAATACAGATTTATAACTAAGAGGAGTCTTGGTGTCTTCTGGAGATCTTTCAACAACTGTAACTCTTGGGTCAGACTTTCTCTTCGCATTTATCCCCAACAAATTCACTAGACTTCTTCCAGTTTTTGTAACGAAGGGTGGGAGCAACCCACAGTTGGCACTTTGAGGCTTTCTCCCGAACGTTGTCAGTTCTCACAGCGGAGAGGGTAAAGGTCTTGTATTGTATGTCAAACTAAATGCACACCTGGGGATTGGAGTGAGGATTTCAAGTCAGCTTTTAATCCTTGCCATTTCTAATCTTTGAGTATTTAACTCTTGGAGGTGAGAGACGTTTTCTGCTGTCTGTGTAAATAGGTCGCTCAAGGGATGTGGAGAAACTTTGGCATGATTATTTGTAAGACAGCAAATGAATGTTGGGTTTGTGGGTAAACATGTTACATTCTGCAAAGGAGCATCCTTTGATGTGAAAAAATGAAAGGTTCAGAATGACTGACACATATCGTGCAAGTATTTTTGTTTTGTAATCTCAAATAAGCACTTTTCTCTCTAACTGGAATCTTGAAATATGGATTTTTGCTAACAATTTCTCTTTGTGTCATGAACTTACTGTGAAATAAGAGAAAGATGGCTATATGCACTGTTTTGATGAGCATATTTTTCTGGCAATTTCTTTAACTATTTTATTACAGTGTATACTTTTAAAATAAATTATGCATAAGTCCATGGATTATAAATCATAAATATGTTTCTTGGCTTGCTTTCTGTTATGAAACTTTCATCTCGACTGATGATTCAGTGGTATTAACTACCTACAGACTGTAGGAATTAGCTGAAAGCCATACCAAATGTTTTTGTCATCTCTTTACTATAATTTTTTGTTGTTTACATGATTTTTTTTTTTCCAGAGCATTTGATGGTAATGTACATTTATTGACAGTGTTTATTCTGTCTCATTGTCATTTGCAGTGAGGTAACCATTCTTACTGTAGCTGCTGATTGACTTTCTACTCTTCTTAAAACAACAAACCATTGCAGAGGTTTTGTTATCGGGTCTCATTTAAACCATTTATATGGAATGTTAGTTATATATCCTGTACCTCTTCATTTTCACTAGTAAGACTTATGGAAAGAAGTACTTGACCGACAACAAAGTAAAATTGAATTGTTGTCAGAAGAGCAAGGAAAGAGAAGTGTCTTGTGATTGCAGGTAGAAAGGAAGCTGAGATAATATTTTCATGTTCTTATAACCAGTGGAAATGCTTCAATTTATTTCACTGTGGGTAGCATTGGACACACAGCTTCCATTTATTTTCAGTGGGGGTTAGAATTGGATACACAGATTCCATTTGTTTCAGCGTGGGGTAGGATTGAACACACAATTTGTTTGAGAAACAGAAATGACTATACTATTTTTAATTAATTGTCATTGATTGATAACTCATTGGTTATTAGCTGTTGAATAGAAGTATAATTAAAAAATAAATATTTTCTATTAAAAAAAAATGTTTCTTGCTGCTTTTATTGTCAGATAACAGACAGAATATTCTTAAATTAGTTTGGATGGATGACCTTATCTATAGGCAGGGGAATTAATAGATAATAGGAGTTTTAAATGTTGCTAGCAGGAGAGATCTTTACAGCAGAAGTGGGAAATCAGTCTTCTGTTTTTGTAATACTATTACTCTTGAAACTTCTTGTCTTGAACACCTTTGCTGGTAATTTACTCAGATACTTATTTCTCTTATTACTGGGTTAGGCTGTGAATAATCATTCTTTATTTACCTATGAATGTTCTCCATCTGCTGTGTTTGTTTTTTTCCACATCTGAGAGTCTTCTTCGTTATGTTACTCTGCATACAAAAAGTATTGTGTATTGCTGTGGATTTTTTTTATGCTTTGAGGCAGAGGGACAGAGAGGAGGCCCGAACTGCACAAAATATGCAGGGTGTGAGCATGTAATAATTGCATAAAGTAGAAAGCTTTGATTTATTTTTTTTTGTACTTGATGTCTTTTTACTAATAAATTCTAATGCTGTTTTCCTTTTAACTTATACCAAGCTGTAAAAATTTCATTTTTTAAATGTGCAGTATTGTAAACTTCTAGACTAAAATTGTAAAGAGTGCCACAGGAATGCAGAGGTGATTTTACACTGCGGGTGATGTGGGCTGATGAGTCTATGTGATTTTTTTCTTAAGAAAAATACCATGCTGATACCAGCTAAAGAATTACTCTTCTGTGAACTGTTTTCAGCTATCTCTTTTGTTTTTTCTGGTTAGTTATACATTCATTTAAAACCAGATTTTTCACCAGTTACGCTGCTTAGCATGCATGGCATTGTAATTCTGCACTGGGATGTCACGGGTTAGCCAAAGGAAGAAGCAACTGTCTCATGTTAAGTGAATGTTTGCTGAGCATTGTCCAAACGTATGAAAATGCTAATGAAAATACAAACCACAATTGGAAAGTAATTTGTCACATAAAAAATCTGCCTCCAATGTCACACCTGATGACAGACTTCAGCGATGTGATGTAATTCTGCTGCAAGTACTAACATGTGGACTTGCTGTCAAACTGAAGAATAACTTGTTTTATACACAGTGTCCTGACTTGGACCCCGAGATTGGTTCTGGAACTGAAACTTTGACATATTTATGAGAGGGGTGGAATGTACCTTAACTGAGCTTGTGGGTGATAGCAGAGAGGGGAGCAGTTAATATGCAGGAGAGCAGGGATGCTATCAGGTGGATGCTCAGTAAGCTGAAAGAAGGGACCATTGTGACCTTCAGCAGTGACCAATGTGAAGTCCTGCACCAGGGTTGGCAAACATATGCAGCACTGCAAGGTGGCAGGAGCATCTGTGCACAAAGAAATCTGAATTTCTGATGATCAGAAAGTTGAAGATGGATCAGCTATACACTTCAGTAGCAATGTCAACTCCCTGTAGAGGGCTGTAAACCCAGTATGAGAGGGACCAGCAGAAGAGGGATTCCAGCAGAGTGCTGCCAAGCTGGTGGAGGCTGTAGTATTTGACTTGTGAAGTGACGTGCACTGTGAAAGCATGAGGTAACTGGCGTGAGCTACTAAATGTGAAATCCCAGTGGGGATTAAAATTAAAGTTCATCAAATGTTTCAGCTGCCTATTGTTTTGTTATTCAGTTTTATATGCAAAATTGCTTAGAACATTAAGTGGTTAACTAAAAGATGATGTTCATAGTCAAGGTGAAGTAGAATCAGTAACAGTTTGGATCTGAATCAGACTATTAACTGTAAACGTGTGGTGACCTGCCATGGTGTTAAAATCAGTTCCTTTAACATTCATAGACTGAAAATTTCAGGGGTTCATAGCACTGATAAGTGAACTAACCAACACAAACACAGTCTAAGACTGCTGTAATACTGCATTAACAGGTGACTTCATACTGTCATGCAACATATTTTCATATTTAAAGTTTTGTTACTTTTGATCGCCTTCCATTGTTATTCTAAGCTGCGAGCCTTCCTGGGGGCTTTAAGGACAGGAAAATTGTATTTGTTTGTTAAACTATGAATAAAAGCCAGATGTCAAAAAGTGTATTAGTTCCGCAGTTTTGAAGCGCGCCATGGAAAAGGAAAATCTTCCCAGGTCGCTTGAGGATAATGTTTTGCATGTTTAATTAATTGATTATATATAAAAGATGCTTTATTTGATTTTCTTTCTTTTTTTTTTTTTTTTTTGTTTTTATCTTATGTATTTTTATTTAACAGTCAGTTCCCATTTAGAAGCAATTTAAAAAAGAGTATAAGATGAATTACATATTGGATATGACATAGCATTTCAGAGTTTCTAGGGAAATGAAGTCAAAATTAAAATAATTAATTACATTGTGTAAATCTTCTATATAGTATTGTAATTGATTAAAAAGGCTTAATACAAAGGCTTTATTTAGTGAAACCTCATCATATCTTAGAATGTAAATGATTGAAAGCGATACCTTTCTTTACAAAACAAAAGAAACCAATGCAAAATCCATAACTAACATCAATATTTTATGACGGAATTTCATGCTTATTGAATTCAGTGCCTGCAGCATACAATGAGCGTATAATGCTGCTCATCTGTACTCTCACCACCATTTCTAGGTGAATCTTTTAACTACCTACTCATGGGGTGATGAAAAACATATTTTTTCATTATGGTTGTTTTGTTGTTGTTGTTTGTTTACTTCTGGTTTTAAGTATACTGAGAGGAGAGAATCTAGGGAGAAGTGTTTTGGTCACTTGTTAAGTCTCTCTCTTAGCCTGATGATGACTGCAACAACTTTAAAGAATATTCTAATCTTCCCAAATTTGATTTCTTTAATGTCATAAGCCAAATTCTTTTAAATCTATTTTTTTCTTATTGAGAAAAGATTCTTTAAAAAGAAGTGTAAGAACGGTACTGGTCAGTCCAGCAGGGAGTATTATTATGTTGCTCTTTTGTGGTGATGATGACTGTACAGAACATCGGGCTGGCTCGCTGATATTTAGTTTCCCTTCCAGAATTATCTTCAAGAGTTGTGTTTTAGATTGCTGAGCATTTTAAAAAGAAGTAAGAATAAATTGAGGATGCTTTCCAACTTTGTATTTCATAGACATTCTTTTGTAGAAGAGTTACGTTTTATTCCACTTATTTCATCCCTTTTATCCATCTTTCTCTAATAGACAGATTTCCTACAGTTATTTCTTTACAATGTGAAGCGCTACAAGACACGTGTCCTCTTAAAACTTGTAACAGCAGCTGACACTGTTATCAATTATGAGATTTAAATATTAGCTGATATAGCATCCTTTATTATATGGCATTGTTTTTTTTATTATGGAATGAAGTCCTGTATAACATTTTCACCTTTTTATGGAATGGAAAGTATTTTGTAACCTGCAGTTTGTGTTAGAGTGTTTTGAAGCTTTTGGAGCCCTATAGTGATTAATATATACGAAACAGGTGGTTTGTGGATTTTCTGAGCAGTTCTGAACAGTGTTTTTGTGAAGTTTCAGAGCACCATGTCTAATAAAAGAACCCTTCAGTTCTGTATTCTGATAAAAACAGTGCTTTCTGGTCAGTGAAAACTGGCTTAGTGGTCATGAGGGTGTGCTTAAGGTTTTTCAGGAATATCATTCCAGAATGTGTTGATTTAAAAGAGAATAAGTTCATGAATAGTGTAAATGTATTCAATACATTTGTAATAAAAGTAAACATTTTCACTAGTTTCTCAATATCGTTAAAAGAATCTTTTCAGCAGTTTTGCTGTTCCTCCTTTAGGAGGGTTTAGGAATAGTTCATTTTAGGTTTTGTCCCACCTGTGTCGTAGGTGACATGAAAAGTATTGTTCCTTCAATGTAATTGAAAATGTATTCTTCCAACATGGTTCCTTTTAGTGTCCTTACAAGGTGTATTATGTGTTGTTTTCTTCTCTACTAGTTCTAACATTAGAATGTTTTAAACTAAAGCTTAATATTTCTTGCAACAACTTTGCTATTCCCTTGCATGTTTCTCAAATTATTTATAGGTGTTTTTGTTGTTGTTGTTGTTTATGTTCATTAAAAAGAAAACAGCGACAAGAAACCTTGTGAAGAGAAATTCTGAGTAAGCCCACCCCCTCCTCCCTTTAGTTACAGGCTTTCTTTTTTGTTGCTTTTGTTTTTGTTATTCAGCATATTACTCAAATTATTCTGTAGATTATGGTTCCTTTGAAAAGGAAATTATGCTCTATAATTCGTAAATAGTTCTAGAATGGTTTCCGCTAATTTGCTTGCATTTTTAATTTTGTCAGTATACATTTTCTGTAAAACTGTTACTACTGGATTATAATTTGCAATGTTAAGCAAAGATACATGTACTTATTTAGCAAGTCTTCAATTTATATAGAGTATCCTTTGGATAAAACTATTGTTTGCATTTTTCTTAAATGATAAATTTTGTTCCTTTTCTCTTTCCACTGCTTACAAGTTTTACTGAGAAGCCAATTACATTTAATTTATTAACATTTTCTAATTATTTATTTCCATTTAGGTGGAGAACGAACTTGTGGTGTACATGAGCTAATCTGCATTAGAAAAGGTAAGCAAGGATTTGTAAAAATTACCTTCCTAGCTTACAATTACTATTAGTGAATAATCAGCTCCTTAATGTTAATGCCTTAATTGTTTTGGATTTCAGTGTTGCTTGTTTGTGTTGCAAAATTTTTTGATCCTGACACTGTAAATTAAAAAAAAAATATCATAAAATAAAGTGAAATTTTGAAATTGCAAAATGAAAAATGCATTTTCATGGAAAGTATTTCCAACATTCACTGAGTTATATGGAAGCTATTGATGTTGTTCAGCTGTGGTAGGAAACCACAAAATACATAAACTTGAATCTTTGCCTTTTACTTTCAGATTGTGTAGATTGATTTGATTTCAAGTAATGATTGAATGTTGTGAGGATATTTTAAATAAGTGATACAGTGGGCTGCCTGTTTCTTCCTGTATTTTCTTGAGATCCTAATGACTCATTCTTTGATAACAACTTTATCAGTTATAAAACCAGTAATTGATAGAGTATGAAATAGAACTGTGCTCAACAGAAGGCTTTTATAGGTTTAAAGCTGAGTTAAAAATGACTGATGTTGCAGTTTGATGGTACAGTTCAGTTGATAAAATGACTAGATACAATTCTGTTTTCTGCCCCCACACTTTGCTGGCCCTGCAATCATTTCTGCTTCCTTTGCAGTGGTGTTGCTGATGAATCTTTGTGTTCTGATCTGAAAGCTAATCTTATTTAAAAACAAAAAATCAGGTATTAGTTCATTGAATTGACTCAGCATTAGATCAGAAAAGTGTTCCCTCACAATTACCCAAGAGTTTCGGTAAAATACTTTTTTAAGAAACGCAAACACACGCACGTACAATCTGCTACCCTCAAAGTTAAGTCTACCAGTTAAGGTAAAAAATAGCTTTATGGCCACAAGTTGTCTTTTCCAAGTAATTTATTGATGAAGTGATACAGAGTTGTATGCTGTTTGATGGTATTGAAATTAAAAAATGCTTTTCTTCTCTTTTAAGCTCTAAGTTATTCCATTTAAAAATAAATAAATAAAAGCAACAAAACATCAAAGCCTTTATAGCTGTCTCTGTCTTTCCATTGATGGATAAGTCAGTGCTCACAGTGCTCTTTATTCCCTCTCTAATAGGCTCTGTTTTTCTTTCTGAATAATGAAACTCATTGAACTAGAAAGTTCAGAAAGCCTGCTGATGGAGTTGCAAAGTCCATTAATCTTGCTCATCCCTGTTTGTTTCAGGGTGTTGTATTGATTTAAGAAAAATGTGTTCTGTGTACTTGGAGGCAGCAGTTGTTTGTTTTTTTATTGTTATTGCTGGGAAGCTTGGTTGAGGAGAGGTACATCTTTTCTTGTTAAGGTTCTGTGTTGTGTTTCAACATTGGTTTCTGAGCTCTTTTTATCATTTACTAGATATTATAAACAAAATTTTAATAATAGTTGCCTAGAATGTATTTTAGCATTGGTGGTTACAGGTAAACCTGTAAGTGTGATTTAAAGAGAAGTGTCCCCTTAGTACCATTTGTACTTGTGGTATGTTTGGTTCCTGCTGCCAGGTGACTGTAGAGTTCTCAAGTAGAACTTGTGAAGGAAAGGTAAGTGGTAAGTACTAACCATTGTGAGTAACCAGACTTCTTTAAGGTACCCAGTACCTTGTGCTTCATTTGTCCTATTTCTCATAGTCCTTCCATTTATTTTATCAAGAAGCAACTAAAACAGTAAGCAAGGATGCTCCATCTTATTTGTCCTGTACTGAAGAGGGAAAGCAAGCAAGCCTGTGTCTTCTATGAATAATGCAAAGAAAAACCATTTTCAAGTGATGTAGTGTAATTAGAATTTACACAAGCATTACAAAACCTGAAATATAGCTGCTGGTGCTGATTAATTTTTTCAAGCTAACCCATTTCTAAATTGTCTTGTTCGACAACTTTTTTTTGCTAGGAAGTAGGAACCTGATGCTTAAATGGGGAAAGGAACTGTAAATGTCTTCAAGGCTATGTGAGCCTATTTAGCTCAGATTATTCAGTTAAGACTTCTTTATGTACAACTACAGCCCCAAAAAGAAATTTCTGCCTTTAAGTATATTCGGTTAAAATGAAAATCATATGAAACTTTTTATTTTTTAACTGCTTGACTTCGTTATTTTCATTTTCTTAGATATTCCGTGCTGCAGTGCTGAGACTGCAAACAGTGCAGAAGAATTGACTTTTCATTTCAAAGCATCATTAAAGTTTCTTTGAAGTTAACAATGTTTCCACTGAAATAAATAAAACTAATTTTGGTCGAAGATTTATTTTTAGCTTTTAAACTCAAACGTTTCCCAGTACTAGTTATAATGCTTACTGAATATCTTCGGTTATCTAAATTCTTGTGTGAATATATCAGTAAGGTGTCAGTACAGAACTCAGATTTGCTAACTAAAGGTGTTGTAGTTGTCTTCTTTAGAACTTGATCCACTTCATGTAACGTTGTCATGGTTTCATAGATACGCGAGATGGACTGTGGTGGGACTTTCTGTAGTCTGCATAAGAAGGCTTGCAGTACTTTTGTGGTTTCTTGCTTGAAGTTTCCTTTTGCAGATTCATACATATTTGAGAAGCGTGTCTAAAAAATTGATTGTGGTTGGAAGATTTTTCTGTAAAACCTCAAAAAACTAATTTGCATGTATTTTAGAATTAATGCCTCTTCTAAGTATGTAAATATACTACACATGTCTTGAAAATGTGCATATTTGGAAGCAATTATATAACATCTAGTGGCTCCAGAATATAGAACAAGGCATTTCCCAGCTAAAGGAAGCGTGATTGGTTACTCAGAAATTTGGTTATACAGCACTCAAATTTGTGACTTGTGTGTGTAACGTAGCCTAGAGGTTGCAGTGTTTGTATGCCTTTGTGTGTGCATATTGTTGAATTCTGAAAATTGAAAAATGGAAAAATATATCTTTTTCTTCTATGATAGATGAGTGTCTTGTTTACTTCTGTTTTTCATTTAATGCCAGTTTGCACATATACTTGTTTTCAAGTTCATACCTGTTTGACAGTGTGAATTCAAGGTGCCCTTCTTACTTTTGTTAGCAGTGGCTAATTCACTTCGTTCAGCCCTAAATGATTCTTGTAATAGGAGAAGAGAGGAACAAAGTTTTCTGAAATGTTAGAATAAACAGCAGATGTATACATGGTAAAGGGTTTGCATTTTTTTTTTTCTGCCTGGTAACACGCAGTGTTTTTAAGAGAGCCATGAGAATTATGTAAGCTGTTCCTCTGATTATTTACTATGGACATGAAAGAGTTTAGGGAGCTTTTGAACAGAAAAATGTGTCTTTTTTTGACTGCATAGTGCATTGTAACTAGGCTGCTAGTTTAACTTCGAGTTAGCTTTGTTAGATGGACTAATATTTTAATTAAGGCTGCTTTTCAAGTTCTGTTTGTACAGATGAGAGATTGGTGATGAGTTTTTATGATGTTGAGCTGTAACTGAAGAACTCTTCAATGTATTCTGATATGCACCATGTTCACTATATATATAGAAGTGATGTTAGAGCAAAAAATAAATGACTGCAGTATTTTTAATTCTGTTTCATCTTTCATTGTTCATTTGTTATTTTTTGAAGCAATGTAAAGTGATACTTCTAGCTCTGTAATATAATCTGTTCAATCCATGGAAACTTACATTGAGTATCTGAGGTCTGAGTTGCACAGATTTTTTTTATAATTACGTTTGTAAGACCTTTTTACTTTTGTGAGATGTTCTTTCTATTGTTGTAGCAGTCTTACAAACAAAGGAAATTATTCAGCAAACTGTCTTTGTGACTAATAATGGAACAGAAGTGCTCTTTAATATGCAAAAGAAAGAAGTTACAAGGAGACGATGTCTTTGGCTGACAATGTAAGATGTCATTTTTAATAACAATTCTGAAAAGATAAGAAGGTATGAATTTTTGTTTTGTCAGAAATATATTCTAAGTAGAACAAAGTCCTCTAACTTCTTGGTCAACTATTCTCATCAGTTCATATGTGTCTGAATGTTAAGTTGCCAATTACATTTCACTGAAGTGGTAAAAATAGTATTTATCAGTGAGGTTCCCTTTATAACTAGAAAAATACAACTAGAAAAGTTCCAAATGGAAAGCAGAAAATTGACTGCTTTCTTATTTTTTACACAGATATGATTAAGATCCCTGTATTAAAAGTCTACACAGCTCAGGCTACTTCTGTAATATACTCCAGAAAATAGTAATTAGCTGCTTGTTATTATGTTAACTTTAAGTAGAGAAATACATCAAATTTAATGTGCTTCTAGCCTGAGAAAATATGTATTTTCTTCCAGGAGTCCTAAACTTAGTACATTTAGGTAACACAAGCATGGCTACATATTCAAAAGACGAAAGTAATGCATTAGGATTAAAAATGTTATTTGTTAATAGAGTGAATACAAGTTAGAGTTAATAAGAGTAAACACAGGAGTAAATAATAGATCTTACTCTCTGTTGTGTAAATCCAGGTTAGCTTTCCATTTTGAACTAATGAAAGTATAATGTGCAGTAAATATTTTATCCTTGAAGTTACTGATCCTCACATGGGAAGCAGAGTATATTTCTGTTTGTTCTCCCATGCTTTGTAGTCTTGTCCAAAGCAACATCTAATGGAATCTTGTAATTCAAACTATCTCAGTTTCTTTTCTTCCTTAAACACAAAACCTGCTAAGAACTTTGCTATATCCTAATTCTAAGTTCCCAGTGTTGTTTTTTTCACATAGCACTTTGTGATGTGTGCTGTTTAATTACTGTGCTGTTTAGTGATTGTGAATTTTCTCACACTTCATCAGAGGGACGTTATGGAAATCTTTATTTTTAAAAGATTTTTAGTATGTAATTTTTTTCCCCAGTATTGGAGGGTTCCTTTGTGTTAATTGTGAAGGTGTACACCACAGGTCTCTAGAGTTGTGCAGGTCTTCTTGCTTTTTGCACTGGGAGATTATTTGAGAGTTCCATTAAATGTTAGTAGTCACTGCTGTTCTCTCGTTCACCGTGTGGAGAATACAGGCACCTAACCTGCTGTGTGATTGCAACAGATTAATGGGATTTGAAGGTAATCAGGACTATTCACTGATCTATGTTTTTTTCCATGGAGCAATAAAATGTTTCTTTTCAGAGATTTCTGTTGAGGTACTACTTAAAAGGTGATGGAGTCTGTATTAGAGAGAAAAGATACTGAGGGGCTGGTAAATCAGCAGAGGTGGCAGGCTGAGCACTGGCTCAGGATTTAGGAATTAAAAGATCTCTGTCAGAAGTTGAAATCTGACCTTCAGACTGTGGCTTCTGCAGTTTCTACATTTTTTCTTAGTTCAATGGTACTTTGGAGCCCAAGGTTCGCCTTTTCATAATATTAAATTTATCTTTAAAAGACAGTTTTGGCTTGGTGTTTTAGAAGAAGGAGAAAATCCTGTAAACGACCATCTGCAGTGGCAGTGCAAAAGGTGCTACAAGTATTTTGTGCAGATGTGTATGTGATTAGTTAACCTTGAACCAAAACCTTTCTAACACCAACTTAAAAAGTATGTTAAATTCTATTTGAAGTAGATATTTAGTCAACTAAAGTAATGAAAATTACCTACATTGTTTTTATTTTTCGAATTCAAGTATGTTTCAGAATTTCTTCCCATGTGAAGGGAATCGTGGAGTGTAGATGATTAAAAACTAGTATTTTCACACTAGAACTTGTCTGATTTTTCCCCTCCTCTTCTTAAAATCTCCGTATCAGTGCAGACAGTATGAAGTGACATAATCCAAATGGTGATAAAAGTGCTGTAATTCCAGATGGCTTCCCACTACAATAAAGATGACACTGGTATTATGGCAGGGTAGCTGCAGTAATACTGTAATTCTAGTAATGTTTTTCATGTAAACAAGCACATTTACTTTTTACTTTTCCTAATGGTGTGTTTGACTTCTTTTTCTTTATAAATTATCCTTTAAATTGCATCTTGTATCACTTCAGATAATGCCAGTTTTCTGTTTTACCCAGAATTACTTTGAAAAATATTTAAATAGAATTTTTAAAGGATAATGCTATTTCAGATAGGAAATTAAATAAGCACTCTCATCCTAATTTCATTCTGTCTTTCAAACTGCTGAAAGGTTAATGTTACTAAAAAAGAAATCTTATTCAGGGAATAATCTTTCCGTTAGTACATTGAAAATCAGTTGTTCAGTGTTTATCCTCACTTGAAACTGCACAACACTGGATAACATACTGGACATAGATATTTGAAGTGTTGGAATACAGGTATGTTGTGTTGCGTGTGCTTGTAATTTATACCAGAGAGTGTGTGAACTTGCTGTATAATGAGATGGAGGAGAGAAACAAATGCATAGGAAAGAATGTCCTAAGGATAACATTATAACATGTGCCTTATCATAATCAGCTGACAATCATTAGTAGATGCCTAAATTAAGAAGACTGTACTCCAGAAGGAAGGCAAATTCCAGTTTGAATTGAAAGGAGCAGCCACTGTCTTTATGTGGAAGATTTTTGGCTCTAATGTTACCAAAATCTAGGATTTTTGTAAAAGCAAACAAACAACAGCAACAAAAGCAAAACAAAAAAGAAACAAGAAACAAAACAAACAAACACACAACACACACACTGATAGATAGAATTTTATTGCTTTTTTTGTTTTGAAGCATGCTAAAATACTTTTCCTGATGCGTATTTTGGTGAAATGCAAAAGGAATAAGTACATCTTAGAAAGTTCTGATGTTTCTGATGAGAGAAGAAAGATTAATACAACTTGACACAGAAGGCATAGGAGTTAGAATTTGACTTTTGACAAGTTTAAAGGTAACATTTTTTGAGATCTCTGGGTCTTTCACTAAGGTCAGCAGAGGCATCAGCTACTCAATTTTTGTGGTGAAGTTGCTTCTATTATTTATGTATTTATTTTAAATATGGAGGAGTATTTCAATAACAACATCAGCTGCCACATGGAGTTTGTCTTGTTTGTAAAACAGTGCATGTAGGTAAGAATTCCATGTCTTCTAACAGAACATTGTGTCAAGTATTTCTCTCTGCAGTAGCTGTGTTGAGGTTAGCTTAGCTAAATTCTAGTCAGTTGCTGTATTTGTAAATAAAAACCAAGCACATGTTTTTTTCATTTCAAATGCTTTTGTGCTACGATCTCAAAGGCAATTGAATTTCTTTGGATCATCCCCTTGTTGCTTTAATTTGTGCACAGAAGAGATAGAATTGCATTTGTAAATGAATAATTAAAACATCTCTGGCTTTCTACTGTACTAGTTAAGTGAGCAGCATGATGTGGAGAAGTCCAAAAATAACTGACTGGACAAAACAGTTATTAAATATAGTATAGGTTGGTGCATGTAGATATATAGTAATGAAACTACATGCTTTTTAATACATCTGAGGACTTTTGTAACATTTATTTAAATATGCTAATGTTCTCTGAAGAGTTTGAAATGGTTTTTTTTTGGAAAAGAAAAATTGTTAAATAGCAGGGAGGCTATATTTTTCAGTTTGAGAAAGAGATGGTAATTAAATATTTAGGATGAAGAGATGGTAAGTTTCTGTTTCCTAATAATTATAATTCTAGTGATTATAACAAAAGTAAATTAAGGTTAATTTAATACTTCAGTAATGAATATAACTTATGTAATTTCCATAGCCATCAGTTCAATTAATCCTAATAGCTTTGTAGTATGACATTTGTTTCTTTCATGTTTATAAAGCTGTCATGTTGTTAGAAATTTAAACATTCTTTGCTGCTCTTCTTGGAAGAGTTGAGGATAATGATGAAGTTCAAAAAGCAGAACTTTTTGAAATTTGAATTTGAAATGTGCCCATTGGAGTACTGCCCATTTACTGCTCTGTGGTTCTAGAAGAAACCGTGGGGGATCTCAGAGAATTTTATAAATGCTTTTCACAGTACAATCATTGCCCAAACCAATTTTGAACTGATCACAATGTGTTCTGAATTAAAATAATTCCTGTGATGAATGTGGCATGGATGGATTTTGCACAGAAGCATTATTTTTTTTTTTTTTCTATTTATGAAGTGTAACTGGTTGAAGTATAACTTCAACTGTGAGAAATTAATTGAAGGATTGGTGTGATATATAAAACATTTTTCACAGATGGGATCTGTACACATTTTTGTATGAAAAATTGAAGTATAGTTTTTTTTTTTTGGTTTTTTTTTTCTGGATATATAATGGTAATATAGTAAAGGCTTTGAACTTGATGATACAGTTAATCTGTAAACAAGCATTCTAAGATTCTTAACATAGAATCAAACTGAACCTACAACATAGTTTTCAAGTTTCATGTTCACGCTGATCTATATGTACTGTTGGTCCTGCTGCAGCTGAAGTTACATCCTTTCCCTTTTACAAAGTATCAGCTACTGTTTTATTTTACTCCAGAAAGATGGCATCAGATACTGTGTTTCCATAGAGAGCTACACAGTTTGTGTACAGCATCTCTTTTAACTAACTTGTATCCAGGAAGTACTCAAGAAAAATTGAAAAGCATTGTCTTTTCAAGCTCCTTTTCTGGTAAGGTATCAGCTAATCTGTTTAAAGAAAACATTCCTCTTCCTTTACTGTGAGTCATGGGTTCATAGAATGATTGGATTGCAGCTGAGCCTCCTGCTCAGTGCATCTCTGGTGTTGAATTTGCGTGAAGTTGCTTAGAATGACCTGCTCCACTATCAAAGCAGTTGTATTCATAGATTAATTTCTGTGCTCTCCTTGTTTTATCTGTTTCTTCCAACTGATCTGACTTTTTTTTTTTCTATTTTCTTTTAACTTTCCAACTTTTTCTGTGCACTCCATCCTAATGTTAAAACGTACCTTCTATTTCCGAAGGGGTCTGGGCCTCATTAACTTCTGCCTAATTACCACTTTCCACCTAATTTTCACTTCTTTTGCTCTCTGGCTCCTTGTGTATTGCAGCCTCTTCCTTCTGCCTCTGTCTTTGATAGATACTAGAACTGGAAATTACTGAAGAAAAGTGCTCTGTTCTCAACCCACTCTCTAGTCCTATAAGGGTCAGAATCAGTAGCTCAAAGAAATTGAATGTCATCCTGTCAGCCCTGGACTTTCTCAGTTATCTATACACAGTCTTGGGAAGGGGTGGAGCATGTTTCCTTCCAACAGAATCTTTTGACAGATTTTCTGATAAACTTGAGGGTGAAATAGGAAGATATACACAAGCTGAGCTTTTCATTAAAATTTTTAAAGCTTTTCCTTATATAGGAAGGTTTTTTGAAAATGACAGATGGATGCGTGATGTGTACCAAATTTACCTTGCCCTCAATCAGGGAACACTAAAGCTTTAGAAAATAATAATAAAGTCTTTTTTCTGCTCATTCTTGGTTATAACATAACAATTTTTTTGAAAACTAAATTAGAATAATAATAAATAAATAAATAAATAAAAAACACCTTCAATTTGAGGCAGAGTTGCCATCAGCTTAAGTTGTAACAAATGATTTTAAGTAATAACTCCAATCTCCTGAAGAGAATGGCAGGTAATTCAAGTAGAAAGTACTTACAAGATCTTTCATAAGTGAAATTATTTCTGTATTTGGTTCATATTAACGAAGTCATAGAGCCTTCTCTCCTCTCTGGTCTGGACTGTAATCCCACCTTTAACAGCTTGATGCTCTGTGTGACAGCAGAATGTCTCATCTTGAAGCACTAATGGGGAACTTTGTAGCTTTGTAAATATTCATTTCTGTTACACTGTCTAAAAATGTGAATAAGACACACCCGCTCTCCCCAGTTGTTTTGTTCCTTTGTTTTATTCTACCCTGTTCGGCAGTCATTCATTTCTTGTTTTGTCTTGGACCTTAATGGTTTAGAACATGAAGGTCAAATTTCAAAAATTTCCCATCATTCCTGGCTTTGCCTTCAGTTTTTAGTAAGACAGTGTTCCCAACTTTAATTAACTTAATTAAGAGTTGCTCCTGTTTTTCCTAACTCTTCTTATGTGATCCAATAAAACATGAAAAGCATTCACTAATTTGACTAAGTAGAGGCACCCAGTTTTAGTTTAACTGGGGTTTTTATTTTATCCCTCTAGGACTTCTTTTGCTTACATTTTGGTATTTCTTCACTAGGTTTGTCCAGATGGGTGCTTTGAAACTATTGGGAAGTTCATTTGCTTTTCAAAGTTGTTAGGTGGAACAGTGAAGAATTTAAGCACAATATTACATGATCTCTTTGCTCAGAGATTAAAAGCAAACAAAAGGAAATGGAAAGTGGAACAAAAATAATTTGCACAGTTTCAGATAGGCCTGGATGTCGAGCTCAAAGTTAGTAGAAATTTAAACCAGACCTGTTAATTTTAGATTGTGAAAGGTGCATTTCTTTGATGTTTTTTTTTCCTGTGTTTTTGTTATTGCTGTTTGTTTTTTGAAGGAAATGGTGCAACACTAAAAGATGTTCTCTATCATTCTGCAAATAACACTGTTTAAACACTGCCAAAATTGAGGGGCTTGTGGATCTGTTTGTGTTTCACAGTCAGCACTTTTGCCTCGATGAGTACGCTCAGTTTTACAAAGGTCATAGGCAGATGCAGAGAGTAATTTAGTTTGGAAGACTCCTGGGAAAGTCACGTACAGTTCAGCCCCCTACTCAAAGCAGGACGGACTTTAAAGTTTGGTTCTGCAGCCTGTCTAGGGCATCTGTTCCAGTGCTGAACTCCTCTTACTCTGGATTTCCCCCCACCCCCATATCCAACTGGAACTTTCCTTGTTGCTGCTTCTTGTCCTTTTCCATTACATCTCTGTGAATGCGGAGTCTGCTGGTAACTTTTCTTTCACTATGTTCTAAGATGTCCTAAGGTCCCCTTCAGTTGTCTTCTTTATAATGATTACCGATTCTTTATTTTATACAGTGAGATATGTCAGTCTACTTCAGCCTTGGTTCCACTGCCTAGTTTCAGTGAAGTATATTCTGTGTCACTTATCTCTTTCCTGTTTTATATTCAAGTGGCACATATACCATATTAAAGAGCATAGTGTTACATGTGGTTTTTTTTGTTTGTTTGTTTGTTTGTTTTCTGCTTTCTTGCTCACATAGAACCCTGTTTGTCAGGGAGCGGCAAGGATCAGCTGGTTATAAAGGAAGGAGGAGCCAGGAGCTGAGCATAAAACAGCTGGCAGAGGTAATGGCCTTACCAGCAAGACAGAGACCCTTCCCCTACCGTGCTGTCTCTGAGTTGGCTCTGAGTCCAGATAGCCAACACTCCAGCCCCTTACAAGAAGAGGGAACGCTCTTGGTTACCTTATGCTGCTCTTCCTCAGGTGTTTCATCAAAAGTTTCAGCCTTGGTTCATATGAGTTAGCAGTCTTTCCATTTTCTGCAGAGGCCCTGTTTTGGTGTTTATATCTAATACTACTGCAGAATCTCTTGGAAGCTCTTACAAGGTCAATTGTCCCTTATTATGACCACATATTTTCTGTTCTTTGAAAAGATGACTGGAAGAAGAAAAAATGTGTTGAAATTCAAGTAATAAATATTTACTCAAATGGAAAAGCTGGTGTTTCAGTTGTTTCTTATACATATTTGAAATGTCGGTAGTATTTATGACCAACTCTGACAAATGTGAAACTTTTTTATTTTTATTTATTTATTTATTTTTGTTGTCCTTCTCTGTTTGTTTTAGTATCTCCTGAAGCAATTGGATTCCTGTCTGCTGTCGGGGTATTCATTATTCTCATGTTGCTGCTTTTCCTGTATATTAATAAGAAGATGTGTTTTGAAAATGTTGGTGGTTTCCCTGATCTCGATTCAGGATACACTACAAGAAAGAACTCACAAGATAAGCTTTGTAAGTATTTGAAATATAAAGTATTGGACGTGAAGTTATAAGAATCTGAGAAAATTTGCACAGAAATACACAAATCATCACTTAAGTGATGAAATAATACAATGTTGACTTTTCCCTGAGCTTCTGCACTATGTACAAAAGGAGGAAATTTTTGTAATCAAAAACCGCTGAAAATCAACAGCTCTATAACTAGAGAGCTGGCATTTACTTATGGAAATGTATTTCTCTTGTGCTGTGCGAATACTCTTGAATGCATTTTAAACATCCTGTAATTGCTTAGAATTAAATCGTAAGTAAATTTGTGAGTGGAACTCCTGGCTTGTTTTTTTTTCACTGAGCTTTTCAAAATCCTTCACTGACTTTTTGTATAAGACATTTACTCACCTGGAAAATAATTTTGAAGTTATGGAATATCAGAAAAATTGATCAGTCAAGCTCATAAGTCCTTTCTATACTTTTTAGGAATTGTCCTTAGAAATAGCACTGATAAATGAGAGAAGAGCAGACCTCCTAAATATATATTGAAGGCTAGTTGGATAGCCCCTTCTGTACTTCTGGGCTGCAGGTATTGAATTGGCTTTGTTAACTGTCTTGAGTGGAAGAGGCAGGCACTGGAGAACAGAATGGGAAATCTGAGGTTTTTTTCCCTTCTGCTTTTTTGAAAGGCACAGCTGAATTTTCAAGTTTTTTTTGAGTCAGAAACAGCAAAGGTCAAAATATTTCTCCTTAAATTTCTTTTTGCTGCAGAACAAGTCTTCGTGATTTGAAATATGTAAAGCAGAACAACAATTTTTGGGGTCAGGAAGTCTTAGTGATGTGAGCTTTTATGCAACTAGTGTGTTAAAAGGTTATTGTAGTATGAAAAGTGTATTGTTCTTGGCAGGGCATCATTTAAATGTTTTACAACTTCTTCTTTGCAGGTTAGAATAAAAATACATGTTCCTTCCACACACAGTTGTCTTATTTTTGAAAATAATGGATTTTATTGTGGCTAGTTGATGCTGCAGTTGATGAAAGACTGTCATTTTGGTGGTTTATTATGGATTCTTTTCAAGATATTTATTTATGCTGTTTTCTTATTTTCAATGCATATTGAATGGAAAGAGCGAAGTGGAAGCCTCCCCTGGTAAACGTATTGTGTTTGAGGTAGCTAAAGCAAATAGCTATGAAATAGAAGTTGAAGAAATGGAGTTGATCCGTTTAGAAACAGAAGATCTTTCTGTATAATTTTTTTATTTTTATTTTTTTTTTGCTGCTGAGTAGATTGGGAAAAATGTCATTTTTCAGGCAATTCCAGCAAAATCTGAGCCTCCCTTCTATGTCTTCTCTGGTGGACACTCTTAGCAGTGCTGTAGATGATCTGACCAGTGTTGTTGGAGAAGTTGGCTGTAGTGTAGCTGATTCAGTGACAGAACAGGTAACAAACATGATAAATGGCCTTCGTGCAGAAGATGAGAGCTCCAAAATGCAGAATGATAAACCAGCACAAGGCAGAGAAGAAAATGCACCATGGTTAACTGAGCCTAAAGAAATCAATGTGAAAGCCAAGACAGGTGGTGCAGAACAGGAGATTCAGTATTCCGCTTCCTTAGAAGACACAATTCAGGATGGAGTATCCAACCACATTGTGAGTAAAAACCAGTACCAATTAAGAAGCCAAGATAGCTTAGAAGATGCAGAAGTACCTTGGGATTTTAAGAATTCAGGAAGACCTTTTAAAAGGGAAGAAGTAGGAGGAAATGACTACTTTGGAAATGATAAGTTATTAAAGGATAGTATCCTGAAAAGTGATAAATTTACTATAGAGGAATCTATTGAAAATCATGATAGTTGCCTACAAACAATACCTGATAATTCTAAGAATCATTTGCATAAAAAAATCAAGCCACTTTCTGGAATTGATTGTAACGACTCTGAAGAATTGCATGGTATGAATGTTCCACGAGATTTAGAAGCAAAATTTGTTGAAGAACAGAAGCAAAAATTATCAGATTCCAGCTTGAAGATGCACGATAATCATCCCATTAATGAAATCAAAGAGAGAAAGTCTGGTGCCTTTGACAGAAAAGAAAAATCTGTCGTAAAAGATGAAGATGATGCATCACCTTCTGTTGCAAGAGCAGGTAACAAGAAAACCTCAAAGAAATCAAGAGGGCTGTGTAATAAGAAGACAGCAGGAAAAGGTGAGAAGTCTGTCAGGAAACTGCATTCTTCAGCCTTTCCTGAAACTTAACTTTTTTTTTTTCACCTTACTTACACATTTCACTTTAATAATGATGTTTCCTGTGGATGAGGATAGGTCTGTTTTGTCAGGCTTTTATTCTCTAATTATATGGATATTTCTTGGAAGTTATTACTTTTCAACTATTACTCAAAAGAACTGATTAGGAAATGTCTTCCCTATTTTCTAACTTTTTCTATATACTGTTTGTCCTGCTGTTTCTCAATTTTCTTGTCTGATTTCTGGTGGAAACCAGGAATTAATTAATACTGAAAATTAAGACTTGTTCTGTTGTGCAGTTTGTTTTGCATATTTTAAAAACATTGCATAAAATGTGCAAAAATGACAGGGGGAAAAATTGAACTTCTGTTACATTGGCATTATGTTGGATCTTCAGAATGTATTTCCAGCAAATGTAGCATAATTTCAAGATAGAATGACTGACAAGTGGCAATTAAGTGATTTTAAGTGTAGAAGGAACTGAGCAGGGATTGTCTTAAAGAAAGTAGTTGTCTTACAGAGATAACCTATATATTGATATGGATGCTGATTTTGCTGTCTTCAACATCTAATTTTTATACAATGTGATGAAGGGGTTGTGATGAAAGCTCGTGAGCCATAAGTGAAATCTTGCATTTCTACAAAACTCTTTTACAGGCTGTGCAGTAAATTTTTAGAACATAATGCAGAATTTCTCATGAATAATCTGATCAAGAAAGTATTTTTTTTCCTGCATGTTTGTTCCTTTATCTCAAAACTTTAGTTATTTTTTGTTTGCTCTGCTTACTAGGCAATTAGTGTATTTGTATGATAAACTGTGATGTTATCTGTTGATATCTCATGAATCAATGTTTGTGAAGTAGTATATTCTGTGTCAAAAGTTGCCTTTGCTGTACCATCATAAGTAAGTAAGTAGGTTTCAATAGATGAATAATAATACGTGAACTGTTAGCCAAATGAATGGAAGTCTTTGGTGATTATGCATTCTATTTGGGCAGGTTTCAAACTAAGATAGAAAAATGGTACAAGTAGCAAGGAAAGGAATAAAACCTTGAGGATTTTTTTTCATGTTGCAGTAAGCTATTTTTTTCTAAGAAACTGAAACAGATTTTTATTGCTTATTTAAAAAATGCTTTCATAAATAGTGTGTTTTTAACTCTAAATAGGTTCTTAAGTCCTCTGAAGAAGTCTCTTTTTCATGTCTTGTATTAGTATACATCCTCGCTTTTTTTGTTCTTTTATGCTGCTAACTGCAGGAAAAAATATCAGATATCACTGAAAAGTTTTGGATGCTTATGAGCTTTGGTGTATTTTTAGTGGTATATCTTTCATCACTAGCATGTTTTATACTGTTCAATTTTTGATACTTTATTTTGACTAATGAGCCTATTCCCATATTTGCACATACTTTTTTTGTAACGATAAATGATGTACCTGGTATTGATGTTTGGCATTATGTTTGAGTCTTGGCATGTCCTGTTTTACTTACAGCGATGGAGATCTTGCTGATAGTATTTATGAGATAAAAATTTTACTCTTTTGTAGCATTGAAGGAGGTGCTTTCTTATCATACCTCTGGTAGGATATCTGCCAGCAAGAATTTATCCTGCTTAGCATGTTATTCTCAACAAGTGAATGGTGGAATGGAATTTGCTTCTAGAGCCATGCGTGCAGTGGCAACACCATACCTGTTGGACTTGAATTGAAGTTGATATCCTAGAGTCTTTTGAAGCACCAGATTTTTACAAACAGCCAATTAAGATTATGTACACATTGCATGTGAAGCTGATAGCACCATCTGCAGTTAAGGTTTCATGACATTTTTCATTTTAATATCTTACCTTCAGTTGCTTATAGTTATGTTCCAGATCTGAAATATTTGGGCTGAAATTTGGCATGCTTTCCATCTGACACGAAGTTGTTGCTTTATTTGTGTGTCTGTGTGTGTGTGTGTATGTGTTGTTGTTTGTTGTTGCTGTTTTTTTTTTTGTTTTTTTTTTTTTTAACCATAATTCCTTTGGTTCATGTGCACAGAGGAGTTAGGCTGGCTGGTGGTGAAGACAGGAGCTAGTGGGGCTGAACAGGAGCTAGGAGGGGGGCATAAAAGGAAGAACGGGAGGGAGTAGGGTCTCAGCTTAGCAGGATCACATGTTAAACAACATTCCCCTGAGCAGCAGCATTACAGGCATCCTGGAGTTCTGTTTTCAGTAGATATTGAAAACCCTATGACAAATCTTACACTGTTGACTTTCTCACATAGAGTAGTGGTAATTATGACCTTCATTAAGTTCACGTGAGCTTTTCTAATGCCTGTTAGAATTTCAGGTCTATAAAACAAAAGATAGCATGAGAAATTTGTACAGAATCCATTTCAAGTTTGGAAAAGGGAGGGGGAATCTTTCCCTTTACAGAGGTAAAATTCAACGAAATTTTCTAATTGTGTTGGAATCTGTGCTTGAGAGATGTAGCTGGATGAAACTGGCCACAGGCATGGGCACATGGGCATTATAGTGAAACTGGAATAAGAAAATTAATTAGGTAGTTTCCTCTGAGCACCTTTTGCTGTTGTCCAGTATCTTAGAATCTGCTTCAATTTCAGTTAACGAGCAAGGGGCTGTTTATTCTAAGTTAAATAAAACAGTGCATGCAAACATCTGTTACTGACATTTTGCCATTTGTTGTCATGAGTTCAAGCATTACTAACATAAATATCCTAAAATAGCTTTGTTGTAGGCTTTTCTTTGTAAATCGTTTTCAATTCTACTTCACGCTGCATGCTCACAGCAAAACTCAGCTGGGGATGGTGCATCAGAAGTTGCCTTTTTGATATGTTAGGTATGCAGATGTGATAGCGAAGAAGTGTTGAATTTACTTCATGTAAAACACTTCCAACATTTTCTTCCTTAATGAAGAATTTCAAGAACATTCAAGAGCAGTTGTATGCTGTCTTACAAAGGTGGATGGAGTAAATTTCCAAAATGTTTTAGAGGCTTAAATATCGTACAGCTTTTGTACAAAAAAAAAAAAAAAAAAAAAAAAAAGAAACCTCTCCCAAATTACAAAATCACAGATTACCTCTAATTACAGCAAGATGACATATATTTTTCTAAACATTAAAGAAATTTTAATTGAAGTTTCTTAAATACCTTCAGTGATAACCACGTGGTTATTTTCTTGTATTCTGTTTTGAGCTGTAGTAGATTTGCTTTATTTTATTCAAACAGACAACTCTTATATGAGTAAAGATCAGCATGGTTCATCATCTGAGAGTGAAGATGAAGCACTGGGTAAATATCATGAGGCCTTGTCTAGAACCCAGAGTTCCAGGCTGCCAGTGGTGGATGGCAGACAGCAAAAAAACTATGTATGGGAAACCAGGCAAAAATATAGTCCTCTGTCTGCAGAATATGATGGATACAGTAGTGAAGCCTCAATAGATGAAGGTAAGATTGATTTAAAAGCATTCATTTTATTCCAAATTTCAGAGTTATGTTGTTGTTAAGTTGTAGGCAGAAAAAGCATGATTTACAAATAATGAATTTCAGCAAGGAACATCCAGGTATCTTTTATATTTATGCATGCTCCAAAAAAAATTAGCACAGAAATGTTTGCATATTCTTCCAGAAAATCTGGAAATGATGTAGTATCTTGCTAAATTACGTTTTATACAATTTTTGAATCAGACATTATATTCTGAGGGATTTGCTTTAAACTGTTTTTGTTTAGGAAGGAAATGTAACAACTCTTGATGGATTCAATCTATTAAAAATTCCTGATATGCTTTTATTGATAAATCGTCGTAACGGGACAGTAAACTGAGTTCGTTATTGGTTCTAGTGCATGTGTGTTTCACTGTAAAGTAATGGAATGATCTTCAACGTTTTTATTGAAATCACAGAAAGAAATCAGATTAATCTGAACTTTCTATGGTGGTTATAGCCAAATGTAAACAATGGGATGTTTTCTTTAATGGTATATATCTCCTGATTTTGAGTGACACCAACTGCCTGACACAGAGGTTGAAAAATCTGCTACCAATATTTCATCAATATGCTTTTTGCGCTTGAAAATAGCTGCATGTGAGAACTGTATCTTTAGTCATTTTCTAACGTGAAATGTGAGCTTAGTTATAGTTGTTCATAAGTCAGACTATAATATAGGTACTGTATTGTGGTCAGATATTTGCTGCACTCCTTTTAATATGTGGAAGTGCAGGTTTATTTAAAAAACTGGTATTTTCTAATAAAAAGTGGACACCTGTAATAGAAAAGTCTATATTTAAACATTGCATCCAGTCCAGGATACCTTGAATAAATGTAGTCTTTATATTATATGTTGTAATTCAATTATGTGAAGTTTGCTCATCACTAAAATTTGAAATTAGTGCATGCTTATTCATGATTCCTGTGCTATGACACAAAGGACATGATATTTCTTATCAAAGTAAGTTGCACAATATGAAAAATATTTTCTGATTATGAGAATTTTCAGTTCTTTTGTTTGCTATTAAGCTGTAGGAAGGCTACGAGACTGCATTCCACAAAACAGGTGTCACAAAACCATGACAACAGGGATGGAGATAAAAGAGAGATTGGGTGGCAGTAAAGTTTAAGGGCAACAAACACGAGAGGATAGTAAATGCATTTTGTATTTTGGGTGGGGTATGTTTTCCTATTTGTTTTTTTTTTTTAATGTCTGCTGATATCTTTCATATTCTCCTCAACTGTACTGCTGGTAAATAAGATACTAATTTTCGTGTATGGCTGATGTCATTGATTGTGTAGAATGGTGATATATAATATCAGGAGATGAAAAACTCGGTTCAGTTTATTAGATTCTGTAAGAACACTTGGGTACCCAGAATGACATAGTTGTCTGTTGTCAGACTATTGAGGTCACTTGTGGAAATAGTCACACTGAAATGAATATGTGGCATTCATCTTTATATTTCACAGTTGTACAGAATCCTGATCCTAGTTTATCATCTTAGTGCAAAGTTCTCAGTCATCTGAGCTTTTCAATTTGGCCATGTTAAAGTTAAGCTCCAGTATCATTGTCTTAGCACATGTCTGTTTTTGTTGTTTTTGTTTAATAGTTGTCTTTTTGTCATCCTCCCACATAGTCAAAATTCACACTCACTGATTTTATTCTCTCTTGGAGATAGAAAATTCCAGGCTGGGAATCTGTATTATAGTTAGACTGTAAGTCAGAAGAACCCAGTTGGCAAGTGCAGTAGGAAACGAACGATTGTTTCACTACTTTTTTTTTTTTTTTTTTTTTTTTTTCCCCTTCTCTTGCTAAATATATCTGTCACCAGCTGCTATCCCTTCTCAACACTGTTTCCATTCAGGAAGTTGGCTGGATGCAAAATTCATTTTTATATATGCGCGCACACACACACACACACACACTTGCTCTAAAATTAGCATGTAAATTCAATTTATTATGATGAAAGAATGGTCAGGGTTTGGGGAGGCAAAAAGAGGGAAGCAAAAGCTATCAAAACATCCTGACTTAGAAAACTGTACATTTTTAACCACATACTTATACTTGCAGCTTTACTACTGTCTGTATTTTACTTTTGCTACTACTTGAGAGCATTCACTCTCTTCCAGCATCAGCAATATTATCTGATAGCCTGCTATCACTCTGCACTTGCAAAAATCAGTACAAAATTGCTTTTAAGAATGCTCTCAAATGGAACTGATGATTACAAAATGGAGTCAAAATCCAGTGAACTCGACGAAATATTTGACGGTATTTGTTAAAAAATACTGTTGTGCGGTACTGGGCTTGGCAACAAGTTAACCTGGTACTTTTCACTTTTCTGTGACCTGAAGGTGGCACACTAGCGTAATGAGTATATTCTTTGTATCTAACTCCAGGAATCCTTCCACAGTTATAAAATTGAAACACATCTAGACTAAAGTAAAACACAGAGTATGCCTTGTTAAGTCACGCACCAGGGAAAGCTGCCCAGCTGAGAACTTTGATGAAAAGAATGCAGGCAGTCAAAAAAAGAAGAGGAAAGAAATACTGACCAACATCATTGAAGGGTTCATATGTACTCGGATAAACACTTCACTCTTCAGTTAAAAATTTATGGTTACAAATGGAGACCATCACCATTTTAGATGTTTTGGTGTAATCTTTAAAAATTCAAAGCTTTCTTGTTTTTTAAGGTCGCTGTTTACATCTGTGAGACCTGATGCCATAGGAACCTTGAAATTTTTCATTAAATTGTTGGTTTATATGAATGTTAAATTATTTTTATAAGAAGTTTAAAGACAAACGGTAGAACCATTTCTTGATTCATAATTACAAAAAAACCACAAAACAAAACAAGTGTTTTCCTGTGTGCTTTGTTGAACCTGAGAAACAATAGTAAATATATGTAGTGTGTGTGTTCTGTTTTGTCATACGCAGTTGATCATTTCTATTTTGAGACTTTAACATTTAAGCTGTACTGCCAACCTAAGGCACCAATCATTCCATATGTTGACCACGGCTGTATGTTGACCATAACTGTACTGCAGTATAGCGATGAGAGAATTTTTTTCTCATCTGTATTTTCCTCCTCATTGCTGGGAAATCAGTTTCTGATTATATCATTTGAAATTCCGTTTGAGGTAAGAGTAATATGAGTGATTAAAACAGGATATTTAATTTACAGAAAGTTCTGTATTATTTTTTCTTCAGCAGTTTATCACATGCTGTATTTTGCAGTGGTGTGCTGTGTGTTTTCAATGGAGTCAATACATTTTGCAGTTTATTCTGTATGGTAGACTTCTTAAGCCTATTTTTTTTTATACGTCTACACTTAACAGTACACACATGATATTTTAAAATGAGACAAAAATATATACTTGTCTTTCTGAATACACCTTCTATTAATAACACCTCACCTCACTTTGCTCAAAACATTTCTAATGTTAATTACATATAACATCAACATGTCCAATCAAACTATTTTAAAATTGACTTAATCTCAGTTACTTCATTGCATGCATTTTCTGGCTGCATGTCTATAAAAATGTCTGATTCTGAAGTCTGAAAATGTGTGGCATGTTTTCACATCATTCTTTTGTCCTCTAGATGGCCGTATTAATCTTCCTTTTCAACATATTTATTTCAAACTGACATAGCATTTTTTTTAACCTTTTAGTCATTAAAGTAGGAAAACAAGATATTTTTGTGAGATTTTTGTGTGAATTTTGATGATGAAATTTTCTAGTAGTAGTGTAGTTTGTTTTTAAATGTCTCAGATACCTGCTCATGTCCAGTTTCTGAACCACTTTATATATTTATATGTGGTGGATTTGGTGCATTTTAGATTCTGGTGGGTTTTAATATCTTTTTTTAAATCGGGGGGGGGGGGGGGGGGGGAAGTACCTAGATGCAAGCATTGCTGCAGATTTCACATAATTTATGTTTTTTTCCAATGTGCTCCTCATTGGCAGACTTACTTCCAGAGTATCTTGAAAAGAAACTCTGATTCATTAGAAAATAAAGATGTTGACAAATAAAAATGGTACAGAATGACATAGAAAATAAAATGGTTCAGAAGATATTTTGTGCCTGACTCTTGAACAAATGACTCAAAACTCTTAATCACAGTAGAGAGAGAAACTACAGTATTACTTTTTTTATATGTAGACTTAATCCAGACTTAGTGCTTAGACATGAAATTCTAGGGTTAGCTGAAGGTCAAAAATCTTTATTTTTTAATGTTCTCTGTATTATTTGTCTTATTATCCAGTAAATTAAATATACATACTTGAAGTGGCTTTTTTCCTCTCACATCCTGTTTATCCCATCCTTTTAAATGTTGTTATTATCATGTTGAGTATACTATAAGGTTAATGTAGGCTGTGATATTACACATCTCCTTCAATCAACAGAAGTAGGGGGGGGAACAAAGTTGCCAAAATAACACAGTAATATATTTCTGCGAACTAGGAGATTATTATGAAATGGTGATCTAAATAAGGAAGTGCATTTGTTTACAAACTTTACATTTGAAGTTTTTTTTTTTTTTTTTGCACTTTGACAACTGGAAGTATCTGTACTGATGTGGTCCTTAATAGACCATGCTTCCTAAATAATTTCAATTTTCAAAACATTTTACAGTGTGGTACTGAATGAGCCTCTTTGTCTCTTTGTAGTGGCTACTTCCTGAATTTAACATCTAAAGCTTTATACAAGCAAGTTGTTGTCTTTGTTATCTCTATAGCTTAATAGGCAAGTACAGTGTACTTTCTTTAAGCAAGCTCTTAAGTTCCTTACAACTGGAGCTTTTAGAGGTGAAACTGTTAGGGTAAATGTATTGAAATAAGAATTTTGTGTCAGGTGTAAAATCTTAAAGCATGTCCTTCTCTTTGCTGTGCAAAATACCGAATGTCCGCAAACAAATTGAGGAAATTGATCCCAATTCTGAATTAGAATAAGTGTCACTGTGATGGAAAAAGTACAAAACTTGATTAGCATACTTACATGTACTTTATTTATGTATCAGTAGCTCAATACAACTACAGGTTTCATTTCCAACCTGTTTTAAAGTCTTTTTCTGACATCTCAATTGATGAAGTCTTGTGGCTGAAAACGTATTTGTTCAGAGGCTCTATTTCTGAGAATGGCCTGAGAGCCTTACATTTCTTAAGTTGTTTTTTTTTGTAAGCATATGGAAGCACTAAAAGACTGCAGTGAGAAAACATAAGTTCTCTTAAATGAGAATCTGCTGCTCTAGCAGGCATATGCTACTGGATTTTATCCATCTTTTCCATATTGTGGAGGTAGAATATGATGTTATTTTTGTAGTTTATCTTCTCCACTTTTATTCTTCTCTAGGCTTTCAGCACTTTATGTTGACATGCCTGTTGGACATATGTTTGCCTTGCTTCTCAGTGTCAATCTTTACACGTGAAGGTGACTGTTCTGGAATCTCTTGGATCTGTCTCTTTTTTGCAGCTTTTTGCCTTTTCTTGCTCTCTTGTTAGTTTATATGTCTTCAGAAAACTCTTTCCACTGCGCAACTTAGGCATATAGAGAGATTTAATTTCTTTATTTTCCCAAAAGCTATTTCATAAGCATCTTAAAACTGGTATACAGATGAATCTCACCAGTTTGTTAAAGCAATCTGCAGGAGGTTGGCTTTTTTGTTTGTTTTTTTATTTGTTTTCAGTAAATACCTTCCTCAAGAAAGGTGAAAGCCACTGGACAGGTTGAGAAAGGATGGCTCACTCAATGAATCCCTCGAGAATCATGTCTTTCAATTTAGTATCTAGCATTATTCCATGCAGACAACCAGATCTGTTTTCAAGTCAAATCTGAAGAATTACTGTTGGAAGATTGCAGAGTGAGTGAGAATAAATTAGAAATATAACATAAAGAATATCTCAGAAGGTGGTGACCCCACATTTTTGTCTGATGTTTCTTTATGGATTGCCTGTGAAATTTCCCTGGTGTAATGTGTGTTGGGAGAAAATATTCTTTTTTCCCTGAGGCTTTGAGTAGACATAGTTCTTCAAACAGTACATACTTGAAGATACTTTTGAAATGTTCTTCAGTAATACACTTAAAAAGTCTTAGATAATCTTCAGAGCAATAATTCCCAGATGTGGCATAGTACATTTTGAAGGCTGAGTCATGTTACAGCTAGGAAGTATTTTAGATACTCATGTACCTCAGCTGATAGTAATTGTGTAATAACTAATTAATAGTTCTTGGTGCACTTTTAAAGATTTTGGTAGAAAAAAAATATTTTTCTTTTTTAGTTACAAAATGTCTTTATTTGCTCCACGTTTTTGTTGTTGTTGTTGTTGTTTGTTTGTTTGTTTGTTTGTAATTGGACTCTACTCTTTAATTTTTTTTTTTTTTTTATTTTAAGGGTAGGTGTAGTACAGGAGAAGGGACAATGATGTAATACTAGTGATAACAAAAAATTCTGATCCTCGATTATATGTTCCTGCCTCCTATTCAGTTATTCTTTGTCTTTTGAAAGGTTCCAGATAGTAAAGGAATATTTATTCACATGTCAGAATGTGATCATGTTGTGGTCATGGTTCTTTAATCACATAAATGTCACACAAGCATGTTATTTACTAATAGAATCTAGAGATATGAAGTGGATGAAATACATGGATAGAGATAGGAAGTACCATGTGTAATTCAATATTATTGTAATTTTCTTGAGGAATATTATGTAGCTGTCAAGAGGTAAATATAGGAAATAAAACCAAAAGAGATTCACTAAAATGATCAGAGGGCTGGAGCACCTCTCCTATGAGGAAAGATTGAGGGAACTGGGTTTGCTTAGCTTAAAGAAGGGAAGGCTCCAAGGAGACCTCACTGTGGCTTTCCAGTACTTGAAGGGAGCATATAAACAGGAGGGGGAATGACTGTTTACATGGGTTAATAGTGATAGGACAAGGGGGAATGGTTTTAAACTAAGACAGGGGAGATTCAGATTAGATGTTAGGAGGAAGTTTTTCCACTTGGACTGGAACAGATTGCCCAGAGAGGTTGTGGATGCCCCATCTCTGGAGACATTCAAGGCAAGGCTGGTTGTGGCTCTGGGCTGCCTGGTCTAGTGGTTGGTGACCCTGCCTGTGGTGGGGGGGGTTGAAACTAGATGACCTTTGAGGTCCTTTTCAACCCAAGCTATTCTGTGATTCTATGATATGATTCTATGAGATTGAGGCTGAGCTTAACTACAGTTTGAAGAGAACAGATTTACACTGGGAACTTCTGAGATGAAATGTTAGATGACATCCCAGTTGTATACAGTATTTTGTCAACCAGCGGAAACGCAAGATAATTGGATAGGGTGAATTTTAAAATTGTTAAATAATGGATTAACTATGTCATCAACAGAAGAGATGCTGGAAAAAGATGTTGCAGAATGATTGTCATCTATTGCTGAGAGAAAACTAGTAATGAAACTCAGTGATAAGATTTTCAACAAGAAAATTCCTTTTCCAGCTAGATCAGATTCAAAAGGAGAAAAACTGCCCTCCAATGGGAAAGGGTTTTTTTCCTTGTATGTGCAAGTGAGCCAAACAATCTCACAAGCTGGGTTCCTCCTGCCAGCATTCTGAAGTCTTTGAAGAAATACCATTTTGCAGTGATGTGAAAGCTTTGAAGAAAGTCACCCTTAGCAATTTGATGTCTCTGAAGTGATGATGTAAATCATACATTAATAATTACAGGAAAGTTTCCATTTTGTTTTAAACTTACTATTTTAGTTAAGTTGCTCATCTGTTTGCATCTGGAATTTATGAAAGGATCAAGATCTGCCAGTAATTGGAAAAAGATTGTGTAATTCCTCGTATTGGATACTGATGTTCCATATTAATAAAACGATTTGTGATGTAAGAGGTAGTAATATATCAACCAAAAAAATAACTTCTGCAATTAACCTAGCACTTCTGATCTGAGATCTTACATTGAAAACTCAGTGTTTCTTTTGTTAATATGATCTAAACACTACTGGGCATAGACATTTGATTTCTTGGTATTAAGGTAATATCTTGTGATTCTGTAATACTCAAGACCCATTTGGATGTCTCCCTCTGCAACCTATTGTAGGTTACCTGCTTTAGAGGGGGTTTGGACTCAATGATCTCTTGAAGTCCTTTCCAACCCTTGTAATTCTGTGGTTCTATGACGCAGGGAACTGGTTTCTTTACTCCTTGGTTAAAGAGCAGTTACCATTAGGACCTTTTTCTTTATAATCTAATCTCAGTAGAAGGAAATGATGTTGTAACTGAACTCTTTTTGATTTGTTGCATATTCAGTGTGGATTGTTTTCCATATGCATATACATATTAATTTATAGATGTGGGCTTTAGCTGTATCCTGTATTCCCTCAGAATAATGTAATGAACATTTTGTTGTTGTAGAAGATGAACCATTTTTCTCTAGTAGCATGTAATTTATTGTTAGGGTAGATTTTGTTCTTTTTAAAATATGTTTTTTTGTTTTTTTTTATTCTATCTTCCCTAATGATAGACTTCTTTATCATATCTACCTTAATTGTCTATATTATTTTCTGGGACTTTATTGCATTGGAGTATATGACATGAAATTATCTCTGTAGCTTCTATGAAGGCTAAGATCTGTGTTAATTTTGTTGTTGTTAAACTAAGCTCATTTGTTAAACTGCTATATACAACACTGCCATGATGTAGTTACCCTAACTTTTAAGACTTAATGGGATATTCTCTTTGGGGAAGGGGGTAAGTTATGCTATAGAACTTGGGAGTCTCATCCCATCTCATCCTTGCTATGTCCCCCCTCCTCTGGTTACTTTTCTTCCACTTTATTTAGGCTAATCTGGAAACAGATCCTTAGTTTAATTGCCATGCTTCTGGTTATTTCAGTGTGCTTCAAGGTTATCTGCTGTGATGGAATAATGGCCTCATGGAAGCACACTGGGAGAACCCAAAGGGAAAAATATTTTATTACTGAAATTTTGGTTCTGGTCCTTAGACAGAAGCTAGCAGACGTGCTTAACTGGGAATAGGATTTTCTATGTGGAGTCACCTATGCCCAATTCAATTAAAGCTTGATCTTTAAGTTTATAAATTGGAAATCCTGTGACGTTGTCCTTCTGCACCATTTAATATTCTGACACTGTGTGTTTTTATGTATACATTTGTATGTTGTGTTTAAGAATTATGTAAGAATTGCCCTGCTCTTTATTTGTAACCTTTGTGCTCAGTCTCATTGAATCATTCCGAATTTTGTCCTTAAAAATGTTTTTGAAGGATGTCATTATCCTGATATTGTTTGTTTCAATTTTTAAAGCAGATTTATGACATTCCTTCGCAAATGTATCAATTTGTCAGATAAAGGTTAAAAATTAGATACGTTTTATTCATGTTAAAGTCACACCCAGCTTATTTAAAGGCAGCTTTGACTTGGAGTTGCAAGCCTGAGGATATTGATTTGAATTATGCATGACTGTCTGGTATGCAGTTCCATTAGCCTTCTGTGTGGATAATGTAAACATGTTCAGAATTTTAAGTATCCTATATGAGCGGCAGGTTAAAAATAGAGCTGATAAGAGCATGTGTATTTGGAAAATCCAAATCTTGGAGAATAAAACTACAAAAGATTCATCTCTCTTCAAGAAGCTGACTTCAGGTGTGGCTTTCTTTTCTTTGAAAATACTCAGCCCAAGCAAATACCACTTATGTTTGTGACTTGAGCAGATGACGTGGTTGCTGTTTCTTACTGCAAAGGGTTGACATTTGTACCAGAAAACACATTCATAGCTGAGAGGTCATACTTTTGTTTGAATGGCTTGAGATTAATGCTAGTAATGAGACTAGTTTCTTCCTATGTTCTGGGAATTTTGCATTTGATTTTGCTCAAACCTTTTTTTTTGCATCCGGTGTTTTCATAGTTCCTGTTGTTCATAACTCATCTATTTGCTTTTCCCTATACCTCAGTTTGGTAATGTGTAGTGTGACTTTATTTTGAAATCCTCAGCACTAAAACCACTATTTTAATAGGACTTCAAACAGCTAGTGTCCTTTTAGTTTTTTTCTGAGGTCTTTTGAGTTATAACTGAAAGACAACTCTGAAATGGAAAATACAATATCATCTCTGTTATGTGTTGTTAAAATTTATTATACTCTGAAGTGTTTGTATTGTCTTTGTATTGCAAATGTGGCATCTGTGGCAATCTGATGAGTGAAAATTTTTAAGAAATTAAAAATATTTTATGTATACTTCAAAGCAATGGATACAAAACAAAACAATAGTTGTTTGGTTTTTTTTTTGTAACAATTTACAACCATCTTTTCAAAATTATTTTTCTTGAAATGCTTTTGATGCGGCTATGTTAAATTCTACATGCAATGCCTGAATGGATCAATTTTTAACTAATAATGTGAGAGAATTATGATGTATTTTCCCTAAATTTTAGAGCGCTTATTTGCTTACATAGTAGTATAGAAATAATCACATGAAAATTTGCAGGCAAATATATGGCTGAAAAGATCTCTTGATGGTAAGGTTGATTGTTTTGCTTTGAGATCTTTTTCTTCTTTGCATGTCATAGGTTGGATTGTGTTGGTCCATTCAAAATTTGAACAATACAGTAGACTTGGTAAAGCTGGGGAAGGCAGTTTTAGTTGGTGGCCATAGTTTCACTTTTAACCAAGGAATTACTATTCTGTTAAGAATTAATATCTGATGCTCTCCTTCATCATCCTGTTTCATAACGGCTGCTATCAGAGCAAAATTCCTTTCCCTGGCGATGACAGCTTCTGCTTGGGGTCACCTGATTTTCCTGGTGTCATTTTCTACCCAATCAGGTGGTAGTTAGCCTCCTTATTTCTTTTTTTATTTTTTTAATAGTTTAGATGACTATGATGACCCAGATAGGAGTCACTGTGCAAGTACCACTTCTGTTCAGCAGCTCTTTTTTTTTTTTGAGTTTCTTCTCGTTGTTCACTAGCATTTAATGACATTTAAAAGACATTTCAGGAGGAAAAAAAGTTATTTTTTAGTTGGAGTTATGTTCACAGTTATGTTCATGTTATGGGAATGTTTTTTATCTGCAAAATAAAGTAACATAACCTGAGAAAGTTCAAAGTTGAAAAATTCAAAGAAATGTATCTTATCTAATCCAGACAAACGTTAGGATACACAACCTACACTGATATTGTAAGGAACATGAATAGGTTTAATATGCCTTTGATATATATTTGTTTGTGGAAATCTTATCAGAATAATACATTTAACTCATGATGTGTATAGAAACAAGAGTAAGAGGCTGTGTTTTATCTTTCAATGTCTCTGGCTTAGAAATTTTACTTCAAAATCTGTGACTTTTAAAGTGAGGCTGAACTTGTGGATATGGAAGAACCAGTCAAGTTTTGCTATAATGCTTAAAGAAGTTTAGATGAGGGAAAGGGCCAAGAGGAGCATTTTGCTTAGCCATTCTCTGGCTCTCAAGCACTTTTTGACACCCATTTACACATAAGTGATGTATTTCTGTAAATTTAATGGAGTCAGAATTGAGAGGTGGTTCTTAAGGAGTCTATATTGAGTTCACATTACAGTATCTTTTCTTCTGAGTATTTCTCTTTATTTCTCATATATTCATTCAAATTATGATAATGCCAGTGAGGTTTTTTTTGGTTTTGTTTTTTAATCCTGTGTAAATTTTGCTGTCTGAGCGGGAGATGGTCTTCTGGTCTGAGGAGCAGCTCAGAATGTGGAAACATAATGGCAAAATAAGTTTACTTACTGCTGCCTTATTTGCTGATTATTAGAAATTATTCCCAGCTTATTGGAATACAATTTCCATTTGAAAATACCCATAATAAATTGGTACAAAGAGGCAAACAATTTCTACTTAAGGGAGTTTTATTAACCTAAATGCATAATCTCAGAGTTGTATACGATGTATCTCCAACTCTTTTATGAAATACTTGCTGAAACTGGCCACGTTTTGCATTTTCAGTGGATATATTGAATTAAAAATATTTAAAGTCTGTCAACTCAAAATAAATGGCAAACTTGGAATTAGTCTGTGTACTCTATTTTCACCTTAATGCTGTCCCAGAATTGATCTGATTAGGTTGTTTTGTGTCTGTATCTTTTCATTTTGTTTCCTTGATAGAAAAGAACCTGTCACTTTATTTCATTGTAAGTGTTGTGTGTGGTATATGTCAATTTTTTGGGAGGAAGGGAGGAAGGAACACTTCCAAGAGGTTTGATGTTCATCCTGTATAGATGGCTCCAATTCCTACTGTGTCAGTTTTCTGGTGTTTGATAAGGCACACAAAGCAGTTATGAGAGAAAGCATATATCTTGTATCCATGGTAACTCAAAAGATACTTTTGAACTCAAAAGGGATAGAATAAGCCAGAGTAATAGGTCTCATTATTAGGGCAAAATACAATGAAGGTTCATGCACGTGCTTTTAATTAGTTGCCAAAAATAGCTAGAATCAGAGATGATGCAATGAAACAATAATTCTTATTGCTGGATATGAGCAACATTTAAAATCCAAAGATGTGCTCAACTGAAAGGCTTTTATCTTGCCATCTTTTGGGTACTCAATCCCTGAACACTAAGAGATTTGCTATGGTTTCTTAATCATGATTAGGGCACGTGAGTGCAGATTGATAAAAGCTCGTGCAAGTCTCATATACCTACAAGTTGTAGAAGTTTCATAGTGATATTAATTCTTGTGGCAGATATGAAGCTTCTTATGAATAGCATGTGCAATGCATCCTGTAATGTTTTACAAGTGTACCACTGGAAAAATAAATTTAATCAATGTTTCTATGTGGGAATAATATTTATTAAAAAAAAAAAAAGTTGGAAATGCAGTTTAGTTCGAGTTTGAAGATACATTATTTTCTTGAATAACTCTCTTTAATTAATTTTATAAAAGGAAGGTAAGCAATAGAAGTGTGAAAATGTAATCTAAAACCTAAATAGATGTACTAGAATTGAATCCTGGAGAACAAAAATAGAACAAAGTAAATGGTATAGGACGTTTGAATAACCATTTTAATAGAAATATTTTAATACAGTGAATAATTTTAAAGTTTTCCATCTGAACAGCAGTGTTTGTAAGGAATCCATCTTGCATTGCAGTGCAATTCTTCACATTATTTCCTCTGTTGCTATAGAAACTAATTCTAGTGCAGCTGTGATCGCTTATCAAAATTCCAATGTTTCAATACCCATTTCTTATTTTGAGTTATTTAAATAGCCTTATCTTACTTTGAATCAATCTGCACATTTCATCACTGCGGAATTGTTGACTGGTCAAAATGTTAATGCAAAGAGATAGCAAATGCTGTTTTTCTTTCTGCTATCTAAGTTATCATACTTACTTACTGTTAAAGTTTGAATAACAGGCAAATTAAGGCTCTCTTGATAAATAATAAAGGTCAATATTTGCAGTCTAACATTGGCATTTTGATATGGTTGTTATTTTTTTCGGTGTAATTTTAATTATATTTAGTATTTCGTTCTTAATATATATGGTCTTGGGGTGTGTCTACATATACATACCTGTAAACACAAATATATTTAACAAAAATTTGACATATAGTTTTTTTTTTTTGTTGGTGTTGGTTTTTATCTAAAACCTGTATGCTGTCATGGGTATTTTATCAAAGCAAAGATTTCAGTGATATGGAAGTGTGTAAAACTAGTCAGCCGCAAGGTGTACTACAGCTGAGCTTCACTGATTAACAAAGTGTTCTGAATTTCTTTTGCTTCTTGCTTTGTTTTCTTTTTAATATACTTTTATTGTATTAAACAATGAAAGGTTATGCTGGTGAGATATTTGTATTTAATAAATCAGATTGCAGTAGTGTAATTAGTTTATCATATATACAGAGAGAGAGAGAGATATGTAAAAGGAAATATATTTACCTGTAAATTCTACTTTATTACAGAAGGGGCTTTATACATTTGAGATAATTCTGTGCTACATAACAGAGGGGAACCATTCTTGATCTCCACATGTTGTAGAATATGTATTGTAGAATCAGTGAATCTTAGGTTGAAAGAGACCCATAGGGGTCATCTGGTCTGATCTCCTGATTGAAAGAGAGCAGCTAATTTCAGGCTCTAGCTGGCAGAGCTTTTAAAACCTTCAAGGAAGAAGTTAATGCAGTCTCTGAGTAACCCCTTCCAATTTATATCCTCTCTAATTCCTAAGGTGTTTTTTTTGTTGTTCCCTCTTATATTTAATGAGAATTTCCTGTGTTGCAAAGTGCACATATACTAGTTTTATATATCACTTAAAAATGTAATCCAAGTCTCTGTGCTGAGATTAAAAAAAAAAACAAACAATGCACAAGAAAAAAAACACCACAGAAATAGCATTTTTGTTGTGAACCATGTTAAATATTACTCTGCTGTCTGTATTTTCAGTTGAAGTGATTTAAATACTCTACTGACACCAAATTATGAGAACAGGTAGGATGGTAATAGTTCTCGAGACATATGTTGTATACTTTCTAATCCTGTAGCAAAGATACTGAAATGTTCCAGTAGTAGTTTCCAAGATAATCACAGACTTTATAATGAGTGTACACTAATTTCATGTAGAGAGAAATAAATCATTTTCAATTTTGAAATTATCATACAAACAGTTTGCAGCTGTAGATGTCAGACTTTGATTGCTAATTAGCTCCTGCTTACTACCTTTAAGTCTCTTATTCAACAAGCAAAATTAAACAGTAATTTCAGATTAAGTATATAATTTTTCCTTACTAATACAAGAAAGGTTCGTGAGAAACAAATTTTTGTTGGATGTGTATGTTTTTATTCTGTAATACAACCTAATATGTTTAACGTTGTTAAATTTAGAACCATTTTCATGACATCACAGTTATTCAGTTATTGTTTTGGGAAATGGTTTGAGAAAGATATGCTGCACTCTGATATGCTGTTTAGTATGATTGTTTCTTTGGGTGGATGACAAGGGAGAGCGATTCATCTCCTACTGTTTGATGAGGGCTTTAGCATCATTGCATACACCTTATCCATGCTGCTTAGCCACTCTTAGTTCTCTGACCCTTGTAAGCATAAATCTTGTGACTTGTAGCTATTACTGAATGAAAATGTCTTTACCAGAAAGACACACATTCATCTAGTTTTCTCAAAACTCAGAAAATTACATATTTTGTGAATTATATTGTGAGTATGGAAGCATAGCAACAACTACATCATATACTACTTATTAGCCTAAGAAAGCAACTCATCTGTGACAGTAGGAGTTCTTGAGACACTGTGAAGAAGTGCAGGAAATTTAGTTTTGTGTAGTCATATTTCTAAGGGCGTACGGAAGCTTGTTTGAGCGTTTGCTGGACCAAGTGGAGCAAACTCACGCATTCCTTGTTGCTTAATCTGTGCCTTTTCTCTGCATCTTCCTACTGAATGCATGAAAGAAAGATATCTTGGTTTGAAACCTTGTCCATTTTCTGTGATTTTATTATGTATATTTCTCCTCTCTATTTCTCTTTTATCTCTTTGCTCTGTTGACATTCATATTTTCTCAGATCTGAACCACTTTTTGCATGTCATGTGCTATTTTATTTTCCTTTTCCTCCAACTTTCTTTGTCATTTTTTTGTTTTGTTATTTTGTGTGTTATTTTGTTTTATGTATTTTCCTTCCTGCTTGCATCTTCTCTGTTTTTTTCCCCACTGTTCGCTCTTTCTCATTTTCTGTACAGATCTACAAAATTTCTCTCTCTTTATTTCTCCTCATTCCTTTGCTGATTTACTAACAGGCTGTCACTTTGTCTGAGTCGTCGTGCTTGCTTTCTCTTTTTGCCTATTTTTCCATTTTTCCCCACACTTAATATTATATATTTTCTTTGTTTTCTTTTCCTTCTCTTGCAGTGAAAAGGTGATGATAATGGGAAGTTCTGTGGGATTAGATCTCTATCTCATGGTTTGGAGGTTTGCATGATTCTCGTGTTAAGCAATTTGGTTGTATTCTTAGATTAATAATAATTTAGAAGGCTTGAAGTAAAAATGAACATAAACTAGAAGAAATGACTTCGGTGCTTTTAATTTTGATTTTAATTCTACACTTCCTTGAAAGGTTTCTGGGTGATTATGAGCACTTCAGAGCTATATTCACAACAGTCTTTATTGCCACTCTTTTAAATCTGCACTTGAGTTCTCTATCTGCAAAATGCCAAACACATTAACTTGTACTATTTCACCATAATATTTGTATATATCAGCAGTTGTGAGATACCCAAATCAGCATCATATAAGTATCTTAAATGGTTGGGCAGAAAATTTAACACATACTCTACATAAGTAGTTCGTGCAAAATCATTGTAGTTTGGCTCTGCGTTAGTGTCCCACACCAGCATTATTTCTGTTATTTGTTGAGTATTACATGTTCTCAAAATCACTATGAAAGTAACACAAAGGAATTAAAGCCAACTTTTCCTTCCTATTCTGGAAGCAGTTATTGATTGAAAATATCGTTCCTGATTCATTTTAACCAAGCAAGGAAGCAATAAATACTACTAAAGAGAGAGCTAAAACACATGGGAACTCTACAGAACTTTTGGAAAAGAATTACAAGATAGGGTTACTGAAGTGAAACTTTTTTTTTTTAGGGGGAATTTATTTTAACTGCAGAAAGAGTTCTTGCTGAAGGTAGTATGTGTGTCTCATTTAAACTAAAAGTACAAAAAAAAAGTGAAATTCTGATGATTTTGGAACGTGTTTAAGTGCATTGTATACTTCTACATGGATCTAATACCATAAAATTAGTAATTACCACGAACTTTGAGGTCTTTTCTGGTAATGTTTGGAAACTTTTATATTTTTTTTGTTAAATCAAAAATAGATGTACCTGAAATAAACCAGTAGTATTAAAATGTTGAAGAACACGGCACATATGACACATTAATCCTGCTTTCTAAACGTACTTTCCTTATTTGAGACCAAATACAAGCAGAACATTACTGGAAGGTTAGCTGTGCATTGGAATATTTTACTGGGATTTGATTTTTAGACCTCAGTAGCATCTTTTTCACCTTCTCTGCACTTCATCCTGCTACACACATTGTGTATTGCTTGTACAGTAGTGTAAACTAAACTGGAATTTGAACCGAACTTTGAAGTGGAAAGTCTCAGCTGAAGTATAGCAATGACAGGAAAAGATTTTCTGCAGTCCCCATCCAGCTATTACAGTACACAGATTGGTCAGAAGTGGCAGTTCTCATTAAGAATCATTTACAGTATGTAGATTCTTCAGAGCTTTTTAGCTGTTAAACTCAAAAATCTCCCTTTAGTATCTGCTAATACTGGAAAGCTGAATTTGGGTAAGGTTTCAGAGAGATTATGAAAGGTATTACCTTGTCACCAAGGCATTCTTAAGTTTTCAAAGCTGATTCTCAGTCACCTTTGGCAAATATGACTTCTAGTGTATTTTAAAAAGAAAACAAAAAGAGAAAGCGTTATGAATTTATTATCACTTTTTGAGAGTGGTAGGTTCATTAATTTGGAAAAAATTAACAGTAAACAGAGGTACAGAGAATTATCTGTTCTTTTAAGAATTTAGCCAACATAGTAATTGAAAGAGAAATGTAAAAAGTTGGCTGCTTATAGAAACAAAGCAAAACAACAACAACAAACCATAAAATGAAACCAGCATCTGAATTAAACAAAGTTTTTCTGTCTAGGATGTTGAATGAACATAGTTATTGCAAATACTTTACCTAAGGAAATAAAATCGTGGGAGGGAGCACAGGCAATTTTACAATTTCATTTCTTTAAGACTGCTACTCCAAAAAAGCTTAACCAAGTTGGATATAGCCTAGAAAAGCAGAGGTTTTGTAACCTCTTTTAAAATAATTAAAAAAATTAATCTTTGGGAAAGTTCGATCAGATTTATTTATATTTACGTCATTGTGCAAGTAACATGTTGAACCAATAGTTTGCACAATCTTTAGGTATATTTTGAATTGCTGTTCAGATAGAATTGGATTGAACTATTTTCTGTTCAAATTAATAAAAATGCTTTACAAGAAATCATAGAATGATAGTTAAATTGTAAGAAAATGAATTCACGGAATGCTAATATATAATTTTCATTCAAAGACTACCAAAATATTTGGGAAGGAAACAAAAGAATTTCTTTGACAGTTCACTATAATGTTTTAATAATGCATTTGTAGTTAAATGTTCTAATTTAGGCGAATTTTAGAAAGAGCTTGGAAATCTCCAACAGTGTAGCACTTTTCTGTAATCTGTACTATAGAAGTAATATTTCTTCTTGTCTAGCATACTGTCTTACAAATCAGTAGTATAGTAATTGCAGAAAAGAGTAATTTTTTTGTCAGTAAACAAAACCAAGCTGTAGTTCTGCACTATCATGATGTAAACAAATAAAAATTATTATGCAAGTATCAGCAGCTTCAGCTTGTCTTAGACCTTTCCTGAAGAAGAAACTTAAAAGCAGCTTGAAGAACTATACATCTATAAACACTGTTTTAAGTGTTAAGTATGGGATCAAGCTCACAGGGTATGTTTAGAAAATTTACATTAGAAAACAAAGGAAAACTGTAAAACAAGATGAAACAACATGATTACATTTCTTGTTTTTGAATGAATTGCTTGATTAAGGCAGTAGTTCTTCTATGAATAGAAGTCTAAAATATTGCAACTAGAAGAAAGCCGATAAAAGACTTTGTACATTGCTTGTAATCACACCATACCAATCCTGTATTCCCTTTATTTCATTAATCAAGACTTAGGCCGTAACTCTTTTGGAATAGAAATGTAGTTTTATTTTATTGTGAAATACATGCTTTTTCCTCATAAAGATGCATGTAAGCTTCGTTTTAAGGGAAAGAGAGCCCCAAGGTTTCATTCAATATTTAATGTTTGGATTTTATACTGCTTGTAACATGGAGTAATTCGGTCAACGTAATATTTTGGATGGTAAAAAAGTTCAAACATGAAAATTCCATTTGGACTGTCTGTGCTGCATGTCAGAAATCTCTAAGGGTATTTAATCATTCAGAATAAGAAAGGTTTCTTTAATTTTTAACCAAGTATTTCATTTTATGTTTTATTCAAATTGTCTTAACATTTACATAGAACCCCTTGAAGGCGTGAAAGCTTGAAATTTCTTAGACAAAAAAAAAAAAATTTGAAGTGTATGTGGAGATATAGGAAGAAAATGTTGTGTTGAGTATGAAGATACTCATGGTAATTTCAAAATATGACTTGCAAAATTATTAATTTGTATCACAATTATTTGTTTAAAAGGAACTAGAAACTTGATTTGCAAATAATTTTTGTAATAATACTGCCTTCCTAAATAGCATGAATATTTGAGAGTGATATATATACATATATATATATATATATTCTCATATGTATATATGTGAGAAACTCAAAGTTGCACAAGGGAAGTTAATTATTGCTTATGAGACAAGGAAATTACAACCACAGGGATAATTTTTATTGGCTTCAGTGCATTGGAAATGGTTGAGGCAACATTGGGTAAGTTCAGGATGCAGCCCTCGGTGAGTAAAATGGTGTGCACTGTCTTTGGGATAGGAAAGGGGTGATTCTTCAGCAATTTTGACCACCAGAATTGCTGACTAAGCTGAAAGCTCTAAATTCCAGATTCAGGCCAGGCAACAGAACAACTTTTCTCTTGCAGCGTGGTAACTCCAGTTTAAAGGCTGTGGAGCACCTTGCCAATTTTGACTGAATTGTCCTACTGTGCCCATCATGCAGTCTGGGTTTGGCACCTTCTGACTCCTATCTGTTTAGGCTAATGAAAGATGAACTGTGTGGGCAACATTTTCCTATAAATGACACCAAGATGGCAGCTGTGAATCAATGAATAACCTCTGCTGGTGCAGATTTTTACAGGCATGGCATAGAGCCTCTTGTTTATAAATGGCAAAAAATGCACAGCTACCAGTGATTGAAAAATATTGTTTTGTAGCTAAGAATTTGCTCTATCAAATAGTGTTATTGTGCTCTTTGTGGCTATTATAATTTCCATGGAAATAGATAGGAAATACTACTTTTGGAGCAACCTATGTATTTGAGGTGAAAAACTGGTTGAGAGATCTTAATCCTGTAAGTTTATTTTTGTTTTTACTCTGTTCTGGCATTCTGTAGCTGGGAGGAACCTCTGGCTAAATCTGACAAGATTTCTCTGTGATTATTCTTTTATTTGTGGGTTTAGGACATATGTTTGCTGGGTTGTTTTTTGTGTGTGTGTGTGTTTGCTTTTTTTTTTCTTCCCACTGATTAGTCCAAATTGATAAGATAATATGCTTATGCTCTCTGAATTGGCACAATTTATTTTCTGGTTTGAGGGCAGAAAGTGTCTTTTTAATCTTGTGTAGAAAAGATGCGCCAATTAATTTCAGGTTTTCACTGTAACTATTTGCTTAAGAATAACTCTTCAGCAAATGCTATTAGCTATGTTCTGTGGTCTTTGGAAGGCATTCTTTGTCTGTATGTATAGTTAAGGGCAAATATAACAATGTGTGAATATACACCTTAAAATAAAATACCATATATATTTATAAACAATGATACTATAAGTAAATACACAAACATTTCTGGATATACTTTCTTTTCAGCTCCAAATGTCTTTCTCCAATACAGTCAGGGATAGACCAGCAAGCATTTGCCCTGCTTTCTTATTTTAAAACTTTATGTAAAATGTTGTTGAATGATTAATGACTATAGTTGCTAGTTCTATGTAATTTTTTAAAGGAAAATACCCCATATCCAACATTCAGTTATTCTCTACTGTCTGTAATATCATTCATCTTTGATGTCATCAATAATTATGTAATCATGTAATTGATCATTTTCAGAGAGCTCTAACATAGTATCATGATTTTAGTGAAACATTTACTTTAGGGAGGGGGAAATTAGCTTAAAATAGGACTTATTCAATTAAAGGTCATTTTAAAACTAACTTTAGAGAAGTCTTTTCTACAGAAACAGTTTAAATTTGTTAAGATAGAGGTGTCCTTAGATTTTTAAAGCTGGTATCGGTTTTTATTTATTTATTTATTGTTAAAAACTTATATGTTATTTCTGTTTAGCAAATAAACTTTCAAAATATGTAGATAAAAACTGCCCCAGAGTTTCTGCTTTTCAGAGATTTTAAAATCACAGCTGGTTAATATTTCTGCCTTTCTTCACTTCCTCCCTGCCTAGATTAAAGTACCTTTTCTGTCATGCAGCTTGTGCAGTTTTCCCATAGGGGCATATAATGGAGTTCATCAAAGAGGAAATAAAAAAGAAAAAAAAAAAAGAATTATACAGCCATTTGTTTACTTGTGTAAGATAATAATGGTGCTGATAGTTATCCAGAACACTTTCATATCTTTAGGCTGCAGGAAAGCTGGGAGTTAAAATGTCTTTGCAGATGAGACTCCAAGTGAAAAAGAATCAAATTGAGTCATGATATTGACTGTCTTTTTAAGGCTGTTTGTTGCCTTTTACTATGAGCAGGAATTCTTTTGCTCTGAATTTGATTAAATATTTAAGTAAGTAATGAAAAGTCCTGTTTTCATGGTATAGAAAGTCAAGGGATATTTGTTATGATTAATATATCAGTTTATATTCTAAAATGTTTTTTCATCTAGTTTTACAGGCACGAGCAATTTAATCTCCCCAAAAACACACTGCCCTACCTCCCTTCATGTTCTGCAGTTAGATTGTTCCTATTACTCTCCCATGTAATTTCAAGATTTTGACTGTACTATTTGAGAACTTCTTTTCATGCATCAAGGCTGTATGTATATCTCCTTAATGATGACTGCAGTTTGAGTGTAGGATTCCTTGCGTGTTCATTTTTTGTTTCCTGCTCTGTGGGACTTGAGTTTCAGGAGCACAGAGCTAACTAGCAGCAGAGACTCGTTTGCCTGAACGCTGTAACAGTAACTCGGGATTGTTCTGAATGATCAGCTACCTCTGATGGGTTCATCAGGGGAAAGACAGTTCCTGACAGCATAAACATCTGGCAGGAGCACTTTGCATTGTTTTTGTTACTAATTTGTCATACTTAAAGGTCACTAGGAGCCCAGTGGAATAGGGAAGAACTCTGAATTTCCCATAAGAAGTGGTCTTTGAGGCCAGAGAATAATCTGTGCAGTAGATATGCTCCATAATGAGCTATGCTATCACAGCTTTGGAGATCTACAGTGAACTGTGACATCCTTCTAGCCAGTGTGTCTGGGTTTGCTTCCCTTGAACTATGTGCACCAGTGTGCTTGGGGCATCCATCAAACCCCAAGCTCCAAAAGCTGTAAAGTGCTTCTGCATGCTCAGATAGGTATAGTCCAGACTTCCAATGGAAAAAATTAAAAAGGGAGCCTTTCAGTTTTTATTGGCTGAGAGCACCACATTATTATACTTTCAACGTTGTAAGGCTAACTCTCTAGCTCTTCTGCATTGTTTGTCCAGGTGATACTTTGAACTGCTGGGAGTTACAACTGAAATGATTAAAGGCTTGTATTCTTGATGAGAGTTTAGAACACAGGCAGGGCAATTCTGTATGCAAAAATTTGATGATGATACTAAAATGTGCCACCTATGTCACATGGGAAAGAAAAGTATTTTCTGTCTTAGTTGAGTCTGAAATTAAGGTTTATGTCATTCTAAAGTTCAAACCTCTGTCAGCTTCCATTTTGGTAGATTTTCCTACATATGAAAGTGGTATTTCTGACACCAGAAAATGCTGCTTTGAAGTATTTTTTGCATAAGTTATTCCTACATGTGAGGTGTACTGAAATCTTTATTAAAACTTCTGTAGCTGACATAACCAAAATGTGATACATGTTTTACCTATCCTTGGTATTAATTTATTTTCAGATACTGCATATCTTATTGTCTTTTCCCATCTCTGTGTAATGCTGCGTAGTAAAATCTAAGACTGAAAATTGCAAATTATTTGGAATCAACTTTTCATATTCATAGTCATGAATGCTGGGTTGATTTTCCAAGAACACGTATAACTGCAGTTCCATCTGTCTAGCTAGTGTAAGTGTAAAACAAAATTGTTGAGCTTCAAGCATTCACCCAAAGTACTAGATTGCTCATGGCACTGTTTTCAGTGGCTGGACACAGTGTCTACTTTCTTAAAACTGGGTATTCTGCCGTGTAACCATTCTTAACAAATGGTAAAGAATATGCCTCTGAGACACTGCTTCTTTTGTTAAATTCACAGGTGAGCAGAGTTCAGCTGTGTGAAAAGGCTTGTTTCAGCCTTTGTTAGTAACTTATTTGTCCTCAGAATTTAATTTACTATCTCCCTGGCTGAGCAACTGCATGGGAGGTAATCAGAAGTTAGATATCATGACTTTAGGAAGTGTGTTTTGTTTCCTTAATTGGTTTACATCCCACCTGTGCAGAATGTGACTCAGGATACCCAAAGGTTTTTGCAAGGTAAGCATTAAGGAATTAATACTTGGACTTTTTACCATTATCATATTTGTGCTGTATTTATTTATATATGAATTTCACAGTTTATTTTTACTCTATATTTAATACTTCGCTTTTTCCTACATCCTTCATCTGAAAGATCATTTCTTTCATTTTCAGTGTATGTTTCTCAGTATTATTTTTATCTATTTTGTAATGTAAAAAAGGACTATTTTAAATACTCTTTCCTGATATGTGAAGTTACCATTTTCCACAGAACAATTTCAACAGTAAATAATCAAAAAGTAAGTAAAGAATTTTCGCTTATTCTCAGCTAACTGCATTCAGAGGATGAGAAGAACGCCTCCACTCGATGAGCTGCAGCCACCTCCGTATCAGGATGATAGTGGTTCTCCTCATCTATCATGTACACCTTCTGAAGTTGGAGACAGTAAATGTGAATTTTCCCAGTGTAGCAACAGTCCACGATGTTCATATAAGTGTCCAAGTGAGGGAAGCACAGGACATGAAATAGAAAGCTTCCACAACAAAGGATATGAAGAGGATGTACCAAGTGATAGTACAGCTGTCCTTAGTCCAGAGGTAAGTGAAAATAATTGAATCTTCTGAAGTGTCATGCAGTGCAACCTTTCATGAGGTTTTTTTCCTAAAAAATAGTGTACAGAAATTTGAACACTAATGTTACAGATTATTCTTAAAAAAAAAAAAAAAAAAAAAGGTTGTCAGAAAATATAATAGAATTTCAGATTATTAATTGTAGTTATTGTTATGATGTCTTAACTTTCAGGCAAGTTCCCAAAGAGTGCAAATTATTTTTGGAGTCAGTCAGAAATTTTGTCACTTTAAGGACTGAAATAAAAATTATTTTTCTTCCACATATTTTTCCAACTTAAATTAAGGCAAAAGACAAAGAAATGAAAACAAAAAAGGATTAGCACTTTCCATGCCGAGGCAAACATAAGATATCTTTAAATTGTGAGGAGAAAGCAATTACAAAGGTTTTGTGTTGTTGTTTTTTGTTTTTTTGTTTTTTTTTTTTTAAGAGATTTAGACCACTTAATTTTCCCTTTTTCCATTCTAAGTTATAGTGGTATTTATTAATTATTACTACAAAGAAATAATCTGTCATTGACATGTCCTTGACAAGTCTTGGGCAACCAGTTACTGCACTGGCATTTAATGGGTAACTCCATTACTGCTGTAGTGTGCAGTAGAGGCTTTTTTTGGTACAAATCTCTCTTTTGATTTTGTCTGAAGTTATGAAGTGTGTGTCAGGGAGCTGTACTGATGTGTCAACAGCTGTTTCTGTCTTAGTAAACCTCTTGGTAAGTTGATGTTCCATTCTGAGGAGCTGGTGCAATATCTGGAAGGCCCACCTTCTAAATGAATGCAAGGTCCTTCACCAGATAGCTGCCTATGTGTGTCTGATGGTCAGCTGGGACCACCAGAAATAGTGTGTGCATATGATCCTCAAACCACAGCAAATGATGGCAGATCTAACTTTGTTCCCATTATGTGTCATGCCAATCAATAGCATAAGTGCATGTAATAAGAGAATACCATCAACACTTTTTATAGATACTCAGCAACTTGTACAGTGAGGTTTTCAGAGGAATGAGTTCTCATAGCTGAGTAGCATCCAGTTTAAAATAAGAATGTAACATTTTTAGATCAAAAAGGCCGTATTATATGTAGTAACTATTTATGTAACAAAGCATATCTTTGATAATGTGAAAGCATACAGTATGTTCAGTTTACATTTTTGGGATAACATATACATAGGATGTTGATCTCTTGTACCTATTGTTTCAGTATCATTATCGAACTGGCTGTATTAAAAACACAATGGATCAGTGTTTCATTAAAAGTTCAAAGCATCAATAAACAGTTTTAAAAATTAATCTTACGATGAAGTTTTAAGACTGATGCCATTTATGGAAAGTTCAGAAACTGTGTTCAGAACAGACATGTCATATGCAGTGTTAGTAAAATTACGTTAATAAAGTCATGACAATATTTGGCACATCTATAGAACATTTTTTAGCTGCATGTGCAAATAAGTATTGTAATTCCTATATTCCTTGCTGGCATTTCACCATGCACTCAATCGCCAGCCAGGTCTTAAAGTACCACAAAATGTTAACATAAAATGTGTGTATACGTGAATGGAAGTAAGGTAATTATATCTCGTAACATATGTGTATGCATTTTAGCATGTGGGGCAGAGAAGAAGAGATCATAAATACTGTCTAATTTAATCCAAGCTCTGTCTGATTGGCTCCTGGCTTTTAGCAGTATTGGCCAGGTAAAGTCTTTTGATTTTTTTTCTATTTTTTTTTCCCTCGGATACTTGTCAGCATCTCTTCAGGCTTTCAGTATTTAATTACCTTGTTTATGAAATAAACAAAAAGATCATAGTCGCTTCATATTGCTTAGAGAAAGCCACATATTTCCGTGCTAGATTTAATAATAGAATACAATAAATAAATAAATAAAAGCTTTTTCTCTTCTTCAGGATATGTCAGCTCGAGGATCATCTTCACAGCTTCCTAAACCTTTTGATCCTGAGCCAGTAGCTAAATATGGCACACTGGATGTGACTTTTGACTATGACTCACAGGAACAGAAGCTTTTGGTGACAGTGACAGCTGTCACAGACATTCCCACATACAGCAGGACAGGTGGAAGCTCGTGGCAAGTACACCTAGTTCTTCTCCCCGTAAAGAAACAGAGAGCAAAAACCAGCATCCAGCGGGGACCGTGCCCTGTCTTCACGGAGACATTCAAATTTAATCACGTTGAGTCTGAGATGATTGGGAATTATGCAGTTCGCTTTAGACTGTACAGTGTACGTCGCATGAAAAAGGAGAGGATTGTGGGAGAAAAGATTTTTCACTTAACAAAATTGAATCTTCAAGGGAAGATGTCAGTGCCAGTGATATTGGAACCTTCTTACAGTCTGTCTGTAAGTATTAAATGAAGCAGAGTAAGAATGCGGTGATATACATTGTCCTGAATTTTGTAAGAATGATATGTATATTTATATCCATCACATTCCCTGCATTTTTTTCAACAGTCATCATATTAGCACAAAGATAATTTCTTTAAAGCTTCTGTAAGTACACTTACTTTCCACCTTCAAAAGCTGCCTGCATTTTTCTTTTTAATTGCTTAGAATTTTTCAGTCTATAAATAGACATATGTATGTATGTATAAATGCATATTACGTATATATACATGTATAAGTATAATCTTTACCCTGCTACACACAGACCTTCAATTAAAGAAAAAAAAAGAGCTAAAAAGCTATACTAGCCAGTGCATGAAAGAAGTACAGAAAGGAGCAATTCTGAGAGTGCAAAACCATTTTTAATAACTTCAGATTAGAACTTTGTAAATAATTGATTTCCGGCTCAATCTGAAGTCAACAGTAGTGTGAAAAGTAGATCAAACTGGGAAGGACTTTTACTGAGGAAAAAAGCCCACTTATTTGATGAACAATTTTCCCCCTCAAAAAAATCTAACTATGCTATTCTTAATAAAGCAAAGTAACTTTAATTAAGGGCAAACTTAAACACTGTCAAAAAGCAGGAGCTTGTCTGTATGTGCTATATCCAAGCATTTAGTGGTGAGAGTGGCTGCCAATGGTACAGTAGATTCCAGATAAATCTCCCTTCTTCCCAAGGGAACTTCAGGTTGCATCTCCTATTTTTCAGGAGATAAGATTTTAAGATTCATTTTAATGATTTTAACATCTCCATGGGCAGTGTATCTCCTTTTTCTTTCTTGTAAATATTTAAATAACCTTTTGTCTAGAATGGGAATGTTTGCAATGTTCTGGTCAGGGCTTCATAGACAAAGAGTACATGAATGTTGGTTGCTGAAGAGATTCTGTGTTTTAAATAGTAGACTTTTGGGAGCAATAGTTGATTTAGCAAGGGCATCTTTATTTACATGGTTGTCTGTTATTTATTTATTTATTTTTTAACTAGACAAGAGAAGGAGAAAAGAAGGAAAGAAAAAGATATTTTTTCAGGTAGGAAAAGATAGAGTTCATTCTGCATTTTCCAGAAGAAAAATGAAGAAATTGAAATAACTTTTCTGTCAAATATAAGTATTGCAAAAGACATTGAAAATAGAATGCCATTTTATTTAATGGCTAAAGGTAGACTAATTAAAATCAATGACTGAGACTGAAACTTGGATCTGACAGATAGTCAACTACCAATAAGGCAGCATTTTTCTGATGTGCTGAGAGGTTTGAATCATTCTGTTTCAAGAATGAAGTGGTTCACTTACCTAGTGTGAACTTCACTAATGCTGAGTTTGCTAGTTTAGTAACTTAGGCAAATAAATGAAACATGCACGGAATACTTTATTTGCTACATTTATTTTGTATGTGTTCTCAATTGAGCCAAATAATATTTTTCTTACTGGAGTCAGTGAAAGAGGCTAATACCTTTGATTGGTATGTCCCTTATGTGCATTGGACCAGGCTTTTGGTGGGTATATCTATCTGTGCATTGGTCATTCTTTATAGTTTTCTTGAGCTTTTGTGACAAAGAGAGTATAAACAAATTCCAGAAGGCATCATAGACAATAAGATTGTTTTTTATTTATTTATATCTGCATTCTTCTCTCATCTTTCCATTTTGGGGGATTGAGCACAAAGAAGGAATATTTGTAGGAAGTGAAATGTTCTTACAGAATTGGTTCCTGTAATGGTGTTTTGGCAAATTTCTTTTATACCTGGCTGCTGCTTGAAAGAAAGCTTCATAGCCTTGATAGTTCAAATAAGGATCCATAGTTTTTGTTGTTGTTGTTATTGTTGTTTGTTTGTTGGTTTTATCTATGCGAATCAATATTTAAACCTTTGGAAATTAGTTCATGTATTTCTCTATTATTATCCTATTATTTCTCTGTTATAATGAATAAGGTATGTAATGCTTATTCAGTGAACAGATCTATAGATCTGTTTTATTTTGGAACAGTGTTAAAATTTCTTTTTTAATTTTTTTTTTTTTTATGTTTTACTGGAAGCAGGGTATCATTCTCCATCACTGTGTTCAAGCTGTTGTTATTACCAGCAGCCAGGTCAGCTTGATAGTAGATTTGTGAATTTTCATTAGTAAACATCTGGGTGTTTCACTTCCAACCTGAATTTCTTCATGGCCAACGTATAGTCATTTGTTCTTATCCAGCATGGTACTTCAGCTTCATTAGTTGTCAGGTGTTTGCCTCTGAGTGCAGTTATACACTCTGGTTGTATTCTTTCTCAACTGTTCTTTTTTGCTAGAATAAAGCAATGATCTTTATGCCCTTCTAATCATAAGCCAGGCAGAAGTTATTTTATAGGAGAAGGTAAGTGTTTCACTTATTGGTATGTACATATGACCTGGGCCTGCTGCTTTCTCTGCTTATTGTTAAAGTGAGGACAAGTACGTGACATGGTGAATGCATAATATTTATATGCTCCTTAAATAGGTTTCAAAGCTCCACAGGGCTTCAAATTTACAAATATATTAACAAACTTTCTTACCCAAGATTTCTGCATGCTCTTCATCTTCTTACATTTCATATACAGTCTTGCATTACTTGTTGCTGTCAATAACTGTCATTAACTGGGTTGTTCCTGTACCATAAAAATGTATGTTTTCATTTAATAGTTCCTCCTTGAAAACTCCTGTCTTCCTCTGCACGAGGAATGAATTTGTTCTGCTTCACTTCTGCCTCAATAGCTCTAACTCTTCCATCATGTTCCCTAAGACCACTTTGGTATGTGTTTGCTACAGTTCTCCCACGTAGCCAGGGAATTCCTCTTCACACGCTATTCTCATACTTATCACACATTGACTGAAATATCTCAGGCTTCCTTCCACATTCATTATATGGGCAAGAAGCAACAGAACCAAAATGAGCTAGACAGAGTGTATACATCAGTGTTATCTGAAACTCCATAATCCTTTTAAATTTAAATGAAATGGGCCATTGCATCAAAAGTTAATATATCAGGAGTGTGCGTTATTACTTTGAGTATAGTTTGCTTAGGAAGACCTGATGCTGTTAGAGAAATTCTACATTTAGTACAGTAGAATTAGTAGTCAAATTTTTGTTCACTTTTTTGGAGTTCTGAATCCATTTCAATGCTGTTTGTTTTTCTTCAAGAAGTCCCTGTGGAATTGTTCTCAGTTGCACTTTGTTCTTCTTACTCAAAGAAATTTTACTGACAGTGAAGAATAGCCTCTAGTATGATGTGATAATAAAACCTTATATGCATTTTATTGAGTAAAATCAATTTAGAAATGATAAAAAGCAAAAAGAACCAAAAACTGTAGTCCTCTTCATTGTTTCACAGGTTTCTTTTCTGGTGTAGAATGAAAACAAACCATTGTATGTTTTATATTTTTAATTTATTTTGGAAGTACAGAAGTTTAGAAGATAAAAACATATATCTTTCTGCTAAGAAAATTCAGTAATCTTTTATCTTGCATTGTCAGTAACATTATGTTTGCTATGGAGAATTAAATGTAACTTTTTCTCTCCAAAATATTATCCGTTTTTAACATACTGGACTATTAAATATGGCCCTTATGTCAAGGAATGAATGGCTAGAGCAATCATTTGTGTGTTAAGGATTATTCTTTGTACCTTTTCTATAAATAACCAGATTGTCTGAGAAATATTTTAATTATGTTTTTGAATGATGTAAGCATTTCTTCATGCAACATATAGAAATACTTTCTCTCAGTGTTGAGAATGGTGTTTAATCATTTAATACTTGTTTGTGTTAATCATCTCATATGCACTTCCTTATGTGTTGCGCTTAGGGAATTTTTTCCATGTTCCTTTTAGTGTCTTTACTATTCTTTCTAATGGATGTCTATCATTTCATAAACGAATGAGAAAAGCTTTCAGAAAGGCATTTTTTTTCTTGGAAATTCTTAGCCACTCTAGAGTTGAACTGACATGTTTTGTGCAAATCTGGTAATTTTGTCCTACTGATGACTTCACTGCTATATGCCTGTAGTACGATCTATTCAGGCTTTTATTTGGAAGGCTAAATACTAAAGTTTGTGTGTAATAATTTCATTTTACTAAACAGTAGCTACCACGTTGATACTTTAAATCATTTAGTGAAAAGATAATTAAGATTTGTTTAGGAAATAGATGATCTTTTTCACAGTATTTTATTTATATTTTTGTATATTGATAGTGTTAGGACAAGGGGGATCCCTTTTAAACCAAAAGAGAGAATTAGATTAGATGTTAGGAGAAAATTTTTCACTTAAGCGAGCAGTGAAGCACTGGCATGGCTGCCCAGAGAAGCTGTGGTGCCCCATCCCTGGAGGTGCCCCAGGCCAGGTTGGATGGAGGCATGGGCAGTCTGAGCTGGGGCAGGGGGCAGCCCTGATCTTGGCAGGGGTTTGGATCTTTGTGATCTCTAAGGTCATTGAGATGTGAAGCCATTGGAGTTCTATAGAGACTAACCTTTGTATGCTTCCGTGACCCTGAATGTGGGATATCTGGGGAAATCTTTGAATTTAATCTGTATGTCAAAATCCTCAGTTGGTCACCTAGCCAGAATGAAGATTGTTCCTTGTGTCTATACCTTACCAAATGTGCACTGCATAAAATAACGATTTACAAATTGTATCTTTTGCCTTTGATCAGTGAGTTACTAGAGAGAACTTACTTACTTAGATGGATTCCCACAGACTTCGATATTTGCTTCAGCAAATAATCAAAACTATGTTTCAGACAGAGTATTGCTGTTTTTAGTCTTCTTAGTTTCTAAAATGTCCAAGACTGTGAATAACCATTCTATAGTAAAATAAACCATTTGAACAATACTCAGTTACCTTAGATAGCCAATCTGTTGATGGCAAACACATTACTTCAAACTAGAGGTTTAGTTTGGGTCACTACATTTTTTTTTGTATTGTTGTTGTTGTTTTAAATTTACATAAATCTAGAGTACTTCTAGAAGAAATCAATACATAAAGCTACGAAAATTGTGGATTTGATCAAGTGTCTGTGAAATTCTGAGACTCTCATTCTCTGTGCCATAGGTATGATTTCCGAACCCAGATCGCAATTTAAAAGAGCAGTAAGCAAAATAAAACTGGAAAACACTACATTTCCTAGATGTAGCTTTGTAGGAGTTATAAGAAAATACTATCAAGGTTATCACTAACATGAAATTTCCTCTGTTGAAGTCTACAATCTGCTGCTTACATCTTCCTCAGTCAGTTCTTTCAGTGGAGGTAAATTCTTTTTGAAGTCCAAGAGAACCTTGTTTCCTTTTGAGATACTGAGCTTTCCAACTATTTTATTTTCTCGTCATTTGTATTTTCTTGCTTGTCTGTATGTGTATATACAGAAATGTACTCTCTTTTGTTAATGTCTTTCAAGGGAAAAAGGAAAAACACAGAAGCAGTTACTGTCTGCAGCTTTGAGCCTCTTTCAGCAAAAGCATGTGCACTGTTTTCTTCCAATTTATTTCCATTAGGGGAAACACTGATCAGAGATTCTGCACAAACAGATCAAGTTATCTAGCCTGCATTCATAAGTTGAATACTAGTGGAACTTCTAATCTTAGTTTTCAGTTTATTTACTAAATGATTATTCTCCAGAGTGTTGCAGTGTAACATTTTGTTCTGAGTTAGCATTCTTCATTTTGGGCTTGATCTCCAGATAATTGCTTTGGGGGATATATTGGAGCGGTGTCACATACTAAGATTTCTGTTCATAGGGTATCTTTTGCAAGGGATCTTCATGTCCTTGTGTGTTAGCTTCTTGTCAGGCATAGCCCTCAGTGCCTGACCTTGAGCTGCATCTTTCGTGATGCAGTTTGTCTCTCTTTTGTGCTCAGTTGGTTGTCAGCTGGCCCCTGGAGAACCCAGCTTGTCTGCAGTTCTCGCCCTTCTTTGTAGTTACTGCTCTAAGAACTGAAGCAGATCCTTTCCAACTGCAGGCACCTAGTGATCCTCATATCCTGAGATTAAACGTGACCTGAATAAATCAAAAGGGTTGCCTCTAGCAGTCATAATTAGAACTGGGTGAACTGCTAAAAGCAAATACTTTAATTGACAAATTCATCATAGACATGTGTTTTATGTTGTAGATTTGGTCATTGTGGAAAAACAGTTGCATGACTAATTGCATGTGCAATCAAGTACTAGTCCATAGATTGACAATTCATAAATTATTCTTACTGTTTGATCACTGAACCTTTTTCTCTATTCTCTATTTGGAAGAGTGTAATCAAGAGGAAAAAAAGGGAGAAATCAAACTATTAGCCACTGCTCTCTCTCCCTAATGAGCATATGCTTTGGAATACCTTGAAAGATGAATGTGCTTAGGAGACTTTCTAAGTAGCAGGAAGCAAGGATGCAGAGCTGGGTAATGAGCCTAGGTGCTCTGAAAGTGGCTTTGGAACTGTAAACATAACTGTCTGACATTTAAAAGCTCTATGGTCTTAAGCTGTCCCACAGTAACATCTCCTCTGTTGTCATGTTTAAGAGAGAGTGAAGAGAGGAGATGTGAGTGGGCAGGAGCTGTTACACATCAGGAGTGTGTGTAAAATGTCTCAATTTTGTGTCAGGTATTCTGAACTATGCTGCTAGCGCAAGCTAACAGCTTTTAGTACTTCAGTGTTTCTTTATGTCGTGTGTCTTAGTTAAGAAAACAGAATTCAATTTCTTTCCCTTGCCTATGGCTGTATAAACAGTGAGCAGACTTTTGCAATGCAAAAACAGAATGCTTTTGTAAACGCTGTAAATCCAATTGTACATTTATTTTGAATTCCTTCCTCTGCTGCTCAGGCTTGCTGTGCAAATTTCAGGCCCGTTAGGTCTGGAGCAACTAGGTGTGTTTTCACAATATGGCAAGGAAGCCAAAGCTGTAACTTAAAAAAATAATAGTGAACTTAAAATGCTTTTGTATCTGCAGCCAGTTAATGTTTTGTTCTGTGGAATTTAAAAAACTTTCAGAAAAAAAGCACTACTAGCAAATTCTCAAGGAATACAAAAAGCAACAAAAATGTCACTGTGAACTTATTTGAATTCTTTCAGGAAAATGGAATTCTGTTTTGCCATTGCTAAAATTTTGTCATTTTCATTTTGTGACTCAATTATTAATAGTATCCTAAGGAAGCCAAAGCTGTAACTTAAAAAAATAATAGTGAACTTAAAATGCTTTTGTATCTGCAGCCAGTTAATGTTTTGTTCTGTGGAATTTAAAAAACTTTCAGAAAAAAAGCACTACTAGCAAATTCTCAAGGAATACAAAAAGCAACAAAAATGTCACTGTGAACTTATTTGAATTCTTTCAGGAAAATGGAATTCTGTTTTGCCATTGCTAAAATTTTGTCATTTTCATTTTGTGACTCAATTATTAATAGTATCCTAAGGTTTGAAAGCTAACATTAATAATACTATATTTTTCTTATTGGAAAACGTACTGAAGTAAAATCGGCGTATAATCATTGTGTTTCTGTGGTCAGTATAGTTTCTGAAGTAAATTACAACTGTGTATAGAAATGGAAGGTTTCAGTTTCCTGTTGTCCTGGTTTCAGATGGGACAGAGCTGATTTCCTTCATGGTGTCTGGTATGATGCTGTGTTTCAGCTTTAGCAGAAGAACCACTGACAAAACACCAGTGTTTTAGTAAATAGTTTTTATCTCAATCTGCAAGTTGTACTTTTTATTTTTCCCACCAGAAGTGCTGAAAGTGAGCTAAGGGCTGTGCAGAGTTCAGCTGCTTGCTGGGTTAAACCACACTTGTCTGTAGTGATTGAAGAGGCTATATTTTTCATTTGATCTTCCAATGCTTCGTTTATGACAGAACAACTTGTTTTGTACTACATCCATAAGTGTTTTCTTGAGAATTATGAAAACAAGACAGAGTAAAGCTTTTGATGAGAAATATGAATTTTATCAGTTTTTATAATATTTTTAATTACATCAATAATAGGTTAATAATTTTTAAACATCCATACTTGATGTGAGGAGTGCCATTAATGTTGAATTATTTACTTGCTAAAGTCTCTCCAATTGAAATTTGTGAATAAAATATCGTGGTAATTTTTAAACATGCTATTTTACCTGAAATAAGCAATGAACTGTTTACTAAAACAAAGCTATGTAGGGATGGATAAAACTATGTTTCTTTGTTTCCAAATTTCTCTTTTTAGTTTAAAGCAAATCCTAATAAACTATGTGTTACCTTATTTAGACTCTATAGGACTGACCTCTACAATAGAAATTGAAGTTTTTTTTCCCTGGTGTGTTGTGAAGATAGATAACTTCATACGGCTTCAAAAGTATTGGATTTCTTTAAAATAAATAAATTAAAATAAATAAAAATCTTTAAAATAAGTTACTAGATTATGAAGAGATTGACAGACATTTAAAATTGAATGTTCTTAGGAATTGCTGTCACTTCAAAATGACAGTGGAATACGGTACCAGGAAGAAATGTTAAAACAAACAAACAAACAAAAAAAACCACCAAAAAGCAACCCTTGCTTCTTCCTTTAATTGGCATTCTGCAGTCTCTTTTCTAAACCTTATCATTGGTGTTACTATTAATAATCTAATTTGAAGAGTATTTTATATTACATTGTTATAATGATTACATAACTTTTGAGTTCTACCTTTGAAAGCAAAAACTTGATACTTCCTGCAGGTATTAAATTACAGAAAGAGTATCAATCACTTATTTTAAGGAACTGTTTTGTTACAGCTATTGTATTTTTAAGGACTTCCAGTTTTTGTGTATATCCATCCTCAATTCTTCCATGAATTAGGGGAAATAGGATTATTGTAATCCAAGGGTTGGGAAGCTGAGGTCCACATTGCCAAGAGATATCAAAGTATCCACTATAGTATGCAAATGGGTTGTAGATACCAGAATGAAAAATTAAAATGCTCCTTTTTATTTTTTTTTAAGTTGTTTTTCCCAGGAATGATCCCAGTACGTTTTCAAAAGTATTTTAGGTTTTAAACATGCTTTAATAGAGTGTCTAGTGCTTAAGTCAGTAATGGAGTATGTGGAGGCTCCAGGTTCCATTTTCTCTTCTCTCTGACTCTGGTGATTAGAAGGCATGAATGCTTTTATCTAAAATGTTGGAGGCCTGAATTCAGTTCCTGCTTTGCCAAGTTAGGATTGAAATTTACTTCTCTAACCTCTGAGTTGTATTGCCATAGAAATAGAAAAAAGTAATGTGCAAAAAAGTTCTTTAAAAGATTAGTGGTATAACATTAACATTTAAAATTTGACAAGTAACATGCTGTGAATCAGATTTTTGTTGCTTGAAGGATTGTCAGCAAGGTTTCATCTTTCCTGTGTATATTTTGGAAAGCTAAGAGACTCAGATGTTCTTGTTTTGGAAGCCTACAGAGGCATGATTTTAACTTATCCAGTGAGGGGAATGAATTTCTAACTGTCCTCAGAGCATGGTCCCATTGTTCTTTGCTATTGACTTCAGTTGGCTTAAGAGAATTTGTAAGTAGAAATTCAGAGTAAATGTAACAGTAGGATATGAATATGTAAACAACAAGTACCTTGTTTCAATAAAATTGTGTTCAAGGAAGATGAATTCTTGTTGTTGCATAGGCTTCTCAGTGTTGTCAGAGAGCAGTGAAAAGATTATTAGAAAATACGTTTTAGAAGTTCAGATCTTGCATCATGTATGGTATGTGTTCCACTTGATTGGCTCTGGTGGAAAAAAGTGTTATCTTTAATTACTGACTTTGTATACTAGGAATATGTGAAATAGAAATACCGTTTTATGGAATAATACCATTTTTATTATATGTATATTAAGAAGTGATGGTCTTTTTGCTAGATAAAAACATGCAGTGTCATCAGGGAGAATATTTTGGAGTAATTACAGTTTTGTAGTATGTATTCCTCCTGTAGTGCAGTGAAAAGCAGTAATTCTTGTAATTGTTGGTCAAACAAAATCAGTTTGGCTTTGTCATTAAGTACTGTCTTGCAGTGTTCATAGGAAAGGTTTAAGGCTAAGCTCTGTGTTACAAAATTGAAGCTGAAAAATTCTAATTCACCATCAGAACTTTGAACCAAATATTTGGAAGAGACTTTGCCTAAAGTTTTTGTTTGTTTAAATTTATTGTGAAGAAAATCTGTTTGCTGTGGCTAAAATGAGGAAAAATAGGTTAGAATTTTATCGTTCATGTCCTGGAAAGAACATCAAGACACAGTTCAGCTCTTTGTACTTTGACAAGATCATCCATACCTTGCCATTTCATCTAAGTTCTTTAAAGTCTGAAGATAAGCTTTTTTTACATTACAGTACTCACTAGCCTGTTCTGGTACTTCACTGACCTTAAAAGGCACTTTCCTATAACAAAACCTTAAGTCTGTTTTTCGTGCATATCAGACTACATGCAGTGTTTGTAGTGGAATAGAGGGAAGAATTATGAAGATGAATTTATGTAGACAGTTTATTTCAAAGGAATGGACATGTTGGGTCTGAATACATTTCTCACAGTGAAACAGTGTCCAAGTAGAATAAACTTAAGTTAAAGCTGGGTTGAGTGCAGATTTATATACATTAAAGCAGTCTGGTAGTACAATATGAAAGCAGAGTTTCTATTTGTGTTGAACCAGTTAGAAATCACAGCATTAACATTTTATAATTTGCCATTTGATCATGAAGCTTATATTTTGAACAGGAAAAAAATGCAACTTTCTTTCTTGACGTGTAAGCATTCTTCTTGTATTTTGTCTATGTAAACAGGTAAAACGAACAGAGAGCTAAACTGAATTTGGAGAAGTCTGTTATATTTTAAGTCACAACGTTGCTTGTGGACTTCTACAAAATCAGGTTACTTATCTGATAATGGCTGTGAATATCACAGAATGCCTTGCTTAAAACAGTGAAGGACTTTCCACAGTTTTCCAGTTTCTTTTTCACTTACACACAGAGTCTTTCTATTTTCTTTAAAGCAAGCAAACAAACAAGCAAAAAAACCTAACAAAATATATTCTCACCTTCTTCCTCTCATTACCTCACAATTTTTTAACCATTTGCCTCCCAGTTCTGCTTTCTCCCTAATTACAGACGCAGAAATTAGAGTTTTGGTTTATGTTGTTTCGCCTTGTTTTGACATATCTCCAACACTGCTTCACATCTGACTGCTTTGTTTTTCTACTTAATCTCTCATTTTCTTCTATGTGAGAATTTTTTAGTTCAGAACTGAAAAAATATGCTGAATTCAGTATGAAATAAAAGGTTTGGAGTCTTTTGTGTGTGTGTGTGAAGTGGTAAAAAAAAAACCAATTTGTTTAGGTTGTTTCTTCAGTGATTTTTTCTTCAGTCATGTTATTTTAAAGTCTTTAAACTTGTCACCTGCAGCATGTGATAGGGAAGATACTAATAAATTTATCACATCTTGGGAATAGAGCAGTATTCTTTACATTTGAAACCTACTTCCTGTTTCACAATAAAAGGCAAAATATTTTGTTTTAGAAAATATTGTAGCAAAGCACTTAAGTTTGACCCTCCCTCTAGTTTTTCATCAAGGCTATATCTACACATTATTTCTGCTCAACAGTTCTGTGGTACATCCATTTAGTTACTTTCCACCCCAGTTACAGATCCAAAACATCAGCTAAGTTTCTATCATCTTTCTATTCAGCCATTGAGATCCTGTTGTCCGGCCTTGGCAAGTGCAGTCTTGTCTTACTCTCAGCCAGTCAGGATTCTGCTGTGGAGTATAACATCTAAAGTATAATATAGCTCTTCACAGAATCACAGAATTGTAGGTGTTGGAAGGGACCTCTATAGATCATCTAGTCCAACCCCCATGCCAAAGCAGGCTCCCTAGACCAGGTTGCACATCCTTATGTAATTTTGGACTATCACATTTTTTTAGCTGTTTTCTCTTTGTTTTATAGCATGGAAGTTACTCATCTTCCCATTCAAGGTACTTCAGTACTCGTTCCCATTCAATTGCCTCTCATTTAACATTTACTGTTAGTTGAATGTTATTCTGATTGTAATCTATTCTATTGTAATCAGTTTAACTCTGCATCAATTTGCTTAAACTGAGCCCTTTTGGCTCAGGAGTAATAAAATATCACTATCTGTATAGGTAAATCACATCCAGGGAAAAGTGCTATCATCTCCTTGGTACCAATATCAGATCCATTTGAGGGACTGGGTGGGAGTGTTTGCACAGCTGTTTGCCTTGTGTTATGTCTTCTTTGTGGGCTTACAGCATGATTGCAATCAAATAAGACAACAAAGCTTTTAAACAGTGTCAGGATGATTGTGTTTAAATTTGTGGCCCAAAAAATAAGATGACTAAGGACCATAGGTATAAAGTGTTAAATTTTGGAAGACTGGAAATTGTAAATAATACCTGCAGTGACAAGCTGAGATTTTCAGTTGTGTGTGCAGTATATACTAACTGCTGAATCAAGACATCATTCTTGTAGACTTTCTGCTTTGTTCCTCTTGCTGAAGATCTGAATCAAAAGTTTCTTGGCTATCAACAGAGGTACAATGTGCCAGTGCACAAAATCAGGAAGTGAAAGTAGAAATAACTGTTGTGATTCCCATGGCAATTTATAGAAAGTTTTGTTTGGTTTATTTTGTTTTGTTTGTTTGCTTGTTTGTGGATATATACGAGGGTATTAAAATAATCAAAGTGAATATTAGAAACTCCAGTCAAGGATTTGATGTAGTGAGAATGTATGTGTGAGAGATCTGAATTTTCTGGGAGCTTGAATGGTAGAAATTAATGCATCATTGCTGAATCTTGGGATAACATTCTTCCTTTCACATTCAGGACAAAGGTTCTATTACATTTCCGTATTTCTGGACCAATTAAATTCCTTGTAAGCTAATTTATTCTAGAGAGAGTGTATTTTTCTATTTGCACGTATTCTGTTATTTTACTAGTCAGAAATTCTCAGTCTAGAGAATAACACTTACAAGGAGTGAATAAGGTCTTCCTGCATTTTGTTAACTTCAGAATTCCACTACTGCTTTTCAGTCTTGGAGAGTAAAGGAAGGATGCAGTGTTTAATATTATGCAAGAAGCTAACTAATCGTATTTCATTTTATCATACCGATTGAAATAAATAGGGACCATAAAAGATTCTTTTCATCTTCTGCAATTATTTCTCCTGAATGATGAAGCAATGTAAACACAAAATTAAGAATTATTGTAATTCCAGACAACTTCAAGTTTTTGTTACCTCCAGCATGTGTGGTGAACTGATTGTATATTAAGTACGTTTCTTCTTGGGTGATTGAATGGAATTTCTGCTATCGTCAGTGAGTTGCTCTTCTGGTTTCTAATGTGTTTTTCTAAAAATTATCTTCCCAATAACGTTGTTTGATAGAATTTATAGAACTTGTTATGTGTTTTGTAGGGTTGTGACTCTCAAATGAGCATGTCAGAAGTGTCCTGCAGTGAAAGTACCTCCTCTTGTCAGTCTCTGGTCCATGGCTCAGCTCCAGAAATTCTCATTGGCCTCCTTTATAATGCTACAACTGGAAGATTATCAGCAGAAGTGATAAAAGGCAGCCACTTCAAAAACTTGGCAGCAAACAGACCACCCAGTGAGTGAAAATCTTTTTTCATCCTAATGCTTCTGTACTGGGTACTCTTAGCAGTAAGGACTTCGATGCTATCATTTAGCCTTGCCCTATCAAAATGAAATAGAGCAATCATCAACTAATCTGTTTCATGTTTTATATTTCTAATCAGTTGGGAAATAGCAAAAATCTAAAATTCAAAATATTAATTGTAAGTTGACAAGACTGCTTTAATTTTTCATGATGACTGACTAATAAATTACCTTTATCATACTGATTAATTGCTAAATTACTAATGCCTCACATCAGAGGCCAAGAATAAAAAGGTAGTGTTTAAAGAGAAAGTACGTGCCAGCTGATATTAACATAAACACCATGAACAGTTATCCCTGTTCCTAGAGGGCTTGATAGTGTAGCCTTTGATTGCTTATGTGACTGCATATATGTGGTTAAAACGTATTTGATTTAAGAATGTCACTGAAGACAATGTAGAAGCAAATTGAGACCTTTGGCATATATACTGTGCAGAAGGAAGATTTATAATCAGCATTTGTTCAAAAATATGTCTGTCTGAAATATCTGTGAACTTTCTATACTTTTAAATTGAGCCAGATGGAATGTCACACACAGAATATTTTTACTGTCTCTAATTCTTTGATAAAGCTTGAGAAAGCTCAGTAGCCAGCTTTTAAAATTATTTGTTAGATGTTGAGCCTGATTTACATAAGTTGTAGCCTGACTTACCTACCTGTTCCTCTTAGTTTGGTCTTAAGGCTCAGGTTTTATCCTGTCTTTCTGTTTCCTAATCTTCAGATTTGTATGGCACTATTAGATTATCCAGCAGGCTGCCAACATTTTGTAAGCGGTTTTCACATCTCACTTTGCCTTCAGAGTTTAGGAAGTAAGCCAAACAACTTGAGACTGACGCTGTCGTCTTTCTTTCTTGACCCGTGTTTTATTCCAATCATTAATTACATTTGGCTCAGCTTTATTCTGTTTTTCTCTCTGTATATTTTCCATACTGACTTAGCCAGCCTTCATTAACACTGCCAGAGAAAGAAAGCTGAAGTTGAATCTCAGATACTTTTTAATAATTAGGTAACTCCCCCAGAATCACCTATTGGGAGGCAAAGCATAGAAATAGATGTGAAAAGCCAAGAAGAGCCAAGGACAATGGAATCTCTAGGGAGAGTCAAGTTTTTCCATTTGGAATATGCATATTAGTTGGGAGTGGAGAGATTGTACTTGTTTTGAAGTCAGATATGTTAATGCCCTGGCAAGTGAATTCCCAAAGATTGCTCTTGTGTTTACAGTTACATACACAATTGGGGTCAAACTTTCCAGTTTCAGATTGCATAGAACATGACACACAGCCCTGTACTAGCATATTCTGTCCTACCCTTTTTGGAGGAAAGATTTCTTGATGACAAAAGTTTCCAAATAACTACTCATGCATTGTGTCTTTTTGTCATCCCCTCTGAAAGGTAGGAGGAAGTTTTGATATTCACTTTAAGTCTCCTTTTTTACACAAATGTGGGTTTGAAGTTTTATTTCTAGAAAGCTGGAAGCTAATGCAGCTTTTAGGTCTGGTAAGACAGTGCAGAATATTGTGGAATTCCACTGTCCCCTGTGGGTTGTTTTGTGCATCCTCACCAACTGAGAACTCCCTGGAAATTCCTGGAACCAGGTGCATGTTTGTCATTCCCTGCCAAGTGTATTGTGGCTGTACACCAGCCTCTCTCACAATTTCCACAGAAAGCACATAGGGTTGATGATGAAGTGCTCTGACCTCTTTTTTTTTCTTGAACCATCAGTGGTCTGGAGTATTTAGAAGTGCTGATAAGCATGCACGGAGGTTAATTTTTGTTCAGGTCATTAGAATAGGAAGGGTAGCAATTATTCTTTCCCACAGATAATCCTTTAGTTATTCTAGGGTTCACTAACTTATTTAGTTTTTATGAAATGCTTCTGCAGCAAGTAGGATCAAGTCCTACGCTTCTGCTTCTTGGTAGTCTATCCGCCTCTGCTGCGTATTTCTTACCTTATTTAGTGTTTCATTTAGCAACTAAGTACAAGCAGATAGACCAAATCCTGCAAGCAGTCCAAGCATGATAGAATGTGTCTTCATTTCTCTTGTGACAGTGTATGTTTTGTCAGAGAAAAGAAGAATATTTCCTAGTATCTCTTAAATCGTTTTTTTAAACAAGGTATGAGTTTTTGCGCATTAAATGCATGTATGTGCACACAAAATCCATAAACATGAGTTTTAATAAGTGAGATCTGTATACTTGGTATAGAGAGATCTATATATAAAATTCAGATTTAAGCCTCCCTTATCTTTTTCCAAAGCTTAGATTACAGTCATTCTTATGCCCAACTCCATCACAACTCAAGAAGTAATTACAATCATGTAGCTGCAACTGTAACATCTAAGCGTAGAAGAATCTTATGTTTTAGTACAGTGATATTTTGTTTTATTGCTTTTCATGTAAGAAGTATAACCACTGTGTGCAGTTTTTCTAATATGCTGGAGTTTGCATGAAAAAGCATAAGGGTTGAGAAAATGTGTAGTGTTCTTTACTCAGTCTTCTATTGCCTAATCATTTGCATGATTCTTTCTGTGTTTGGTGTGCATTAGAACCCAGTAGCTGTAACTGCTAAGACAACCCATTATACAAGCAGTGTAATTTTTGTTCAAGATTACACAAAAACTGCACTAAAGCATCATTTCATGAAATCTTACCCAACAATCCTTTTGTTCAATCCTTTTTCTGATCTATGCTGCTAAGGTTTTGTGTTCTTCCAGTCCTGTGAATAGTGTTTCCTCTTAAACTTTAACCTTAGATCCTCTCTCACCCAGCTATTGACATCTGGTCATTATTTCTTTTACTGCTTTCCACCCCCTGTTGTCAGATGGACTGTTCTGTTGTCTAAAACACTTGATAGGTGGACAGGTTTATATAATTCGAGGTGAGTTCCTGTAGAAACTAATTGGATGTTGTCTTTTTCATGCAAAAGAAAACTTGCCAGCAGTAAAGCTATCCACAGCTGCCTACCATACTGGTTTATCAATGTGTATGCTTATTATTTCTTGCACTCTCTCATTCACAAGTTGCGTCTATCTCTGATTATGGATGGTGGGATTTCAGTGTACTTGCAAAGTGAAAGTGTGCAATGCATTTCTTCTTACAGAAACTTGAATCTTTTAACGTTATTCAGTAACAGTACAGTTAAAAAAAAAATTAGATTACTTAACACAGTTGTGTATTTCCTGAAATTATAACTTTTTGAGTACATATCCTTCTGCAGGAACATGACTTAGTGCTTCTAGTCATGTGAAAACAGAGCTTTAGAAAGAAGCATTTATACCCATATACTAGCATTCACATTTAATTGCATCAGACTCCTAAATCTACTTCCTAAGATCACTAAACAAGCTATGTTTTATGCAAGCACATTGAGTTATGTTAAAAAACAAAAGTGTATTCTTTCATGAATTTAGGAATTAAAAGCTTGGATTGCGCAAAATTCCACCTTTGCAAGGTTTTGGTCTTTAAAAGGAATAAAATCAAAAAGCCTGAAGTGAGAACCGCATCCATGCAGAGATTATTCTGAAGCACTTAATTTTGGCTGTTATGATATCATCACTGCATATCAACATGTGGGGTTTTTGTTTGTTTTTTATTTATTTTTTATTTTATTTTTCCCTTCACTACATTATCTTGATTCAATTTTTGTTCCTTGTAGTTCTCTGAAAATTCAGTGGTATGCTTTACAGTGTTGTGGCTAGTTTGAGCTTGCTAACTGTTAATGCAATGTAAGTTTGCTTGAAACAAAAGGGGGCTGGATGGGAAGGATTATGAGGTATACCTTTGATTTAAGCCATTTACATAGTACTGAAGCAAGTTAATTTGGTATTGTGTTTGTAATATTTTGCTTACATGTCATCTTTTTCATGTGTCTAGTCTAAGCTGTGTTCAGTCAGCCTGGTATACACCATATCCTTGAATCTTGTAAATATCTCATGATGAAAAACTTTTATTCTAAGGTATCTGAAATTCCAAATTATGATTTATTTTGTAGATACATATGTTAAATTAACACTCCTGAACTCCATGGGACAAGAGATGTCCAAATGCAAAACTTCAATCCGACGAGGACAGCCAAACCCAGTGTACAAAGAAACCTTCGTTTTCCAAGTGGCGCTCTTTCAGCTTTCGGATGTAACGCTCATCTTGTCTGTATATAATAAGCGCAGCATGAAACGAAAAGAGATGATAGGGTGGATATCCTTAGGTCTCAACAGCTCAGGAGAAGATGAACTCAACCACTGGACTGAAATGAAGGAATCTAAAGGACAGCAAGTATGTAGATGGCATACTTTATTAGAATCTTAATGAACAGTTCCAAGTGCAGTCGTGTTTTTAAGGAATTTTTGTCTTTCAAGATGACGATCGTTTCAAGTCACAATCTGCAGATCTGTTGCGGAAGTGAAAAATGAAAACTGAGATCAACATTCCATCTAAAAGAGTGCACAACATGAAAAATGGTGGGATTTAATATATAATCTTCACTTAGTATCAAGCACTTCCTTGGTGTCAGAGGAGTCTTGCTGTATGCAAATATGTTAGCAGTCCTACCCCCATCCACCTGATGCTGTATTTGTTTGGATTTGTTTTGTGTTTTTCAATTCAGTAATATTTTATGTGAAGTTTTCCAAATTGCTGTAAGCTCCTTATTGTGTATTTTTTATAGTGCTCTAATACTGTAGCTTCTGACCTGCCTGCATTCAGAGTAAGGGTCAATAATTTGCACTATGAGAATAAGTTAATGCCCTGTAAAGCAAAAAAAAAACCCAAAAAACAAAAAACAAACAAAAAAAACAAACAAACACCAATACCAAACAAACAGAGAAAAGCCCACACCAGGGGAGAAGAGCATTTAGTAATATGGTGCACATGAATATGCTTTTGTTTTACACTGAGTTTCTTTCCAGGAGCTTAGTACAATTAAGTTTTCATTTTTGATATGCAGTTGGTTTGAAAAATACTAGCATTTGGGCAGCAGATGAACTTTGACATAAAATAAATGTTTCTTCAATATGTGACAGGAACGAGCTCTATATATGGCATAAATTGGGTTTTTCCCCTTTGCCTGTACTTCTGCGTAATCCAAAGAGACCAGATCAGTAGTTTGGTCCCTTCCAAATCTCCTTAGACAGGTTGTACTGTAAAACTATGTAACTTTCTGTTGAAAGCACCTCCTGTGTTGATGTATTCCAATGTAGGAAGCTCATAGAGCATGATTTTACAAGAATATTTTTGTGTTAAACAAATTGATATGGATTTCTTTAAAATGTCAGCAGTTAGAAGCTAGGTTTGAAAGACTGAAGATAGTGGGAGCAGCTGAACAATGCAGAACGAGTGAGAAATATTATGACTTTGGTTAAAACAGACATCCATTTGAAACTCTTCTGAGCTGTTTTAGGGACTATTCAGTGTGCTGTTCATTGGAAGTATCGAGCAGACCAGGAGTTTTTAGCTTTCTTCTTAGATAAGACAGCAATAGTGAGTTTCTGGATTTTCTTTTTAGTTGATTTTCCAGCAATTGAAGTTCATGCCCAAAATAGAATTGTTCTTTGGTTATATTCAGGTTGGGAGGCACAGCTTTCTAACAACACAGTTGAGAAGCCACAGTATCACAAGGAAGTTCTCCATCAGATAAATGCTCCTGGCTTCCACTGAAATTAGGGAAATCACTGTGCTTCTGAGACTCCAGTTTGTTCCAAATATTGTAATGGGAGTCACACAAATTGTCTGACTGCTGAACCTACTTCAGATTAGTTAAATTGTCAATTATTGAGTAATTATTGTTTTTAAAAACTTCCCAGTTCAAATACTCTAGTTGCCTGTAGTGATGTTTCATTTGCTTTTAATTGTTGCTGCACGGAAAGCAAGCATATCTGTTTTTCTTATAAATGATGTTGATGTCTTACTAGTGTGAAACCTCACGGACTGTTTTAGCACTTGGTGGGTAGAAGTGTGACGCTTCAGATTTTGATGAGAGAATTGTGGTAGCATAGAGCATTCTGATTAGGACTTTTATTTTTATTTATTTATTTAAGTTTAATTTCCTTATAATACTTCTGAACAATCCTGGCTTTAGGATATACAGTCAAGGATAGCAAGATTGGAGACAGTGATTACAGTATAAGATATTTCATGTAGTTTTCAAATTCTCACACTAGTTAACAATTTCAGTAGGACTTTTTTAAGGATGTTGTAATTCCTCTTAGTTTATTTGGTGCCTTTCTATGGGTTTATTTGCAGAGCCAGGTTTTCTGGTTTTAAAGATTTAAAGATTAGCAGGCCTTTTGTTTAACCTTATATTGCACTGCTGCTTCATTTATGGAAGCTTTATTTACTACATAGAAATAATCCAAAAACTCTTTAACTAGGAAAGGTCTTGCAGTGCTACAGTACAGGTTGTTTCTTCTAGTCCTTGTTGTTGCTCAGTTTGTGAAGTGCAGTGTTGAGTGCAGCATTTAATTAAAAAAAAAAAAAAAAGCAAAAACCAGAACATTAATTTTATATGCATAAGGAAATTGCTCTGATTTTTCCCAATCCTTTTATCTTTCCTACAATAGAAATTCTGAGTTAGAAGCTGATTAAAAGCACTTTTTTAATGGATGTGGAACCGTTTTCACTCATTCTGTTTGTGGATATTTTGATGCTTTTTCCTAAAGCTGAAATGTGTCTCTTAATGATTGTCTCTTTGAACAGGTTTTGCTTTGTAAAATAATGTACAGTGTTTAACAGCAGGAATTGAAGAAGTTAGTTCCAGTGGAGGATATACTTAACGTTGCCACTGAACAAATGAAGAAGCCATTTTGGAAGGTGCAGCATATAACCTCTTACAGAATCTAAACTAAACTACGACATTGCATGTCGTGACTTGGGTTTCTGTTTGTAGATTGCATTGTTTCAGTTTTACATGTATCCATTTAGATTTCTAAGACTCTGAAATCTTAATTTAGGCACAGCAGAGATTTATAATAATCTCCGTTGGATGCATTTGGGAAGAGAAATCTCTTTCCAGATTATGTGACTCTTCCCACGGTATCTAGTTCCAGTTTGTGCTTCACAGAAGAAAGTTAGGCTAATTTGGATTTATTGAGTATAAAGGCTGGAAACTGTGTAAAGAATGGAAATGAATATTTAATTTTCAGGTTGTAGAATATTGATTTTCCCATGTAAAACCAGTCACAGCAATAACTGGATTCACCCTGGCATTTTTATGAATTAGTTACAGAATCAGTAGCCATCATGTTGTTCTTTCTTCATAGCATCCATTCTGATGCTTTATCGTTTTCTTCTTGTTGCTTTAAGTGAACCAATACTTTTCCATTTGAAATCTGCCTTGGACGTATAAAAGCCTGCGTAAGGCTTTATTTGTATACCATGTTTTTGTGCTTTCAGCTAAGTTTCAAGCATGGAAGAGAATTTCTAAAGAGCAAAGTGTTCAAAACAAACTAGAAATGGGCATTTGTGTTTTTCTCAGACTCGTCTGTGTTCTTGATAGTTTTTTGATGCTCATCTTTATTCAAAAGTACAACTGGCACTTGGAAGAGTTTACCAAATTATTTAATTGATTTTTTGTTTGTCAATATACTACATAGAGATGAAAATTCTTCAGTAAACTGTTTCCTGCCAGCAAAGGTTTAACTGTAGAATAGTGAAGTTCTTAAAGGCTCTATTCTTGATAATATTCCATCCTTTTTGCAGATAATCTAATTACTTCAATGTTTAGAACATTTCACATAGATTTTATCAAGGGTAAACTCTTCTTAAAGATAATAAATATAGGAAAAGATGGGTTAGTTCCTTTCAGAATCTGTGGTATGGGCAGGACTGCAATCTGTACAGAAATGTGAAATGGCTGTTAAGAGGATGAGAGAGGACTTGCAGTCCCTGTAGGACATTGCTGTCTCTGAGTAAGCAGAGCCATGCTTTCACTCCCCTCTCAGGGGGTAGTGCTGTGTTGGTGGGGTTCAAAGGTTGGTACCTGTGGTGCTGCCTCTTCCTCAGGGCTTCAGGGGCCACCATGCTGTAACCACACATTGAGTCTGACAGCAGAGGCAGGAGCCAGACAAGGTATAATTTCTACTATTGGAGAAATGTGATGTAATTTTTCAATTCCATTTACAATCCTCTAATCTAATTAATAATTAGATTACAAAATAAGCTGAGCCTTTGGGGTTAATGTATTTTTTTTTTCCTGGAGCTGAAGGTTATTTATCAATGGAGAGAATACTGAGGCTGAAAACTGTTTGGGGTACTTCTGTCCTTTGCTCTAGGAAATATTTTCACCTGTAAATTCTTGCAACTGTTCTGATGGCAAATGCAGTGTTTTTTCAGAATTGTGAAGCAATGTTTTAGTTGTATAAAATTTGTTTGTGTTACTGATTTATTCTCTTTACTCCCTAATGATTTGCTTCTGCTCCCAGCACCCTGAGAAGCTGTCTGTGGCAGTCAGTGGAGCTTAGAAGTCGAGGGCACCCTGCACTCTCACCATAATGTAATAGTGCAAAACCCTGTAACCTGGCCAACTCTCTAAGATTTCTGAAATGTAAATCATCAGTTCTAATATGATACAGCAGAAGACAAGACAAAAACTTTTTTTTTTTTTTCATGGAGGCTGTTTAATGTATGAATTGAATACAGACTGCTCTTAACATATATGAATTCTAACAAAGTCTGTAGTAAAATAAGAGAATGATGATTGGTCATTTGAAGCCTCTTGACCTGAGCTGTTCCAGCTTGAAACTAATGGCACACTGCTTTTTCATTTAACCAGGAGTTGTGCTGAGCTTTTATTCATCATACTTTTCTGTAGGAAAAAAAATGCTCTTTTGTCTAAAACAGGCTTTGATAGTACAGCTTGTCAGTTGCAAGGCAGATTGACTTCATCCTTAAGCTGAATTCTCAGTAGCAATTCAACATTCATTTAATTCTCTCACAGATGTGCATGCATGCCTGCCATTAATGTCAATGAGAGGAACCTATGGGCATCAACAGGAGAGAAGACCTGACCCTGAAAGTGTTCCGTGTGATAAGTTCAGTAGAGTAGAGAAGTGATACAGCATGGCACCTGCAGCACAGGCAGATGGGATTCCAGTGATGAATAGATATAAGAAAAACAAATATCAAGGTACCACCACAGATTCATTATTTAATCCTTTACGTGTCTCTTATTTTTGTTTCTTCTTTTCCTTTGGATATGGAATATCTTAAAAATGTTACATTAAAAATGTTAAAGCAATCACCAAACATCTTGATTGCTAGCACTGGAATATACAGTAGAGCTTATTGTTAGAACGAACTGTCAATAATTTTCTATTTTGTTGGTCTACTTAACGAGTAGCCAGATCTTGTAGTTTATCACAGCTGGGTTTCAGACTACTTTGTTCTGGTAGTAAATTTTGAGAGGAAAGTCACAGCAGCATTTGTTTCAGTGAAATGATGTCTGATGAAGAGATGTTGTCTGAGAGTGAGAGCATTAAAATAAGAAATGGCTTCACACAGCGGTAGACTCCAATTGGCTCCTCCAAGGAGCCTTGTGGTCCTTGGAGGGCCCTTCTCATACAAAGTGTCATGTGCGTCCTAGAAGTATATACATGCAAAGCTGCACGTGCTGTTCTTTGTGGGGTCCCCAGGGCTTCTAACCTAGCATATTTTAGAGAGGAAAGAAGAGTAGGGAAGTGTTTATGTGCAGGGTGAGTACAAACTGGCCTACAGTGATGTGGATTAGTTTAGCCTTAAGAACTTACCACTGCCCCTCCTTAAATTTGAGCAGGGTTTCTTCCTTTCTGCAGACTATGCAGAAATCTTAAGCACTTAGTGTATTTGTTTGTGTGATGCCTACCTAGTACTGCACAACTGTTCTAATGTTAGCAAGCTTCGTGCATATCTGACGTGGTGTGTCTGAACTAATAAGTTTGTCTTATATTTGCTGGACCGTATTTTGCTGTGCAGAGTTTTGCTTGTATAATATAGAATAAAATGTGTATAGAGAGGAATAGGCCAGGATTTAGGAAAGTGGATAGTATTGCTGCTTTAGGGATGAAGACTGAGAAACAGCTATGCCCAGGAAATGAGCAGTCATTCGCTTCTTGGAAGCATCTGCTGATAGAGCTGGTACAAGCCTGCCAAAAGCTGCCCGTCCCCGAGGATAATGCTTAGGAGAGCAGAAGCAGTAATACCATTCTACTGAAAGAATACCTCGTGGACATTCAGGGATGTAATTGATGTCATCCTCTTTCTCTTATATGAGATCAGGGGTCTTGCCCATTGTATCAAGTTAATTCCTTTGCTGCATTTTGCAAATCCTGTGGGCAGTCACTTCATGCCTGGGATTTAAAGTGGATTGCTTTATAACTTTTGAGTCATTTTCAAAGCACGATTTTGAATTTTCAGGATTAACCTGAAGCATCATCGTAGTGTTAAGATGTAAGGTAATTTCTTGGCCATAATGCAAGCAAGGGGCAGGGCTTAGAACAAGTTTTGATAGGAAATTTTGCAAATGGCTTATTGTGACATTTTAAGAAAATTTCTAAGTAGTTGAATGTATTAGGGAATATTTAAAAAAAAAAAAAAAAGGAAAAAAAATGAAATAGAGCAATGATCTTTTTTTACTACACAGCTAATTTGCTGTCCTTTCCAGTAAACCACAAGGTTCATTAGTGCTCCGTACTGTTTTGTTTATGATGATAACTGTTTTTAATGTGATTTTCCTGACAAAGTGTAATTAGTGAAACCTTTTATTCAATTTTTCCCTTTCTTTGCGTTTTTTAAGGAGAAACTTCTCCTTATATAGTATATACTTTCTTACAGAGCTTTCTTACCTATTTTTCTATAAGATGATTTAACAATCTGAAATTTAATGCTCTATGAGCAAGCTATATCACTGTTACACAATCTGAAGTGCTAATATATCGTCTAAGGGCCTGAACCTACTGCCTTTCACTCAGGTTTTGGTTTAACCACACTTGCTTCATGTTGTGTAGTACCTTTCCCCATAAACAGCTCCATCTATTTCTCTGGAGTGACTCAGAGAGAGGTACTATTAACATGAGTAATGGTGGTAAAACTGAGCCTCCTCTCCATTGTTAGCGGGACATCTGTCATGAGTAAAGGCTGCTGGCTCTGTCCCAAAAGCATAGTTATAGATTATAGTTCCCTTGATCTTCAGTAATTTTGAACGTGTTTTTTGGTGACTATAAGCTAATGACTGATTGTAGTGAATACAAATATTGAATTGTGCTGTAATCAGCAAGGTTATTAAAATGTGCTTCACATTTTAATTCATTCTCTCATTGGGATATAAGGAATTGGGTTTGTGAAGCGTTATATTACATAGAGATAGCACACATTCACCACATTTTTAATAAGTGTATGAAATAAACGGTATGTAGCATTTTCTTGCATATTTTTATACTGCCTGTATGCCACCGATGCACTCGGTGCCTTGTTCCTTTTGTATAAGACCAATATGTAGGGAAACTAATGTATCACGTGTAAGCAATGTCACTGCAACCCAAGAGATGTCTTAACCTGATTATCCCCAGTACAGGAGGTTTCCAATAGCAGTACAGTTTGAGATGTAGGCTTTCCCCTTTCCTCCCTCATCCTGCCTTTCCAGAAACCTCCTCACACGACTGTTCATTCCCAGCTGATTCCTGTGTCTGATGTAAGTCACGTGGTGTTAACCAAAGAACCAAGTCTGTTTCTAATTCTTCAGACAAACAATGTTTGGACTCGCCGTTATTTAAAGACAGGAATGACACAATAGATCTTTTTGAACAAATATAAAATCTGCTTCTGTAAATGTGACTCACAGCTGAGAATGTGAGATACCTCTTTTCTGACTGATTGTGCGTTATCGTATCGGTAGCAATTTGCTTGATTTTTATTTCTTTGTGTATTTTCATCAAAACCACATCACAAAAATGTAAGTCGGCGCTGTCAAATTCGCTTATTTTACCCATTTTACACATTGATCTGAAGTGTGCAATTTTGAGAACAGATTCAGCTTTTGTGTCTGAAGTCCTGTTGTACAGTAACTGTCTAGTGTATACCGGTCGTATGGAAACGTACTCATGCTGCATTATATGTGCATTTCCTACCGATATCCTCTTCTTTGGATAATTTATGTAATATAACACGGTTTTCAACTAATCTTTCAACTTGAATTTCCTTAAAATTCAGTGCATGTATAGCCTTAATCATTTTAGATACCAAGCACAGTTTTAAAGGGAAGAGGTTATATTTGCAAGTCCTGTTTAGCACAGAAATGGGAGAATTATTTTTATATGTCAATCAAAGATCATAGAAAATGTGTATTATGCAGTTGCGTTACCAACCATACTCCTAATTATATGCTTTTATAAAAAGCATTTTGGCTGAACTTTTTAGACGTGAAACATCAGTGCTCATTTTCTGTCTTGAATTTGCTGATTTTGTTGTGCTTTCATTTCTGTACGGAATCTTGGGGTCTGTGTTTTCTCTCTGCTTTCAGGATTCTTGAGCTTCTTTTCTTATTCTGTTTTTTTTTTTTTTAATTGAAAAAGCAGTAATTCTTTTTTTTTTTTGTTAATTATTTTGACAGTAACTTAGAGTGAATGACTGTTTTCAGCTGTTTATGTAGCTTTCTTAGGACTTTGTTTGAAACTGTCATTATAAACCAGATGAAGACATTCCTTTCATGGCATCTCAGTCCACAGCAGGTAAAAATGGAGTTCTGGCAGTGAGTGTGTGGATCTGCATATTGGTGTCAAATAGTGAATCCCCGGAAGGATTTATAATTACATGTCACACTGTATCTACAGCACGTCTAGTCGTGTGATGTCAGATACTTCTTATTTTGTTTTCTTTATTATTAACTAGCAAAAAATCTACTTTTATCATTTTGTGCTAGTGTATATTAAACTTGAAGGTTTCCAGTGTGCAAGATTAGTTAGTGTTGTCAGCATTCTTTCTGTTAAAAACAAAAAAACAAAACAAAAAACCACAAAGAATAAAGCTGGTCTTTCCGTGTATGCATTCCATTACTATTCCAGTTCTGGAAAGAGGCAGAATGCCACCAGCCATTTGTAGTTGTATTTACCTGTACAGCACAGGTAACTTTAATTCCGTGTTGGTTTGATGGAAACATGCTATGATATACTTTCAGACTGTGGATCTCTGACATTAAAATAGTCATTTTACATACCTGAAGCTTTGCAGCTGCCATTTTCTATTTTGTTTGCTCTCTCGATTTGTATTGGTTACTCTGTGAAATGTATTTCTGTCAATTTGGGGGCAGGAATGATATCCTTTGGTTAATTCAAAATATTTTCTGTGCGTGGAATCAGCCTTTTGCATGTGGACTTAATTGCTAGAAAGTATTTGAAAAATGGAAAAAATACTTTTAAAACTCATTGTTCTCACTTTCCTTTGGAATTCATTAGATCTTTAGCAAACATACCAAACTTCATTTTTTAGGAGGTAGTAGCACTTTGTTTACTATTTGAACTGCTGTCTGTGTTAGAAGATAACTTAAATTTTGGCTCTGTTTCCAGATTTCCTACGTTTCCACAATTCCTTTCCATTTCTCACAGTCTTTGTTGGTGTCATGAATCTTCTACTTGGAAAATTTTAAATTAAGCGGTGTGATAATGTTCGGACAAGTATGATGTGTATACTGGCAAATAAAGATGCACTCAGGTGATCATTCTGATTGACTTTGTAAATTGGCTTTACCCAGTTCTCTTCTGGGGTTATATATGATTATGTGTACTTCTTTGTCCTACATGTTCTTCTTAGGAACAGTTGCATCTAACACACTTAACTTCCACGTTCTGTGGAATCAGTAGGCTGAACTACTGGAAGTTAAACATAAAGAAACACTTTCTATTCGTAACAGTTGTAATGTTGTTGTGGCCCTGCTGAGATCTTCTATAATACTCTGCTAATTTAATGCTTGTGTATCTGTCAGAAAAAAATCTTTATGGGCTCTCATGGCAGTTCTGCTTTACAGAATGCCTGGATGTATGTATATACTAATACACATTAGCAGACATCCCTATCCTAAAACTAGGAAGGCTTGGAATGAAGAGTTTCTGTCCACAAACAGCATAATGTGACACTTGCTAGTTTTAAGGCTGGCATTTTCAAAAGGCAATACACTAAAAAGTAACTTGCCATTCCATATGGCAACTGGTATGTATTTGCTAGTTCGGAAACTTCAAGAGGAGCGCTTAACGTGGGTCGTGTTCTTTAGTCAGTATCAACAGTTTGTCAACAAGGGGAAAAAAAATGATACAAAACCTACCAAAACATGATTCATGTAAACTACCAGATATTTCTTTAAAGAGTGAGAATTTATGAAGCTGTGAAAAGGTGGAAGAAATGAAAGAAATATGTGGTCAATGCAGTAGCAGCACTAGCAATGTTCTATGCAAAAATCACAGCCTAAAAGGGTTAATACCCATTACGTATCAAATCTAACTTGTGCTCCATGGGTGGCGCCTTCTGGTCACCCATGTTCCATTCACAAAGCCGAGCAGAATTAGGTTAATGCTCAGAATTCCTAAATAGCTTGTTGTGCAGGAGCACATGCTTCAGAGCCAAGTAGCATCATTTCTATGCAGATGTACCTTTACTTGTCAGAGCCTTTCTCTCAATAGTTGTCTTCATACAGCAAATTCCACGTTAGGTAGTATTTTAAAATCTCTTTGAAGTCACTAGTTACTCATTTCCCAAAGCTCCTGTGGGTAACGGCTGTTCCTCATTTTCCTGCTGAAATTTGTAACCTGCATTTTCTCTCTGGTGTTGTTGTTTTTAGAGTCCAGCAGTGCGATTCTAATTTAGTGTTCAATTCACATTAGACCTGTGTTTTGTTTGTAAATTACCCTGCTTTTCTAAAATCAATGAGAGCAATAGCGAGGCTTTTTGTTACCTGTTTATCCTTTGCAGTAGCTGCGTTTCAGCGCGTAGGGGTTTTATAAAAGCAGATTTGCTGTTGGGAATAGTAAGGATAAAAGGAAGCGAGGAAGCCTAAAAATGTACAAATGAAATAAATTATCATCAAGTACAATCATGCAACAAATCACTTGGGGTTTAGATAAATGATTTATTATTAAATTCAAAACCTAATAGGTTTGTGTGTTCTGAGTGTAGTTTACAGCGGTTTGTTTTCCACTTAATTAGAAGCCTTACATTTCATCTTATTAATAATGAAAATCCTCTTGTCAAATAGTGTAAAATTGTGTTGAACTAATGTGTATATTTTAGAGGCGGAATAAATCCCCCCCCATTGCATTATGCAAAAAAGAAAAATAAAAAATAAAAGACATTCTGCCACCAGAAGTATACTAGTAGACTGGAATGTTGGTCGCAAGCTTTTGCTAATTAATGCCTTTACCCGAAAACATCTGGCATTCTTAGGAAAATGAAAGATACAGAGCATAGGGACCATTCACGTTTATTAAAAGAAAAAAAAAACAAAAACACAGCACTAAAACCAACCATTCAACAAAGCTCCAAAGCAGTCGGCGAGGTTAAGGTGATGAAAACGTACGCAGATCTAAACCCCAGGGTCAGATCATCACACCAGCTCCTGCAGCTTTCTGACTCTAAAACACTTAGGTGCATGCCTGCCAGGCTGGCAAGTTAGGAAACAGTGTTAACCATTCAGCCTTTGCCGTCTGGTCTGCATACAGCAGAGCTGACAGTCGGGATGAGGTAGTTCTATATGTTTCCTTATTTCCCTGCACATTGTTTCTCTACTGAACTTTGCAGTTCAGAACATTCAGAAAGCATGCCAGCAAACACAGACTACTGCCACGGACAGAACTGGTTATATATTGAAGAGTAGCAGCACTGGTTGGGAAATAGCTATCAGGCCGTTTCTAGCCTTTCGAACATACCTCAGAGTAAAACAGCATGAGGGCAAGGTGTTATGTGTTGGTCTAAGCATGGGCAAGAAGGTGGGAATTGCACTTTATTTCCCATTTGATGCAGATTGGCTTTGTAGTCCCAGCTGAGACCTGTCTTTTGTCCCTTCCTCAGCCAAAATGCTTCCTGGTGCTTATTTTCATTACCAGAGTTCCAGTTTCTTCCCTGTCACTGATAAATCCAGGCACTGAATGACTTGCTGTAGTATGAAATTCATCCATAGGGCTGATGTGCAGCTTCTGCTGAAAGACAGAATGCAATGTCTTTAAAGTGTTGTTCTAAAGAAACTGTAGCATGTGGTATTATAGGAGAAAGAATGCTTTTCTGTTTGAAGATACCAAAGACTATGCTGAATACCTTGATTGAGTGGTCTCTTTGGGATTCTCATTACCAACAAGTGCTGCTGAAGTGTCAGGATAAGCCTATTCAGATCTTAAAGTGTGGTTTTCAGTGGGGTCAGTCCACCTCTGTGACTGCATTGAGAATGAAGGAGTGCTGGTGCCAGCACAGGGAGGGGAGTGGGACCACAGGGAAGGGTCCGCACTTGGCTAAATATGGCTCTAAACCACCACCTGAAAAAACGCAGGGATATGGAGGCATTTTACATTGATGACTATCATTGGATACATTCCTTGCTGACCTTTTCTCATCCTATTTCAAAAAAATATTGCCAAACTTGTTGGAAGTGAAATCCATAGGGGCAGACAGAACTTATAGCCATAGAGCTATAAGAATCCACTAATGCTTTTTGAGTGCACAACCGCGCACAGGAGGCTCATATAATTTACTTTATAATTGAATGGTATATTCCTCAGCATCCAGATTTTCAGCTGTCGGGATTTCTTGTTTAAGATGATGTACCCAGTTGAGGTATCGCTCATCTTTCAAAAAAAAATCAATTAGAAAATGTATGGGAATGCCATCATTTAAAATGACGTGCTGTCAGTGTTGAGTTGGAGGTTCTCTCAAATCTCTGATAACAATTCTTGTTTTCCTGCTTCTGCCCCCAGGATAGTGGTCTCACAGCAGGACTTGCATGGGGGCCCAGGTTGCCCTGAGGGTTCTGAGGTAGGAGGGCTGCACTGGGGGTTACTCCCCGTGCTCAGGCCCCAGGAGAGCTCTGTGAGAGGGGAGTGCTGGTGCATGACCCACGTGGGAGCACCAGCAAGCTGAGAGATGGGGATTGCTGAAGGCGAGTCTGAAGCAGGCACTTCCAGGCAAACGTGCTGGTACCCAACCATCAGACATCTTGCACGCTTCCTTTCTGGCTTTTGTGTGGAGTGGACTGATCCACCCTTAGGCAAGTGTTTCACTGCCAGAAATATTTCAAGGAATTGTTCTTCCCTTAGTGCCTATCCCACCCTCTCTAATTATGCATAACATCTCGCTGAAAGCTTTCTCAAAAGGTAGACATGCTGCATAACATCTATTACATCGAGAGCCTGAAGACCAGAATGCACTTAAAGTGTTCATTGTCATTCCGGGCAATCCAAATTAAACATCCCCGGAAAATGCTGCGCTCAGAACAAAAGCTGTAAAACGATTCAACGAATTTACAGTCCATATAACCACTGTGAGACAAATGTTTCTGCCTTGCACAAAAGGTGGAAACGTTGTCTCTATGTGAGGGTGGATTTAGAGACTGCGAACACAGCGTGGTGTTGTGTACTTACACCTTCAGCCTTTGCTTGTCCCCAGTGAGGCTCTTTGTCAATGGATTTCTCAGTATAGCCTGGTTTCTTCTCTAGACACAAGGTGGAGTTAGGGTTTTCCTTTCAGTGATTCCTTCTGTAATTGTGTACTGAAGCACTTCACAAGCACTACCTCGGTAGGTAGCCCCGTGCCCAGCGGGTGCACTGATGGCCTTATGCCATCCCTGAGCAGAGCTGGTGTGATGCTGAAGCCTACAGGGCTCTGAGCGGCTCCGGCCACTGCGGCAGAGCAGTTCAAAGGAGGAGACAAACACATCGCTCCTAGCTTAATGGGAGAACTTCTAGGAAGATAATTCCTGAGCTGGAATTTGGCCAAAGCCTTGAGGTTAAAGAGACGTCTCTTATAAAATGTTTTATAGGATCTTTACTGAATGCAAACAATTGTGATTGCGGTTTCATCTCTTCTGCAGTGGGGAAGCAGCAAATGCTCGACTCTCTCCAGGAACACCAAGCTGCCTACAGGCAGGCAGGGCACTGAAAAACAAGCACACCCAAAACACCAGGAGCATTTCTGTACGACCACAGCATGGAGGAGTAGCTGGCTCGTGTATTAACGCTCATGTGGAGGCTGAGAAATAGCTGCTGAGCAAGCGAAGAAATCCTTAATGAAAGCGAACTGAACTGCATTGAATTCAAATCTGTTGGGGTTTTCACCCCTTTCTTTAGTCTCAAATTCTTTTGCAGAGTAATTTGTTAGGCAGTGGATGCACACCTCCTGGCACACTATGCTCACACCTGTGCGTGGAGCTGCCCAGCTGGCACAGGTCAACCTGCCTCTGCTGCCTGCTACCCAGGGAACAGAACTCACATCCACAATCTGCACTCGTGTTTATACACTTTGTCTTGGGCTTTACTGATTACTTCCTTTGTTCAGGTATGCTTTGAAACATAACAGATGTTCTGTATTACCTGGATCAGATTTGGGGAGAAAAAATATGTACTATTTAAAAGCACATACACTATATAAACTGAGTAAAAAACTTAGCTTCAGTGCCCAGTATGGCTCCTGAAATTGCCCAGTGCCTTCCCTGTGTACAGAGCAGAGCCTGGGCAAGTGGTTGATTCTTTCAAGATGACACAGGCCTGGAATCCGGCTAAGTCTTAATCCTGATTTATGTTTCATTTTGGTTTGGATTATTCAAGGATATTTATCCTTTGCTCTTGGAATAATTCTGCTTTCGGAATAATTTCAGATGACAAACGCAGCCTACGGTTTAACTTACCACGACCCACTCTGGCTCCCAGAACCATTTCTCCTACCAATTTATTTCTCAGTCATGGGCTGTGCTATACCTTTTTTTTTTTAACCCATTTTTTTCTGCCCCTCAGATTATGAATTGCCACGTAGATATTTTTCTTTAGGACCTTTTATTTCTGATTTACTGTGCTTCCCTAAACAAGGAAATTGCTCTCCCATTGCCGTAGCTATAAGAAGCCACTGATGCTTTCTGAGAGCACAACTGCGCACAGGAGGCTCATATAGTCTACTTCGTAATTGAATGGTATATTCCTCAGCATCCAGATTTTCAGCTGTTGGGATTTCCTTTGTAAGAAGATGGACCCTTCGGAGGCTGATTTATTAAATAGACACGAGGTGTTTCCCCAGCTCATAATAATGAACTGTGTGAGCCAGTTATCAACAGCCAGTGACCCTTCCAGCTCGGGCGGGTCCCCAGTGGCCTCACCCAGACATCTCCCAGGCCCGCAACAGGAGCTTGGCCCCAATCATGGCTGTGCCAAGGTTTGGCTGAGTGCCTCTCGGTGCTGCACTGTATCCCTGTGGGTTTGTTTCCCTTTGGGCTGACTGGACCTCAGTTTGCCAACTTCTGATACTGCGTGAAAACAATCACTAATTTTAGTACGGTATTAGCTGCTATATAATACTGAGTGTTATCATTTCTGCGATTGCTATATACCTTATCAGTGGTATTACAGTAAGAATTACCTAGGTCAAAGAGGAATGAATTCTGATAGAACCAGAACTGGATTCAGCGTGCAACTGTCCAACACCACACATCATCCTGCTTGCCCTGAAAGACTGTTATGACAGATGGAGGCCAAAGTCATGGACTCAGTGAACTCCATGGACAGCCCATAAACTACGGGGATGATATCGCTGTGTTTATGTCACAAAGCAGGAAAGGTGATGGTAACTGTGGGAATGTATGGAAAAGTACGGAATCCTGCACGGTCCCACTGTGCTGCATAGGGACTGTCTGAAAATGTCTGACTCAGCACCAAGGTCCCTGTTTGCTTCATCTCGGTTTGGAGTGATTATATAGGAGTTTACAAAGGTAATGACCTTTAATCTTCCTTAATCTGAAGGCACTGTCTAAGCAGAACTGAGCTGTAAAGGAATTCCATGTGAGAGATGCGATTTTCCTTTCTCTTGTCTACCCAGATTTACATTGCCAAAAACAAAACAAACAAACAAAACCCCCAAAGTAACATGAGAGAGCGCTGGAGCCTTTGAACGTTTGTGTTACAAGGGATGCAGAGAATGCATTTATGATTCAAAATCTTAAACAGCTGAGAAATAAATATGCTAAGTAGACGGTTCTGTTTGCAGATGGTAATGCTGCCAGGCTGCCTCTGCTCAGCTGTCTGATTCTTCAGTGTCTGCTTTCCTGGTTCCTGGGGTCCCTGATTAAGAAGTATGAGATGAGGCGCAGCGTGCAGTTACCTTGCACACCTGGGAGGGCAGCTTGGTGGCTGAGCACAGACACCGGAGAATGCAACCAACGCAATATCGGGGGACTGGGGGAAAAGCGAAAAAAGGGCCGTGCCGCCCCCATCCGCCCTTCACACACGTGCCAGAGCTGCTGTGTGGCACTGATGGGAGAAGTATATTTTGCAGTGAGAGGGGTTAGCATTCTGCTAAGGGCTTCTGCAAAGACTGGATCCAATTTTCGGAGCCCGTTGCCAATATTTGTGAGTCATTTCCTTGGAATCCTACCTTTGGTGTTTATTTCCCTTAGAAGGAAACTTGTAAAAGAATAATAATAGCGCTCATTCTTCATGGAAAGCAGCGCAGGCCGAGCGGCAGACAGCTTGCTCTTTGTTCCCAAACACTTCTTGTTTGTGCTGTTTACCTTTTCAGCAGACAGAAAGTGAAGAAAGTGACACAATTAAACTCCATAGACACCCGATTTGTGATGCCAGGAGGGAACGCAGCCAGAAGGCAGCCTTACTTGACCCCATTATGAAAGAAGGAAAGCTGCTCTGGGGCTGGAGAAGCCCCCGTGTATGGCACTGGGCTCTGAAGCTGTCAGCTTGTCTTCTCTCCACCTCAGGGCTCTGTAACTGCACCCAGCTCCTGTGCAGAGCCATGCTGTCCCAGAGGTAACCAGCAGAGAGGCTGTCAGTGCAGGAGCAGGAGCAACACTCACCACCGAGATGCTGAAGTGCTCTGCAAGCCAGATGGAATAATTAGGGGAAGGTTCAACCTCTACTGCCACACCACCATCCACCTCTGACATCATGGGCCCATATTGTAAGATAAAAAGCATTACTTTTGGAGCAGCCCTCATACAAAAGGAAAGCTCTTTCTATCAGTACACCTATGGGAAGGAGAAATAAAGAAAACACAGCTGTTAAGAACTCAAAAGATTTCAGTTTTTCTCTGAAAATGTGCTTGCTAAAAAAATTGGGGAACCTCAACAAATTGGGACAAAGACTCTGAAACATTCTTATGGGAGGAATCATAGAATCCTTGGAGTTGGAAGGGACCTCTGAAGGCTGTCTAGTCCAACTCCCCTGCAGTGAACAGGGACACCACAGCTAGATCAGGTTGCCCAGAATTCAACCTTTGAGAATTAGAAGAAAAAATACTTAACACGTGGGAGTTAGAGAAGGATTTGCTTGAAATTCCATCTTGAGAAAGAGACACCAGAGTATCCGGGCTTGTATCATTGAAATTAGGATGGAAGAAATTGAAGATACTTTTGAAACACTTTCATAGGAAGTACCATGGGATACTGTTCCCAATGCCAAGTGAATTCCCTTTCAGCTGAGCATTAAGCTCAGGTCCTGAAGAAAAAATCTAAACCCAGCGGATTCCTTGGGGTGCCCTGGCGTGAGGGCCAAGAAGCACAGGGAAGAACGCTGGGGCTGGCACTGGTCCATAGCTCATCTGTACCTCTGGGGGCTGAGGCGTGGCACTGCCCCTGCTGGTGCCCAGATGCTGTTCTGCCAGTTCCAATCCAGCATGAGGTGGATGTTCCAGGTGCTTTCCCACCCAGCATGGTGCTAGCCCTGCTGTCACCTCGCTGTCAGAACCCTGATGCAGGGATCATCTCTGGTTCTGCTTCTGCGTGCTGCGGTTAGACCATCCCAGTGCACTCTGAGTCCCTGACCCCAGAGCTCCATTCACATCACCGCTGTGACTCCACGTGTACCCACATGGAAGACGAGCACTTTAATCTGGGCCCTTTATTCTCCCATCTCTGTGACTTCCTCCTCCTCGAACTTCTGGCACATCGAAGCGTGCTGACCGGCTGGGCCATGCGCTCCCAGCATCCTCCTCCTCCACTGCTGCAATTAGGGCCACTCCTCTCCTCTCTCCTCAGAACAGAACCAGCCATCCCAAGTCCATTTCCCACCCCCGATCCCATCAGACCCGCAGCATCATCCTAACAAGCATTTCATATTTGTGTTGGTTTTTTTTTTTTTGTTTTTTTTTTTTCCAGAGGCATTCTGGATGTGCATAAAAAGCCCTTTTCACTGCCATCACATCGGGCTCGTTATGTGTGAATGGCATCATTACAGCACTCTCATTAACATCACAATGGCTGCAGAGGAACACCCCAGCGACAGGAGTAGAGCAGCGACTGGGAGCAGTCCCACTGTGCACTTGTGAAGCTGAGCACTGTGAAGTCGGACACTTCAACCTTGGGCCTGCTGCAGAGCCTTGCCACGACAGAATGGCACCGGTGGTGGTGGCAGCGGGGGCTCACAGCCACGCAGTGCTCCCAAGTGTTTTTCCAGGATGGGATAAAGGGCCAAGTGTTGGACTTTCACTGTGATTTTGTGTGGCGAATGCATTGTATGCACCACTGTGAAGCTTTCATCCTTTATTTCCAGTGGTGTTAATGGCAGTGGAACAATGTGCGTGCTGTTCTGCACAGTCTCGCTGAATTGAATGGGATTTGGACTGGAGTCCCTCCATTGCCTACGACAACGTGGCCCAAACCGGATGGGTTGACGGGAGCACGGTGGGCTCCGGCTCTGCTTGCAGCCCTTGCACCCAACGTGCTTTGGCTGAAACACTCAGGAGGGGCCTGGGAGTTCAGCCCCCAGCCCAGCATCACCTTGGCACTGGCTCTGACCTTCCCACGTGGCCGCAGCAGCCGGAGACTGGCGCTTCTGGATGCCCAGTGTGCACACGGAGGCCTTTCGACGGCTGCTGCTCCGCCTGCGTGCAATTCCTTGGGCTCCTTTTGTAGCTGAGTGGCTTTGCAGAGCACGCAGAGAGCAGCTCGCTTTGGGATCTGGGCTTTATTTTTCTTTTCCTCCTCGGGAAGAAACGAGGAAGAAATGCTCCTTACGCCTTGTTTCTGTTCCGTCTGAACGCACGGCAAATGCACGGCAGGCAGCTGGCAGCAGGAGGTGGCCGCCCCGCCTCGGTCCCCGGTGCGCACAGCTGCCCGGAGCAGCCTCTTCTCCAGGACACATGAGCAGCGCTGCGCTGAGGAAAGCATCCCAACACTGCCCTGAAGGACAGAAGCGCCCGTTGGTGATGAGACACGGAACAGAAGGCACAGCCAAAATTCTCGACTCCCGATTTCGTTCTCCTAAAACAATCCCACAAAGGGATGCCGAACCCATCAGGAGGAGGGATCCCGGCCTCCCCGGCGCAGCAGTGAGCTGCTCCCAGCCCTTAATCCTAGAGGGCGAGTGCTGGGGGTCAGTCTCCCTGCGGGTGAGCCACTTCTAAGGGGCAGCGGAACCCTTCGGAACAAGAAACACACGCCTGTTCGGCGGCACCCAGCATCTCTCTGGGCCCCGCTTTCAGCCGGCGCCGTCAGGCAGGGCTCCCCGTGCCAGCACTCCGCTGGAAACGCGAGGCGCGAGGGCTGCGTGGACACCGTTGTGCCACCGGAGCTGCTCGCGTGCTCCCCATCCCCGCGCGTCCGCGGTTGTTTGCCCGGGCACGGCCCGATGGCGGCAGATGCCGATGCTGCGTTCCTCCCCCCCGCCGCGGTGCGCTCCCCGCTGCCGCCCGCGGGGCACCGCCACCTGCGCGGCCCCGTCCCGCCGCGGGGGGCCGAGAAAAGGAGGAGGAGGAGGAGGAGGAGGGAGAAGAGGAGGAGGAGAAGGAGGAGGGGAAGGGCCGCGCCCGGCTCATTGTTCCGCGGCCGCGCTCAGCCCTCGGCCCCGCGCGAAGTTCGCTCCCCAGCCGCCACCGCCCCGCCCCGCCCGGGCCGTCCCCCCGGGGCCGCCAGCGGCGGCGCGGAGCCGCAGCCGATTTGGTGCGCGTGTTCTGCCCGGAGGCAGAGCCAGCGCGGCCCGAGCGGGGCGAGTGGAAACAACTGCCGGAGTCTGTGCTCCGCTCCGCTGGGAGGGAGAGAGGGAGGGAAGAAGAGAGGGAGGCAGAGAGAGAGAGAGGAAGAAAGGAGCGCGGTCCCCGCCGCTCCGCGCCCTCCCGCGACGCTACACCGCACGCACCGGACCCGCGCCCGTCGGTGCCGGCGCGCCGTGCCAGCTGCGGCGGCGGAGGATGGGCAGCGACTGAAGCGGGTCCGCGCCGCCGGGTGAGCGCCGCCGGGGCCGGGGCCGGGGCCGGGGCCGGGGCGGGCGGGGGAGGCGGAGCGGAGCCGATGGGCGGCGGGAGGGGGGGCTCGGGGCGCGCGTCCTCCTGACATCGGCGCGCCGGTAGGTGCCCGCCGCGGGGTCGGGGCGGCCAGGAGGAGGGGGTGCCGGGGCGCTCACCGCGCTGCTTCCTTGCAGGAGCCGGCGCCCGCCATGACCCTGGTGCTGCCCATGCAGCGGCTGGGCCGCCCCAGCGCCGCCGAGGGAGCCGCCGACCTCGCCGCGTACCGCGCCCTCTGGGAGCCGCCCGCCTGCGGCCGCCCCGGCCCCGCCGCCCCCGGCCCCGCTCCGGCCGCCGCCGGGCCCCCCGCCGCAGGTAGGCGCCGCCGGGCGGGCAGCGGGCTGCGGGGAGCGGGGCGGCCCCGCGCAGGTGCGGCTGGGCCGGAGCGGGGCTGCGAGTCGCCCCGAGGGCGGGGAGAGGCCGCCGGGGGTCCGCGGGGCGGGCGGGGCGGGGAGCCGCGTCCGGCGGGCGCTGCCGCGGGGAGACGTGGCGGGGCCGCGGCCGGAGGGGAAACGGAGCGTTTTGTTTGGAGAACCTCCGGCAAACCGCATGTCATTTGTCGTGTCTGATTTATTGCCCGCAGGATCGCATTACAGGGGAATTTCAAATCCTGCGGCGGCGTCCAAGATCGCATACTTTAAAAGGAAATATGTGGAAGAAGAGGATTTTCACCCGCCGCTCAGCAGCTGCACGCATAAAGTACGTTTCCCAAGAGCCGCTATTTTTACCCCGCGCTCCGGGCTGGGACGCTCCCGCAGCCTGCCCAGGCAGGTGGCCGCCTCTCGCTGCGTGCCCCGTGCCGTGGGCATCGCGCTGCCCGCCGAGCCAAGGCATCCACCCAGCATCCGTCTGAGCGTAAAGGCTCGGCTAACTTTTTTGCCCGGGTTCTTTTGTCCCTGGGTCGTTCATCCTTTCAGAAGTAGGGCTGGAACGTGAGGAGCGGTGCAGATAGGGCCCCGCTTCCCTGAGCATCCCTCACCTTCCCCTGGGGAGGATGCGCAGCGGTTCCCTGTGGGCTGCAGAAGGGCAGAGTGGCTCTGCAGGCAGCGCTGCTCCTTCCGCGGTTAATCCTGTTTATTAAAAAGCCAATGACTCCAAAAGAACAGATTAGTAAGGAAAAGAGGTTGTTTTTGTTGGCTTTTTTTTTTTTTTTTTTTTTTTTTTTTTGAACAAAAGCCATCAAGGGGAGGATTACAGCGTACACTTCCCAGGTCAGCGAATACCTAAACTGAAATCAGACTTTTTGGAGGGAGGTTTTGTGCTGCTGTTGGTGAGGAGCTGAGCACAGGGGTGTGGTGCTCGGGGACAGCAGTGCAGGCTTTGGGGCACCCTGAGGCTCTGCACCCAAGGTACCTCAGTGCAGGCACGCACATAAAGCTTTTCCAGCACCTCTGCTGCATCCCAAAGGCAACCTGAGCGGAGTGGGACCTGCAGTGCCCCATCCCTATGCTGAGGAGGTGCGGGTGGTACTTCCCGCATGCCTCAGGGCAGCCAAAGGAATTTCCAGCTACAGATAGCGCTGGATGGGAATGAGCCTTCAGCACTTGCTCTGCTTGCGGGGTGATGAGCACTTAGCATGGAGGGTGTTGAATGGTGCCCTCTCCCACGTGTCACGCCTTTCTCTGTGTTCTGCCAGCTTTGTTCTTGGGGAGGTTGCTGGGTTCTGTATGGTGGCAGAGAGGAGGAATGGTTGGTTACTTGTCCCCTTCTGGTAGTATCAAGGAGTAGTACTTGGACATGGAGCTGTTGGAGAGCATCTGGAGGAGAGACACAGAAATGATCCAAGGGATGGAAACACCCCTACAAGGACAGGCTGAGAGAGATGGGGCTGTGCTGCCTGGAGTAGAGAGGGCTCTGGGAAGACCTGAGAGCAGCCATTCAGGATCTAAAAGGGGGCTGTAAGAAAGAAGGGGGCAGACTTTTCAGCAGGGTCTGCTGTGACAGGACAAGGGGAAATAGTTTCAAACTAAAAGAGATTTAGATTGGATATAGGGGAGAAGTTTTTCACAATTAGGGTGGTGAGGCACTGGCGCGGGTTGTCCGGAAAGGTGGTGGATGCCCCATCCCTGGAGACACTGAAGGTCAGGCTGGGGGTGCTCTGAGCATCTGCTGGAGCTGTAGGTGTCCCCGTTCAGTGCAGGGGGGTTGGCCTGGATGGCCTTTAAGGGTCCCTTCCAACTTCAACGATTGCATCATTCTGTGATTCCACTACAGCACGTTAACCTCTAGGCTTAATTTTTAGAAAATGACTCTCTAACAAAGAAGAGCTTCAGCTGCAAACTTGCTTGGAAGCGGGGCCAGTTTTTCTTTTACGAGGTACTGTGCTGCTTCTGAGCCCTGCAGACAGGACCAGGCTGTGGAAAGAGCTGCAGGGCTGGGGGAGCTGAATGGATGTGAAAAGCAGCTGTGCTCTGAGCGCTTTCAGTCCTCATAGCTACGACTTCCACTCTGCAAAAATGCTGTAACCATGTGGGAAAGGGAAGAATGAGCAAGCCACAGATGGGGGGGGGGGGGGGGTGATTTAGAGCAGCTTCTCTTTGTGCTGTGCTTCTCTCCTCCTACACAAACCAAATTATTACTAAAAATGAAAATCAGTTAATGCTGTGTACAGTAGCGTGTGTTACCCCCTCCCTGTTTTGATTCCCGGGGCAGCGATTGCAGCACGGAGCGGGGCCCCCCGGGGCGGTAACCTGCTCCTGCTGCCAGCGCTCAGAGAGCGAGCCCCGGAGGGACCGTGGCTGGGGGAATCGATCCGTGGGCTCCTGGCCAGGATCCCTGCAAATCCCCGTCCTCTCTTTGTTTCCTGACCTTGTCCCTGCCTCCCCGCATTCCCACCGGTCCCATGGAGTGCGCGGTGTCGTGCGCGGGCCAACAGCTGCTCTCCAGATGCTGCGATGCTTTGAGATGGTTTCTCCCAGCCTCCCTTCCCTGTGTGTGTTCCTATATGCGAGAGCAGCGAGCGAGGGCCTGGCAAATGGAGACCTCCTCACCGAGGGCCCCATCCACCGGCGGTGGGTGAAATGCTCTGGCACTCATTGCTGGCCGCACCCTGCAGAGCTTTGCCTCTCCTTGCTGCGAAGAGGCAGCAGGAAAGACCTGCGCCTGGCTTCAGGGCTTGGAGGGAGCCCCACAGGGGATGGGACCGGGTCCATGTACATCAAAGAGCCCCCATCACCAGAGCAGAACAGTATGACAACTTTGTTTTAACCCCAGATGCTGAGAAAAAGCACGTTCCACACGGGTGTGTGGCATGGGAAGCTGGTTTTAGTTGCCTGAGAAGGAGAAAAGCGGTGGCACAGAGTGAATGCCCTGCTTCATTTCCTTTCTCTTGCCTGGAGCAAAGCTGGTCATCTTCAGTTCTGTACCTTCTATCCTTTGTATTTGCAGACAATCTCGGTGTTTGAGGAACGGGCCCATATTCTTTACATGTCTTTGGAAAAGCTGAAGTTCATTGACGATCCTGAAGTCTACCTGCGGAGATCTGTCCTCATCAACAATTTAATGAAGCGAATCCATGGAGAAATCATCATGCAGAACAACTGGTGCTTCTCCGCCTGCTCCTTCGGGGCTGCCTCGCCGCAGGAGTGGTTCGTGCCCCAGGACTGCCCCTACCGAAAGCGTCTTCGGATGGCCAAGGAGGAGTACGAGAAGCTCCACACGTGCTGCTTCTATCAAGAGTGCGGCAGTCACTACTTGAACCTTCCCTACTCGGTCAATGCCAGCACAGAAAATACTTCTTCCTCCTCTCCCTCCTCCTCCTCGTCCCCCATTTCGTTGCCGAGCTGTTCCCAGCAGGTGGATTACGACATCGGCAGTGCCCCCTCTTACAGGAGTGATGAGCAGATAGCTGCAAGCGAAATGTTTGTCACTGACGCCAGGCCTCATGCTGATCAGGAAAAGGCCAAATTCACTGACGAGAAAGGCGGCGACGAACCCGAGCGAGACAGCGTGCCCCTAAACTGTGAACCCGTGAGAGGCACTCATGCTTTTGAATGTAAGGGCAAGTTTTATGACTATTTTGAGACTGGATGTAATGACAAGAGTGATGTGAGCGAATCTTGGAAAAAATCCTTAAGGAAAAAGGAGTCTTTACCAAGTAATAAAATGTGCTGCAGCAAAGGAAGTAAAATATGAGGCATCTTTCTTGCTCCGTCGAAGCATGTGCGCTTGTCTATCAAATTTTTATTTTGAATGGATTTTTTATAGTTTTCTACAAACGATACAATCACGCCACAAACATTACGCGTAGTTTTAAATGACTGGGGAGCAGATTGCGTAGCGCGGCGCTCCGATCTGCATCAGCGGGCTATTTATAAGTGTGGAGACTTCATAAAGAACACAGTCGCGTTGCCACTTAGCTGAGCTGTTGTCTGTGCAGCTATGGTGTAGCTTTTGTTGCTGAAAACACCAATCAGCCAGATGGGGAAAACGTATCCTCATATCCATTGCCACCCCCAAGAAGTCTGCCATTAATTAAGAACCTCCATTATGTTTACGAAGGAATTAGAAGTCTGGTAAACAAATTGATGCTACCAGCAAGGGCGATGTGCTCCCTTCGACTCAGTGTTTGCTCTGACAAAGGACTGGCTGCGGGGACTGGGAGTAAACCGTCCCTACGCGTTGTACCGCTACTTCTGAACTCAACTCTCGGATTCGGCGTCTTGTTCGACTGACAAAATGGGACATAGCATGAGGAAATAACCTGTTTGTGGGATCTGAATCGGAAACGCTACGTGCAGCTCAAGCACTTGTGTGTTGTCACCTCGGCTGTAGTAACTAATGGGGCTTGTTGTTCTCCAGGGCAGGTTTTTTTTTGGTGCCTTACTTTTTGTCTTAATTTTTGCCAGCGTGAAAATTAAGTATAAATCAGTGATACAGCAGGGATTTAACCTAAGCAGAAGAAAAAAAAAAAAAGCACAGGGTGGATCGACATTATTAGAAACCTTTAACCTTTGAAGTACTGAGTTCAACTTCCTATTCAAACATCTCTGTTCTTCCTTTTTGATGCTCAATTGCTTTTTGATTTGCCATCCTTAGGAAGGGATTTAAGAAACAATAGAGAGATGTCTCTTGTAAACAAGCATTCGATGCTTGAGTGTTTCTATGGCAACTGTCTGTTGCTGGGGCTCTTTTTTTTTCCCTCTTCGTATAATGAAGTTCATGAACCAGTGGCATGTTTTATACTTTATTCTGTTTCGCATAATTTCTCTCTTTTAGATTGCAAAAGCATGCGGGAGTTTTGTATTACTTTTGCTGTTGATTTGAAAAAAGTCAACAAGAGAAAACAGAAAGCACAATGTTAATTAATCAATAATGTGGCGATAAACATGATCTTATCTGAATGAATGTAAGGCTTTTAATTTTAAAAAAAGAACATTTTGGAGAAATGAGCTGAGGTTTCAGTGGCTGCGGACAAGGTTTTGTCGGCCCTAGGTAGATTGTTTGCAAAAGCGTGCTGTCGAAAATGCCCTGGAGACATTACCAGGGTTGGACTGAGAGCATTGGGAGTCCTAGATCCACCAAATTAATTAGTTCCCACAGTCCCCATAACAACTGGCAGGATGTGCTCTGCAGAATAGCCACATCCAAGCCACAGCAGGCTCATAATAGCTGTCTGTTCCCACAGCGTCGTGCATCCAAGTGGTGTCTTCCCTCCTTGGTTCATGTCCAGAGGGCAAGATCCACCTCGATGCAGGGACCTCTGCGCTGTGATTTTTTAGGGCAGTGTGTGCTCCTCGCTGTCACATCTGCAGTCTGGGCAGCTTTCATGAGGGAGTGCAGTGGTGACAGGAAAAAGGTCCATGCTCCTGACCCGGGTGATCACAGGGGAACTTTGAAGACGTAGCTCGGTGCTAACCTTCGTGTTACCACCTTTGCATTGACTGCATGAGTGGGAACTGACAGGTTTGTAAGGGTCACCATTGTGAAGAATGAAAGTCTAAATCTCACCTGATTTCTCCAAGACAAAAGCTTTTTTATTAATAATAATAATAATATTAAATATAGATCTCATTCATACAGTGTATGAGTAGGATCATCATTTAGACATTTGTCCACAAGGACCAATTTTTTAAAAAAACTGATTTTTCTTGTGTTATACCCAGATAGTCCAGTAACGTCTGCTCTTTTCCAATATTTGATAAACACTTGATGTTTTAAGCTTAAATATTAGATGCTTGTATACTAATGTGTTGTTGTAGTAAAGTGAGAATTCCTTGATATATATTTATTAAAATGACCAAAATTCATTTTAATTTTACATCTCTGATGGCTACTGGATCCTTTCCCCATGCTCCCCTCCCTCACCCAAGGAAACCCCATTTAATCCAACTGCTCCGGTGCTGAAGAGGTTACACTGTGGTTGACGCCCGCTCCTCCAGTGGAGGCCAGGATGGAGCCTGCAGAGAGCTTTAGGACAAGCTGAAGGTGCACCAGGAAGCAATAGACTGCTTTGTGTTCAGACAAACACTGTCTGAGGCAGAAATTGTCTGAGAGTTCGCAGAGGGCTGAAAGCTTTTTGACCCCAAGAGCAGCGTGGACTTCAGGAGCAAGCCTGTACATACAAGGTGTGGCAGTTTTCTGGGTTGAATTTGCATCAGCTGAAGTGACCGATCACATGAACTCTCTGCTCTGGCCTCTATAACAGCTCCTTCAGTTCCAGGACATGGTATCTCTGGGGAGTCTTACTGAGTGTCATCAAGCTCTGTAAGGGATGAAATATTTCTGAAGGTCAGCCTAAAGTTAGGTGATCTTTCTGCCTTTTCCAGACCCTGCCTCACAGTAATACTGAGTGTGCTGCATTGCACTCAGCACATTTAAGTTTTACCCTGTTTGCTTCAGAAGAGTCAGAGGTATCTTGTGTTAGTATAAGGAGTTGGAAACGCCCCTGCTCAAGTGCCAGAAATGCAATAGCTCTTGACAGGCTTTCTGACTTGGGTTAGTAGAGGTTTCGCAGTTCAGTTTTGTTTTGATTTATGGCACACGGACAGTGTAAACCAGATGGATGGGCTTTTTTCCCATTGCGTGCTCCAGTACTGTTACTATTGCAGATTTACAAGAAATTGTTCTTTTCTAAGATGATATGAATGCATTTCATCCATATATTCTGTGCATAACTACTATAAATGAATCATCCTGAGCTTGGTACCGGTCTGTCTGCCAGAGGAGCTCTTTGACAAGAACTTATCTGCAGGGCGATCATTTCACTCCCTGCCTAAGACACTTTGCTCCTGGAGCGCAGTACTGTCAAGCAGGGAGCTGTTCAGCAGGCTCATTCCTACTTCTTTATGTACTTCTGTAACATAATGTGAAACAAACAAACAAACAAAAAAACCAAACTTGCTAAGATTGCACAATATTGCCATGGAAAAGGATTTAACATGGATTTTTATTCAGTGAATGTGACTCAGAGACACCTGGCTTTTGTCCCTGCCTGTCCCTTGCTCTGCAGCCTGGAAGGGCTCAAAGCAATGGCTCAGGGCTCTCAGCAATGGCTCCAGCTTTTCCCAGCTGTGTGAGGGACCCCTGGGGCTCGTCCTGGCTGCAGAGCTCGGCCAGGGACATGCCAGAGAGGATCCCAGTGGAGATGGGAGCCCTCCACGAGGCATCCCATGTCACAGCCAAGCCGCTCCGCCGCAGCCGCCTGGAATACGCAGTAATTTCCTGTGTTGTTTTTTTTTTCAATCTCGCTTTAACTTCTCTAACAGATGGGGAAAGATGACTAAACCGAGGGAGTTTACAAAAGTTCGTCTTGCGGTGTTTGCAAACTGTCTCTGTGAGGTCCATTTGCTGCAGTGTAAACACGGCTGTGGCAGGGTGCCTGGTGCCTTCACAGCAGCTAATCCTGCTCAGCTGAGGGCCGGGACCACGCGGTGAACCACTGCCGCTCAGCCCTGGGGCTGAGGGCCTCAGCACGAGGCCTTCGCTCCTTCTCCACACGAACGGAGCTTGATCAGGTGTGGAAGATTGGGTTAAACAGCAGGGCTGTAATCATGGCTGCACCTGGGGCTGCAGCCCTCCCTAGCCGTTGAGGCAGGTGGAGGAAGCAGGCCGAGCCCTGGGGGTGGTGGGGTTTCAGCTCCTTTGTTTTGCAAAAGTGGTGGAGGCTGCAAAGTAGGGGAAGCTTTCTCACCAAATGCAGCTGAAAGGGCAGGTAAGCAAGTGCTTTAACTTCTTTTAATGTCTGTGCTCGAGTTCCCCTTCTGAGGATCACTGAGGGCACAAGGAGAAGTCGTGGATGTGGTCTGTGTGTGCTCAGAGGCTTGTGCATTTAGCAGAAACAGAAGAAAAAAGAAAACCCCAACCAAACCATAAAGCAGTGAGATGCTGAATTTGAAGAGCAACTTATTTTCTAAGGCTAGCAATTCCTCTCAATTAGTACAGCATCATTGTCCAATTTACTGCAGGGAGCATCCAATCTGTCATGCCAGGGCTGCAGAAGCAAGATAAATGGCCTGTCTCGCCAAGGTCACTCCTCTCACTCCTACCTCTTGCAGTGGTGTTTTCCCTCAGGCACGGTCTGCCAGGCTCATCGTTCCACACCATGGGCTGTCTGCATCCTGAAAGGACTGAAGGCTACGGCAGCTGTGGAGGAGGTGACAGGATAGCAGGGCTCCCTGAGAGCCTGGCCTGTAGCCACCAGGGCTGTGCTTATCCAGCAAGTGTGATGGCACTTCCCAATGGCTTTTCCACCCTCTGCTCATCCCCTCGTGTTCCTAATGCAGTGTTTTCACTCTTCTATCAGTAAAATCATAGTAGATTCCCTTGTCTCCATCCGCTCCTCTTCTGGGACAAAATCTCCTATTCTCACTAACGTGACCAGGCCTCACGTACCAGCCGCATCCTCTCAGCTGTATGGCTGCCGTGGGGCCATTTATTTCTGATTGAGGTTGTGTAGTTTTGGCTCAAAATGCAGTTGGTCTTTGTATAGGATGTCATCAGACAGCGTGCTTGCATTTTGTTGCTACCATTTAAGCATGTTGTACTTTCAGTATTGTGTTTTCCCCACATCTATCTTCTGCGCGTCTCAACAAATATGACCAAGATGACCTACATTTCTGAATTTCTATTATAATTATCCTGAAAATGTTCTGAATAATTTTTCAGTCTTTGGAGGCTGAATGTGCTTTGTTCCTTCTTCGACCCCTTTCTCTGCTTGACAGCTTGGATTCTGGTTTACCAGCAGAGTAATTAGTGTAACGGTGGCAAATTTCTTTTTTTTTTTTCCTGCTAGAGATAAGATGTGTAATGTCAATGCAGTTGTGAAGTTTACCTTCATGGTAGAGTTGCTCCAGCAGAGAAACCTCAAAATAGCCCCATATAGTCATCAGTCAGGAGGAAAATCTTCAACTGTGATTAGGGCATAAGCTCCTGTCAGATCATTTTTCTCATTCTGCATGCAGGCTGAGACATCATATGAATTTACCCACCCCTTGAAAGCACCCCTTTTGCTAATTCTGAGGTTTAAGGATTATGGTATAACATCAGCTTTTGAGGTACTTCACTAGGGAGGGTTCCAAATAAGACATCCAGCTAATGAGCTTGCCCTGTGTTCCCAGTGGTCTTTGGAGCTGCTGGCAGTCCCCCTCTGGCTGCCAAAGCTCCTTTCCTCTGACTGCGTTTCCTCCGTGTGGTACCGGTAAAATATTTTGAGTCTCTAGTAACACAAAGACAAAACAAATCTCTTTTAACTGAATATCAGCATAAATAATAGCCAATCAAATAGGCAATTGTATTGTTCTTTTGAATTTAGATTTATGAACCTTATTTTTCTAGTATCCTCTGTAAACTTAATTCAGATAATGCAATTATGGCACTTTCATACTGTTAGCAGTATGACACCCACACAGAAAATCCCAGTGGGTACCAAAATAAGGGTCTTGACCCAGCCTCCCAGGTTTGCCTGGATGCTTTCCCACTCTGCCTCCTCCTCCCCCTTTACTCAAGTGTTGAAAAGATGTACATGGAGGGGAAATGGTCCCGAGTGAAAGCATAAATCCTGGCAACCTGACTGTCAGGAGGGTATCACTTCTTAATTCCTGGTTCTCGCTCCCGGTGGCAGTGAAGCTGAGATTTGGAATTGCTTTGTTTGCAGGTGCTGGAGGAGCAGCAGCAGCAGCCCCTCTCGCTCAGAGGTAAGGGACCTTGCAGCATCGAGCTTGCCTGGAGGTTTTGTTCCCATTTGATAGGTCGCCCTGGCACTCATTGCAGGAGCAGCTGGGAAGGAATAATTAGCATAACAAAGAGATATATTATAGTATTGCATTGTGCATTTCGAGCCTTCAGATACCTTGACACATTCAGTTGCGTGTTGCATACATCTGATTTCCAGGTAGAACCAGACAAACACTAAATGAAAAAAAAAAACCAAACAAAAAACCCTCCACAGCTTTTCAAGTGCAAAGAATATGAACGATCCCAAATGTCTCAGTGTTTGGGTGCAGCCGTGCTGCAGGTGCATCCTTCTGGTCTGGGTCACTGCACGGTGGCACGGGGGAGCATGGCCCTCCCCGGTGGATGGGACAGTCCTGGGGAATGCAGGGTCAAGTCTTCGTGATGTGCTTGTGGGCATGTTGGTGACTTGTAGCACTTTAATGGTGTGAGGTGTTGTTACAAGCCCTGCCTGGGTGCTCCTGGGCACGCAGCCCTGCTCTCCCTCCTTGCTTGCCTGCTCTGCCTGCGGCATTGCAGAACCTGTGGGTTCACGAGCTGCTCTGTGCTGCCTGCCTGCGCCATGCCCACCTGCGGCCCAGCTGCCCACGCACCTCTCCCTCCTCCTTCCCTCTTCTGCCTGGTTTTTGGCTGATGAAAATTACTCTCCTCAGGAGCCGGAGAAATGCAGAGAAAAAAGGAAGCGAGAATATCCTGGGGAAGGTTTTTCAAAGCTGATCCTCCCCTGGGTCAGATGTCTGTCAGATGCGCTTGCAGCATCTCGCTGTCAGAAAGAGGGATTTAAAACCTAACCTGCAAATGCAGCTCTCCTGCCTCCCTCAGATTGAGTGTCCCTGGCAGGATGGGGAGAGCAAATCCCAGCTCCTCCAGCCCTGCAGGCACTCTGTGCTGTGGCACGGAGCTGTATATGCTCTCATCCACCGTGCTGTTTACTTCTACAAAACCTGGATATGCTTCTCCCAGATGTTTGTATTCAGTACAGCCTCAGCAGGGAGAGAGGTGCAGGGAGATGAGCAAAGAGCACAGAAGATCCTGCTGCATTTGGTCCTGGTTGTGGATGGGTAGAAAGGCTTCAGGGCCTCTGCTAGAGGGAATAGGGAGAGGGAATGGGCAGAAACATCATTGCAGTTACATCCTATGGTTCTGAAATGGCCGTGGTCGTTTTACAGAGCCGCAGCTCACGCTGTAACTAAAAACACAACGTTGTTTAGGTTTTATGCCTTTGATAGTAATAATAAGGTTATCAGAGAAACATATTTATCAAAACTAATGAGACTCTTTACATTTAAAACCCATTGGCATTGTGTTACGCCTCCCTTTATAAGTGGTGTCTAAAATAAGAGTTGCTGTTGAAGGAGGTTTGTGAGGAAAAATGGCATAGGTCTGTTCTTTTGTTTACTTCATGTGCCTGACAGCCCCTAACAGCCGGGTTCTGCGTGCTGCCTGTGCTGTCTGCCAGTCAGTTTCTGACATTTGTTTGAGCCTTTCGCATAGCAGGAGAAAAGGTGGAACTGTTTTTATAAGGAGAATATGGCTGTGGAAGCACAAAGGGTGCTGATGGATTCGGTGGCAGGGAGTGTCGTGGAGGTGAAGCTTTGCATTCATTCATTTCATTAAAAAAAAAAAAAAAGTGATTTAAAGAGATCATTTCTTAACAGCAGAAAATGCCTCTTTGCAGCCTGACAACATAAAGCACCATGCAAGGGCACTGATGAAAATTTAAAAAGCAAGAGCTGTAAAAGCAAGACTCTCAGGTTGAGCTCCCCACAGGTTTGAGAGTGTTGGGCTGTGCCAGCCCCCAGCACTTCAATCCTGTCTTCACAGTGCACAGCACAAGGGCTTTGAGGCAGCATCTTCTGGCCATAGCAAGTGCAGCTCACCCTACGTGTGGAAAATCTTTCCTGATGTTTGTAGTGGTGCTTACTCTGGGCTTTATGGGAGCACCATCAGATCTGTTGTCAGAACCTGTTTCAATCATGGCTTCAGAAGATTGTTTGTCCCTTTCTGCATGTACTGTATAACTGAATCAACCATATACAATGGCCAGTATCCATTTTCTACAGATTGTGCTAATTGCACGGACAGACAGGCTCTGCTGCTTCATAGAATCACGGAATGGTTGGGTTAGAAGGGATCTTGAAACCCACCCAGCCCCAACCCCAGCCATGGGCAGGGCTGTCCCCCAGCTCAGGCTGCCCAGGGCCCCATCCAACCTGGCCTTGAGTGCCTGCAGGGATGGGGCACCACAGCTTCTCTGGGCGGCTGTGCCAGGCCTCGCTGCCCTCTGAGTAAAGAATTTCTTCCGAACATCTAACCCAAATTTCCCCTTCTTTTAGTTTAAACCCATTCCCCTTTGTCCTATCACTCTCAGGCCTTTTAAAAAGTCAGTCTCCTCCTGCTTGTGAGCTCCCCTCAAGTATTGGAAGGCTGCAATAGAGGTCTGCCCACAGCCTCCTCTTCTCCAAGCTAATCAAGCCCAGTTCCCTCAATTTTTCTTCACAGGAGAGGTATTCCAGCCCACTGAGCATCTTTGTGGCCCTCCTTTGGACTTGCTGCATCGTCCTCATTTCACTCTTGCATAGAAGTGCCTTGGAACATGGGAAACTGGAGTTGGAGCAGTAGTGGCTGAGCCACAGCCTCAACCAGTATTTTTAGTTTTGTGTCAACATTGTTTTGACTCACATCTTTCAAATTGCACATTGGTGGGCAAGAGCTGCTGCCAGATCCTCTGCTTTGAAGCAGAAGAGAAACTTCTCCATAATTTCCGTAGCCAACACCAGAGTAAGAAGAAGGTCTGCCATGGTGCGTGCCCGGATCCTGCTGTGGGGAATCAGGGCTGCTCCTGTTTTCACAGAGATCATTTACCTCTCCCTAACTGCTGTAGTCTCTTAAGAGTGCAATTCGAGATGTTCATACGAGTACCTTCAAAAATAATTTCCATATGTAAATTCCCGGTGTGAACTTTGCTAAAGCAACGTGTGTTGCTGGAATCCATTTTTGTGCAGCCACAACTGTCTTTTTTTCATCCTCTGTGCACCATCCCCTCTGCTACCTGCTCCGAGCTGCTCTCCGCAAGTTGTGAGTCTAATTTCACTCTTCAGTAAGCAGGGAATTTAGAAAATTCAGAAGTGCTGTGATCAACGCTTGTGTTTGTGATAGCTCTCGGAGTGAAAACTGTGCGTGCAGATGCGTTGCTGCTACGCCACTGTTTTCTCTGAACGAGAACCTGAACTGTCTCAGAAGGCAGCTGCCTGCGGGTGTGTAGGCTGTGCCTGGTGTGCTGGGGGAGGCTGGCTGAGCTCGTCGGAGGACATGCACATGTGCATGCATTTCCTGGAGTCCTGGCTGTGTTCTGTCTTGTCCCTGGGCTCTCTAAAGCAAGGGTCATTAGGGCTGCTCGCTCTGGCATGTGTTCATCCCACATCCTTCTGTGTATTAGACAATGTCTACCTTACAATGTCTGATCCTGATCCAGCATAAAATATTCCATTAACGTGACTTGAGGAGAGGAACTTATTTTTCCTGGCTGAATTCAGCCTGTGGATTTGGTTGCAGCATGCTGCTTTGTGCGGTACAGCCGGGTCAGGCTGCCTCTCACCAGCACCGGGACAGCATGTGATGCCAAAACCCACACCAACATGGTGCTGCCGAGAGGAGGAAAACCTACAGACCCAGCTCAGAGTGGGAGCTGACCTGGAGCCATCCTGGGGCCTCATGTCGAGTCTGTATCTATCTCCTGTCATGCTAAGCTGTCACAGACAATTACCTCGAGCAAACCTTTATTGCATCTTTACATCTCATTAATTGGTGGGTCCTGCTCTCTGTCACTTTGATGCCTCATGAAGAACCAAAATAGGGAGCAGGAAATGACACGGTGTGTCAAAGCAACCGTTGTCAGTGTTGTATGTCCAGAGAAAGGCTTGGCTGGTTTCATGGAGGTCGGAAAGGATATGGCATACGTGGGAAGTATGCTACTTATTCCCTGTTGATTTTGATCACAGGAAATGACAGCAAACGGAAAAATAGATGTGAGCAACACGAAGGCAGGAGTAGAGAAAAAAAGGACTATGTAAGGTGGCTCTCAGCTATAGAGTGGAGCAAGGTGAAATTAAGTATTGAATAAATATCAGCGAGATCTGCTTGAGTGTGGAACAGCCTCCAGAAAGAAGCTGGGAGAGCCTTTGCTTGAGCTGCTTCCAACTAGCCTGGACAAGGTGCTGGGAGAGACACCACAGAGAACAGCCCTGCAGCTGCCATAGGGCTGCAGTGATCTCATAGCTCTTTCCCAGCTTTAATCTCTATGATCCTGCAGTTAATCATCATGCATTCATTATGAAATCCTGGTTCAAACCATTTGTGAAGCCTCCAACTAGTGTTTTTTATTATTATTACTTAGATGGAAAAGGATGAACCTAGGAGTTTTAATCCAAAGTTAAGGCAGCGGGAGGTTTGAGCTGTGATTTTGTGAGCAGAGATTTGAATCCAGGACCAACTTTTGTATCTCTGCAGTGGGCAGGCTGAAATACAGTTCATTTGTTTCTGACTTGTGGTGCTGTAGAAGCTTCTGCCAAGAGATACAGGTCGTGCATGCGGGCTTTTTTGTTTTGCTTTTCCTCCAGGGCAGTGAATATCTTGAATGGGGGAGTATGAATGGGAGTTTTTTCCCTATGCTGTTTTTCCACATCCATCCTCACTGGTTTCTGTACAAGCATCAATGTTGGGACTTGGATGTGATGAGGACAGAGGTGGCCAGAAGAGTGCCCAGGCTGTCTGTGTGATAAAGCCGCCTTCCTGGAGCTACACGAGTGCTTCCTCCATTTTGTCAGCTGCAAAACATTGAGGTGGCACAGGCAGCTGTGATCCAGAGGTTTTGATTCTGACACTGTAAAAGACAATTACAGATCTGTTAAAAACCCTCTGGCGCTACGTAGGCTTTCACAGCAATTACTTTCTGCAGTTACTTCTTGATTGTAAACTTGAAGAATAGTCATGGAATAACACCAAGTTTTTGGGTTGATGGGTTCCCAAGCAATGAGCTGTGGCCTGTTGCTCTTCTTAGTTGTGGAGCAGATGCAAAGTCAAGCAAACAGCACAGGTGTTTTCTCTTTCATCAAGGGCTCATTGCGGGATGTCGTGTGCAAAATGGAGAATGTGGTGATGGCAGAGGGGAGAAAAATGTGCTGTAACTGGGACGCAAATTAACATTTCCATGAAATTTGCTCTCTTGCTCATCTGTCACCATCCATGAACATGTAGTTTCTCATTAGTTTTTTTTTTTTTCCATTTCTCTCCTTCATTTCACCTTCAGTTTCCCATCACACTTCCTTTGGTTCTCCTTAAGCCAACCTTTTCCCTGACGGTGCTTTTCCATACGTAAGAACCAGTTCTTATTCCACAGAAGCAGAGTCCTTACTTTAAGAGCATCTTTATTAACAGTTCCCTTTTTCTTGCTTCGTGAACCAGATGGTCCTGATGAATTGGGTGACTGACTTCCCTTGCAGACTTATTATTCCATACTCCCTACACACATAGATAAGTCAAGTTTTTGCATAAAAGTTGATTCTTTTTTTCTATGCTTTCTACAATGAATATGACAGGATATGGATTCAGGAATGCACTAAGGTTTTGATGACTTTTTCATACAGATTATGCACATTAGTAACATGAGCAGTTCCTGAGTGTGAATAGATGAGCTTCTTATGGGATTTTTTGCTGCGTCAAGCATGGGAAGCAGGTGAAGCTGGAGAAACTGGGAGGAAGCAGTTTTGTCTACAAAGGCTGTCATTCTGAGTCTTTTTCTTTTTTTTCCCACCCAGAAACTTCACAAGATGAGTATTGCAACTGAATTTTGTATATGAGTTCATTTTTCTACCCAGTGTTGCTTTTGGGATACCAAGGAGAGGCTTGGAGGAACTAGGGCAATGCTGTTGATACTGTCCAACTTCTGCAGCCACTGGTTTGCTGTGGGTAGCTCCAGGAGGAAGAAACAGCCATTGGTTATTTGGGGACTGATTCAGGAGAGGACCTGTACATCTATCTGCAGCTTCTGCAGATGAGCTGATAAAAGGTGGGAGAAAACAGTTTAAGAGCTTTGCCTTACCCACCTTTAATGGTGGCCTGGAACACCTACTGTGAGGCCAGGTGACCCATAAAGAAAAACAAAACACACTTCAGTTATGCTTGGAAATAGAGTAAACTGAGATCAGCAATAAAGCAGCTTCTGTACAAGTTGGAAGGGTGCTGTAACATGCCAGGGTGTTCTGCTAGCAGTGCCTTTGGGGCTATGTTATGGCAAGTTACATTTTGCCTGGGCTATGTCCAGAGATGATCTCTTTTTTGCATTTCTTCTTTTTGCATTAATAAATTTTCTGCTGCATTCAGTAATGGAGACAGGGGCTGGTTACATGTTTGCCTGGCACTCTTGGGAGCAGTGTAGTGGGAAGACAGGGTAAGCTGAGGCAGAAAGGGCAGTGTATCAGCACGGTAGTGCTGCATCTGACACCACCACGAGCACTTGTTAGCAAAGGATATGAGCTAAAACCCATGCCAGCATTTTGTACTAGTGTTCTTAGCAACCCTGAAGAGGGGCTCTTCATAGTCTTTCCAGCTAAGCTGCTAATTTATGATCTGTGCCTTTTCTCATTTCTTTCATGCAGGATCCCTTCTTTCAGTGAACTTTCCCTGGACTGCTTCAGGAAAGATTCTGTCCTACTTAAGAACACTGTCTCTGGGGTGTAGGCAGGGATAGCCTTGTCCTTGCAAATTACTAGTTTCCCAACCCACAAATTCAACCTCATGATCAGCTTGTGTTGAAATGGGGCTCTGTGTACAGAGCAATCTCCGGATAATGGCTCGGTTCATGAGGCAGCATCATGAGCTGCAGGCTTGGACCACAGTGCCAGGATAACTCTTTCCTCTTTTTGCCCTCTCTTCTTTCTGTGGCTGCTTCAGCATGTGACTGTGGTGAGCTGACCTCGGCTGGCTGCCAGATGCCCACCCAGAGTCAAGGGAAACGCAAAATGCTTATGGGTCAAGATAAAGAGAGGGAGGTTGCTTGCCAGTTACTGGTGCTGGCAAAGCTATCTTGACTTGAGGAAAATTAGTTAAATGTATTGCCTATCAAAATATATTTGGATAGTGAAAAAAGAGAAAAATTAAAACAGTGTGTTTCCTTCCTTTCTCTTAATCTCAGCTCTCAGGCTCAACTTCATTCCCAGATCTCTATTTGCCCCTTCCCCAAGCAGCTCAAAGAGGGTGGGGAGGGGGATGGGTGTTGTGGTTAGTCCGTAGCAATCTGTCCCTGCCAGTCCTTCTTCCTCCCACTGTTTCCCTGTGTGGGTACTTTGCATGGGCTGCAATTCTTTATGGTCTGCCCTGGTGTGGTCTTTTCCATGGGCTGCAGGGGAATCCCTCTTCTGGTACCTGGAGCATCTCCCATTGCTCATTCCTGACCATGAGGTCTGCAGGGCTGGTTCTCACACTTTTCTTCTCTGACTGTACAGATCTTTGCCATTTATTGAATACTTTTTCCTTGAGGTGCTACCATCTTGACGCTGGAGCCATTGGGGGTGACTGTGTCTGGCAGGGAGCAGCTCTAGCCCTTCCTTGGAGATCACTGCAGTCAGCCCTGCTGCTACCACCTCACCACGGACACTTGGTGCAGTGGCTCTCAGACAGAAATCCCTTTCTGAGGGCCAGAGCCTGAAGGAAGAGCTGAGTTGTGGATTCTAGCTGTCTGCCTAAGGCAATATGTGAAAACAGGCAGAGGCACTCCTTATTGCGTGGTGTCCAGAATTATCTGGATTTTCTTTCTCTGGAAATTCTCTTTGCTTGGAAGGTGAACAGTCACTCAGTTACAGAGGGAAGCCCTCTGTGTAAGGCCAGGTCCATGGTAGAGGGCCTGTCCCACAGTGGCTTCCTCCAGAAGCCACAGCCCACCACCCATAGCCCTCAATGGTCCCCAAGGCTGAGTGTTGTCCAAGCAGTGGTGGCCTGTGGAAGGACAGTGCTGAAAGGGTGTTTCTCGGGAGTAAAGTCCTTAAACAAGAGGAATATTTCAAGGGAAAGGAGGGGAGGAGGCATGTGGGGCTGAGGCTTTTTGGATTTCCTGATGCTGTGGGATGTGGGAAGCACAGAGGGTGACAGACTTGGACAGGGGTGAGGAAATGGCCTGGCGAGCGTGGCAGGCATGGGTCCAGGGGAGTGTCTGTCCTCCCCTGCACTGGGCGGTGATGGACGTGGTGTGTTTCAGCCACCAGTGACAGTCACAGTCATATTTAGGTCTGCCGCTGTGCAGGGCTGGTCCTGTGGTGCCTGTGCAGCTTGGGTTCCTTTTGAAGTTTTAGATTTGCAGACAGCTGAAGTTTTGTTAACAGTTACCAGCATGAACCAAACTAGATCCAGACACCTCCCAACCTTTAGATCTCAATCTGGTGTGCTCAGAACACTTCCACTTAATTGTTAGCTAACCAGAACTATTAAATTGTACAAAATATGGCCATGAGCTAGAGATTTTGTTGGTGAGGTTTAACCTTTGCAGTCTTAGAGCCAAAGCTTTGCATAAAGGAGAAATTCTAGGGTAAATGTAAATAACACACACACACACACACACACACACACACACACACACGTCTGGAGGATTAGCTGTCTCTTGTCCAGATATGCCACACCTTGTAATTAAAGAAGAGTCTGTTAGTATGTGACATAGGAATGCAGAGGGTGTGGAACATCTCAGATTTACAGGCTATCAAGTTTATGAAAGAGACTAAATGCTGTTTAGTGTTACAAAGGTGGTGAGACCTTTGTTCAGCATTGCCCCAAAAATCTGGCACACCTCCGATGGGAAAACACACTGCAAGTAAGATCTTGCTAGAAGAATAATCTGTAAGAAAAAATTCAGTAGGGAAACTCCAGTAGCTTCTGAAATGATTGCTTTTCTTCATGTAGTGCAACAGGAGAATGGTGTGTAGACTGAATGCAAATATGCATGTGCAAATTGTCTACTGTGAACTGGAAAGTCTATTTTAATTTTACAAGTATTCACTAGAATTGAAGTGCCTAAGTGAGCTCTAGTGATATAAAAAAAAAAAAAAGCAACAGATGCAATAAACATATTTCAGTATGAGAAAGGTCTTATCTGTAATTAAGATCTGAATGTAAGCGCAGGGCTGAGGAAATAATTTTGGTTATGTCCTTGCCAGTGAGTTGCTGTACCTCAGGATATTTATAGCTTGGTAGAATAATGAATATTAACACTTGTCATCTCACATCCAAAGTGTCATGTTAAAAAGGGAGATTTGAACTCTAGAGATTAAAGCAGTGAAAGTTATGACATTAGGCTCAATGAAAGAAAAGCTTTGAGTTAACCTTAAAAGGCTCAAAATGGGTCCAAACTCAAGGAAATCATCTTTCTTTTTTCAGCCAGGTCATCACGATGGTTCTGTGCTGCAGGCCCATGTGTCCACATCCCAGAACTGCGTAAGGCTTCCTCCAGGATTCCTCTGCAGGTCAGTGGTAACGCTGATCACTAACTCTGAGTCTCACAGTGGTTTTGGTACTCGTGACTGGATGAGAGAACTGAATCAAATGCTCTAACAGGGTACAAGAAAATAATTAGAGATCTACTCTTGTACGGTCCAGCTCGCTAGAAGTTTCTGCTAGGTTTTCTGCAATGAAGGCAAACTGACAAAGCTTGGTTGCCTGACTCTTCTTCCTGATTAATACGCTGCCGTCTTCATTCTTTTTCATGGGCAAAAGTTTCACTTTTCCTAAAGAATTGCCTCCTTTCAAGGCAGTTGGACTTTTAGCGGGATAAAGGAACATTAGCTACAGTGCTCTGAGTGGAGGGGGAAGCAGCTGATTCAGATATCTGGAGTCTAGAGGGACACCATTATAATTCAAAACTTGACCTCCGGTTGGATGGCGCTTCTCTTCCATGCTAGGGCTGGATTTGGTTGTGTTGTTACAGACACACCATTGTGAGGGCAGATTGTGCCCAGCTGCTGCATGGGTACACAAAGAGCTGAGAAAGCTGCAGGGAGCCTCTTCGTTGTGCGTTCCTGGACAGCAGCCAACCTCCCATCAAAGGTTGCCCATTTCTTGAGAAAGCACAGAGCTTGCTCCATCCCCCAGCAATGCCTCAAGCCAAAGGTGTCCAAATGGAGAAGGAAAGGTTATTTCCAGTGTCCCAGTTTGCGGGACAGAGTGTACAAGGTGGGGAGGGAGATCTGCGCTGATAGTGAAGACGAGAACTGTCTGAACGGGAGCGTACTGGAAACCTCTCAGGGACAAGATGTAGGGCATGATGGCTTTTAATGAGTCAGCTGTCATCAAATTTCTAGTAATCTTTAGCAGTGTGTTTCACTCTAATTGATTTTTACATGCGTTTTCAAAGACTTCTGAAACTCATCTATAAGCTGGTTTGCCTCTGACCAGCACAATTCTTTGTGTGTGTTAGTTTGTATCAAATACTGCCTGATTCTTATGTAAAAATTCCATGGGAAAATCCAGGAATGACTGCATAACTGATTTGGTATGGCACTGGGCTATAATTCTTTTCAGATTTCAGTTTTCAAGGGCAAGAAACCAAAACCCTAAGTAATGTTTCATTTCTATCCCTTTGCAAACTGGGTCTCTGTGGAATGCACAACTGTAGCACTCTGTGCTGTATATAGAAAAGCACTTTCAATGTCCTGCAGATGTCTGCTCAGTAGCTTCCATATGGCAGATTGCTTGCTGTTGGACCAGACTCTGCTCACGCTTGTGCAATTCTGTTGCAGTTGGCGAGGAGGTAAGGCAGTCACAGCTCAATCTGGCCCATTGGGTCAAATAAACTCTGCACACTGGAGTGGGGGTTTCAAGTTGAATAATACCTCTGGAACAATTTCCTCACTGATACTGGTGTAGCCCTGCCTTTCAGAGAACTTAAAAAGCTTACGTGTTTGGTAGTAGGTTGAGAGTGCTCTGGCACCTGAGCGCTGGGCTAAGATGGAAGCTCTTATTATTGGCACCTGAAAAGCCTTTATTGGTCCAATGCAATAAACTGGTGGTCTTAGTGAGGCAAAGAACCAGATAATTATAGAAGCAGAATCTTCCTCCAGAAATTGTTCTCCCTGTTGAAGCCGAAACGTTTTGGCAGGGGCAGTTTCCTCAGTCTCTCTTGAGCTCTGTATTTTTTATGGCTCAAGAGAACACTGCATTCATTTGGGGTTTTGATCCACCAAACTTTATTCTGTTTTCTATTTATAATGTTTTCCATGTTGTTTTTTGTGAGACTTCCGTGCGTGAGTCTGAGACAGACAAAGAGCAAATTTTGAATTTAGATGCTATTTCAGTCTTGCCAGTGCTGGTGTCTGTACAGCCTGGCTCGATGCCCACTTGGTTTCATGCTGGTGGCACTGCAGTATGAGCAGGATATGTTTTGTGATGGCATTGAGTGATGGCTGGAAATTGTTTTACACTAAAAGCCACATTTTGAGATGCTTTTGATGGAACTTGCTGGCCTCAGGTGAGCTGCACCTGTCTGGCTCAGATTGGGCCCAACATGCACTGTTGTAAACTCTGAGAAGCCACCTGAGAATGCCCTGAGATTTAAAGATCCCTATTCTTACTGAATCAAAATCTTTGAAGTAAATGGATTTATTTTTCTTGCAATTAAAAAAAACTGAATTTGACCTAAAGGTTTTGAATCAGTATTCTAGTTAAAGAAGAGGTCAAGCTAAGTGCACTAAGAAGATAAGGTGGAAATTTAATTTCTCCTGATTTTTCTGCTTTTCCAATATGGACAGTGGGGACACATAAATAAGTAGATGAGTTCTTTTGGCTACCTTGCTTCAGTTTGCAGTTGCAAATCATATTTGTAGCTCAGCTAATTTGGAAATGGCAGGGAACACCATTCTAGAGACAAAGAGACACTCACCATCTGCAGTCTAGCAGTACTTGCCAACTATATGTTTGGCACACAGCAGTCTAGGCAAAAGTGCTATCATCTGACCCTAATATATCTATTTCTCAGTTTATAGTGTTGTAAGCATGTCAACAGAGCAGCTCTCAAACATGGCACATTTTGAAGCAAGTAAATTATAGCACTAACCTAATGGCTGGTTTTGTTTTTCTGACCTACTTAATTAAAAAAGTGTCTAAAAATGGAAATGCTGTTTCGCTTAATGCGAAGACAGAGCTGGCTTTTTTTCCCCAACATCTGTGTCCAGAAAGGAAGAAAAATCCTGTTTTGACTGGCCTTCCTCCACCAGTCTTTTTTTTTTTTTTTATTTCTTGTCTAAAGCAAAGTAAGTTACATAAACATTCCACCTCTTTCCATAAATTGGCTGCAGTTTCTGAACAATAGCGTTACTGTGAAGAGATGAAAACCACAGACACACCCCACAACTGTTGGTCACACAGCCAAAGAGAACTAAAGACACATTCTTTGAAAGTACCAAAAAGGAAATCCATGGTCTTAAGGCAAGACCTTTTATGTTATGTTTGGAAATGTTTCTCATTTCTCTCTTTCTTCCCCCGCCCCCGCTTCTTCTTTAGCTATCTTAGCTCAGTGTTTTTGAGGGAGCGAAATGTCTCCAGACAGAACTTTATTCTTTGTTGAGATGTGTTGATAGTATTTGTCAGTACTCACTAACCTGGGACTGGAGAGTGAAAGACTATTGAAAAGTGGGATTTCAGAAAGAGGAAAGAAAATATGTTACTAATAATGCCTTTGAGGCGTGTTTCCTCAGTATAAAAAATAAAAATAAAAAAAACTTAACTGGAAAAAGAGAGAGAGGCTAAGACAGAAAACCCTGTTTCAAGCAGATCATTCTCAGTTGTAGAAGCAATAATTCTCTGCAGAGAACAATAACTCTGTAGAAACAATTGTTCTCCTCTCTGTAGCATCTCAGCGCGCTTTCCAGACGGGAATTCGCAGCCATCGCAGCCTGCGTTCCCAGCTGGGCAAGCTGATGCACCGGGAGGTTAGGCACTCCTGCCAGCACCGCACTGCAGCAGCAAATACACCCTGAATTACTCCCGGCTGCTGCCTGTACAGCCTTCTAAACACAGAATACCAAGTGGTTTGGCACTGTCTGTCGATATTCCCTCTTGGAGGCTCCGGGATTACGATCTCAATGAAGGCGAAGTTGCCACTGATCTTACTGGGAGCTAAGCATGTGTAAAGTCAGCAGGATCCTGCAGGCAGCAGGAATGCACAACAAAGCGATGCCTATAAATCAGCGAGTAGGTGTCTGCTGGCCTCCTGCCCGCCGCTGTGCGCCGGGGCCATAACAGCAGCCCTGTGCGCAGCTGGAAAGCCCAGCTGCTGCCTTGCCAGCGGGAGGGCACGGCAGGAGCTCATGCTGGGGCAGCTGCCTGGGCTCCTGCTGCTCCCTGACCTGCCCTTGCAGCCCTCTCTGGTAGCCCCTGCGTGGGGATGCTTCCCCTGTGCCCGCATCTTGCGCTCTTGTGTGTTACTGATCGTGCCTTGGCTGAGAAAGGAGCAGCCGTAAGCAAACACTATACTGTGCAGGGGAGAAAAAACAACAATACGCCAAGCAAAATAGCTGTTCTCCTGTCAAGGTACCAGCAGAAAAATTGTTTGCTTTTATTCCAAAGCGTGAAACATTCAGAATAATCTTCAAATGCTAAGAAAGAAAAAAGGGGGAAAAAAAAGTGGCTATTAAAAAAAAATAATCAGATGGTTCCCTGTGATTTTATTCAGTTGTTCTAAGTTTCAGTTCTTTGCTATGGCACTACCGAGACTTTCAGACAGTATTGAGCCCCTCTACTACACGCATTCCACGGAAGCTGCTTCCAGGCCACCAGCTTAAGGCAGAGCAGACATGAAGGAGGAGCAAAGCAGGGTATCATAACCGTTTGCATGCTATTAAATCTCATACATGCAGAAGCTAATCTGCTTTTCAGCCCTGCTGTGGCTGGTAGGTGCAGTACACAGCAAGTGGACTGAAAAAGGTTAATTTTTTCCTTTTGCCTGCCAAATTGTTTTTCTACTCCACCCTTGGTGTCCAACTTTCCAATCCCTGAGTCAGTGTCTGAAGTCAAAACAACCAGCTGGGCCCCACTGAACCTTTCACTGTGGGAAAGCTCAGCTCAAAATGGCTGCATTGTTTCTCTGTAATCTTATCCTCAGCGTATAATATCCTCAGAAATTCGCAGAATTTTCAGGATTATGTTTTGGCCCTATGGGAAACGCTGACGTGAATGGTGTGAAGTTTTTGCTCTTACGTTGTGAAAGAAAATATTGTGGAATAAGTTAACTATCCATTCACTATCTGTGTTGGTATGTTTCACCTACCACTTGGAGTTGTAAGCTTTTTTTTTCAAATTAATTCCTTAAAACAGAATTGGATAACCTGCTAAGATGAAAGATGTGACACTGAAAATGTATCTGTCGTAGAGGGAGTGTTGCTATAACATCGACTAACATAAAAAAGTTTGCCAAAGATTTTCAAATTGCCTTACAAAATTACTCAATGTCAAAGTGTGCAGTATCTATTAATGTCTAAAGATAATAGTAATGGATAAGAGACTGTAGGGCAGAGGAAGTATCTGTGAGCAGGTTAGGGGATATTCATATTGATGCATGGCAATACAAAGATTGTGTTTGGAAAAAGACAACCAACAAAACACAGGAGGGATCTGCAAATACAAGGAAATAGGAAATGTGTTGCTTTAGTGTCAGTGGTGTGTTATGTTTTGGAGGCGGGGGGAGCGCTCTGTATTTGCTGTGTTACAGGTTAATGAGTGGTTTTCCCTCTGAACAACCAGTTTCAGTGCTAGTCTCATGAGTACACTTGTTAGAGAGGGTATTGATGCAGGTCTTGCAGGTTTACCTCAGCTTTAGTGAGGAAAACTCTAAGAGAATCCCACTAGTCCGGTCTTAGTTATGAGCTGGTGGTAGAAATCTTTGGGTGCAAGGTTTTAGTACCGGGCATACACTGTGAACAAAGTCTTTGATGTCAGTTGGATGATGAGAATGTGCTTGTGTACCTGCTGTACAAACAGCTTGTGTGGATTTTATATGGCAGTGGTCAAGCAAGCTGGGAAAGAAATACAAGAATTTGTGCAACCAGAGTTTTGGGATTGGGCAAAACCCCAAGAGTTTGATTGGTTTAAACGATACAGTTCCCTCATTAAGAACTTGATGTTAATGCAGTGTCCATGGTGACCAGATTCTGACCATGGTGTAGGAAAATCCTATACTGAAGAGACTTTATGGAGCTTCTTGGTCCTTACGGATGTGTAAGTACAACTGGAAGCTCAGTCTCAAGTTGACAGCTGCATCCTTCTGCTGCTGGGCCTTGATCCTTCCTGCACTTGTTTCCATCCCCTTTCGTACCTTACTCCTATGTATGGTCTTGTTTTAATGATAAGGATGTTTTGTTTGTAGGACATGTAAATATTTTTTACTGAGCAGTATACCTTTCCAACCTAGTTTTGGGAATGGGGGCCAGGTTTTATGTGCTTGTGTTTATAAATTAGGTTCTTGCTGTTAACGTGTGAGTGTAAAAGATTTGGAGTCCCCATTTAGGGCTATTTTTACTCTCTTAGAGGAAAGGAATTCATTTTAGAAATCATAGGTATCAGATGTCTGGTTCCAGTTTTTGCTGTTATTCAGTTTGCTAGAAAAATCATCGACTTAGTCTCTACGAGTCAGTGTTTGCACAGTTCCCTTCCTTTTGCTTGTGCAGGGATCCCTCTTCACCAGTTTGTAATTCAAGAGATCAGTTGTGTTACAATTGCTTAAAAAGGAATGTCCCAACTGTGGGTACAGTGAACTTTAAGGAAAGACATGTTGCTGATCTGTACAAAGAACGTCAGACTATTTGCTTTGGCGTTGTCTGTTGCGCTCTCCTTGGGCAGCGTGTGAGGAACATGCAGGCGCCATACAGGCGATACTGGGGCTCTCGGCTTTCTTAGGAGCAGTCTGACAAGCAGATCACAGGGATTGTGCAACCAAGAGTTCAAACTGATCCGGCATGTGTTTTTAAGTGAAACTGGAATTGAGAAGATCAGTGAAGACAGATGCCACATCGTGTAAAAAAATAATGAAAATTAAAAACTTGGTTAAGTGGAGTTTCACAAGACAGTACGTCCTTAGAATGACCTTAAAAGAGGCGAACTTTCCCTTCTATTGACTTTTCCTGCATCTCCTGTTCTTTGCACTGCAATATTCCTGAGCTGCCTTATTGTCCAAATCCAAGCAGCTTTCATAGCAAGGCACCATAGTTCATAGCATGCATCTAAATCCTTAAATATAAGTGGCTCACCATAAAAATCACCACAACGAGTAAACCCTACAAACTCGTAGTGATATAGCTGACACAAGGTCATGGCTCAAGGGCATGGACAACCTGCGAGCTTGCGTTAACTGCACACGTTGAAAGAACTAAGAAGGGCACTGTGTGATCACCTTTGAGCCATCATGCTACTGGAAGAAATATCTGAGGTCACTGCTTAACAGTCAAAGCTGGTTGTTGTTTGTAGTGCCCTACAGCTTCTCGTTTTTAAAAACGTCTTTCCTAGTGCAAAGTGGCAGCTTGCTGGTCATACATTCATCCAGTCATAAACAAACATTCCAACCTTTTCAAAAATTGCTGTCTGTGTGACAGGCAGTGGGCCTGCCTTGTTTAGCCAGCTGAAATCCTAATGAATTTTTTTTTAATCAGATACAAATACTATTTCATATCTTGTAATTCTACTAAATCTTCATTCCTTTTCCTTGTCTGTTCGGACAAGCAAGTTTACAAGCCCTCAGCTGCACTGTGACTTTCTTGTATTCCTTGCTGTGTTAATTTTTCTCCCAAGTACTTTATCTCTAATAGTTTTCACTTTTGCTTGTTCAGCTTTAGCCAGAAACTTCAGCTTTTCCTATTTGAAGTTCCCAGTCATGCACTTCTATGGTTCTTCCCCAGACCAAAACATAATCTGTGTCAACCTTACTACCTTCTACAGTAACAAAAACATGTTGTATTTTCCAGCAAAATGTCTCGGGTGCCAAGCACAGCCCAAAAGGCAGTCTGAAGAAACTCTTCCAGAAAGGTTGGTGAATATGTGCAAACATGAGCTGTTTTTCTAAAGGCATTTGCCAGAGTCCTTCTAACACATCAAGTTTAGAAAAATACTTGGCATCAATCCCTCTTCCAGAATTTCTCCTTTTGTAGACAGTGGAAAATGCTTCCTTTTCATGTATTTAGATAGTCTGTGTCAATGCGTAAGCAGAGCTTTCTATCTTTAGTTCAATGGCTGGCAAACATACCCGCTCTTTTTGCCCTTTTACTCACAGTACCATTCTTAGTTCAGTTGGACCATTTCTTAGGTTCTCCTTTGTGATGAGAGGATATTTTCTAGGGTAGGAGCTGTAAGATAGATGAGGTATTTAGACTTTTTTCTTTACCCACTGAGAGTATGGTCCTGCACCTCTGACTTGCTGGTCCTCCTGTGACCAGGAACTTAACAGCATTTCATAACAGAGATCATATACCTCTGCTGAAAAATCATATGCCACGTACTGTGAGCAGATTCAAAGATGTAGAATGAGGATTTCTCAAAGACCCAGTGGACATGAAGACGCACAGAGACAAAAGAAGATATGAACAAAGTTTACAGTTTTCTGCTGCTAAGCAACCTGGCTGTGTTCTTGGATGTCTGTGTTCCTTCCCATCTGGTTTGCAGTTCTTCCTGTAGAATTCCTGTTTGATTTAATGATTTACCTATACTTGCCACTGTATCACACTGCATGTGCTTTTCCTGTATTGCAAAGTGCAGATTTATCAAGTGAGCATGGTAGAAATTTTAAAGCAGATCATGGTGCTTACAGCAAGAGCGAGGTTGGTCTCTTCTCACTGGTGACAGTGACAGGACAAGGGGAAATGGCCTTAAGTTGCGCCAGGGTAAGTTTAGGTTGGTTATCAGGAAGCACTTCTTTACAGAAGTGTTGTTAGGCACTGGAATAGGCTCCTCAGGGAGGTGGTTGAGTCACCATCCCTGACTGTGTTTAAAAACTGTTTGGATGTGGTGCTCAGGGACATGATTTAGTGGAGGGTTGATTAGAGTTAGGGTAGAATGGCTAGGTCGTGGTTGGACTCGATGATATTTAAGGTCTTTTTCAACCTGAGTGATTCTATATTTCTATGATTCTGTGTTATATCCACACTAAGTAAGTCAACAGAGCAACTCAGGTCTGTATGAGAGTTTCTTAATTGTGCTTTTCAGGCATATCTGCCACCGTGTTCTAAACTACAACAGAATATCATTTTTTCTTACAACTCCTTTATGAAAAATGCAGTGTTGCTCTCCACTAGAGACCATGGACCCAGCATGTGCACTATCGAATTAGACTGAGACTGGATAAAACCCAGATAATGTTTGTGACTTCTTCCTAGCTTCATCTCTTACAACTTGCATTAAAGTTATGGAGAAAAACTCCACTGTTTTATTTCTGCTGAAGCCAGAGTGCAACATCAATAATCTTCTGTTTCTAAAATCCTTATGCAAAGTAACATCTTGGTGGTGGTTCATTGCTTTGTTTGTTTATTTATTTTCCTTTTTCCACTTGGTTTCCTTATATTGGCAGAAACAAGTGACCAAGAAATGAAAAAATCATTTGGGATTAAGTTCCATAGTGCAATTCCTGAAGCTAGCCATTTATAAATCCAGCTGCTTAGTAGTTTTGTGAGTTATATACGGTCACACATCCCTTATGCACAGGGGACAATTTATTCTACTGCTTAAATGTCAGTTAGTTTATATTTACAACACTTGAACATTAACAACATCTGTGGGGTCAAGTTATCATGGAAATAATTCATCAAAAGTCTTAATGTTGTAACAATCCAGCTACTATACAAATAGGCCAATGGTCAAGAATGGGTTTTCTGCAACATTATCCATTTAACAAAACCAAGTACCTTTTTCTGTGTAGAAGGTAAATCCTTTTACCTACCAGTTAATAGTGTTCCTCTGGCAATTAGGCTCTTGGGGATTCAGTTGTTGAGGGCTTTTTTCTTTTTTCCTTTGAATTGCTGTGGTTGTCCAGAGCCCTCAAATGCTCTACTCCAGACTAGATGGAGGCCAGGTCTGCTAATGTATGTTATATTTTTCCATCAGAGTAAGTTATTGCATAGGCAGGTAGCATATTTGCTGCTACTAATATAGGTAAAGTCATGATGGAGATTTGTCCAATGAAAACAATTTCTGAGTAACATGGAAATAATTACTCAGTTATTTCCGTGTGCTCTGACTGATAGAAAACATATAGAAAGCATTCCTGTTTCTTTCTCTTGTGACTGATAATGAAATGCAGCATCTTCTTAAAGGACCTCTTCAGACCTATGTAGAGACATATGACATTGCAAAGTACGCTCTTTCCCTTCTAATTTACACCATTTTTGGCAGCTGTTTATCTAATTCATTCCTAAAAATCTACAAGGACGGCAATGTGCAGACTCCCTTGGTAACCTGTGCCAGTATTAAATCAGCCCTTTAGCAACTCCTGCTCCTTATTGCTGTGAGATGCATTTGGCTCTTCAATTTGTTCACTCCCCAGACATAGCAGGACACTGGTGACTCATTTTAAAGCATGCAGATAATACGTGCTTTTCAGGGAATAACATATTTGGATGAACAATCTGTAAGGCTGATGTTTCTTCCTTTTTCAGTTAAGCTGTTTGGCAAAAATAGATAATAACTTTGCTTTCCTGTTTAAAAAAAAAACTCCTCAGGAACGCTGTGGGAGCTGGTCCCACCCATCTCGTGGTAACCAGCTGGTTGTTCCGGACTCTGAAGCTCCCCATGGACCAGTTTGCTTTTCATGCCATTGCAGGTGCTCCTCTGTGCGTGCGTGTGCCCTCCTGCACACAGCAGGAGCCGAGCTGCATGCTCTGTCCCTCCCATGCATTTTGGCAGGGCACTAACTCTGCCCTGCCTCTCAGAGTATGCAGACCTTGGGAGGGATGGACAGGATGGTTTTGCCCCCCAAAAAATAATGCCTTGCAATTCATAACGGGAACATAAAGCAGAGCATAATAGAAAAAGCAGCAAAAAAGAGGAGCTCTACATGCCTGCCATTTTGCCTGGTAACAAACAGGGACTGGCTCTTTTACACAGCTCAGCTCGAGTCTGTGTTTCTCATCTGTTTCCCATAGCAGTTCTCTGTCAACTGGCAGACCCTTAAAAAGAAAGTCACTCTTGTCCCTTTGTCTCAATTTCGGGGGCCTTTGTTATATCCTGAGTGTGGAAATGTGGATTTGGGGCTTGTAACTGGAGACTCAAAAAAAAACCCGCCACCCTTTTCCAGCAATTAAGCCACCACAACTGAGGGATGTCTGGAATTTTTTTATATGGCTTTTATACATGGATTGTTATGTGGCTGTGCTTTAAAGCTATTTTCTTAGGATAGTCTTTTAATAGGCTTTTATATATATGTATTTTCTTTTAATATATAGAAGAGAGATCCAAAACTCTCAGTGGGCTAAAATTCATTCAGTCATTTTGTCACAGCTGGCTAAAGTAAAACTGAAGTTCTCTCAAAATGCCGTTTTCCCTGGAGATTTCTCTCTGTCACCAGCAGCTAAACAAGCAGTAGGCAAGACAAGTGCTTCAAATCAGCTTGTGTGGGGATTCTCTCTACAGGCAATGGGAAATACAGTGGGCTTGGGGATTTTGTGTTAATTCCTCTCAGAACAAGCACTGATAAACTGCAGGGTGGCTCAGCAAATTGTGAATTTCCCTAAGTGCGAGCATGATCCCAAACATCTCCCAGAGAAATCCAGATTGCCACTGGACAGAGAGCAGAGGGTGGTGGTGAAGGCCAGCAGTGAACCCCCCCCTGCTCCGGGGGGACGGTGGGGCCTGGCACCCCCCAGCATTGTCATCCTCAGAGGCATGAGATGAGGCTTTGAGATGGTGTTTTGCTCACTGCTGTTTGGCAGAGAGCCTACAGAAGCGATGCTGTGATGGTTGTCCCATGCAGCTGTCACTTGCAGGCTGTGGCTGAGGCAGCAGGGGCACGTCATGCTGCTCTCCACGATGACCAGGATGGTTGCTGGCAGGGAGGGAAGCTGGCACTCTCTTGGGCCCTGTTTCCTCTTGCTTTGCAGTTTCTCTCATTGAAGGGCTGCATTTGGCAGCACCCAGAGAGTCCTCATGGCAGAGGGAGGCTGCCCGAAGGCTCCACGCCATGCTGGGGCATCTGTTTTGAAGACAAGGAGTTAAACAAGAGAGAAAGCAAAAAAGAGATACAAAATGAAGAGAATCTAGGTTAAGAGAGTGTCTGCTGTGAAAATGGGCCATCTAATGACAGAGGAGGTAGTCACTTTCACTGAACAAGCAGCCGGGACAAAAGTGCGATGAAAGAGAGTAAACCCACAGCAGGTCTGGCTGGCAAGCCTTGATCCTCCTCACAGATCTGCTTTCTTCTCTGCAGACCTGAGTGTGCAGGATCTAGTGTGAAAAAAGAACCATTTCCATTTTTCCAGAGATCAGGAGACTGTACAACGCTTGCAGGGAGAGACATCTAAAAACATTTATAGCTGTGTTAGTCTGAACATTTGTTTTTCCCAAGAGGATTACAGTTTCCATCCTCACACACTGCATTTAGGGTTTGTGATCTACAGCAACTGTAGTTTCATTCCAGCAGAGTTTTCTTCAAGTACCTGATGGGTGATACAGTAACTTAATGGACCTGTTTGAAATCCTAGAAGTATTTTTTTCCCCAGATATCTTCAACTGGCATTGTCATACATATGTGTATGCTGTTATTCCTGTTTCTTCATGCGTATCCCGATGATACGCTGTGATAGCACATTCTGGTAAATGACTGGAATAATAAAAACACTTTCTTTTTCTTTTCAGGGAGACCCACACTCCATTAGGAGAGATGTTGAGAGCTTATTCTTTACTACAGCTGGTCCTGTCAGGCATTTATCTAACTATATAATCAGTTCTTGAATTACATTTCCTTCAAGTCAAGCTACATGCCTACCTTTCTAAATTTACAGCTTGCTCAGTGAACACAGTTTCTGGTAGGAATCCATCAGTCTGCAAGTTTGTTAAAGGTGTGATGTTATCAGCAGTTCAGTTTCAGGGTTTTCCACACGCTGCTGTGCTGCACAAGAAAAGCAGCAGGGGAAGCGTGGATGTTAGAGAGAATAATAGCATAGTGGAAAGCTTCCTGATTCTCAGACAACTGGGGATTCCTTCTGATAACATGGGATTACAGTGGATTTGCAACTAGGACGTTGGGTTTTACTAAGTTGGTGTATCAAAGCTTTCTCCCCCCCGCTGTCAGCTGGTTGAGTGATGCTTGCCTGCTCCATTTCAGATGAAAGATAGGAAGTTGATACAGGACATTGCCTGACAAATCTCATAAAGCTCAACAAAGGGAAATGTATGTATGCTCTTGTAGAAGAGAGCAGAGGAAGGTTCTGTGAGGAGAGCAGAGATCTAGGAGACACAGATCGTGTATGCAGGGCCCTGCTCCTCTAGTGCTATTTGTGGATGTACTTACAACATGAAACCTCATGCTAAAGCACAGGCTGTATGTATTCCTGTGGCATAGTGCTCTGGGGTACTTGTCTACCATCATCTAGGTGGGAAATGTGGTTTCACTCAGTCTGCCCTGGCTTTGCCTTGAGATCTCCAACAACACCTCTATACTTGGAGCTCCCTGCTCCCTGCTCTAGATTGTCCTCTGTTGCCCAGTTCAGAATAGTCTTTTATATCCCATTGCTGAAAAGTTAAACTACATGAACAACTCAAAATATGAAATAGCATGAGTACTAAGTTATGACTTTAATTCCAGGGTTGCATGCTGAGGCAGACTGTGACTTCTGTTTTGTTTAAATCTTTAGGCTTTAGGAGTCTAAATAGTGAGTATGTGTCCAGGGGAATGAGCAGCTAGAGGTCACTAGCTTTGGTGTTACATTCACTTTGCCCTCTGTACAGAGAATTAATTAAGCTTCACACGGGCAGAAAAGTGAAGTACTGAAATGGTGAATGAAACCAGAATGAAAAGCAATTGCATACTTTCTCACGATTGCTGTAAATCCCATTGGCTAAAAGACAGACCTCTTTCTTTCCCCTTTGAACCCAAGAGCAGCTGTAGTGGGTCAGGCCAGGGATTTGTCTATTCCAGTGTTTTGTGCAGAGCTCTGAGTAAAGAGTTTAAATATCAGACAAGCATACATTCTTGCTTTACTCAGTGTGCTGCTTTAGTTTCTGGAAACCTACAGCTGAGGTTTTCTTCAGTCAGTGACTATATCCACATCTCTGTGCGTACGACTGATCCGTATCAAATGTATCTCCATGCTGGATAGTCTTGAAGGACTTGTGCAGGGCTCAGAGTCGCTTCATTCACAGAGCTGTCTATGCTTGTGAGGATAGGATTTGAAAAGGCTGCAGAAATATAAAGGGCAAGTTCCTCAGAAGCTGGTATTTTCCAACTCTGTGTTGTGGAAATGAGTTTCACTTCATCAGTGTTACACATGGCACTCATTTCTTCTGTGTTACTCATTACTCCAAAAGAGGCAAGTGGAAAATTGGGTCTTTTTAGTACACTGTATAGCTTTAAAGAAGCAATGCCTATAAATACAGCGAAAACACCAGAAGTGTGCTTAGTCTACTTACACAATTTTGGTAGAATAACCAATTAATCCCATTAAGCTAAATATAAGGAGATGCAATATTTTATAATCCTTAACTATGCAAACTTTCCTTTTGGCCCTATCGTGTACATAATTCTTCATGTGTCCAGAAAAATATTTATAAAAGGTAATCCTACGTGCATCCAAAAGCCTTCCACACTCTGATATGGGTCTTTCTTGTGGTGACTGAGGAGACGTCCTGTCTGTTGTCATTATCATAGTTCAACAAATCAGTGTGATTGTACATTTCCCAAAGTCCCAGAGATTTTCTCTCAAATCAGATCATGTGATCAGATTCCATTTAAAATTCTCAGCCTCTGTATGAGCATATACACTGTTCAGGATGGAAATATAATTTGGTCCTGTACAGGACAGTAGAAATTTCAGAAGAGATGTAATGGGATGGAAATATAATTTGGTCCTGTACAGGACAGTAGAAATTTCAGAAGAGATGTAATGTTATTCTAATGATCAAAACTCGCTGTTTTTGTAAATCACAGCATCTTTTCTTTAGTAATTCTTTCTTGGAAAAATTAAGCTTGTTAATAAATCTCAGTAGCCATGTGTGGAAATCCACCAAATGCAACAGTATTTGTTGACTTTTTCAAAGAGTTAGATTTAAGTAGACACTCTCTAGTACAACTGAATATGGAGTAGTCAAGTCAAAACTTTTGATTTTTGTACTGATTAGGTTCTCTTATTCTTTCGACAAGGCAGGTTCTTCACTTCACTCCCAAGATCATGTTCACTCACCAGTGTTTTGTGGAAATGCCTGAGCTGGCTCAGGTACTGGGATCGGTGTAATTGCCTAGAGATGAGCAGAGGGCTTGCCCCACTTCTTGGCAGGCTCATATGCAGTTTGACTGTGTCCAGTATTGGAGCAAACTCATTTAATGCTAGCTTAGCCATTTATGCAGTATATTACAGCTGCTATGCAAACATACACCTCACCAGGTCCGTTTTCCTCATATGGTCACTCATAGGCCTACTGAGGGAGCATTTTGTATTGAGGCAAATATTAATGAGGTTGTCTCCTTTATTCCATTGTGCTTTCAGTGTTAAAAAAACAACAAAAGCAACAAAAAAACAGCTGCAGTCAGTTCCACAGGAGTGTCTGTTTTTTCCAACTGTATTACTATTAATATTACAACTATATTACTAAGGCAAGGCAGCAATGGGAACACTGTGATTAAAACTTCTAGGGTAACTTTGTTCAGTTTCAGTCTTACATATTCAAAATAAGGTGGAGCAGGGAGTGGGAATCAGTTGGAAAAAAAGAAGTCTAATGTGACATCAAAAACAAGTAGTCAAACCCTTAGTTGCATCAGTATGTTCAATATGAATGCTTACCTATCAAATTGCTTGTGCTATCCTTTCAAAATATTTTTCATCTTGTAATACTGTCTGGAGCTGTGAGAAGACCTCTTCATGATTTAAAATCTGTTTTTCCACAAAAGTCTATTTAATTCTAGTTGTATAAATGTAGAGCGTAATAAGGGCTACCAAAGTTTCTAATGCACTCAAAATATTTCTGTGAAATTATTTCTGTTGTCAGCACAGAACTACAGAGTGCTTTGACAATTTCTTGCTACAGAAAATCTTCATGTGTTCATGCATATATATATATATATATATATAAGAGTATTCATGAGTGTATGTAGAGCTCAGAATGGAGAAATCCATTTGACATCTATTTCCACAGAAGACCATATTCTGAAAAGTGTTGGGATATAAGTCTGAAAATCCTCAGAAGTTGCCACAAGTCAGCCATGTGAATGTGTGCATATGGCGCAGATCCCTGTGAGGCATTCAGCCTCCCTAAATGCTCTTCGCACTCTGTGAAACACTCATTTAGATTTTCCTAGCTTCTTTCTTGGAGGCTTTCACTGGTAGATTAATTAATCTGTTCGAATATCATTTTTCTAATGGACATTAGGGAAAAACTCCATCTTCTTCCCTGAAACCTTCCAAAACTTGATTAGGCAAAGCTATCGCTCTTCTGAAGCAATGCCTTGAGCAGGAGGACAGGCTAGTTGCTGACCTCTGGAGGTTTCTTCCCACTAACATTTGTTTAGTTTCTGTTTTCATGGACTCATTTCATTGCCTGTTGTAATTTTCCCATGCCACGTTTACAGTCAAAGTTAAGCAGATCTTTAGTAGATTTAATTTTTTTTATTTCTTTCATAAGAATCTTTGTTTATTTTCACCATATGATTTTAAGGTGGGTACAGGATCCTGGGCTCTGCTACAATCGAGGCTGACGGTGGCCTGCAGAAGGACAAATATATATGTGTGTGTTCTAGCCAGCTGTGGCCTCAGAAGGAATTTCAGGGTACAGTCTTCAGAACAAATTATCAGTTCCACTGATAAAAGTATTATTTTTCACTACTCAATTTAATCAAGGTGCTCATCAGCTATAGCCATTTCCTTTTTCACACTTCATAGCAGAGAGCGTGACGCTTACTTAGGAAATCACTTGCTGCATTGTCAGGTGCTTCAGGATGTATTATAATAAGTACAGTTTGCCGAGGACAATCTTCAGAACAATTCAGAAAACAGTTATTGATTATTATAAATTGGTAAAATGATACTGTAATGGTAAGAGTAAAGAAAACATTTCAGAGTGGTGAACAGTTTTTCATACCCCATCTGCTCAACCAGCTCAAAGGGGAGATATTGTTTTGTGGCTTTTCTTAATCTGACTGAATCCAAACATTTGGCAAACACAATTCCTAATGAGAATCTGGTGATATTCCCAAATATTACTCTTGTGAGGACTACCACGGCCACATCTGAGAACTAGTCAGCTGCACAGCAGGTACGGCCCTAGATTTCTAAAGCTAAACTTAGGTTTGTTGAGGGCACTGTAGAACCATTCGAGTTGGAAGGAACCTTTAAAGGTCATCCAGTACAACTCCCCTGCAATGAACAGGGACACTTAACAGCTCATTCAGGCTTCTCAGAGCCCCATTCAGACTGTTCAGTGTCTCCAGTGATGAAGTATCCGCCACCTCTCTAGACAACCTGTCCCAGTGCTTCACCACCCTTTCAAAACCTTTTTCCTTACATCCAGTCTCAGTCTCCTGTCTTCTAGTTTGAAACTATTTCTCCTTGTCCTGTCACAACAGACTCTGTGAAAGAGTCTGTCTTCTATCTTATGGCCCCCCTTCAGATACTGAAAGATTGTGCATTTATTCACGTAACACCTGGCCTAAGGTGCAGGTCAAAACCAAGGCTACAATACTGAGAACTTTTAAGACCTCACAGCAAACACTTAGGCTGATAGGAGTTCACCGTGCCGTGACAAACAATACAGTTCAGAAGGAGTAATGACAAATCCACATATGCATGTGATACCTAGCTGGGGGTGGTAATCACACACTGGTTTTCAGAGTACCTCATTGCTGTGTCCCCACACCTCGATGAAATAGTGCAAGCTTGCTGTAATGCCTCTGATTCGTTTTTTCATTGGTTAAGTGGGCTGCTATTCGATACCCTGATGGAGAGATTTTTGGAGGGGAGGGGTTGAGCCCTATGAAACCTCAAAGTATTTTTTTTCCACTGTGGGCAGCTGAGTTAAACTCATATTAAACTCAGCTTTTTCTAATTTTGTAATTCACCTCCAGACATTTGCTTCTGCTCCAAACACAATATTTGTCTGTGTTTGTGTGTGGGTCGTTCCATTGCTTCTTGTCTGAACTATCCTTCTCTGTTGTCAGGTAGGAATTAAACATCTGATCCCTCTTTGGCTATAAAACAGCTGCTAATCATGAGAGTAACATTCCTGAATTTGGGACTTCACTGAGGTTTACTAGTGAAAAACATATGTATTTAGATGCGTTGAAAGTAACATGCTCCTGTAATTGTTGTTTACATGCAGTGACATGTAAATAAACGAAATTAATGGTATGGCATTGAAGGAGAAGTTAGCTGAAATGAATTCATTTCAGTATTACATCTGAATCCATAAGAGCATGCTTCTCTTTTCCTAGAAAAAGCTTTTTCCAAGCCAGCTGCCCAGAATGTATCAAGTGACAAAATGCAGATAGCAAACTGAGTGTTTGTTTGAGTTCATGCTCATTGCAGCAGTGTTCTGGAAAGTGTTTGTGCTTCAGCCTTTAGTAAACTTTCTCTAGAGATCAATTACTGTGATTTGTCTCATTACGGTGGGTAAGAGCTTTTGGGGGACTGCTGTTGTTGAAATCTTTCCTCAAACTGAGGGCCCTTATTCAGGCAGAATAAAGAGAAAACAGGAAGCAGAATACAGTATACCTAAGGAAGAATAATAGTTCAAATTGTCTTAGAAAAAGGAGCCTGCAGCATTCTGTTTTTTGTAGGACCATTTTTCGTGTTTTAGGCTTGATTGCAGGTAGCTCAGCACATAGGCTGGCAGGAGATGTGTACAAAGGAGGATAAGCACTGATAAGTTAATAGTCTTGACAAAGTTTTTTCACTATAAGGTTTCCGTTTAATCAAAACCAGTTTAGTATTTGAGGAAAGGCACCCTGAAATGAAGTAATGGAATTAGCTTTTATGTTTTTCCAGGAACCTAAACCACATTTCCTGTCACAACTGTATATTATTAATACAAAGCATCTGCTAAATCAGAGCTGCCCTAAAATGTGCGCAAATACCAAACATCTGGTTTAAATCATTTTTTTTTTGACGTTTACAGTGAAAAACTAAAGCAAGATTCTGCCTTAAACCATTATAAAGAAGAGAATGATTTGGAATACAGCGAGTTTTCAGCATGGTCTCTCAGACAGATAATAGAATTCTGTTAATGTAGCATCCAGGACTGGTACTGCCTGTGTTTTTATGTCTCACTTCCCTTTCATTTTGTATTCTGTGGTTTTGCAGCAATTAGTTTCCAGTCACAGAGGGAAATGAGCAGCTCATTTTCCCATCTCTGTCCTTTGGAACTGGGAGAAGAAAGTTGATTTCTTGTTTTCAGGGGAGGCTGTAAGACGAAAATAATATTTTCTCACATTGTGACCAGTCTTGGCTTAAGGCCAAAGGCCCACGGTCTGATATCAAAGTGGGATCATCTTAGGAATATGATGTTGGGGAGCTAATTTCCTAGGGGACTAATACCCTGCGCAGACATATTTCCACATTAATGTTCGCTCTGAAAAAAAAAAAAAAAAAAAAAGTCTATTACCACATTTCATTACAGATTACTTCAACATACAACAAGGATGACAGAGGCTTCTCTGGGAGCCAGACAAGCCTGGAAGTCTGGCTCAGAGTCCTGGACCGTGAATCAGGACGAGACTCAGAAATTTCTGTGTAGTTTCCCCAGCCATTTCCCAAAGGCCTGCATGAAGTGTTCTGGATAGTGTAACAGGTATCCCTGTCTGTGTGCTGCCCGTGTCATGTTAGCCCCATCAGCATGATGAACAGTGTGAGAGCACATCTGAAATCCCACTTGCTTACACTTGATGAATTACCAGAGGCCTCTATGACCGGCATGAAATTTGGCCAAATATAGTGTAAGCTGAGATAATGTTAAGACTCTGTCATGGAGATCAGTTCCCCTATAGAGCTGCCCAGCTGGTTTTCCAACCCAGAACAGTTATTTTTTACTCTGACAACTTATTCTTCTCATGCTGGTGGTAGCAGTGATGCTCAGCTGCCTCAGACTCAGTCCTCACGCTGTTACGTCTAATTTAGGGATTCTGAGATTAAAGGGCAAAACCCTTAGCTAGTTCATGTTTTCAGTGCTGTGCAAGTTTGTAGCAGTTGAGGATCTGGGCTTGTGTATGCTAGAAACCCTTCTGCACACCTGTCAATTGGCATTTCTTATATGGAGGAGAAACCTTCCTATCCAGCCACACAGCTGGCTTGAGCTCAGTGTTATGGCTGTAAAACAACAATGATATCCAAATAAAAAAGAGAAAGGAGGAATTTTCTAACAATTTCTTGTAAACAGCTCTAGGTGTTTTAAGGTTTGCAGATCAGCGAGGGCAAAGGTTTTGCAATTAGAAGTCATTAATAATTCCTCAGTTGGTGAACCAAAGCAAAATCTTTCTCGTTTAGTCTAGACTGTGAAAAGCAAAGTTATTTGAGTTTGCTCTCCAATGGGACTAGTTACTCTCTATATATCACCTATCACATAGCAATGCTCTTCAGAGACAAGAAAGAATAAATATTAAATTCTGAAACGAGCATTTTTATTCTGACAAGTTGCTCTTTCTTTGAAGAGGCTAATACCTGATGATGGAAATTGTAAAGAACAAATAAAATAGCTTTGTAGAGAATGATTTACTTAAACTGACACTGTCAAAGGGCTTTTCTTAATAATTAAAAAAAAATCACAGTTTTTGTGATGAAAACACAATTGAAACTGCAATCTGCTTACTCACCTGGTGGTATTTTCATGCTCTTACTTAACGAACACACTCTGTTTTGTTATTATAAAGCCGCCTATGAGAGCTGGGCTGGTAGCATGACTCTCTCCTCAAAGACAGAAGTCTCATTTGAGCAAATCAGTCCTATTCAGCAAACCACTTGACCGTGCACTTAAGTTCCATTAATGTTGAATGATTTTCTGACCTAGAGCGTGAAGGGTCCCTAACAGCCATGCAAGGCTTTGTGCTCTTTCTTTGCAACAGGGGCAGAGGTTTGGGGTACAGTTTGTGTATCAGGGTGTAACTGGAGAGGGATGCTTTCCTCAGTAGCTACTGAAACACAGCTCCCATCTCCCTTTGAGAGCAGCAAGCACTGAAATTAAGTTATTGGTGAGCAGGAGTAACCCCTTGATGAAGTTCTGGTAAAATGCCAGCTCTGAATTGAATTCCTTTAAGAAGGTAGATGTGATAAAATGAGGTTCATGTGGACTGGCATGAACCTCAGTGTTTTTACCTCACAGAATAATTTCATCGTTCCTGAAAGCCTATTGCATAAGTGTGCCTAATGAAAATCACCTCCTTGATGCCAGGCGAAGGTGACAAGGTATCTGTCCAAATGAAGAAAAGCAGTTCCACACTTAGCAGATCTATTTATATCTATGAGACAGTGTAATTTAGACTTGTATGATATTTCTACTTGAACACATGGAAAAAAGCTTCTCTTACATACCTAAGAAGGACTTGTCTTAGCTAGGAAGCAATTCATTAGGAGAAGTGCGGTCAGAAGTAGGAAATGTCTATGTACTTCAGTCAGCCTACTTGGCTGCCCAAGTGTGACTGAAAGGCAGAAAACATTGCAGAGGACTCATTGGTGCTACTGTGCTCATAGGCCTACACCAATTCTATGGGGCAGCTGCCCCTGGCTCCTGCAGTGTCTTGGACTGCAGGGCTTCCCAGCAGCTCCTTTCATTCTTGGCCTCAGAGATTTTCTCCATGAGTACTAGTTCTGGATCTGTGCACTGTTGGCTTGTCCTTCCTGTTCGTGGGTTGTTCTCTGTACAAGTAGCATTTTCTTATCCATTACTTATCAAGCTGCCATACTCTCAGTCTAAGTTTCCAATCCAGCTATGATCTAGAAGGTGGTAGAGACTGTGCTGCTTTGTTTCTCTGGTTCAGACACTGGAACAGCTATGTAGCCAGTACATACTGTCAGCCAACTTGGAGCAATGTTAGAAAAAGTTTGTGTTGCCCTGGGAAAGTGGCTTTACCTGTCCTAAGTTTTAAAATTATGCTGCACCTATTCGGTGTGCTGTTAACAAAAGTAAAATAAAACGCTGTGGGCCATACTAGTGAAATATCTATCCCACAGCTAAGTCCACATGTTTTATTTTATTTTTCTAAAGCACAAGTTCAGACATGGTTTTCAAGCATGATGAATAGAGAACAGTGTCCTGTTTGTGTGGGTGTATGTACTGTCAAGCGAGTGAAGTTTAAGTGACTGCAGATTTTTGAGTAGGGTTCAAAAAAGGTCGTTTGGAAATGGGCAACTTTTGCTCCTGCACAGTTTGTGACTAAATATCTGGGATTCACAGAGGATGCTGGAAGAAGGTATTGATAGTAAACAAGAGTTGCTGGTAGTTCTTCCTTGGAAGAGCAATACCAAGAATAACAGAGCAGAAAATTATCAAAATTTGTACTGTGTGCACTTAAGCTGCTTTTAATGATTATTTTCTTCTTTCCTTTCTTCCACTCGGAGCCTCAAAAGTGACTATTTCTAGTGAAAAAGAAAAGACACTGATGTTACACAGTAGTGGAAAACAAACCAATTTGTTGAAAATTACTGTTGAAAAGTATTCTTCGCTAATAGGTCACATTTATTCTCTTGAAACATTGTGCAAATTTTTAAATTCTTCTGAGGCTGTACTGAATGTTTTTCATCTTAACGATAATGTTTTGAGGAATCACAGATAGCAGGCATCTCAGAAGGGGAACATAAGTGCCCTCCTGAAGCAGTCTTTACCATAATATCATAGTTCTCTATCTATTTTCTCCCCTCTTCAGAAAATACCCCCGAAAATTACCCGCTTTCAAGATATAATAACAGCAATTTCTTCATTTATGCCCTTAAAGAAGGTAGATACCTAACTTAACAGTTGTTTCATCTGCCTCTCCTGTTGATTCCCTGGTTTCAGAAAATGGCCATAAATGAGAGCAGCTATTAACGTGAAGAATACTGATGCGTTATTTTAACATATTTATTCCCTGTAAACATTCATTAGTTAAAAAGGAACACTTTTCTCAGAGCACATTTTTAAAACCCAATTATCCAAATAGACTGCTCCAAGAGCAGTCATTGCCCAGGCATTAATAACCCAGCAGCTGAAGGATTGTTGGCTGTGGTGAGAAAGTCATTCTCTTAGCTCCTCTCAGTTCAGGAAAGAAAATGCCCTGAAGGATGACGAAGCTGAACTGGTACTGGCAGTAGTTAGTCTTCAGAAGGGAAGCGTGAAGAATTGTTCTGAGCACAAGACAAATCCTGAAACTCCCCCTCCCGCTCTGACTATGACTCTCTTCAAGGCTTTGGGTCAATCAGTTATCTCTTCACCTCAATTTTTTAAATCTGTAAAATGGTGATAACGTTGCTTTGTTTTGCTGCGTAATTTGACGGGATGATGGAAAATTAATGCCTGTGTTAATGCAAACAGCTCACAAGAATGGTGTTCTGCATTCTGTTATGAAGTAATCAGGACAGATTAAGTGCTTAACTCATACCGCAGGACCTACAGCTGTGTTTTGGGAGCTATTCACCCTACTGTTTCCTTAGAAATAGCTATAGAAAGTGGAAACCAGGAATGCTCCCCACTGTTTCCTTCTGGTAAGACTGTTGCAACTGAAATGGTAAAGAGAGATATTATTCCTAATGTTTTACTCAAAATGGCCACAGGTCATTTCAGCTGAAAACGGTCAACTGGGTGGGGAGTGACAGGGCCATGTGGTGGCTCAGAACATAGGCCAGGGGCAGTTGTGCAACTCAAGTGCCTTTGGTGCGTCAAAGAAGCCACAGATTGAGTGGCAAGAAGTCTGGAGAAGAACAAAACTCACCATCTGAGGAGGGGAAAGACAGGCTATCAGAAGGCTGAATTTTCTCAATGATCACTCTTGAGAACAATTTGAAGGCTGCTTCAGTAATGAATGAGCTGGTAGGCATTTATTTTTCCACCTTGTTCTCCGTGGATTGGCTACACCTTCTAAATGATTAGGCTGAGGGAGCTAGGTCTGTGGCCTTATCTTCCTACTAGAAACTCCCCTCTGGAGAAAGGTAACAGCTGTGAATGGCCAGGTGAGTGATGGGCTACTTCTGAAGAAGGACCAGCACCTAAACCAGAAATGGTGTACAGTGGAGGTATCTTGCTGAACTTTGCCACTTAAAAGCACTTAATGCCAGTGATGCTGTTACACTGACATATTGGTGTTTGACACCAAATGTCTTTAGGTATCTGGAATTCTGCTTTAGTGCTTCTGCAGTGTCCCTATGTTACAAGGAGTGCTGTAAAAGCCTGCAGGGTTTCTCTGAGCTTGGCAAAGGTCCTCCCCCCACAGCTACCCATGGGCTGTGCTGTGTACACTTGCCTCTGTAGCCAGAGCTGATCATGCTCTTCCCACTCCTAATGCAGTGTTCTATTTAAGATTCAGTGGTTATGCCGCTCTGATGCAGCCCAGAGCTCAGAGCAAATCTTGAGATGTATCCTTGCAGTATCTAAAGGGGAGCTACAGGACAGAAGGGAACAGACTCTTCAGCAGGTTCTGCGGTGATAGGACAAGGGGAAATGGCTTCAAACCTAAAGAGAGGAGATTTATGTTGGATATAAGGAAAAAATCTTTTACAGTGAGGATGGTGAGGCACTGGGACAGGTTGCCCAGAGGTACCCTGTCCCTGGAGACATTCAAGGTCAGGCTGGGGTGGCTCTGAGTAACCAGTTTGAGCTGTAGATGTCCCTTTTCATTGCAGAGAAGTTTAACTAAATGATCTTCAAAGGTCTCTTCCAACTCTAAGGATTCTATGATTCTGTGTAAGTGTGACAAATCCTGTATTCTCTCCAGCCTCAGTCTCCATCCATTCCCATCATAGAAGGGAGCACGTGAGAACCAATATAATGGAAGAGTTCTCCACTTCTCCATGGAAGGGCCATCTCTTGGCAAAAAAAAACCAAACAAACAACAAGACCATAATATGTAGGGCCAAAAAGGGCTATGTGATACTGTACTGAGCATATGGGACACAAGGGAAAGGATTGTTCTGGGTCTCTGTCTCCTATTAAAAAAAGTCTGCATTTTGCATTAAATCGATTCACCTGTGTAAGCCAGTGTCCAGAAACGGTGACTCTGTGGGCAGGCCAGACTCACAATGTTCCCTCCTGTAGGGTTTGCATCCTCTGGGTGAGTTGGTCCTAATTTTTCATGTCAAAGGAGGGAAATACCCTTTTCCATTTGCCACTACAAGCATCTCAACTCAGACTGAAGAATTTTGGAAGCTTATGGCACTCCATGGGAGATGTGAGGCCTTAGACCTGTACAAACCTACAGTAGGCAATGAAGACATTGTATGCTGAAAGTTGTACCTGGTCTTCAGGCAGCAGTTCAGTGTATTTGCAAATTATGTTGCAGTTATAAGCCACGGTTGGCAGTGACCCATTTTTTTTTTTTTTATTGTACACAATGTTACTCAGTTGATTTGTGCTAGTTGCAGAACAAAATTTTGGCATTTCAAATAGCTGTAAATATTTATGAGTTCAGTGCAATTCTGCTTAATATTTTTGCACCATTATATGAAGAGATTATCTGCGAAGTGTGAGATGTTACTGGCATTTTGCACAAGCACTGAGAGCTTTCAAATTTTTTCCTACTGAAAGGCATCATCTCCACAACAATCTAAAAAATGCTTCAAGTATGACAGAGTACTTCTTATCATTCATATACATTTATAGCCCATTAGATAAACACACAAGCAAAGAAGATGTCTATCTATCTTCTTCCCAAAGCCAATTTCATGAGTTGGAAGCTCTTTCTGTGTTACTACCCTCTCTTCACGGAAGGGTAAAAGATAAAGCAAAGATAAATTAGCAGGCAATGAATGCACTGAGAAAGAAAGCTGTTCAGATAAAACATACAAAAACTTTTGTTAGAGGAAGGCTCCTCCTGTCGAGCAGTATGTTTACTTATTCCTTAAAATGTCATCCATATACTCAGACAGGAAAGTAACTGTACATTTTTTATTTACAGTGCAATTTGGAGGCAGATGCAGACGATGCATATATGTAGAGGGAACAGGACTCCACAGCCAAAGGAGCATACCAGGTAGCCAAGAAGTGTGTGTGGAGTTTCCAGGTCCTTGCTGGTTCTGTCTGGATAGCTGGCTGCTGCACAGGGCTGCACTGGCTCCATTTGTGGTGATGTGAAAGTCAGCTCCACCGAGGCTTCTCGGTTTCATAGACCTTAAAGAGTCAAAGGAAAAATACTCTGCCAAATAGAAATAAATATAACCAACCTGGAACAATTCTTATGCCCACTCTTTTGTAAGGCTGTGGCAAACAACAGGAAGTAGGGGATAAGTCAGTAAAACACGGATGGTTTTGGCAAATGAAATGATCCTTTCCTGGCTGTCTACATGGAGCAGAGGTGTCAAGAGATAGAGTTTAGAAAATTTACTCAGTAGGCAGAGAGGGAGTGTTTTCTGTCTGGATATTTTTGGATGGTTATATAGTAATCTGAGATGTATTTTTATTGTTTCTTTATTTATTTTGCTGCATTTATTCTCTTGCACTAATTAAAAAGGCAGCATTTTCAGGAGTAGGGCTGTGGATTAAATATAGATGTGTACAGATATGAGTAACTTCCTATGCTTCTGAAAAATCTGTGTATAATGCAGTATAATAGAATTAGATTTGCATCTGATTTACAGCCTTGATACATCTAAATTTGCAACACTTTAAGGATAAATTTACATTTTTGTCAGCTACTTGCTCTGTCTGAGGTCAAGTGGGAATGTGGTCATCATTTGTAATAACTTAAATTACGAGTGAGTGAACTGTCTATGATATGGCCTTCTTTTTTTTTTTTTTTTTCCTGAATTTCATTCTACTGTGTTTTAAAAATAGTAAGGATCTGAAGTAGGGATTTTTTGAGGAGTCCTTTATACCAATGGATTACCCACCTCCTCACTAGGAATCATGGGAGGTTTCAATCTGATGGCTAAGGTAGGTGGGAGTTGACTCACTATCCCCTTAAATCCCATAATCTGACACTTAAAGCCAGACAGTATTTAAAGAATATTATGCTGAAAACCAAAGCAAACCAAAGCAAAACACAGCTTTATGTTTAATCTCTGACTATTTATAAAAGAGGACAAGCTGTGCAGGGACAGCTAAGACTCAAGCATGATCAAGGTAGCACAGTTGAACCTCATTCCAGCTACAGCAACTGTACCAAAGCAGATCCTACATCCATGGTTAGTAGGACTCAGCTTCCAATTCTGCTTTCATTGGAGACAGGAATGGATAATGAGTAAAGAATTCCCTTAAAAGGCTCTGAGCAGGAGCTATGGTTTTCTGGGCATCAGTTAAGCAACTCGTAGTGTATTTTGGAGGAAGTCTCTGAGATGTTCAGCATGAATCCAATGGTGAAGTGCTTAGTTACAATACTGTATTAATTTACTATATTTTTGCATAAGTAATTTTATGAATCCCCAGTTAGAAGCACAATGGTAATTTTCCAGCCATAGAGCATGAAACAAGTTACTGAAGATGCAAGGGATTCATTAAAAAGAAACCAGGAAAATGATTTTTTTTCTGTGTGCACAGAAATATTGAGTTGGCAATCGCAAGGATCTCTATATACACTGTCTGTGTATACATTTGGCTAAAAGTGATGGAAAAAAATAAAATCTCTTCGTATTTCAAAGACTGCCTGTCTGGGGGCTGGGAGTCAGAGAGCAGAGAAACCTGCAAAGATGTGACTATCTGCAAGACTGACCAAAGCAGCGTAACACTGGCTTTTCATTCAGCCAAACTGAACAAGACAAAGAATGATAAAGGTGGAAGTTTTCACCCTAGAATTCATAACTCTATGCTTGAGATCTCTGGAGGGAGGGTTCACATTAACCCCAGTTGTGCTCTATTTAATTTGGCTATTAGAAGATTCACTTTGCTCTCTCCACAAATACCACAAGTTTTATATTTCTAACTTCGCCAATTTTAATATTGCCGTTTTGTTACTTAGATATTTCTTGTCACAGTTGTTTTTTCTTCTAAACACAGGTGGCTAATCCTTCTATATGCTGCTGAGCTTTAATATTCAGGCTCTAAGTAGATGCTGCTTGAGCCTTATCATTCAAATGTTGCATCCATGGGGCATTACCATATGATTTACAGGGGATGAATGAAAAAAAGAGAATAAGCTCAAGGCTGTGTGATAAGCGAACCTACAAGAGTAAGTTTTAGGGCATAGCTTGTTACTAACCCCCACTACTAATACAAGTTGGGGGATGAAAGGATTGAACATAGCCCTACCAAAAAGGACCTGGGGGTACAGGTGGATGCCAAGCTGGATGTGAGCCGGCAATATGCCCTCTCAGCCCAGAAAGCCAACTGTATCCTGGGCTGTATCAAAAGAAGCGTGGTCAGCAGTGTGAGGGAGGTGATCTGCACCTCTGCTCTGCACTGGTGAGACCTCACCTGGAGTACTGCATCCAGATGTGGGGCCCTTAGTGCAGGAGGGACATGGAGCTGATGGAGCACATCCAGAGGAGGACCACAAAAATGATCCAAGACCTCCACTATGAGAACAGGCTGAGAGAGCTTGGGCTGTTCAGACCAGAGAAGAGAAGTCTCCAAGGAGATCTGATAAAACAGTAGCTTTGGTTTGCTTTTTCAACTCCAGAATGCCTCATTTCCCACCTCACTGTCTTATAGATGCCCACCCTGTCCCTTCACCATAGACATGAAGAGGCCCAAGTGATTAGCGGTTCTGTAAAGAGCTCACCTCTGAAGAACTTGCACACAAAATCAATAGTAAGGGACAATATTATATAAAGTCAATATAAGTGGGGCCTTCTGGTTCCACCTTCTACGGTTTGGGCTTTCTAGTTAATCTCAACTGGCTGTCATAATCTCAACAGCATTATTTTTCCTCACATTCATGCCATGTTAAACTGTGAGAGCTGTGTAGATATGTAGTTCATGACAGCTGTGTTCAACAGCTCAATTCATTGAGGTTCTTCTCATTTTTTTTTTACTATGTAAAACCCCCTGTGAAAAGAAAAAAAGACTCAACCAAATCGTAAGTCCAGACAGGAGAATGTTACAGATGGGACCGTTATCAGATTTTGTGGGTTTTCTTGCTCAATTAGCTTGGCAGTGAAATTTATGAAAGGAAAGTTACTTATACAGTCACAGAATACGCATCAACTCCTGGATGTCACCACATCAATTAAAAAGGTTTAATTGCTAGTGTAACCTGATGTAAAAGATGTGACTTGTCATACCTCTTCCTATTTTAAAGCTGCAGAACTACCACTACACACATACAGTTTGTATTATGCAGCCATCTAGAGGACATTTTTAGCCATGCTGTTAAATAGAAACCGCAAAACGTAGGAAAATGCAATCTTTACTGACCCTTAGTGGCCAGAACCGCTACAGTGCCGTGGGCATTTTTTAGTGAATTCAACAGCAGCAGCGTTCTGATGCTGTTATGCAGGTGTTGTTATATTTTGAGGGGAAGAGGTATTGACTATCCCAGGAAGGGCATGAAACAGGGAAATACTGTCAACAGAGAAAAGGATACAGGCGTCTTCAAGGAGAATGCACCCAAACTTAGAGTTTTACAGTAATTCAGTAGTGAAAGTACAATATCTTGCGTATAGTGGCTATGAAAAATTGACAGGGCATACTGAAGATGAGTCAGTCTTTGGCAACAACAGATGTAAGAAAAAGCGAAGGCATAAGGCAAAAGGATTCTGGACCACCACGTGCCTCTGACCAAGAACAATTTTAGGCGAGAAGACGGCTCCTCGTCCCGCACACAGCGCCCCGCGCTGCCGCCCGGAGCACCGCAGCCAGCCCAGCCGGGGCCGCCGGCAGCCGGGGCGGGGCCGCAGCGCCGGAGCCGGAAGCGCGGGGAGGACGGAGGGCCGCTCCCCCGCTGCGGGAGGGCTGCGGCGCCGCCCGGCGGTCGGAAGCGGGCGCGCAGTGCCGGCGCTGCCCCGCGCCGCCCTTCCCTCGCCGCGGGCTCGGGGGCTGCTGGTCCCGGCCGCGGCCAGCCCTCAGCAGGTAGGGGCCGCGGGCTGCCCACGTCCCGGCGCGGTCGGGCTCCGTTAGGGGCGGCCACAGCGGTTCCGCGGCCGGCCGAGCGGCCGCCTGGCTGTGGCCGCGGCTGCCCCTCGTGTCCGGACTGTGGAGCTGCGGGGCGAGGAGGCTTCTCGTGTAGCCGTGCGTATGTGTGTGTGGTAACGCGTGCTCTTCTGTGACTTGCCTGTTTTGTGCAATTGGACCTGAAACACCAACTTCTAGTTACGTGCGAAGCCAGAAGTGCTTATCCCCATGTTCACGTGGCTGCACAGAGAAGTGATGTCTCAGAACTGACCTTGGAGACTCACTGCATACCTAGACAAGTTCTGGCTTTTTTTGTTTTGCTTCTGAGTGTCTGTCACACAGCCCCGGTCTACAGAGCAGAGCCCTGGGAGAGTGCAGCTGTTCTGGAGGAGTAGGTGAAGGCTCCGGTGTCACAAAGTAGCCACAGTACAAGCACCACAGCTCTCCATTTCCCAGTAGATTTTTTTTTCTTCTTTTAATATCGTAAAGGTTTTGAATGCTGAGCTGCACTGTACCATTTAGTAATCATCTTAGTGGTTTTTTTTTTTTTTCCCAACCTTAATGATTGTATGCTTCTGCTTTGTTTTCCTTGCTTTTTCCAGGGACCAGGTAGAGAGGTGCAGTCAGTGTGAAGAACAGCAGAGCAGCTCCCAAACCAATGATGCTACCAGCATGGGAAATGTGTGCCTACCTGTTCCTTACCATTGCCTCTCATTTCTATTCTTTCTATGAAGCGTACCAGGTTTCTCAAAGTAAGTCTGTGATGCTCATGTACTTACTTTTATAGTGTTCCTAGTGTGTGGCTGAGTTGGATTTGTCTGTTGCCTTAGTTTCTTCCTCACTCCTTTCTCAAACATGTTTAGAAGGAGGTGGGGGTGAATGGGTCCCCTCATGGCTGGAGTTCTAGAGCTGGGTAATCTTTCTGCACTTGTACACCTTTTAATAGTCTCCGTCACGTTCCATGTCTCACTTTGCCGCTAGAGGGAGATGTCAAACAGTCCTTTAAGGATAAGAAATCGTGATTCTAGATCCCGTGTGTTAAACAGCTCAAGCTCAGGTCTCTGTTGCGTTTATTTAAAATTAAAACCGTTTTTCAGCCTAGAGGTTGAGGAGGCATGGGGGAAGTTTATGCAGAAATGTATGAGTAGCTGATGGGCAGAGGTGAGGGAAGAGGGAAAAGATCTTTATGTCGTGCATCTTTCTGAGTTAATTCCTCCTGTTACAGTACACACCTGAGTCCAGTGGTCAAGGCTACTCTGCATTCACCATCTGAAGGTTCAGGATGGGTAGAGGCCAAAGCCCTGGATCTGACTGTAGAAAGGCCCCTTGATAATGCTTGCTGGGGAGAAGGAAAAGTTGCTTCACATCTGCTGAATTCCTGGCGCACGGACACGTCCCTTTGCCCAGCTCCCAGCATCCACAGCTGTCAAGAAGATGAGGGGAATTTGTTTTTATTTAGAAGCTGAGTGCCTGCTGAACTGTTGCTTTTTTTAGAATTATGTAATTAATGAATATGTATTGTTCTTTACAGAATATGAAGATGAAATTGACAGAAGCTTTGGACTGGAACAGGGGACTCTGTTTTGGGGCCTTAAGAAGGTAGGAATAATTAATGTTACCAACACTTCTTATTTTGTTGATGCTTTGCAAACTTCTGTCCTTGCAGTTCCTTGAAGTCTTCCTGCAGCAAGCTGTTGTGTTGAGCTGTATGTTCTGCTGAGAAACAGTGAACAAAGAACAAATTACTGTGCTCCATATTGGGCTCTTTTCCTTTCTTGTGATGGTGCTTTATAAGGAGATTTTAGTTCTAAGTATTTTAATGTCATCCCTGTTTTTTTGACTCTATTCTCTTTCTCTATAGCCAGACTCTCATAGACTCCAGAGCTTAAAGCTCTATGAAGACATGAAGAATAAGAGAAAAGCATAGGCACTGTATCTTATTATTATTTAATGTGCAAAAACACAGACCAGTGCTTCCCACATTAGACAGTCTGCAATACTTAATCTGCTTTTTCGAATGGAATGGAATGGATTAGGGTAACTAACTGTTTCTTGTTTCCAGTGCATTTTCCTTTGTGTTCTATTGTAATCTGAACTACTTTTCAATAGCATGGAAGTAATGCTAACCAAACAGCTCCAAAAATGCTGTTTGCTCACCCAAGGTACCTTTTTAGCTTTAGAAGCCTGTGATAGTTTTACAGATTTTCATAGTCATTATTAGGCGAGTTTTTTTCCTTGGTGGCTGGTCTGAGTGTTTCTCATTAGTTATATCACTTAATAAGCTTCTGCGTGGCTGTTTGGCCTTCAAAGGTTTCATCACCTCATCACCCTTTACATTTCCTGCAGCCTTTTTTTTTTTTTTTTTCCTTTGTTCATGTCATTTGGTGTTTGGGTAATGCTTAACATCAACGAACACTAGTGGCACTCATGATTTACCTGTCATCCAGCACAGAGGAGATTTTGAAATATGTTTGAAGAAACATACTTTTATTTTCTAAGACAAACCGCAATCCAAATAACCTACCTCGCTTCCTTTTGAAGAAAATTCACCGTGCAACTCATTTTGAAGGTAGTTAGGTCAAAGCCAAGAATACATATCTATGTTTAGGCCTACCACCACCACTGGTATGGGCCTCTTTGTGTCCTTTCAAGAAAATTACAGAATGTTCTGGAGATTCAGAGTGTTGTAAGATACTGAATTTAGTCCCAATCATGCAGACAGCTGTGTGCATTTGGGAGTCTTAACTTTTAGCAGGGAACAGGGATTGCCAGCTGATTCTTATTATCTTGTTTAGAAAGAGGTTTGTCTGACCTGACTCCACCTGGTTGCAATTAGGCATTATTGAAATAGTGAAACTAATCATAAAGCAAGGTATAATTTCATCCTAACTGTGAGGTTTTCCAAGTTAGTGCAGGTTGTTTACTGTATCCCTTGAAAAGTCCAGAGAATTCAGAGCTTTGTTTCTCTTTCACCTTTTATCACCTGAGAGAGTATCTATTACCCTTTCTTATTCCTGCTGATAGGAATAGTAGTTTGCACTCCCCCATATCTGTGGTATCCAGGTTTGGCTGATGGATCAGTACAGTTCTGTATGACATGTCCATGCTTGTTTCAGGCATGGTTTCCTTGGTACTCGTGCTACTTGTTTTTGCTTGGCAGCTGCTTTGCTTTACCTTCTTTTCTGTGAGATGAAGCCATCTTAAAGCAGCTGTGAAGGGTACATAGACTGTGTGCTCTCCTCCTGCTTAGAGCATGTCTTGTTTTTGTTGGTTTTATTGGATTTCAGGGAAATGATGATGATGCCCAGCACTCATTTGTGCTCATGATGATTTGCTAATGAGCCTGCAGCAACCTAAGGATATTTTGGATTACATCATCCAGTGATCTGGAGCTTTCAGAGGGAAGTGGAACTTGTAGCAACCTGTCATGGGGTTGCGTAGTAGCTTGCGTTGTTTGAAATGGACTCAGTCTTTGAGCCATCTGTACTCTTGTAGTTGTCAGTGGCAATATTTTTGTGTTGTTCTGCATCTGTGTCCCCAGCAGGCTCCTGCTGGCATCAGCTTTATGTGCAGGTCAGCAGGCGTCAGCACTGTTTAGTGTGCTTCTTGTTCTGTGCTGACAGTACCCTCCACTCTTCTACTGTCTATGGATGTTAGGCTATTGAAAGTCAGCATGGTGTTGGAGTTTGCCACAGCAAATAATCAGCCTTTCTTGCCTAACCAAAACAAATCTTCAGATGCTGAATTCTGTGGTATTGTACAATTGACTTTTTGTGTTACTGAGACATTTAATTGTACTTTGAGAACATGCTTTTATAGTTATGCATATTTCTTTGATGTCCAGGATGCCTTGGATTTTGAGTGGAGCTATTGGATTGAATGGGGAAGGGAATACATACTGTGGCTTCTGGCTGGTCATCTGCTGGTATCACAGATGTGCAGGCTGTTCGTGGAGAAGGTATGTGGGGGGTTTGTTTCACAGCAAATTTGTGTGTTCTAACTAGCTACGGGAATGGAAGGTGTGACAGCAGGCCTGGTGCTCTGCTATGTATAGGGTAGTACTGTTACTGTGTTTTGCTTTAGAAATAAAGTGTAAGAATTGTTCATGGTCCTTTTTCTTTTTTCTAACAGTATAAACCGTGGTGCTTGATGGTGTATGGAATGGCTGCCTGCTGGTTTTTATTAGGAATCAAGGGCTTTGCGGTCATTTTGTTACATGCAGCTATTTCGTTTGCTGTGGCTCAGTTTCAGACACCGCTCCTGACGTGGCTGTGCTCCCTTATCCTGTTATCTACTTTACGCATACCAGCTGTGGAAGAAGCCAAGGTAATTTAAGATGTATGAATTAAGCATCACATTAATTACAGTCTTATCTGCTGCTACAGTAAACACCTTCTTGACCAACTACTCTCTACTTGATCTAAGCAGAGATTGGCTTGAATGCCTGTAGGAAGTAGAGACAAGGTGAGCCATGCTAGAGCTTTCATAATTAGAAATGTGGATATGCTCATACCCTTGGTGAATTCTTACAAGTAGGCCACCTGTAGTTTCATTTGGGTATCTGTCACGGCCTCACTACAGCAGTACGAAATGAGATTCATAACGGTGGTGTATGTGGCTGAGGTCACTTGGAAGAAAGGATGTCTTTCTCAGTTATTGCTCTTTGCTAGTCTTTTGGATACCAGCTGACATGATCGGGTTATATTCAGCGTACTGTACACTCTAGCCTGCTGTACATGCTTCTTTTAAAGCTTTGTCTGTATTTATTTGAAGCTGCCATCTGTAGCTCTTGCTTTTGTTACTGCCTTTGTTCCTTCCTTTTCCTTTGTTCTGTATTGTTGCTGGTGATCCTGCAGGGCTCTCAAACAGCAGATGAGAGGAGTGAAATTGGTGATGGTCTGATGCTTCAGGAACACCCGTGGAGTTTTTCTGAGAGATGACTGTCACCTCTGTAAAGATAAAAGCAATGTTGTTTTGTTTGCTTTTTCTGGGGAACTGAAGAGATAAGCAGGGGCTTGTGTCTTGAAGGTGTTTCCAAGGGGCTTCTTTAGATAAGGCCCAGCCTTCTGGAGTTGTATTTGGTCAGAGAGCTCCACAACACAGCTCTTCTTCTCTACCTGAGAGCCAGCTGCATTCTTAATCTGAATTATGCTAAATGAACAGAAGGACTCTGTAGGGTGATGTGATGGTCTCTTACCATGTAAGAGTGTCCAGACTCTAACAAGACATAGACCAGAGTGCTCTCTGCTTTGTTTTCTGTTCATTTTGATTGATCTCCGCTCTTACTTAGCATTTGTTTTTGAGTTGCTCTGTTTTCCTTTGCTATCGTTTGAATCGTTGCTCTTGTGCTGCCATCTGTCTTTCTCTGACCAGCAGATAGAAACTAAAACAGCTTCTTCATAATATACATCCTACTTTTTGGAAAGAACTGTGGAGGAATTTGTGCAATGCTAATTTTCCCCAGGAAGACTTGGAAAAACAAGCAGCAGAACAATGTTTGGTTTGCACTATGAATGCAACCCGTTAAGAGCTAAAACTGTCTGTATGGTGAAAGTTTTCAGTAAAACCTGTCTGTCTGTCATGTATAAGAGGAAATGTACCTCAAGAGGATGCCAGAGAGGTCTGGCATTGTGTAAGAAAAACAACCTGTCATTGTGATAATGTAGTGTTGATAGCTTGGCTGACTTTTGTGTACGGCCACTGTAGTGGAAATGCTAAGACAGAGCTCGAAGCAGTGATTGAGCACCTGGTGGGAAGGCAGGGCCAATGCAGGGGAGCTCAGGTGTATGTAATGCACCTGATGGAGCCAGGGTCCACCCCTTCCCAGACCTCATGTAAGGGTTGGCAGTGGAGGTGGGGGGTCTTGTTGGAGACCATAGGCCTTCTGGAGGTAAGCAGCTTCTTTTCTTTATTTGCATGCCCACTGCTGTTGCGTTTGAGGAAATCCTCATTTGTTGCAGCCTGGGATCTTGCTGCTCTGCTGTTGTGCCTTCCATCATGCTGCAGTCAGTGCATAGAGCTGTGTCTCCTGATTTGGTAAAAACAGATTTATGCAGCATGTCAACTTGGTAGTACATGTCCAGCTTAAGAGAAGTTCTCAGAAACTGCAATTGAGTGATTGCATCTGTGTCTGTGAATACATTTTCGAAGCACAAATGTGCACTATCACTGTGCTATGAGGCTGACAATGGGAAGAGGAAACTTAGCTATTTCTAGACCTGGTGATCCATGCTACAGAGAAGTAACACGCAGTTACTTCTGCGGCTGCAAGGATTCTTCTGGGAAGCTGATGAACAAGTCTCCCTTGTTTATTAGGGTTAGCCTTTTTGTCTGCTGTGAGCATCTCCATCTATTGCCCAGAAACTGGCAACCTCCCTGTTTGCTGATGGGATTTGCTCCGTTTTCCTACTGATGGACTTGTGTCCCCTTAATCTCTTGCATGTGGAAAATTTCTTTAAATTTATCAGGCACTTTTGAGAGTGGGGTGCCAACGTATTCTTTATTTTATCCATTTAGAGGGGTGTTGTACGTATCATCCTTTGATCAATCATCTGGAAAACCCATGTATCTTTTTTGTTTTCCTGTTGGTCTACCCATTAAGAAACGGAATCTGAGAAGTCTACCTAACCCTAGTGTTGGGGTTTGGATTTGAGATCAGGATTTCTAATGCTTCTTGAAATGTGGTTTGGCCTCACCTCACTTAATAGTAGTTTATGGGTAACAGAGGACATTTCATCATGCCAGTCAGTGCAATGAGATGAAATTATGTACCTTAATGTAGAACTGTTATTCAGTGGAGACAGAGTATGATAAATACCTTGCCTAGTGCTCTCAAACGTATCTCTCCTTTGTTAGAGGTATTAGACTGGTTTCAAGTGCTGGTCTTATTCTAGTTATGAAAAGGAGCAGAGCTGAGCTGGTAGGGTCTTTCCTTGTGATATAGGTAGATTTCTGTCTCACGGATATCAAAGGACTTCTCAAACTCACTGCAATACAAATTTAATCAGACAAATTGTATTTGCTGATGCTTCTAAGGTTGGGTGTTTTTTTTTTTTTTTTTTTTTTTTTTTTTTTTGTGATAATTGATGTGTGCATCGTTATACGGCTGCTTTTGTTAAAAGTATGTGTCAGGGAGTATTGTAATCATGATACAGGTTCAGTAAAATCTTTCAAGCCTTGAACTTCCTGGCAAGTGTCTGATTCTTTTCAGATTTGACTTGCAGCTTTGGGTCCAGTCCTAGTAGCTCCTTAGTTGTTGATAGGATTGCCAGCTGTATTTGATGCTATACTTCTAGACAAAACCTGAGGGGGAATAAAAATGGCATTCACATAAGAAAATCTGTCCTAGCTTTTCATAGTTCTTCAAAACATAGTGAAGTATGAAGTCAGCTGTAATGTTTTCTGCCTGTTGCAACATCTGTCAGCAGCCAGCATTTGCTCTTCAAACATTAGCAATGTTCGCTTCAGATATTCCTGCCATTCTCTGTAAGCTTTAGGTGCGTTCTGCTGCTGGTGACCTGGAAAGTCAAGGTCTTGATTGATATAATTATCCTGCAGTTTATGAATCAAAACATTGTACTGTTATGATCTGACCTTGTTTTGTCTTACAGAGAAAGTGGTATGACACTGAAAATGAGTATTATCTGCTTCTCTTCACGGTGTCTGTTCGTTGCCTCTTCAACACAAGTTTCAGCCTGGAATACTGCTGGCATGGACGTGCCCAGAAATCATCTCATTCATTCCTGTGGATGCTGGCATATGTGTTTTACTATCCCACGTTCCATAATGGACCCCTTATGAACTTTGATGAATTTAGTAAGCAGGTAACCGTATTTTTTTTTAAGACCACATAGTTACAAACTTCCAGTATACGTATGCAAATGTGAGTCAAGTCTGACTAAGAAATCTGACTAAGAAAATGATGATCTCTTTTCAGCTGCTGATTCTATCATTTATTAGAAGTAAATTCAATGCAGTGGGTTAATTTTTTTTTAATTTCTAATTTTGTGAAATTTTAATATTGGTTGTGAGAAAGTTTTAGTTAAACAAGACAACTTTCATCAGTTTTCTGTGAGATGCTGTTTCTTTTGTGTATTTCAAAATGTTGGTTGCAAAAGAACTGTATTTATTTTCAAGTTTGTTGAAAACAGACGTTAGTGAGACCTTGAAAGATGTCCCTAGTGTTGGTGTATATTCATCCCTTTCTTGACAAATGTTGAAGTATGCTGCATGCAAAAGGGAAGGCTGTGCATGGAAAGTTTCTTTGGAAAGTGTAACAAAGGGACTTTATGAAACTTGGATTTATGAAAGTGAAACTGAGATTCTAGTGGGCACCGGTGGCAGGTCTGATACTTCTCTGTGTTCGATAGCATTGGAAAACATAAGGCTGAATTCTGCTTTCCTGGCTGGTTGTTGTAGAAGTCTGCAGAAGTTTTCTTTTTTCCTTTTTTTTTTTTTTTTTCTTTATGTGAAATTAATAGATCATTCTTGTGCTTTTGTGGACTGAATTCCTGTCACTTAGGTTGGTGGTTTTGAACAGATTTCTCCAACTCAGTCATAAAATGTGTGCTTCGTTATCTTTCCCAAGCTTTATGCAAATTGTCGTTCTTGCTTTTTTTGTTGTTGTGCTGTTAGAGAAGTTCCCGTGCTATGCATATATTTTTTTCTTAAAATGATTTGCCTTTTTAAAACATGGCAGATCTTGCACTTGTGCCCTAGTTATCACAGGCAACAGGTGTATAGTTTTAACAACGGAGAAGAGTCTCATGTGCAACTCTTTTGCAGCCGTTTGCCTTTAGAGAAGTCTAGCATAGTTCCCATAGGTTGAAGAAACACTACAGTATCAAATGTAGTCTCATGTTGGTTGCTTAATACACAGTTAAAATTGATATGCAGTTGTGAAGTGCATAGCATCTCTCAAGTTCAGACGAAGACAAGTGATAGCATTCATTACTCTTGCAGCATGTAGGACTTTAAGGTGACTGAATTTCAGTCACTGCAGAGCTGCTGTTGTTCTGGCTGAGCACAGAGCAGTTTGGTGTGATCCGCAACCTGAGGAGTGTTGGAAACTTTCACCGTGTGCCTGTTCTTTTGGGAGAGCTACAGAAAAGGTGCCCTTGCAGCTGAGTCAGCCTGGAAGGATCAGCTCTGCTTGGCTTCTGCTGCAACAGGGAACATCTGATTCCTTTACTAAAAGCCTTTAAGCTTTTGTGAATCATACAAGTGAGATAGGAGAGGCAAGGTAGGTCCCTAAATAGACACTAATGTTCTGAAGCTGACTAATACATTTGCATACTTATTTTCCATTACATTTAATAGTAGGCAGGTGTCCAAATCCTCTTTGTAGCTTTGAATATCTCAGCATGAGTTCCTAAATGTATCTGGGGTTTGGATGCTGTCGAATAGGAACCAGAGGTGCTGAGATGCTCGGAGCTGTGACTGGCAGAAGTGTTATACAAATTAAAGGGGCAGAGTCAGATGATCTTTCACCACTTTGAAGAAAAGTTGGTTTCTTCAAGTGCTTAGTGCCAGTGAGATGTCATTAAGAAAGATGAGTCAGATAGGCAAAAGCATCTGCAAGACTGACAGAAGCATGTAATAAGCAATTTTCCAGGCTTCGCTGAGAACAAGCCAGTCATCTGTGCAACTTTAAAGCCTTTTCAGGAAAAGACTGCAACTGGGGGAAAAGGGAATTAAAAACCTTCAGATATGTAGGTTTGTTCTTTCACTAGACTTGCTGACATGGATACTGAGGAAGTTTTCTTTACTGTTGTTTTGTAGTTTCTAAATTGTATTAAATTCCTCCTTGTTATACTGCTAGTGGAGAAAAATGATCTTTTTCAAGGAATGTTTCAGAAGACATATCTGGGATTCCAAGTAGAAGTCTGCTTGGAGATAACCATTGGGTAAAATTGTGCATAGAATCTTGAAATGGATCTTAGTTCACCTGATGTGGCTCAGTGAAGACCTGTGAAAAACCTGTATCTATTCTTGATTTGAGGCAGTGAGAAGGGAAAACTGAACAGAGAATGGAATGCATGTGTTTGTGTTACATTTGCATTTGAATATGCACAGACCTTGTTCTGTTTGAGCCTTGATGAAGATGGAATGTACTGAAAAAATATAACTTCTTTCTTGGTGGTTATTGAAATGTGTTGTCAGAGCTCTTACCGGAGAAGGGTTGTGTTGTCACTTTGACATCTGAGGTTAGATACAGATTTTGAAGTTAGCAGACCTCAGCAGTTTGTTCAAGGTGTGTGATACCAGAAGTGTGTTTATTGCAGCTATCAGAACAGGAGATTGGGATCTGCAGAAGTGCTTTACTGAAGCTGAGACTGAGAAGAGAGTTTCTGCTCAGCATGCTGGAAAGCAGAGTTATTGAAAAAGGAAGCAGAGAAGCTGTTACGTGAATGAAAGAGATCAATAATGCTGGTAATTTGCATCCATTTCCAGGCAGAAATGAGAAGCTGCTGTATTTCACCAATGGCCTGAATAGAACGTAGTTGTGGATTTGGAAGTGTATTGTGCAAATGGCTGTGATGTCATGGTAGGCTTCAAAATGTCATGTAGTTAGTACAAAATCAGCTACAGTTAGCATACTTGTTCATTTCCAAGTGTGCAGAGCTGTCTGCGTGTTAGGTGTATGTGCAAATAAGATGACTGGGATTTTAGGAAGGGCGTTGTGTGTGAAGATGAGTGGGTTGCTTGCTTACGTATATTTTTGATGTCTGGTTAAAAACTGAAGAATAAAACTTGGCATACATTTGATGACATGTAAAAAGTCTTATTGGCAATCTTTCCAATAAGTTACTTGATCGAATTCTCTTTTACCGCAGAAAAAAAAGGTGTAATAAAATAGTATAGCAGATTGTTTACTGTAGTTAGTGAAGTAAGAGTCCAGTGGGGCATCTTGAGGATCCTGTCAGCTGTGATCCTTGTCTTGCCTCATTTTTAACTTGCACCTAACTGACAAATGCTCAGCACATTACATAGGTCTCACTGACCTATGTAACAGGAGAACGTGAAGAACTGTTCTCTGGTAATGAATCCTGTGCAGCTGGCAGAAGTTTGAGATACTTTTAAGAGCAAACCGTTATCTTTGCTTTCTTTGATAGGGTTACTGCCTGGATAATCCTGCTGTCCTTCAATTGTATTATCTATAAACTTTTTTCATGATGTACAGATATCGATAATGTACAAGAACTAAGGAATGAATCTCTCTTTTTGGTTCTGTTAAGGTTAATAGCATTTGGCTGTTTCTGCAGCCAATTGGTTCTGTAGGACTTGAGAATGATTAATTTATTTGCAGGACTAAATATTCGTTTGGTACAGTGTACTCTCATGATTGGCTGTTGGGATTGGACCTGCCTGCTTTGTGGTCAGCTTGGGCAGTTTGAAAAATGTGCTCTTTCTAATACACTGTGGAAGATGGTGTTGCTTCTTTTGCTTGAGCTCTCAAAGTGCTTGTGTGCCATGATTGTGCGTGCTTGAGGAAAGGAGTGAAGGACTTAGTCTGCATGAGATGCATTACTGAAAATCGCATACTTTTGGAAGTACAATGGCATTGCTGTTTCAGGTTGTTTTAGTTCTAAGAGTTGTTTTTTTGTTTGTTTGTTTGTTTGTTTTTTTACAAAAACCTGAAGGGGAGGGGTTTTCTCTGAAAACTTAACAATGTGACAGGAATGAGCCTGAAGATACCACCTTTCTGTTCATATTCTTTGAGTAATTCTTGTGATACTGGGAGATTTTCACAGAACCTGTGAAGAAGAATAATCCAACAATTACACAATGGATACTCCATGCTTTCTTGTAATCCTCTTGTGCAGATACGCAGGCAGCGTGTAATTTATACCTTCTTCCAAGACTTTTGTTTTGCTCCCGTATGGCACATTCTTTACGTATTTTGTTCCTCTGTATGAACTGACCTCATAATGACAAGTGCCCTTAGAGAACGTGTAGGGTAAAAATAAGAACGGTTGTTATTGTATTGTTGTGCTTTGTGTGTCTTTTGCTGTGTTTCCCACACTTGAAAATGCAAATAAATGTATGCTTTTCTGGGTAGATTTTTTTTCTTTCTGAATTAGGCACTTAGGAACTTGGTTTGTATGGTCTGTCAGCTTTTAATAAACTCCTCTCCAGTCTGACAGCTTTCCAGAAATAAATTGGCTGTTAACAAGGCGGTCTTTCCTTAGGCCATCTTGAAAGCGATGACATTGTGAGTAATAGCCCTTAGGCCTCCTGGCACTAAATTAGTTTGGCAACAGCTGGTGACTGGGATGTAACCTCTGAAGGCACAGTGCAGGGATGAGCATGTGACGTCTTTTTACATCATAGTGCATTTTGAGAGATGCCTGTGGGGTCAAACCATTTAAAATGTCCTTTTGGAATAAATGTAAAATGGAAGCAGATGCATGTGAAGTCCTGGGCAGCATGCAGTAGCAAAGCAGTCCAGAGACCCTTTGGAACCTGTGAAGCATAAGGCAAGAGTAGTCTGGATCTCCCTGCATCAGGGTGCCTAGCATGGAAATTGCACTGTGATAGCAAATACCGTTGCATTTGCACATTAACTGCACAGATAGCTTTTCCAATGCAGTAAGAATGGAAGTATTATCTGGAGCAAGGAAAGATCATCACCACATGTAAATGGAACTGAATATATAAATATTGCAAATAATGCAGCTAATCTTATGGCATTGATGGGAAACTTGTTTTGCTTGGCTTATCACTCAGTTTTCTACTTGCTGATTTCTACTTAGTGAATTTGAGAAAGGGGAAACCAGGCTACATCAAAAAAGGTGTATCAAATTCTCAAATAATTTAGACAGATGACCCTCTTAAAGATTTCATTTGCTGTTCATTATTATTATATTAAAAAAAAGTTTTTGAGATGAGTCTCTGAGTAACATGGTCAGTTGTGTGTCATATAACTTCTTTGGGTTTCTTCATTTAGATGAGGAAACAAGAAGCCTTCAGTTTGAAGACCAATCTTGGCGTCTTAATCATGGGCATAATTCGCATTTTCTTTTGGTGGTGCTTGGCTGAGCTAATGATTCACTTCATGTATATCCATGCTATCTGCAGCACTTCTTCACCTTTGGATGCTATGTCATACTGGGCCTTAGGTGAGTATAGCTTAAAAAAAAAAAAGAAAATAAATCATCTGTCTCTTCTTCTTCCAAGAATACCAGCCTGATGTTATGTCTTTTACTACTTATGAACAGTACACTGTAGCCATTCACGGTCAAGAAGATGACAGACTATCTTAATGCAGACTATTATGATACCATGTGAGAAGACTGTCTGAGGAAGCTGGGCTTGTTGAGCCTGGAAATGAGAAGGCTCTCGGGAGGCCTCGCTGCAGCCTTCCAGTACTTAAAGGGAGCTTGTAAACAGAAGGGAGACCAACTTTTTAGGCAGGCAGATAGTGATAGAGCAAGGGGGAGTTATTTTAGACTAAAATTGAAGATTTAGGTTAGATTTTAGGAGGAAATCCTCTACTCAGAGAGTGGCGTTGCACTGTAACAGGTTGCCCAGAGAAGTTCTAGATGCCCTAACCATTTAAACGTTTAAGGCCTTCCTGCTACCTCTCAATCTACTGATGTTTCATTAAAATGCTAACTGAGGGCAGAAGTAAGCACTTATGAATGTAATATAAAATGGTAATAATTTGCATGTGGATATGTAAATAGAAAGAGGCTAACCTGCAATCCGCTTGTGCGCATGGTTTGTATAATTTTTGTGCTCCTACGTATATTACCAAGTAGGAGGAATGGAAACAGGAAACCCCAAGCTCTAAAAATAAATCCTGGGAAATTCTTGATTTTTAGAGTTGAAGGAGATGCCTCTTTATCGACAAGCATCAGAAATCAATATCTCATATTAGTACAGCCCTGTCAAGCACTTACTGAAGTCTGCTTATGAACAGCACTGTACAAAAACCTCTGCATGCTAGACTCTAACCAGTAGAGGGCAATGCATGCTATCTCAGAGTATGTGTGTACATACTTGTAAACATACATTTAATATGTACATATATGCTATATATGTATATAAATAAAATGAGAGAGAGCAGACAGAGCTTTATTCCATGGCTCCCTACTCACTAACCATTTAGGAAGTGGATTCTGAATTTGCATCTCCTGTTTCAAATAGGAATTTATAGTTGCATTAAATTAGCTTGTTTGCATGATTGTCTGTATGTGTGACAAAGAAAGCTGTGTGGTGTTACTGAGCATACAGGACCTGGTAGATGCTGACCAGTTGACAAGGCAGCAAAGTATGCAGTTTTATGGACACGATATTCTAGGTTTGGTGTTACTGGCAGATTCCTGCCTCCCATGAAGGCTTCTAACTGTCAATTTAAACAACAAAAAAAGTTACTTTCCAGAAAATAGCAGAGGTCTGTATACTTGTTTAGGAGAATTGAGTGTTATGTCCTAAGAATTAGAGCTATTTTTGAGCAGATGATTAGAAAATACTTTTAAAGCTACTTCAGGCAATGAAAGCCAGGTTTAAAGCAAGTTTAGACTGTGAAACTACCAGAACAAGATGCAATTATTTGAACTGAGGTAGGTGCTCTTAAGAGACCCTGCTTTTAGAAGAGCTGTGTTCAGAGAGCAACTCCACTCTTGTGAAGCTTTGTGTTAGTATTGAAAGCAGGTGCTTAAAAATAATAGTTCAAAAAAGATTTTGTGGTGGGATTTACCTGTGGAAATATATCACTCTTTAAAAGACTTTTCTCTGCAAGTTTCATCCCAGTAATTATACAGAGACAAATTAGTGAGTGGCCACCATTGTGACTTGGTTCAGGGAGATGCTGATGTAAGTAAGGGTACCTGTAATATTCTTCTTACTTCGATTCTTATTGGATCGTTGTGGATCTTAAGATGCTTCTACATCAGTTCTTGTGCAGAGCCAAATATTCCTCTCTGTTGCTTTTTATTTGGGGTTATTAAAACCAATTACATCAGATAATGGAGCCAAGAGACCAAGAAGCTTGTTGTTGACTCAAGAGTATTAACTGCATGGTATATTAGCCTTCTGCACTGCTGTTTTTCATTTTGTTTTCCCATTTAACCCACAGCAGCTTCAAAGCAGCATGAAACATGTACTTCCATCAAATGATACATGGCTGCTCCTTGTGGCATGCTGAACTTAGGGGAAAGGCTGTTATGCTGTCTTGTAATCAGCTCTAATTAGGGAAATTGTAATTGCTCCCCAGCTTTTCTTCTAAGATATCTTTGAATTGGAAGCATTAAACACCAGCAGTGCAGGTAAAGACAACAGTGCTAAGAGATTTTGCTCAAGAGATCTTCAGGGCATTGATGATGGTCGGAATACACCTCACAGAAACATGAAACAACCATGTTCTTGTGAAGTCAGACTGCAAATAGACAAAACCTTACTGAGTCACAATTCTTGGTTAAAAATGTCAGCCTTCAAACTTGGCCATAAATGACAAGATGTGCTGAAGTTAGCTCAAGAAGCATAACTGAGTGTATTTTCTTATTCATGCAAATACACACTTATATTACCCCATGTTAAATACATGTTTTTTGTTACCATTCAGCAAGAGAGATGTTTTATGTGGCAGGAGTTAGACAAAAGTTTCTGGATGCAATAATATACAAAACAGTTACGTGTGTATTTTTCATGCCTGCAGCTAAACCAAAGATCTTCTAATGCCAGTGTTTGAATTCTTCTTTTTCTGCATGCCATTTACAAGTCAGTACTGTGCAGCCTGGTCTAGAGAGCCTACCTTGGCAGAGGGGTGGACCAGCTGATCTTTAGAGGTCCCTTCCAACCCTTACAGTTAATTCTATGATTACTGTAAAAGCACTTTTGCCTACAGATTATCTCATTCCTCCTGATTCATTTGCAAATACATAGTTCTGAGTATTCTCCCATTCTTCTGAATGAGAATAAGTCAAAGTCAGCACGGAGTTTCATCTGTTATGCAGAAGCCTACCTTCTGTCCCAAAAAACCCAGTTGGTCTATGCGTTCCTTGTGACACTTAGTTCCTTGTGACACTTAGCGTCTTAAAGAATTAGAGAGTATTGTAGCCTTGCTTCACCCTTCATTTTTTGAGTGTCTTCCTGTCTCTTTACTTGCATGTACCTATCTTCTCTTATTTATGTGAAGATCTTTGTCTTTTAGTCTGCTTTTTCTTATTGTGAGGATAAAGGGTTTCTGGAACTGAAAGGCAACAGCTCTCACCCAGCAGGAAATGTATTCACATGATGTACAGGTGGCTTGTAAAATTAATAACTATGAGACAGCAGGGAGACTAAGGTGGTTTTGTTTTGTTTTGTTTTGTTTTTTTTAAGGAAGTGTCTTAATATTACTAGTTTAGGGCCACCGAAAGGATCGCTTCTCTAGACCTGACACCTTCAAAGTCCCTCTGAGTACTGTAGGTACAGAAGTACAGGCACTGTAGGTTTTCCAGGGATTGAGAAGGTGCTGACCAGTCTAACTTACTGGGCAGATGAAGCATTTTGCTTAGTAAAGAATGTGACATGTCTTCCTGAGATGTTACTATATTATGGACGTTCATTATTTAAATTCTTCCATTGTTGTATAATTCATTTTTTTCCATCTTGAATTTTTTATTGCTGACAGAAATCCAGCAAAGGAGAGAGGGGAAAAAAAAAAAAAAAGCTGGCTTGAGGCTTCGTGTACCTTTTCCACTGGCTGCAAATAGAGCAGAAGGTTTTTATGGTTCTGTCTTTTCATGCTATCTCCTTCTGTACTCAGTACTGCGGTTCTCATTTGGCACGTATATGTCAACATTTCTTCTACCACATATTATTCCTACTATTTAAATTTTATTTCCTTTAACATTCTACATATGCTACTTTTAACTTGTGTATGTTTATATCACAGTGAAGCTTGGGCTGTGTTGGTCTTAATGTAGGAAGAATTCAGTTCAGTCTTTGATATCAAAACAGATGGAGTTGCTTCTGTTTATTTTCAGTGTAGCAGAACAGTGAGAAGAGAGCAGCATCAGAGATGGCAAAACCAATTCTGTTGTTTTTGATATGGCCTTTCAGAGTACTGCTCATGCCCAGGTTGACTGAGAAGTTCTCAGCTGACTGTCTTGTAGCTCTTCACAGGCTGCCACTTTGGGTACCGGAGAACAAATTCCATATGTATTAACAAAAAAACTGCATTGTTTTGGTCTGAATGAAGTTTAATTTCATGCTGAGTATTTAATCTTATTCTCTTGCACGGAAGGACTGTGTTTGGTTGCAAAGATGTCAGTTTCCTATGTGAGGGAGAAGGCAAGAGATTGCTTTGTTTAGAGGTGCTCTTAGATATCCAAATACTCTTAGGGGATAACTTCAGATACAAATTATTTTCAGCTCATCTCCCATGTCTCCCATATAATGAGCACCTGGCAGCACAATGTTAACGGATGCTCCTAGAGTCCTTCACAGCTCTCCCCTTCTTGCTTTGTGGAGCCAGGATTTGAACTCAGTGATTCTTATGGGTCCCTTTCAACGTGGAATGAACGTACAATGGACAAATAATACCAATTCCATGATTTTTTTCTCAGTACTGCATCTCATTCTGGCAGTGTTGGTCAGATTACCTGGAAGGGTTGAGTACTTTCAGAAATAATGACAAATTAGAAGGCCCACTAGGCATGAAAGTGGAAATAGTGATGATTCATTATTTTCAATTTTTGAAGTTGATTGGATTTAATTTGCTTCCTTTGTGTTTTGCATAGCGAAAGGAAGATTGCAGGCGGTGAAGATTGAAGGTACTACACTGAAGCATACTAGAGGTCTGTCTGCTCTAGTGACTAATGTGTGGCCATGGTCTGTAATGAAGTCTAGGAAAAGAAAGAATATAAAATGAAGTAAAGGGCAGATAGATTGGCAATCTCTTCCACTTCAAATTCTTCAGGCTTCTGTAGCTGAATGACTGATTTGCTAATTTGTATAATAACTGGCAGTTCAACAAAATAGAAATCAGTGACTTTTTTTCTTTGCTGTGACACAGAATGTTAATGGTAAAACCCATTCTGATGGGATCTTCTGCTGTTACATAGAGACTAGAATGGTTGTTGAATGTTGAAAGCATATTCTCCCTTTGACTGACATGCTGCTTATATAAAAATAATCTTGAATGATATGGTCTATTCAAGGGTGGAGCTGCCTGATTGAATCTGTAATTGGTGAATTTCATGTTTTGATTTGTTAAAAGTAAAATATTATGCAAGTTCCTCTTCGAAACAGCAAGACCTATGTAGTCCATGTGAGCCAGATGTGCTACAATTATTTTTCTAATAAGCCCATAAATAGAAGATTGGTTTCTCAGTTCATTCTGAAGAACCACTCAGTGTTTTGTGATTAAAATTAGGGTATCTCTGCATCCGTTTAAATGGTAATGAAATACTAACAGAATAATCTGAGTTTTTTTTCATCATGTATGATAATGATAAGAAAAATCTTATGAAAATATTTGACATCTTTATGTCTGCTTCGGAAAGTGGAATGTAAACATGCATTAGAAATCTTAATAATGTTCTCTAAAAGATTGGACAGTTCCCTGTTTTATAATAGGGAGTGAAAGTGCTAGATAAGCATTCTTGCAGGCTGCAGAGTCAAATAATGTTGGCAGTTAACCTACTCTTTATGACTAGTTTTTTACTCATGTGATAACTGCTGATTTAATTAGAGTTCTTTGTAGTGTAATGTATGTAATAGCCATGGTTGATGTTTGGGGATATTTAAGGTAGGTGATTTTAAGGCATGTCTGTCCTTTGATAGATGTCTGGTTTTGTGACGTTCTGTCTGGTTTAAGTGACTTCACTTTGAGTTCATTGTCTGTTCTACTTGGTTGTCTTAAAAGAACAAGCATTGTAGGATGTACTTTCCTGCTGTCATTTCATTTCTTTAGGCACTTTTCTTGTGTGCTACTGGAAGTCTGGGCTGTGAAGTCAGGCAGCATGAGTCCAGGTTGTGTTTTCTTTCTTCCTATTGTTCATCTTCATTGTATGAGCCTGCACCTCTTTCAAAGCACTACCAAGCAGCAGTGAAAGATAACTGCTGAGTAACGTGAGCCTAATAATTAATTTCATTGGTTTGTATTTGTAGGTTAATGCAGTTACAGTGCTTCTTGCACTGTGCTCTTTTGCAGTGGCTAGAGAGACAGGAGTAATTGAACTGAGCTGTCACTTCTGCATTGATTCAGGTTAGCATAGCTTGTATGAGCAGGCCAGTTAGCCCTGAGCAGTGGACAGGACAGGATCACAGAATATCCTGAGTTGGAAGGGACCCACAAGGGTCATTGAATTCAACCCTTGGCCCTGTACAGGACCACCCAGCATTCAAACTCAGTGTCTGAGAGCATGGTCCAAATGTTCCTTGAACTCCAGCAGCTTGGGTAACCTCACTTACTGTAACCCTTTCAGCCTAATCTATCAGTCAGTTATTCACTCATGGCATTTTATTTTTGTCTAACTGTATGCTGGGTATTTTGTTCAGAAGGATATTGTGAGAAACAATATCAAAAGCTTTCCTATAATGCAAGAATATTGTACTATCCAAAAGATTACAGCACGATGTGTGTGAGATTATGGCAGTGGCTGCAGAGCTCTGCTTACTCAGCAGTTCATGTAGAGTCTGCTTGGTGCTGCATTAACATTACATTTGTCGAAGGCTCCCTCAGGATGAAGTGTAACCTCTCGCCAGGGTCAGCATCAGCTTGAGAAGGTCATAATCAGTCCTGGCATGGAGCTCTTGTCAGAGAGGGGTGTGTGGTTAGAAAGAAAATGCAGTAGCCCGTTGTGTGAAGCTTATCAGTAACCTTACTGATACTGGTTTGTTAAAGCTCGAAGTTCCTGGTGATGTTGGGATTATTGTTGAGGTAGTTCTCAACTCACTGTCTCTCTCTCCCTGTCTATATAGATATTTAGCCAGTTTGCTGCAGTGCAAACCCATATTCTTTCATGGAGCTTCTCACGTCGTGTGAGAAAATCTCTGCATCATACGCTATTTTATTTTTTATTTTTTGTGAAGTATGAGAAAGGGTAAATGAACCCTTGGAGCTCAGTATTCTAAGCTGATATAAGCTCAAGTTCAGAGCTGTGTTTCTTACCAGATTTCTGTCATATGTCAGTAACCCTTTCAAAATGACTTCATGTTTGACTGTAATATGTGTTTTCTAGCTGTAACTGCCCTGGTTATTGACAGAAACAAAGCATCTACAAGTCTTAATGCTGCAGGGTCATGACAGCTGTGAAGAAGGCAAATATGCTTTCATACTCATGCCTCATCAGTAACACTGCAAGCAAGATGCAATTCTTGACCGTAAATATGCTTTGGTGATAGTTTATGGACAAAAAAGTTGTTTCCAATCTCTAGGTAAAAAATTTGTCACTTGTAGAAGTGATCTATCTGATAATTAAAAAAAATAATAATTATTAGGCAGGATTTTGAGGAGTATGAGGAAAGAAAAACAAAAAATATTTGAATGTTTTAATAATCCTTGAGAAAAAGCTCTATGAAATTTGTGAAATGCAGTTTTGGAACAAATTTGAAGAATTTGGAACTTTGAAGGTTTAGAAATGTGTTTTTAAAGTCATGGAAAATTTAGAATACTTGAAAGGGGTTGCGAGTTGAGAAATAGAAAATATCAATCTTTATACAAGTCACTTAATCTAATCTGGGATTTCAAGCGGCTTGACTGTTGAATTGTAATTAAGATTGTATGGGTACCTTAAATCAATATTTTTAAAGCCTTAATACATTTTAATTCTTAAATTTAACCTTGAGTGTGAATCCCTTGAGGTCATTTTAGAAAAAAGATGTACTTTTTGCAATATTTTTTCTCTTCAGTGTTTTTAATATACAGGTGATAAAGCTTCTCAGCTTTGTTCCAATTTAAAATGATCCTCTTTTGGGAGTTCTTTTGAGCTTTAAGTAGAACACTAGGGAGCAAAGTGTGGTACTGATAATGAATTTGGGTATTTTTGTATTGATTGTCTTTTTTTTTGTTTTTGTTTAATTTCATGTTTTTATATCAGATGAAGCAGTATACTTCTGGCTGCTTTGTGCTATAATGGTGTTAATACAAAGCAGCTGGACTGCCTCAGGTATGCAAAGAAGGTTTGAAGCCTGTGCAAGTTGCCAGTGCAGACCAGCTGTTGCACAGCTGTGAATCTTACCCCCAGATTTTTCATGTGTGGCCCAGAACTCTTACACAGCTAGGATGAGTTGAAGACCAGCATGAATTTCATTCACATATTGATAGGGACCTTTACATCAGTGATCTTGAGAGCATTAGAATTACCACACACAAAGCAGCCAGTGTGTGCCAGGTGATAATGTCACTGATGTGATGCACGGACTGTTGAGCTGACTATCAATTACCAGTAATCATAACTTAGACTAATGTTAAGTATTACTTATAGTGAAAATGCTTTTTTGTTCCCCTTCGACTTATTACTTTAAATCTGAAAATTCAGAATGTTTCATCATTGTATTTAAAAATTAAATGTATTGATTTTTTTTGATTCTCAAGAGGATGGTAGTCTGGGTTACTGAATCTTTATCCATCATGCACAGCCAAAGGATTTTGTATTTTACCAGTGCACAGGCAACTGTAATCTTTATAGTCAGTTTGTGTGGGTGTCAACATTCAGCTCTTCTATGAAATTTGTCATAAAAGAAATGAGAAATTGAATGAGATAGGAATTAAACCAGAAAGTTGGCTGTATAAATGATTTAGTGGTAATCTAATGTGTAGCTGACTGGCTACTGTCCAAATAGTTCTAAAGATTGTTTGTTTTCCTCAGGGAAAGAATGTTATTGAATATTAGATGACTCCTTCCCTGAAGGAAAATACCATAATTCTCATGTCTAGGCATTTTTTCTGCTATCAGTTTTTATCATGTATGGTACAACTGTTTCTTATATCATGCATGTGGATGATAATATTAAAACTAAAAATAGAGGATTGCAGCAACAAAATGCTGGACATGTGTAAGCCAGCAGGAGTTCTGCAATTGACTGCTAGTGCCAGAATTTCACCCTAGGTTATTATGTATTATATTAGATTTCTAATGTTTAACTTTTGGTCGTCATCCACAGTGCAGTCATTAGTCAACAGAATGCAAAGGGGATGCTTTGACTTGGGGGAAAAAAAGCAGATGATATTAAGTGTTCATATAGACTGAGACTGTTGGAGTCAGAGTGAAAATTTAGTTTCTAAGGAAAGTGTCCTGGAAGATTTTGAAATTATATTTAATGTATAACTACTCCAAGTTGCAAGGTTATTTATATCAGTGAAATAAAATAAATCACTGGAATGGAAGGAAATATAACAATGGCATTTTCCAGTTTTTCACTCTTCCAAATTATTTTCGTCTTTCCTCCCTTGGGACTGGATTTTGAATAGCAGATGACAATCAGAGGAGAGTCAGTGGATCTTCTGGGAGAGTGAACTCTCTGCTTTTTAGTGAATTTTGGTTTATATCATTATTGATCAAATTCTTTTTTACTCAGCTAAATAACATTTAGAATATTCATGTGAACCATCTTCTTTCATATACAACTGGGAGCGTTCAGAGGTGTTTAAAAGGTCATCCTTTCCCCTCTGTGTTCTACCCTGCCACCAAATTCTGATATTTAAAATGTCATAGCTGGGCTTTATTTGGTTTGGGGGTTTTCTGGTTACTTGTGTACATACATTAAAAAAAAACCACAAAAACAACAACAACAAAAAACTTCTGCTCTATTATCGTGAATCTTACTGCTACTTTTTAATTTTTTTTATTGATAATTGGAACTCTCTTGTTATTGTTATAATATTTTATGCTTCTCAGGTAACAAGCCAAGCACTTTGAGACTTGGCGTGAATTTATGAGCTTTCAAGACTGGCAGTTGGCAGTTTCATTGTGCCTGAATTTGTTACTGCCAGTCCTAAATTTTCTATTCTAAGACTGTGACTCCCAGCAGTAATAACTCTGTAAGCATAGCCAGTCTGATTTTCATCTCACCTATCAAATGTGAGATATCACCTGATATTGCTGCGTTCTTGTCATATCCTGGGGTTGGGCTGTGAACCAGTACACCACTGAAATTTCACTTCAGACAGGAAGTGTTTGCTAGGTGCCAACATGCCCAACCTGTGGGCTGTGCCATGCTGCTGCTTTGTCGTGGCAGCAGCTCTGCCCCAGGTGTGCTGCCATCACTCAGAACCAACAGAGCGGTGGTGTGCTATTCCCCCATTTGGACTGAAATGAGGGTATGGTTTGGAAGTATTGCCGCAAATAATCCATTACATGTTGTTGCTGTGTGACATATGACAACAGAAGAGCAGTCTGACAAAATGGCATCTGATGTGGAAGTGCATATGAAGCAATGGTGTGTCACTGAATTCATTCATGTGGGAAAAAAAATGGCACCCACTGACATTAACCAGCGCTTGTTGAACATTTATGGAAACCAAGCAGTGGATGTGAGCACTGTAAGACAGCTGGTGGTGCATTTCAGAAGTAGTGACCGTAGGTCACCTCCACTGCTGGAGATGTTATGAACACAACATACTGGCTTTTATTCATTGCTGGTGAAAATACATAGCTAGTGGTGGTGATTATGTTGAAAAAGAATGTTCTGTGGTGGAGAATTTACTGTATTAAACGGTGTTAATGTGCTCTTTGTATCAGTTGTAGTTTCCATGAAGGTGATTAGAAAGCATTACTTTTGGAGCAACCTTCGTAGATGTGGCCCTAGACAATACCTCTTTGCTTAATGCAGCTCAGGCAAGCCAGCAGGTTGGACACTGATGCTATAGAATGTTTGCAGAGCTGTTGGGCTGAGCTGTAGAGAGAGATGTTCATCGCTCTGTGAGGAGCAAGTGAGGAATGTATGTAAGGATGCCATACATATCCAGTGCTTTTTGGGTAAAGGTGAAAATTTATTGCTGCTGTAGTAAATATTTGTCACTCAGATTAATAAGTTCAGATTTTTTGTACAGCGTCAGTGTTTGTTTTTTGTAGATGTTGCAATCCAGGGAGGTCTTGAAAGTGGAAATACAGGTGCTTACTTATTCTTTTGTACTGGAATAATAGTACTATGTGTACCTGACGTCATAACTGCATGTGCTTCCGTGTCCTATATGTGTTACAGAATTAGGTATTGCGCTTGCTTTAGTTTTTTTTGAATAGTGAATGGCTATTTGGAAGTTATCAGTATCTGCAGGTATATATTTCAAGAGTCATTTAAGATACAAGTTTGGTGTGGTGGTTTTGTTTTTTAGGTGGTGTGGCTTTAGCTCAAGTATTGTTTTTTTACGTGAAGTACCTCGTTCTGTATGGTATTGCTGCCCTCCTTCTCCGGATGGATGGACTCAGACCTCCAGCTCTTCCTCGCTGTGTGAGCCTGATGCACAGTTTCACTAAAATGTGGAGGTCAGTCAATATTACTATTTAGACATTTTCTTAGTGATACATTAGAGTTGATATATAAGAACATGTGCATCTACTTAAATGGGCACAGATACGCTTGCTTGCACTTCTGTGTGCTTTTTCTCTCTAATCCCCATGATTTATCTGCCTGGAGTAGCTGTGGTGCCCCCATTCCTGGAGGCACTCAAGGGCAGGTTGGATGGACAGCCCTGCCCACGGTAAAGGGGTGGAACAAGGTTTTCTCCAAACTAAGCCATTCTATGGTTTTCACTGAAAACCATCTCCCAGGTGAATTCTTCTTGGTGTTTATCCTATGTGTAATAATGGACTTTGCTTCCTTCCTCTTCTCTCCCCGCCCCTCCCACCCCCCAGATTCTTCCAGTTTGTGGGAGGATGTGCCCCAGGTCTCTAGAAACAATGTTTAAAACAACTTGTCAGCTTTTTCATACAGACACTTGTCTTTTTCATTCTGTTAGCACAGAGCCAAGCATAATGAGACTTATCCATTTTGGTGTCTGACTGAATAAACCTTTTTCATTTTAGTTGTAAAAACTGTGGGCCTGTTATTACTAGGACTTTATTGGGTGAAATTTTCATTTTGTTTCCTTCTTGAAGCTAGTTGTAACAGGAAAGCTTTGTGGTCTGTAATGGTTTGAAACTTGCTATTTTGTGTTCAGGTAAGAAATGCAGCTTAAATAGTATGGATGAAACAGATGAACTGTTAAAGGAGTGATTTGAGCTACTAGCCAACTCCTAGGTTTAAATTGTCTTTCAGAAAGAGTTTGAACTGAACTTCTGACCTACAGAGTTCATTTAGAAATCTGTGATTTTTACTGGACAGTCTCCTGAGAGCTTTATCATCTGGCCTGTTGGCTCTTGCAAGCAGAGTTGCAAACAGCAGTATTTTTTAACTCCTCTCCCTGTTATGCCAGGGATTCTGGCTGTTGCCCTAGAGGTCTCAGGTGAAACTGAATTTCAGCAGAAATGGTAATTACACTGCTTTGTCAGATAATTGTAATAGACGATGCAAGAAGTACTTTGTGCTTCAAAGGTGGGTGTGGTATATCACATCAAGAACATTTGCTATTCTTTTATAAAATATTCATAATGCTTTCTTATAACAAAATTGAAAAGTAACAAAGTAGGTGAAGTTTAATTACTTACCTTTTTGCAGAAGCAAAAAAATGTGAACGACTGATATTTCTCTTTGCCCAAAGATTTTGCTCATATATGTAGAAAACAATGACTCCCAGAAATAATATTCTGCATATGGAATTTGTTTGCAGATTTTGATTTAAAAATCAGTTAGTGTACAGTTGATTTGTCTTCTTTCTCTCAAAGCTGCATAGGTAGTAGAATTTCCTATGGCTACTAATGAATTATGGGGCATTCTTATCTAAAAACTCTCACATAGCTTGCCCAACAAATTCTAGAATTATGGTGCCCTTGCACCTTCTCAGTAAACTCATGAACCTCTACTACACAGAGGCTAACAGTCTTTATGTGCTTCATTGTGCTTTATAGGATCATAGTTGTTAGAAGTTGGAAATAGCTTTTTTTTTTTTTCTTAAACTAGGTGGTTGTCTCAAAAGAACTAATGTAGACGAAGTGCAGAGGAGATGAGTTTTCCATAAAAGCAATGAAAAAAGGATGAAAGCAAATAGCTTGTGTTGTGAGGTCTCATGAGTGGTGATGCTGTTTCCTTGAAGTGCTAAATACTAGTTTTTGTAGTTTGTGGATACATTGGTTTTTAAATAAGTATTGCTAGCAACTTTATTATAGAGTGGGTCAATTACAAATGTTAATAACATTCGGCCTAATTTTAAGCTGGTTTTGCAAGTTTTGCAGCTAATTCTCTTTTCATAAAATGATTGCTTGTTTTACGATTCTTAGAGCCAGACTGGGAAATGGGATGACCCAGACAACACAATGGAATGCACTGTCACCTATTGGCTGACATCTGAGGTGATGTGCAGAGGAAGCCCTTGTGGTTGCTTGACTTGCTCTTGTCCTTCTCAATGGCACCCATTGTAGGCTACTCTCAGACACTGACTGTCATAGTTGGCAGGCTTTTAGACTCTACATTGTTGTTTTAATGTTTTATCATAATGTATATTTCGAAGGAATGAAGGTAGCATGAAGAGAAAGATAACGTGAATGTGACAATGTAAGAAAGGCAGATATGCCACTGAGCAGTTTCCCACCACTACCTTGTGCCTTGTGTCCTTTGAGCATACCAACAGAACATGTGACAGATGCAGAGCAGTATAACTTAAAATCAGCACACACTGTCATTATTTGCTATGTAATACAGCAGGCAGAAGAGCTCTCAGTGAGGAAGGGAAGAAAAATGTAGTGGCTTGGTGTCTAAAATTCTCTGGAGCAAAGCAGTTATTAGAAAAACAAATCAGGTACTCAGCATCCCCCTTTATGATATTAAACACTTAACTGAGTTGTGTCCGTTCAAACTTGCAAATAAGGGACTCTAATTAAAAAGAAATTACCTGTTTTATAGTAGATTCTGCCTAATCTGTGTTTTCTTTAATCAAGACAATCTCCTGAGTAAAAAAATAAAATAGCGATCTTGCTTCTTGCCTCATGGGTAGTGTAAGTACTGAATGTGTTGCTATGGTTTCAGTTTATCAGGATATCATATTCTTGGCAAATGTGCAGTTGCACAGCTAAAAAATGTGTAATTAAGTTACTACTATTTGAAAGTTTGACTATAGTGATCAACTTAATTTTTAGTGTCTGCTTTATCTTGTATAGGTCACAAATAAGATAAAATTTCTTGTTGTTACCAAGGGTAAAAGCAGGTTAGTGGAGCATGGGAAAGGAACTATTGCTAGAAGCTTGAGTGGTTTTGAAGAATTGCTACACAACTTCTTAGGCTGAGAACCAATATTGTAGTGCAACTGGAGAAAGATGTGCTAGAGTGTGGCTGAAAGTTGCAAATTGATTTAATGTGCAAAAATATCTTACTGGGGAAGTAAAGGTGTGGAAACTAGAGAAGAAATAGCACAAGTCCTATGTTAAATCTCACCTATTGATGAACAGCTTTGGCAGTGTGTTCCATGAAGAATCTTATTAGTTCATAGTTTAAAACAGTGTTTAGCACAAATGCCATTCCTGGGGGAGGGTGGAAGTTACACTTTCTGTTTCCATACTACATTGCTGAGTGCCTTGAGTGCTTTTCTCCAGAGATTTTGGACACATTGATCTGATGCATTTTGACATGTTGTGGGAGTAGCATGGCACTGATATCCTATTGTCTCAGGTCAGAGACTGATACCAGGTTTGCAGAAGCACAACTCCTCCTCTTCTTGTATGCCCATCCACCTTAAAATTTGCACGTTCCCAAGGGCCTTATCTCAAAGTAAGCGCTATAAATGCTACAGCGATCAATCTCAAGAGAATCAGGTATTTTGATGTGATTTGTTTTATATCTACCCTATAATTCTGGACAGCTATTATTTGAAAGCCCTGTGCTCCATGAAGGGACTTACCCAGCAGCTGGCACTGAGAGACAAGAAAAGGAAAGACAGGCTTATGCATCTTTGCTTTTTCTCTGGAGATTAGGACTGTCATTCCTGGTCTATTTCTAGCCTTTGATTTTGAAAGAGAATGTTATCCAGTGTGTTTCAGAGGCAATCCAGTAAAACAGAAATGTGTATTTTCATCTTCTAGCTTCTCACAAGCTTTCTATAAAAAAAAAAAAAAGTTAATGTCATGGCATTTCTGTTTAAAAATCAAAAGGCATCTTTTCTTCATCCTACACTTTCAGAGGTGACCTCTGAAGTGCGGAAGAATCATAGAATAGTTTGGGTTGGAAGGGGCCTTTAAGATCATCTAGTTCCAACCCCCTTGCTATAGGCAGGGGCACCTCCCACTAGACCAGGTTGCTCAAAGCCCCATCCAGCCTGGTCGTGAATGCTTTCAGGGAGCAGGCACTTACAGTCTCACTGGGCAACCACCCCCAGAGTAAAGATTTTTTTCCTGATATCTAGTCTAAATCTTCCCTCTTCCAGTTTAAAAACACTTCCCTTCATCCTGTTGCGACGTGCCCGTATAAAAAGTTCCTCCTCAGCTTTTCTGTAGACTCCCTTCAGGCACTGGAAGGCTGTTATAGGACCTCCTTGGAGCCTTCTTTTCTCCATGCTGAAGTGCCCCAGCTCTCTGTCCTCATAGCGGAGGTGCTCTAGCCCTCTAATAATCTTTGAGGCCCTTTTCTGGACCTGCTCCAACAACTCTGTCCTTCTTATGTTGGGTGCACAGAACCAGATGCAGTATTTCAGGTGGGGTTTCAGAAGAGCAGTGTAGAAGGGCAGCATCATCTCCCTTGATTCTCTGATCACACTTCTCTTGATGTGGCCCAAAACACAGTTGGCCTTCTGGGCTGTAAGCACACATTATTGGCTCACATTGAATCTTTCATCAGTTGACACTCCCAAATCCTTCTCTTCAGGCCATGTATCCCAACATGTATCCGTGGCTGAGATTGCACCGACCTAGGTTCAGGACCTTGCTCTTGGCCTTGCTGAATGTGGATAAAAATATTGGATATAATTTTGACCCTGTGGAAGTCACTGTCAAACCCTTGATTGGATTTAGTGATGCCAGGATTTCGCTTTAAGAACTCTGCTGAGACTGGACTAAAATGAACTTGCTGAGTTGAGCAAATTTGTAAGTGCTGGTAGCACCAGTGGGACAGAAAAATTTACAAAATGTAAGGAAAATGCTTGAGAGGGCCTTTCATAAGAATATTTAGCACCTGCTTTTTCTTTTAAACAACTAAGGCCTAAAGAAATAAGCATCTTTTACAAGTGTACCATACTTGCTACTGCGAGTAATTCAGTAGTGACAACAGTGTGACTGTCCAGTTAAGTAGATGGGCATAGAACTTTTACTTAATACACAATTGATAAACACCTCTAATGCCAAATGTGGCCAAAATGGTCAGTTATTTAACTTCACTGAAATTAGTGAAAACTGAACATGTTTGTTTGTTGTATTACCCTGACTATCTGTGGAAGGCTGGATGACCACATTTGATCACAGTTAACACCATTATGTGTGAATTAGAAAACAAGAGTGACAGAAACCACTGTTAGGCTTGGAGGACTTGCTGTTGATTCAGTTATTATAGGAAATAGTAATTCAGTGAATGTAATTCATCACATTTTTTTGTGAGGCAACGTAAAAGTAGTTTAGTTATGAAGATTCCAGATACAGAAAATATTATGAGTAGTGACTTCTCACATAATATGCTTCTTATATTTGTTTCAAGCATTAATTTATTATATTTTGTTAATGTCCACTGCTGGATCATATCAAACATGTGATATGAACATAATGTTCAAGCATTAAGCCTGCTTGCCAATATCAGAATACTGAAGCTGCTTGTCTAGCTGCTGGGTGTTGAACTGTGGAATTGTTACATGCTTTTTGGTATTGAAATAACGTGTTTCTAAGTGGGAAAATAACATCTTTTTTGATTTACTGACCTGTTGTATTTTTCATTAAAGTTTATGATGTTTAAAGTGAGGCATTGATCTGTGGTATGTTCCTTTTAGCCTTTAGTGTCACCTGAGCCTGTGAAAGATGCTTTAGTTCTGCACTGGTTAGTCATTGCCTCACTGACAGAGACAATAGTTTTTGACAGAGCTTTTGACATCAGGTACATTAGTGCACGCTACAGTTCCTCTTACCTACTATAAGGCTCAATTTGTTGGTTATAATAAAGTTTTAAAAGCCTTCTTAAATCTCTTCAGTAGAGGAAAAAACTCTATTATTTGTCTCTTAGGAGTGCAAAAAGAGGTAATTGCAAAAGGCCTTAATCGGTCTTGGGTCTAAATTGCATAATTACTGGAATTTTATTTGTATAGTGACTGCTTTGTTACTGAAATTTGAAATTGCTTGGCTTTTTTTTTTTTTTTTTTTTTTTAATGAACATGCCAGGCCCACCTGCTGCTTATCACCCATGAAGCCCATCCTTTCTAATATTAGGTATGAGCTCAGCATAGATACAGACTATTAGTGCTGCACACGTTTGGCGAACAGCACTTTGGCTGCTCACAACCACTACGGAAAATGAGTAATAGCTATTAATAAACTTCATTGTTCCATTTGCAGCAAGGCTAGGGAACTCTCCTAGTAATTGGATGGCTGCTCTGCTTGGCAAGTCTTACTCAAGGAAAACTGAAGGAAATCTCACCCTATGGGAGTTTGCCAGTAATGGGCATTAGGCTTCTACCACTCTCCAGGAGATACTGCAGGTTTCTGAAGAGTCAAGGAAGGCAGGAAATTGAAGTAGTATTTCTTCTGAAGAGTTCTAGGAGAGATTAACAGAATACGAATAAGATTTTCTCATTTTAAGAAAGTGTTTGCAGAGGTGCATCACCAAAATCCAGTGAAACGTACCTGAGAAACAAGAAGTAATTTCTTTCATAAAGCTAGAGTTGTCCTTGGATCTCTGGCCAGGAGATTGCTTAAAAAAAAAAAATAAATAAATAAAAAATCACTGCCTGGAATCATTAATGCCTTACTCAGACTTTCAGATAAAATACAAGTTGACTGTTTTAATTGAAATGAAACAACAGAACAAATTAGATCAGGAATCAAATTTGTGTTCTGGAGGCCACTAGTAGTTTATGAAATCTTTTTAGGCAGTTCATGAAGGAGCTTTCTCACTGGGGCCATCCTTTAATTAAATCTAAATAATTTCTGCTGTACAGGTCTCCAACCTGAGCTATGAGCTGGTAACTTGAATGCCACAGATCAAACTTCAGAACTCTCATTTGTATTTTCTTTCCAGAGGTGAATGTGTCCATAACAAAATTTACACTTAAGTTGGGCTGCAGCCTGAAATCTGTTCAGAGTCAGTCCAGGTATTTCTGCTCCTGTTGAAATCGATGAAGGTTTTTTTTTTTTTTTTTTTTTTTTTTTTTTTTGCTGCTGTGTCAGGATTTCACTGGGGACTCTCCATCCTCATAGTTCTAGAAAACCCTATTCTCTCTTTGCAACCCCATGCAGAAAAAACTTCACTGTATATGAAAGGTTTAGCATTTACTCTGTTCAGCTTTGAAGCTATCACTTATTTGCAGTACTGTCTTGTGAGGCGGGGCATATGCTTTGTATGCATCATATCAGTGCTGGAGTGCCATGCAGCACTGAACAGGAACTCGAGATGGAGACATCCAGGATGTGGTGAAAGTAGTGTTAGTGCTGGTTGCTCTCAAAAGGCAACTTAGTATTGCTGAATCATTTCATGAAGAAATAGCACAGAAGTTGGAAGCGTTTTATCTAAAATGAAGTGTTAAAATGTCTGTGTGTCCTTAAGCAAGTGTCAGAGAATACAATAAAGATACCTATGCATACACAAGTCCCATTTATTATTACTGTATTGAGAAATTGCTTGTCAAACACACGATATAAAAACATTTGACAGAATTCATATTTTTTTTGTTTCAAATAACGTTTTTTTTTACCCTCTTAGTTGATTTTTTTTTTTTTTGCACTGAAAAGAAAGCTGCTACTACCAGTTTGCTGCATTGCAGATGGTTAAAGCTAAAAATCACAGCTCGTAAACAAAAGACTGTCTGTTAAAGATTGAGATATGGGCTTAAACTTGTGCTTAAGATCTTTGTTTTCAAACATACATTCAAATCACTTGAGGAAGAACTTCCTCACTGTGTTGAGCCAGGTTTTGTTTCATTGTACGTTTTATGGTATAACTGAGATGTTGAGGTTTTGAATATGAAAAGATGGAATTTGCCACAGTTTGTTTTGAAAGAGTGCCTGAAGAGCTGTGTATACAATTTTTTTTCCTAATTTCAGCACCCTATTGGGGAGTCAGTGGTAATATCTTTGTATGGATGGAATTCCCTATGCCTCTTGAGCTAATTAAGAGGTCTTAGTTAAACATTGGAGCTCCAAGACCAATGTGTTTGTATGTAGCATGAGTCCCCAGAAAACACTGCAATGTGGCTGTCAAGGATCTGTGTTCAAAAGTATATTCTGTAATTTGGATCACAGATGAGTACTTGCTAAGAGTTATTGTATTGGATCTCATTGTTCAGTATTACCTGCTTCATTGTGCGCTTTCCTTTGTTTTAAAAACTGTCTATGATAGACAGCTTTATCTTTTTGCTTGATTATTTTCAGTTTGCTTTCTATGTTTTTAATATTTCAATAATTGTCATTTTTCTGTTTGAAGTTGTGCATCTGCTTTCTAAATAGTGCTACCTAGCACAGTATCAATTACACTGTTTACAAAGAAGCATGCTACTTGCCACCAAAGGGACAAGTTCTGTAATGAAGGTATAAGTTTTGAGTAACCTTGCAGAAAATAGCATGTCTGAATCCACGCAAGCTATAAAATGACTGAAGTGTCTGTTACAAATTATGGATAACTTTCCCAGATCTTTATTTAATAACAATGATGATGAATGAATTGGTAGCAGTCATAACTTGCAAAAAAAAAAAACAAAAAAAAAACCTTATTAACTTGTAGACAAACCCTCTCTAGGATTTGCTTTAGCAAAGTTTTATGGTTCTTTAATTGAGACACTAAATAATAGACCTTAGCCAAGTGTTTATGCAGGCTTTGTATCTACTTTCCCTATAATCATGTTATTCTTTGGACAAGGCTCAAAAACATTTTTCAAACATATATTGCATGGTTGTAATTTCTTGTAACTTGGAAGCCCTCATCATTTGGAGATTGCTGATTAGGGAAGTTGCTGGAGACAGCACTGGATGATAAATTAGCTAAGACAAGAAGCAGAAAAGAAGTTTAACACTAAAAAGTGGAGGGGCATCTATCAGTTTACTCAGTCTTTCGGGCATTGCTCCTGTAAGATGTTGCTCGAGAAACAAGCAACCTATTAAAAGCCTTGTGTCAGGGAAAGCAGCTGTTGTTCAATAATGTTCTAGTCTCCAGTGCAAAAGTGTTCTTTAGTATAAAGGTGTAGTCAGCAACTCACTGATGAAATGTGAGGTTTATTTGCAAAGGCTGCTAATGGAAGTCCTGGTTTTGAAATGCTTTTCTGGACTTAGGTACAACCGTTTCCTCTGAGAGTATGTGAATGAGTTAGACTCTGTGAGGATAAGTTTAGGCATGTTTATCATAGGAAGAGCTGAAAATCTTTGTAGAAATATTTCAGGAACTTAAATGTTTCTGAGAGATGGAGAATACACTCAGATACTCAGAGTACTGAAAGTGTAATACATAGCAAGTCCCTTGTCAGAGTTCATCATCACAAATGGCTACTAGTCTTGCAGATTGGAAGAGGTCCCAGTGCAACTGCTGTATTGTGCTTGTTTCAGTGAAACGTCTGGTAGCATTGCTCCTTGTTTTCCTTTCGTACCTGTAGAAGTTACAGCATTAGGTCATATTCCAGAAGTAACATGATTATTGTTAAGCTCTCTAGGATAGTTTGGTCTACAATCCATTCTCTTGCTTTGAGGGGCTGTAGGCTTGGACACACACCATCTCATTTACATGTCTATAGTTATTTTTCTGATTTTAGAACACTTCACAAGTGGCAAACTGACCCTCTGGATCCACTCCATACAAGGTAGGGCCCAAAGGTAAAATGGTGCCACTCTCCCTCTATCCAGCCAGTGCAATCTGTTGAAGTGTGGATTAGCTGCTGAAAAAAAACGTACTGGATGTTAACAGAACTAGCGTAGACAAATGACCTAATTTCTTAAATAAAAATATTGTCGTTTTTGACAACATGGATTATTCTAATCCAGGAGCTTTACAGTTGCAAGATATTGCTCCTGAGAGAACAATGAAATTTTGTTGAAAAATGGACATAATACACCTCATCTTAACCGTAACAGTCAAAGGGAGTCATGATCTATGGTGCCTAGCACAGCTAATGAGCAGTGGCAATAGTGTAAATGTGAGGTCAGATCCTTAAATTATTTAAGGTGGCATAATTTCACTAGATTTAAAAGTTGTGTATGAAAAGGTTGCACAAAGAGATGAAAAGAGGGCTTTGTAGTTGTTTTGCTAGGAATCATCAGGATTGAATTTTTAATGAATGTGCTCTTGCTATTGACTGTAGTTCATATCAGCATGTTTCTGCTTTTTTTCTCTCTAAGCTTTGCGCTGAATGCAAATTTGGAGGCAGCTTGTTGTGTTGTGCTTTTAGCTTTCCAAGCAGAAACTGCACTTCTGTGAAATCATTTTTAAACCATACCTTGAGGACAGAAGTGTTTGCAGATATATTTCAAAGATTGTATTTTGGAAAAGGTTCTTGTAGGAATAACATACACATACTTTTAGTCACTGATTTCTAGTTAAGGTGCTGGGAGTAGATGCATTTGATTGTGAAGGATTATGTGTATAATCTTCTGCTGAAATGTATCTGAAACTTAAAACTTCCATGCTTAACAAAGGAATTAAAGTTGCTTACAGAATTGTGATTCAAAATGCAAACCTTCAGATAAGGTATGTCATTTTTTATAAAGCAAATAGTTATCAGATTGCCTGCAGTGACTAGTGTGATTATCATAGAATCATAGAAATGGCTTAGGTTGGAAGAAACCTCAAAGGTTATCTGGTCCCAACCCCCTGCCATGGGCAGGGTTGTCACTCACTAGCTCAGACTGCCCAAGACCCCATCCACTCTGTTCTTGAACACGTCCCAGATGCAGTGCTTCAGACCGGAACTCGTGAGGGCATAGCAGAGTGGGACAATCACTTCCCTTGCCCCATTGCCCAGGATAGAGCCCGGCATATAGCCCATAATGCAGCCCAGTTGACCTTCTGGGCCACCAGCACATGTTGCTGGCTCATATCAGATTTTTCATCTAGCACAATCCCTAAATCCTTCACTACAGGGCTGCTCCCAGAGAGTTCTTCTCCTTGTCTGTACACGTCTGGGATTACCCCATTCTAAATACAACACCTTGCACTTGGCCTTGTTGGATTTCATTAAGTTTACATAGGCCCACTTTTCCAGCTTTTCCATGTCCCTTGGATGGCATTGCTTCCTTCTGTAAATTATGAAGTGGAAATGAAATAGTACTCTCTTAAACTAGCTAAGATACAAAAGATACCTTATTCAAAGACTACGGCTACTATTTAGACAAGCTAAATTTTGCCAATTAAATCTCAAAAAATGAAGATAGTATATTGTTACTGATAGTTGAGCAGTATAGTGAATTTAGCTGGCAAATCTTTTTTTACTCATACTGTTATGGATATCTTTTCCCTAGTTATTTTAAAATGTATTTTTCTTTTGTAAAATTGTGCTATTTATAGAATTTAAAAAGCATTTGTGAAGAAATTTTTAACGTAGTTGAGGCACGCTGAAGTGCAAGGGCCACCAGGTAAATCCCATATTTTCCGATCAAGCTCAGTGCTGGGTGGTTGGTTGTAAATTGTGTTGTAATATAAAATGAATGAGTTCAGTTTATAGAATAATTGTGTCTATGTGTATATGCCAGGTTTAATTCTGAGTTAATTTTGGAGGACCACCTAACATGCATGATAGGTGGATTCCTGTGATGTTCAAGGAATCTTTATGAAATTATTAATACAACCGCAGTGTGATTGTTTGTTTCCTTTTTGTCAAGTAAAGGTGATTATTTGCTGTTTCCCAAGTTGCAGTATGGACGCTGTTATGCAAACCTTATTTATTTCATTTTGTTTTTTTCCATCTGAGAACTGGGAGATTAATTGCCTCCACCAGATCTGTTCCTATTATTGTCTCATTGTATTTTCAGGTCACTTTCTTGTAGACTCAAAAGCAGTGTGTACTTAAATATGAATAAGCAGAATGGTTGAAAGTGTCTGTGGTAGTGTCTTGTCAAAGCCAGCCTCCTGGAATCTTAGTTTTTCAGTCTTTTTGCCTTGGAATGTCTCTTAAAAATGCTTCAAATGTATGTACCCAAATCCATAGCCTTGTAGATTACTGGTAATGCACTGAGTGCTCCTGTGTATAGTTTCAGACTATACTGCATCATTGGTTTTGCTTTTGGAACTTCCCATTATACTTTCCTGTGGTATTTTTGAGATACAGACATGCGCTCTGATGCTGATGTGTATCTTTTTGTTTGTCAGTGTGCAGTTATATCAGAGCAGCAGAGCATCAACCTGAGGAATAATGGGGCCTATTTGTCTGTGTTGACTTATGCTAAGGGGAGGCTCTATTCTTTCTTTTGCCTTTTTCACTTATTCCAATAAATTGATTCTGTGCATGTGAATTTTTGATATGGATTTTGTGAAAATATTTTGATTTTGATTTTTGGGAAGTGTGTTATTTTGTAAAAAGATGACACTAAGTCTGCAACAAAATGTTACTTTCTCCCTTCCTATCTGAATCCACTCTGCTTCAGTTTTGTCCATCCCACTCTATTTCGGCTGTGAACATCTGAGGCTAGCAGGACTCTTCAGTTTCTTTGCCTATTCTAAGCTAAGTTCTTCAATGTTCAGTTCATTGTCAGTAGTCATGATACACTCTTGCTCCACATTCCTGTCCACAAGACACTTAGGATTTATTTTGTTTCTTCAGAAGATTCAAGCACAGAGAAAGAAATTAGATGTGGTCATTGTCATCAGAGGTAGCCAGTAGTGCTTGAAGAGATGAACTTTTCTGAGGATGTCTAAGATAGCTAGTAACCATGTAGTCATTCCCCAGAGCTGTACCACCTTCCTCTTCTCCCCATCCCTGCACAAACACACTTAAGCGTTTGATCCTAGGAACAAAAGGCTTTCAGAGCTATGGACTGTGGAAGTTCTGATGCTTAAGACTTCTGTACACCACAGAATATTTTAGTGGTGAATGGGAGCCTAATTGCAGCATGCCTTCAAGCAGGAGGAATGCAGAAAGATAAGAGGATGTACTTTATACAGTGTAACTACACAGTAATGTAACAGTAATATGAACAGGGAGTGCTTTTAGGAAAGAAATATGTATTAAAAAAAAAAAACTAATGATGACCACATTCACACCCCTAGCAGAATGTTTTTTCTGTCCTCGGTCAGCTTTTACGAAAGCAATTCATTGACCTCCTTTACCACTCTGGTGTTTGTCAGAATTTCCTTCCATGTTAACTCCTAGAATTCCTACTGGGCATCATCTGTTATCAAGATGCCATTAATAAAAGTATCTAACAGGTAAAATGCAGCACACTGCAATAGTACTAAAATCAGATTGAATTCAGATGAGTGATTAGTCTTATTTAAACAGGCTGCTCAAGAGCATAATATTTCTTTTCAGATTGTGAACACAACGCATGCCTGCTTCAGAGTAAGTTCAGCTCTGGAAATAAGACAGTTGTGTTTTCCAATCTGTATATGCATGCTATTAATCTGGGATTATATTGATAGTCCTATTAAAATGGCACATACTTCAGACATCAGGTACATTTCTGAAATCAACAGATGTTTAGTCTTCCTGTAGTGTTGAGGATTTGCTTGTTATGTGGTTGACAAGCTTGTTCCTTCTGAGCTGGCATATCTCCTTCTGGTAGATCAATGGAGGAAGCACAGAAAAGGAGAAAAAGCGGTGGCATTAACAGCCTGCAGATGTTGCAAGCTTTCAGACACAGTTCTTGTCCTTCAGAGTAGTTTTCAGATACAGTTTTTGTCCTTCAGAGTGATTTAATTTGTATGTTCTGTCAAAAGTCCTCTATTTTCCTTCCCAGATTTGTGAGGAATGTTCTTGCAAGGCTCATATCTCTGTGTAGTCTCTGTATCTGAAGGAGAGATAAGGGGACTGATTATTCTGTTGCAAAGCAATTCCTTGCCTTTTGTTGAAGTACAGAGCACTCAAGGGGAAGAAGTATATAGCTAGAGGATCTACCTTGCATATATGACAGGAAACAAGTAGACTTCCTGGTCATCAGGATGCTGTAAAAGATTATTTCTAGTAATTAAAATGTGTGCTTTCTCTCTGCTACCCTGAATGTTACTGCTTTACTGAAGAAATACTCAAACAAGGGATTTGTAAGCTTTTTTTGATGTGACTGTAAATCTTTTCATATGGTTGATCATCTTAAATGACATGTCATTGCATAAAGGAAATTGCATGCTAAGCTTCTTTTGCTTAGGTTTTATGAATGACAATTTTACTTTTATCTTGGATAATATTAATTATTTTGAAATTCCGTGTTTACACAATACCCAACTAAGAAGTATTTTTTAATAATTAATATATGATTAATCTTTTTTTCTTACAGAAGTTTTGATGTTGGGCTACATCGCTTTCTGGTCAGGTAAGCTAATATTTATTTTGAATTGCAATTGCATATCAGAAAGTGTTTCTGTTATTGGTAGAGATGGCCATCCAACTTTGTTACTACTTGACATTTTCTGTGTGAAGTTTGCTTCCTATATTTAAGAAACTTTCACAACTTGAATAGGATATGTAACCCAATATAAAACTCTTAAAGGAACCTTTTTAGGAGTCATTCAGGAAAACCTTGATTCAAGAAACATCAGGAGTTCCACTCATTCTGAGGAAATATGTTTTTCCCTTATCTTGGTTTTTCTTGTACTGGAGAAAAATAAATATTTTCTAAGGGTTTTCTTTTTTTTCCCCACTGAAATCTCAAGTACCTTTGTATTTTTAATAAGGCCTTGAATTTTATCGACAGTTGAGACTCCATGGAGGAGAGATGTGTTTTCCTTAATAGAAAACTTGATTGATTGGATGCAGAACATGGACTATATTCTGAAGATGAATAAGGAACGTGAAGTGATTGTTGTGGATTTTGTTCATGTATGAATGCCACGATTAAAGCAGGGTGCTTCAAGAAAAATGGGAGGTTAATGCTGTTCTGAGGAATTGTTTTTTGCTATTTGGACTTCTTTTGTGTGAGCAAAGTCTCAGGAGTTGACTGAGAGTGTGTTTGTATTCATTTTTGAAAACATAACTATCATTATCTAGTTACATCTATAAAGAAATGAGATGTGTACTGTGAAAGAAAAGATGGTAAAGTTTGCATTGGTCCTCGGGCCCTTAGGGAATTATTTTCAGTTATTTGATCTCACTAAAATGTTGCTCCTTGCACAACTGAGCAGTTTCTGTCTTTGAAGGCTTTTACCTTGCAAGGATTAACCCAGTACGTGAACCAGAGCATGCTGTTGACCTTGCCCTGCTGCTGAATTCCTTCTGGTTGACTACTGTGGATAAAGGCTCTCTGTTAAGCCCTCTCAGGTCTGAATCCTTGCAGTTTAAGGCAGGCAGCACTGATTCACTAACTCTGGGAGCTCTGACCAGGTGGTTATTCCTGCTTACTTTTCACCCCTCTAGTTATGCATTCAAAGCATGCATTTCTTTAATGTTTTCAGTACGCAGCTAAATGGTCTGGACTTCAGCTTTTACAAGAATCACTCAGTTCCAGTAGTATTTTAAGTGCCTACAAGCATTTCGCTGCCATAGGTTCAGCATCACTCATAAGTGTTCTTTTTGTGTAGTCCTCTGTGGTGTCTAAGATACTCTTTTCCTTCTCCTTTGTAATGTCAGCAGTGTGGCAAAATCCAGGAAAAAGTATGAATTCTGTATCTATACAAAGTCTGCATGCCATTGAGGTAGCAATACAAAGGGCATGCCTTGATGGGAAGAATGCTGGGTAGTCTCATACGGAACATTATGCTTTTTGTAGTTTAAACAAATTACAAATAAAACACTGTGAAATACATGAGTTTGCTCAGTAAATCCTTTGTCACAGGGAGAATGAGGTTGAATTAAGGTTATACCGGCAAACCAGTGTCCTGACATTACATAACCTTTGAGCCATAGATTTTATAACTTACATCTTTCCATGTGTGAAAGCGTGGAAGTGTTTAAGACAGTGCTTTTTGATGAAGGCATGGTGTCAGTGTCACTAAAGATGTATGCATTTCAATATCGATATGATTTTTACTCTTCTCAATGTACTTAAACTCTGATGTCCATTCTGTAAAAACAATCACATCTATATTTTTATCTCTAGATATTTTTTTAAAATCATATAAGAAATATTTAGAAATATGCTACTGTTGTACAGGAAGTACAGTGCACAGCAAAGTATCCTGGGAATGCTGGTAACTTCTTAACCAAGAGCAGATTCATAGTAAACATTAAGGTATTAAGTCTGAGCCACTAGTAACGCTTCTACCACAGAACACAAAGCGTTTTTCTAATATGCTGCATTCCTAAAATAAATAAATAAATAAAAATTTAAGATCCCATTCCTCAGTAGATTTTTGGACTAGGGAGCAGCAGACTCTGCTGTCTCTGCCTTTGGTTCAGTATGTGACTTAGCAAGTTACTACGTTCATTGTTTTAGCTATTTTTATGCTCTCTGCTCCCAAGATCTTGCAGATTTTCTCTTCTGTATTCTCATAGTATCTGTCATGAGAAGTCATTTTTGTAGATTGGGCTTCTCTGTGAAAAGTACAAACAATAACAAAAAGCAGAGTTGCAGAAGTGTTGAAAATCTATGAATTATATACTGTCTGAAACAGGAATCCTGAAAATTCCCAGAGGAAAGATCAATACGATCGAAAATTTCATGATGAAAACTGTGTTTTCATACTACTCATTAAAAATGTATTACCATGTTTGAAAGATCACTTTCCCACTGTTTTCACACAATGATATGAAAGAAAGAAACTGTTATATTTCGTTTAGGTTCAGCAGGATTGTTCATCATATTATTCAAATCATACAAGTACAGATATAGTTGTATTATTATTGTTATTACTGTCTGTGTAGGGAAGGAAAAAACCCACAAATGAACAAACAACACAAACACTTATTTCTCTAAATTTAGGGATTCTCAGTACGGAGCCATTGGGTGTATTATCAGAATTTGGAATGCACAGAAGTAGCTTTTGGGGCAGCAGTTAAGGGAAAGAGGAAGGGAGTCTGCATAGTGCTGTTTGCTCACTGAAGCTATTTCATCCAAACATTTCATCCAGTGCTGAGACCAGGGCATTAGATGAAATAAAATCTTGAACCTATGAGGATATTTACTGTCTTAATGCCAAACAGTGCTTCCTTTAGGGCAAGGCTGATTAAGGGGAGTGGAGAAGAATGACAGTTCCTGGAGGCATGATTCTTTTGAAAAATCTCCCTACTTTCAGCACTACTGTGCTTTTGAAACAGTATGAATCATTCATTTCCATGCAGATGTGGCTTTGAAAAGAGCTGTGGGACTGTGCACCTATAACATCACCAAGAGGTAGCCATCTGTTAGCAATACTTACAGCTCACCCTGTGCTTTGCAATAACTTTAGCATATTGAGAGTTGCAGGTTATTTAGATTTTATTTCCAGGTGCAAAGATTCTCCAAACCATCCCCTTTTCTAGTTTTCTCAGATGAAGTAAGGTGTAGTTTGCATTCTGGGATCAAATTTTAGTGCTTGTTGCCATCTCTCTTGATTTTTAGTTTGAAGTGAGACACCTGTAAGGGCGGAGGGGTCCCACAGAGAAAGAGTGATAATGGTTCTACATATGGTACTCTTGAGGGGAAAAAAGATAGCGAGGAAAGGACTGTTCATCAGCCGACTCATCTGCTGTTCTCATTCTCTGTAGAATCCCATAGGACTCCTCATATCTTCATGCTACTCAAAAGAATAACATAATAATGTTAATTATTTGAACTATCTAATAACTGAATTGTTCAGAACATTAAAACAATAAGTCATTTTTTTCCTTGTCACTCTACTCTGTTCACAAAGGCACCACTGAGATCACATCCTGTGAGTTCAAAATTTCTAAATTGTAGACATTTGCTTTCAAAAAACAACATAATTCTTTACTGAGATGTCAAGAAGTCATTATTGAAGTGTAACCTCTATGGGAACTGTAGTTAATCGCTGAAGCCCTCGGCCAATGTTCAAGCTGTCCCAAGCTTAAGAGAGCTGTGTCTCTACTCTTCAGTGAGAGCTGTGGAGTAACCCTATCACTATTTTGTCTGGTTAAAAAAAATGTCCAAACTTTCCCTTTTTAACTCTCCTAACTATTGGAAAGTGGACAGCTGATGCAAGCAGCCCTGTTTGCTTTGTATTGTATCCTTCCCCTAATTCCATTACTGGTGATTCCCAGCTCTGACTACTAGACATAGATGTTCTGTGGGATGCAGTGTGGGGTGCAGCCTAAAAAATGTTCCTTTTCTGAGAACCAAATACCAGTGCTGATGCTATACAGTCTCTTTGCTGCTTTGAACTTGGCTGCCTATAAAATACTATTGATGTTCTAATATACTGCAGCTGGGCTAGACAGCGCAGTACTAAAAAGATTCTACTTCTCTTGAAGCAGATTGATAGAGGTATTTGGATAACTGCCTCTGACTTTGAAGTCACTAGGTGTGAAGACCCACAGGAATGCATCCTTTCCGCACTTTTCTCTTTCAGTTTCTGCTGTACCAAAAAAACGAAGCTTCTCAGCTCACTGTCCTGATCACATAGTCATTCTCACTGCATGAATGCTAGTGTATGCCCAAACTGTCTTCTGCAGCAAACCAGGCTTTGGCCTTTGAGAACAAAATCTTTAGTGTGGCTCTGGGGATTGATTTGCTTCTCAGACCCTTGCCAATGTGTGATGTGGTAAGGTACACCAATGGTGCCTCTATGTGTGCTATCTACTCCCCTGACAGTGTCTCAGTAGCATCATCATGTCCCTTCTCCCTTTGCAGGCCATGCTTTTAGTCAGCATGTCACATTAGTCATCTGCTGCAGAAGATAGCCACAATACAGTCCTCACTTTCCTGCAGACACCTCAAAAAAAACAAAGGCAGTAATCCCTCCCCCCTCTAAGGAGTACAGCGTGGTGCTCTAAGGGGTGGTTTCTTCATTGCCTGCATCTATTTCCACAGGCTAATCCTAACCAGTTTTGCCAAATTTCTTTGTGCTGCTTTACTTGGGTGTCCTGGAGTTCCAAAGCAGATGTGTTTGGCTTTATGTAGCATGTGTCAATGTGAGAATAGGCAATACACACAAAGGTGGGATCACTGTGCCTGGGGTCCATGGAAATTGGATGCTGTCTTTATCTTCTGGTCCTTACTGCCTCCAATCCCCAGTCTTTAAACCAAGCAAGGACTAGTAGAGCATGAGGTTATCACAACTTTTCAAAGGCTTGGATCCTTTTGGCCCTCTGGAGAAGTGTAAATGGGGCTGGTGAATTTAAAGCAGCAGAATTTTCAGTTGAGGATGTCCAGCTGGAGCTTGGAGCTTGCAAGCTGGACAGGAGGAGATCAGACTGGCAAACAAACTGCTGTTTCTAAGTTAAGTTGCAAAAACATCCTTTTGGATAGAGGAGCCCCACTGTAATGCATTGTTAGCTAAGGAACTAAGGCAAGCAAAAGGTCACTCTTGTCATCTTTTGTATATCCTGTGGTATAGGTATGATGTACTGGAGGACAGCCCTTGTATTGACTTGCTTGAAATAATGTGATTATGTTAGCATTTTAGGAAGCTAGCAATATAGTCTTGCTGATAATAAAAGCAATCATGGTAATGACTAGATGTGATTGAATGGCTTTGTGTCAAGTGTATAAGTAGTCTCAAGGTATAAAAGTGTAAAGAGGTAGTGGTGTTAACTTAGAAGTTCATTCTTGTTTAAAGCTACTTTCAGTATGGGGCCTTAGGGTTTCTGCAAAAATCATTTTAAGGCTTAAAATACAGTAGAGAACAGCAGTGAATTTATCTGTAGAGATTCATGCATGGGGAAACTGGGAGGTGTAGTAGCACTTTTATAAAACACTGCTGTTACATCCAGCTGCACTGTGGAGTCCTGTGAGCTCTACTGGACAGTTCTGCAGTTTAGAAGGCTGAATTATGTTGTTGTCGAAATCAGTGTTAATGCTAAAGGGACATTAAAACAAACAAACAAAAACCAACTGAGAAGTACTTGGAAGCTTCTGAGAAGTGTCTGACACTAAGATTCAGCCTTACTGCCCTTGCAGTTCTGAGCTCAGCTCCCATGGGCTGCAGTGAGAGGTTCTTTGAACACTGCTGTATGTGTGTTAGACAGAAGTAGGAACCATAGAAAAAGCTGCTGTACAAGTGGCAGAAAATTGAGGCATTTTGCCTGGACTGGGACAGTGTTCAGCAGACAGAGGTTGTCAGAAAAAAATCAGAGAACAATGATGTTAAATTGCTTCACGGCAACTGCAGTCTCTCAAATGCCTTTTCAGAATTAAGGATTTTCTAACGTGTAAGTAGAGAAAACAATCTGTTGTTACATAATAAATTAGCATTGAGCACGTAGCAAAAAATAAGGCTGGGTTTTGTATAAACAAAACAGCATCTTTATGTAAATGTTATGTAAATGTGACATTTAACTTAAACTGTTGGAGTGGGGAAGTTGGGATTAACAAGGTGCAGATCTCATCGTGTTTATGTGTTGCAACTGTGAATTAAAACACTTTGTTATTTGTGTCGCTCAGCCTTTCAGCTCCTGTCTATCAGCAAGAAATACGTGTTTTGTGGAAGGCAGCGCACGGTGAGATGGAGTTCAGGTCGCTTTTAAATAACTTCGCTATTGGTTTAGTGGAGCTGGATGGAAGGATGTCTGTCAGGCAGTGTGTGCCCGTGGTGAAGCCCATGGGGTTATGTCTCCGAGGCATTTGTCCCGGCCGATGGGCCCGGAGCTCCGGCAGCCTGGCACCGCCAGAGGGCGAGCTCGGCCTGGCCCAGCGGCATGTGGCTGTGTCGGGTCAGTGCTCCGGTAACGGGGTGCCTGCTTTCAGTCCCAGTCCTTGTTAAGCTCCAGTATGTACACCTGGTAATAGGTTTTCTGAGCGTTCCAGGGGAGTTTTTAGAGTACAGGAAGCCTGCGCATTTAAAAATCCACACTGTGGCGAGTTGCAAAGAGTGGGCATTAGGAACAAAAAGAATGAAAGCAGGAGGTTTGATAGCTCCTATCTACTTACCCGCAGTTCAGATAGCTTCAGGGTGTTAGCACGGAGGTGAAAATACTTTGAGACACCAGAGTGGTGTCATCATGACATTTGTGTTACTGTCTGTGGTAATGTTGATCTCAGTAGTAAACCGTGGTAACAGGATAACTGAATAAACTGCATTTATTTACAGTACTGATGGCAGCGCTGTAAGCAGGGTGCCTGAGGTGAAGGTGTAGTAAGTACAGTGCTTAGAAGTGCTGCCTGTGTGGGACAGGAGGCATTCTTGTGAATGCCAAGTAGAATAAGATTATAGAATGATAGAATCATTTGGTTTGGAAGGGACCTTAAGGGTCATCCAGTCCAGCATGCCTGCAATGAACAGGGACAGTTACATCTCAATCAGGTGCTCAGAGCCTGACCTTGAGTGTCTCCAGAAATGAAGAATCCAGCTCTTTCTGGGCAACCTGTTCATGTGCCTCACCATCCTCATTGTAAAAACCTTTCTCCTTATATCCAGTCCCAATCTTTCTTCTTGTAGTTTGAAATCATTTGTCCTACCCTTGTTGAAACCTTGTCCTATCACAACAGATTGTGTCTGTTCCCTTCTTTCTTATAGCCCCCCTTTAGATACTGAAAGGCTGCTCTCAGGTCTTCCCAGAGCCTTCTCTTCTCTGGTCTGAACAGCCCCAGCTCTCTTAACCTGCCCTCATAGGGGTAGTGTTTCATCCCTTGGATCATTTTTGTGCCCCTCTTTCTGAACTGATTCCTAAATAATGTGTGAGTTGCTGAGTGGTGATCACAGGCCACCAACTGTTACGGAATGCGCTGGGACACGGACACAAACACTGACCCCAGAATTTCTGTCTGACTTGTGGTGTGTGGTAAAATCCTTGCTTCATTGTGGACTGTGGGGATTCAGGAAGATCATACTTTCACTCTGAAGGTCTCTGTGCTTTTTCTTTTCATAGCTGAAGCAGGATAATGGTCATCCTTTGTAAAATGCTTTGAGATCTATGGATTAAAAATGCTATATAAGAGCTCAACGTTGTTATTTATTGTAAGCTCTTTACATAACGTCAAGAACAGATGATAAAACAGGACAGGAAGTAACTATTGGATTTGAAATCACAGTCTATCACAGATATAAATTTAGGGTAAAAGAAGAAGAAAATGTCAATTTTTCTTTGCAATCTGTACACACTCTTAGTTGCTTTTACTTTGTCTGATTACGAATGCAAGTAGAGTACTGAACTAAAAAGTGATTTTTTTAGAAGCTAAGAAAAAATCGTTATTTCAGATATGCAGCTCAATAACAAAACACTTTATCTCCTAAAGAAATTACAGCATGTGAATCAAATCACACGCAGACTTCCATCTTGAAGTTCAGAAATAAATAATAATTGACTAGCCCTCCTAATTTTGAAGAAAAGGGGAAAGAACCTGCAGATTTTTATTTATGTAACTGCCTGAAATAGCCTGCAGCACGTTTCTTTACTTCCTAGTGCATCCCAAAATGTAATCACAGTATTTCCATGCAGTATTGAAGAATGAGCTAAGGTTATGGAAACCAGTGGATAATGCTTTTTATCAGCTGTCACACAGTTCTTTTCTTCTTCCTCCCAAAGAAGATTTAGATTTTTTTTGCAACACAACTTAACTGGACATAATTAACTGACATGATGGCTGGCTGAAAAATGCAACTCTGTCTGGTGTTCTGGTATACATGAATACCAAAATGGAGTTTGCCTGTCTAAGTTGAATCATGTTACTCCAAACTTAAAAAGCATAGAATAAAGCTGAATACAACCTTGATGGATGTAAAGAGAATCAGAATGTTTAAGTAGTAAGTACTGCTCTCCTATTTTTTATATGAATACTGATATTATATAATAAATATCAACTCATCTAGCTACAAGGATAATGGTATTGCCCTGTGCTAGTTCTGGTAGATTTAGAGATTATTTTAAAATGCGTCTAGCATTTTGCTACAATAAATTGCTTTTCAAATCTGGATTAGACTATAGCTCTGAAAATATTACATATAGACATTTGAAACCAACTAGTGAGGCATAGTATGTTGCCAAAAGTGCCAATCATAACCTGAGGTGCCTCAGGTCCATGGGAGTGATCACAGCCCCAAACCTGCCAGAGTTCAAGAAGTGTCTGGACAGCTTTCCCAAATATAGGACTTGAATTTTGAATGGTTTCATGTGAAGCCAGAATTTGGGGTCCGTGGTCTTTGTGGTTCTCTTCCAACTCAGCATATTCTGTGATTCAGTGAAAATACAGAATGTATTTTTTGACAAGTTATAGGGAGATAACGTCAGAATATAACTTAAATAGTGATCCTGTTTGAATTCTACCGAACTCAAATATATATTAAAAGTATATTTTCTGAATAGATGGAAAAGATAAGCCAAGAAGGTGAGCCACGGTTTGCTCAGGTAGCTTTTCTCATTAATGCCGTTGGAGTACAGCAGCAACTCAGGAGCAAATATTGTAAAAGAATGACTTAAGTAGAGTCGATCCCTCAATGGAATAGAGGCTTGCTATCCTCTGCAGGCTTTACAGATGATCTAAAAGACATAGTAATACATGTGTTCATTGAAAATTTTAGTGAACACACACCGAGAATGGAAAGTAGAAGTCTGGCTGTGGGATAGTATTTAGCCTGACAGTGTTTTACCTATGGAAGAGCTTCCGGTAGACTTTTTGGTTTAGGACACAGCAGAAAAAGTGTTGCTTCTTAGGAGAATATGTCTGTCTCATTCTCTGTATGCTACCTAAATAGACTGCACTATACTTGTTATTACCATTTACTGAAATTGAGCCTGCTGTCAGTATTGGACTTAGCTGCCTTATTTGTGCTTCACTGCTGTGTGATAAACTTGTATTTAGGACCTAAGGCTGTGTTCCAGTTCATAATTGAATGACGTCTACATCCTAATATTGAGGACTTCAAAATACCTTCAGATTTTCCCTTTCTGGGGACTCTGCACAGAACCTGTGAGCTTCTGAGTGGAGGTCTGGAGTTTCCCAGGGCCAGCAGTATGACAGAGCTGCTGATCGTTCCTCTCCCCAGCAGTAGGAGCTGCAGCTGAAGTTTACTTCCAGGAAATCAAAATAAAAAGGACCTGATGTAGACGACGTTTTTGTGCTGAAAAGTGTTGTTTTATAGAGTTAACCTTTCTTTTAGAATGATAGCACAAGATAGTGGGTCTTGTTTTGCATAGAGGGTAAATGGTTAAAACAGCAGCTGTTGTAATGGCTAGAGCTTGAGAATAGCCTTTGGTGATCAGTTAGTTTTATCTGTCAGATAAGTGAGAACTTCTGCTTTAGTGAGACACATAGAATGTAATAATTGGTGTCAAGGCAAGGGATTGTCTTCGACTGAAAAGAAATTACAGGTGAAATATTACTAAATTAACTTTAATCAAGGGTTTCCTCTGTGCATGTTCAGTGAGCATTTGTCCTATATAGTAATGTAGTTGACAGCATCGTCAGTTGGTCAATATTAGTATTTCTTTGAGAGCTTCACTTGGCTGTCAGCTGGTGAAACAGACATGGCATATGGTGAAAGCTTTCTGCATCTAAATAAATATTGAATTTTCTCTTGTTTATAGTGTCTCCTACTTTTAAAACAATGTAAACAGTAAATTTAGAGATGGTTAACAAAGTAACCATGGAAACCTGCTTTATGTTCTTTCTCTCTCTCTCTACGTATAGAAGTGGTTTCTGGTTATATTTTTTATTTCTCCTGTTGTCATGATTTGTACTGAACCAACCAAATAAGCCATAAACCTTATTTTAAGCTTTTAAACCTAAATATAAGTTGAAGCTTATCTAGTCACAACCAGTGTTTGTATAATCAATGTAAAGAGAGAGTTTGCATTTATAGCATAGCAAGAATCAAGTAAACGGTACCAAATAACAGTAATGCAACATTTGTCGCTGGTCATAAACAGAGATAATAGATCTCTGCATTTACGAAGAATGAGATCTTCAAATTTGCATTTTTTTTTCTGTTAGAAGAAGCTGGATAAGGCAGACAGGTTATCAATCATTTGAGTTTTTTAACTGATATTTTGAGCATGAGTGCTAACTTGCGTAGAATCAAAGCATTCATTGGAGAAGATTATTGTACCTTTTGGGCAGAGATTCTTGTATTGGAGACTGTGACTCCATTGTGAAGAAATGAAGGTAATCTAAAGTCTCTTGATTCTTTCCTCATATATGGAGAGACATTCCTTTGGAGAACCTGGTAGGTCAGAGCAGAAAGTAGCTACAAGCTTCAGGTCAAGTTCTCCACAAGTATAAAAGCAACCATGCGGGGTTACATTAGGGCTTACCCTGACCGAGTCATTATGTGTCTTTCTAATTAACTCCTTGCAAAATAAAAACTGTAAACTCAAAATACATATCTTACATTAAGAAAATTTTACATAAGAAAATTTTAAGAAAATCTTACATAAGAATATTTTACGATTCGATGATAATGCTTCAGGTTCATATTATAACTGTATACTATTATTTCAAGAGAATTTTAAACATGTTGGCATGATAGTATTTAAGCTTAAACTCAGTAGGAAGGGTTAGTGGTCTTTAATTAGTCAAATGAACAATCAGTTTCAGTAATATAAAACTATATTTCATTTCCTGGATTAATTTAGTTGTATAATGAGACATCTATTACCTAAATGCTTGTATTGCCTCTTGACCTCTCTATTTTTGGAGCTGAAGGAAAAAATCATATTGGTCTGGAGCATTATTCTGTTGTTTATTACAATTCTGTTTGTGCTGCACTGTCTGGTTTTAAGAATTTGATTTACCCTGGTTTTCTGTCACTGTCCTTGGAAATTTTTCCTCTGCTTTTGTGGGCAGCAGCATTAGTTCTTTGAGATACTTGTCTTCGCAAGATTTTTCCTGTAATCTATGGTGCCCGATTATAGACAGGAAGATCTGTTTTGAGTGGCCTGATCAGAGATTTGCATGAGTCAAGAGCAATGTAAGGATCAGAAGTTCCAATTAATTATTTTGATATTTCTTACACATGGTTTTCTCTCAGTTTTTGTAGTACTGTGCTACATTCTGTCTAGTACAAGTTTCCAGTTGCCTGAAGGAGTAGTTCTAGAATCTGTTTTGAGTTCATATAAAGAAATTGTATAGAAGCATTACATTTGTGTAAAAAAAATAATAGTGAACAAAAGCCAGCAGCCTTAATAGGGACAGGGTGTTGAATGACAGTGTTAGCACAGCTATAACTAAACAAAAAGTAGTAATTGAATTGACTGTGGCTAAATTTCTGGGCGCAGTCTGTGAATTCTGTGTCAGAGGAAAAGATTTGAGGCATATACCCACAAAACTGTGGATGTGGTACATTGATATGTAGATTGCTTAGAGCAGACTTGATCTCATTTGCTTAATATTACCAAGTTAAAGGTATTTCAGTGCCAGGAGACAAATACCTATATGAAAGTATATTAACCTTGGTTGCTATTAAGAAAGCACTGAGGGAAGGGGGTTCATTGCAGATGACAGGCATACTACTCAAAAGTCAATTTCCAGAAGTTACCTTCCAGTACCATGCATGCCCCTGGTTCCTCATCAGATTATTTTTATTCTTCATTTCATAATTTTAAATGTTTTTTTTTCCTGTCTTCTGTTGAACTGAAGAAAGATGAAAAACGTGATCCACCTCCAAGAAGCAGGGAAACAAGCTTTCATAAAGTGTTCTCAAGTGCACAGACCAAATCAATGGGGAAAGCCTGGAAGTATTTTTCTCAAATTTCTTTCACCTTCAGCATGGCATTATAACAAAAGACTCAGAAAGCAATATTCAGGCAGAAGTGTCTCACTTCTGCTGATGGTCTCTGAAGAGTTCAGAAGTAAATTAGAAAAATAATGACTGCTTTCATTAAGATGTTTCAGCTATGGAAGCAAATGTGTTAAGGTTGCATGCTTTCACTAGAGCTGTAGATGTACAAATCCTTTTTAGGGTCAGTCTGACAAGTCATTTGATCACAAAGTCGGCACATCTTTAAGCTGATTATGATCAGTGTCTTGAAGGCAGCGTGCATCTTGACTGGCTGGGTTTCATTTCACTGCAGTAGCATTGACCTCCAGAGCCTGTGCAGTGGTCACAGCATGCCAGCTTCTCTCATGTCTCTTGAGGGCAGTACAAAGGGAATGTACTGTTATTTAGATATTACATACTTTTATCAGTGATCTACTTGACATTTTATGCCAGCTGATAGGAAGAAGTTCTTAAATTTTTTCAGTAGACTAACATGAATAACGTCTGCATCTATGTGTATAAATGATTTAGGGCTCTTTCCATGTGAGTATAACAATACTTTCTTCTCGTTATTAAATGAGAAAGGTAAGCTAATAATGTCATGGTGTTGGATCAGTATCTTGTACTTTATTGGTTGTTTCCCTATAGCATATCTGTTGAGATAAACAGAATGCTCATTCTGTTTCTGTATGTTTTATGAAAATAAAGACAATTTTGTCTCTGTCTCAAGAGATATGTAACTTTAGGTCCTGATGCTGCCTCAAGAACTGTTAATGCCTTCCTTACCTTCCCTGCATCACCCATGACAGCAATGTGGTCTTGTAAGAGTACACAGCCTTCTGGCTACTCCATTTGTTTCCCTCGCTCCCTGTGTCAGAGTGGAGGCATTTGGAGATGCACCTGAGCCTGCTGGGTTCCCAGAACAGACTCGAGAGTTTTTTCTGTAAGATCATTCCATGTCTTATTGCAGTCTTTTGAGCAAAATGTGCTGTGGAGTGCACAGAAATATATTCAGGTAGTCCTGAAACAAACAATAGACATGTTTTAAACTGCTATTCTTTGGTGGACATGTCTACAACATTTCCTACATTTTTATTTATTTTTAAGTTATTAACATCAGAGAGGCATGAAGTTCTTTTTCTATTCTAGTTTACTGCTAGCCCTTAGGAAGTTATGTTAATGGAGAAAGTTCCCAAATGACTCTGTTCAGATGTACATTAGATGATGAAAATGTCTTCCTCAGTTTTGTTGGTTTTATCTCAGTTGTAATTTTCAAAGGCAGTGTGATTTTTTTTTGAAACATGTCTAATTACTCTTTTTTTTTTAATATACAAAAGAACAAAAGGGACCTCTAAAGGGAGCTTGTTTATTTTCATTCTTGTATATGTAATAAAACAGTTTGTGGTCTGTCTGTATATGAAATTAATTTATTCCTGAGTTTAATTTCATTCCATCTGTGCTTTTTTTGAGCTGTTACTGCTAAACAAAAGATCTAAATGAAATATATATGAGCACCTGGCAACCTGGAGCTGTGCATTTGTGCGCAGTCCTGCCAACTCTGTGAGAAATCTCAGGCCAGAGGAATTGTTGTTAGTGGCAGCATACAAGAAGAGGAACACCAGTACAGCAGTGTCGATGATGTTGTGGTCCTGGTAGGAGTAGATAATACATGTTGTCAGTCACTAGGCTTAGAAAAGGAAGCATGGATTACATGGGTAGCAAAAAGAGAATGAGTGGAGAACAGTTGCATTCATTGTTTATTACTTGTCTTCTCATACGCAGTACAGGCAGTGTATTTGTTTTCGAAAAGGCTTCTGTATTTTCAATAATACCGTGACTGATGATTATTTCTAGTCTTTCATCTTTGTAGAAGTACTCGTATCTCATAACTGGTGTGACTGGAAGTAGGACTGAGTCCATCCATTTTAAAATCCACCATATGTAGTTAGGAATATGAAGGAAACATACTATTTAGTATGCTTTATTGGTTTAATCTGACATGTAAGACCACATTGCTTAGATGTCTCAAATCAGGGGGAGGAAAAACATCAAAACTCTTCCTGCTATGCAAATTGTTTGAGGCAGAACTTTGTCTCTTTCTGGAGTATGTGCTTGTTTCTCTATGCATTTTTTTATGGTAGGCAATGTTGCTTATGTTTCAAATACTGGAAAGTGAAGAGCCTTAACTAACCTCATCCAACTGAAGGCACTTCAGAATGCTTTCTTCCCTTCCCTTACACAGATTTAGGTAAGGTAAACAGTGCTGATGTGGCTTGAGGAAGAAGAGGAAGTAGGACCTAGTTCTGTTACATGCATGAATGTCTCAGAAGGCATCTTTTAAAGGCAGTGAGTGCTTCTAAGACCAATGGACTTTGATTCCTCTTGACTTTACAGAAATGGTAGCAAAAAGGTATAAAAATAGGTTAAATATTAATTTGCTTTGGTATTGTCTCCTACATGCTCTGCCAAAGGGTAAATCACAACACTGGGCACTGGAGGAGCAATTCCACTAAATTCAGATTGGTAGTGAAACGTCTGGGAGTGGAAGGCAGTTCTTGGACCAAGTTCTGACAGAGCTGCAGGCTGGGCTTCTTGGCAGCAGATGGCATTAAAATGTGAAAGCATTAAAATAGGCATGTTAGGAATCAGGTAGGCATGTTAGAGGTAATTATTTCACAGAAAAGTGATTTTTATTTATATGAAAGTGATTCTGAGAGAATTCAGCATGGTTGCTGCCGTAATTACATACATTTGGGCTATCTCCTTGTCTCTGAACGCTGTCATGTGACTGCTGCAGTCATACAATCATAGAATCCTTAGAGTTGGAAGGGACCTTGGAAGGCTGTCTAGACCAACTCCCCTGCAATGAACAGGGACACTACAGTTAGATCAGGTTGTGCATGGCCTTATCTAGCCTTGCCTTGAAGGTCTCCAGGGATGGGGCATCAACCACAACACTAGGTAACCTGTTGCAGTGCCTCACTACCCTCACTGTGAAAGATTTTTTCCTTATATTGAACCTAAATCTACCCTCCCTAAGTTTGAAGCCATTTTCCCTTGTTCTTTTGCCACGAACCCTGCTGAAGAGTCTGTCCATTTCTTTCTTGTATAGAAAGATAGATACTGAAAGTCCACTATGTGAAGTCCTTTCCTAGGAAAGGAAAACCTTGCTTGGATGAGGTCTCCAGAAAGTCTTTTTCCAAGTTACTCAAGGGTTGTTCTGAAATAGGTTCCCATTAATATTTTTAGGGAAGAATAATCTTCCTCAGTTGATGTCCAACATGTTGGCACCATTTGCTGTTGTTTCAGGGCCATCTGTTTTCCTGGTTCTTAAAGATAAAAGCTCAGCTTGTGGGAATGGTGTTCATATATTCTGCTGTCAGTATTTTGCTGAGTTCTGGATTCTGTAATCCTGGTAAATCATACAGGCTGGACAGTAAAGTACTTTATTAATAGTGATAAGCACTGTGTACTGAGGCTAGCAGTCTATGTTTTTGGATGCATTTTTTACCTGTTATCCAAACTGACGGTCCTGCTATTGCAGTAATATAGGTGTTCATGTTGAAGGTAAGGGTATGTTATAATGTGTTGCCAATAGGTTCAACAGCTCCTTTAGTTAGATGGTTATAGATGTTCTTTTGTCTAACACAGTACACTAGAGGCCATGACTTTGCATTTGAATCTAACACAGGTTTTTGGCAGAAAGTTCTTCTCTAGAGAGGGTGCCAGGGGACAGTTTTGTGTCAGGAGCACTTGGATCTGGGGGCTGTTTTTCAGCAGTCTAGCTGTTAAGAAAAACTCTGCTCATCCTCCTGGCACTATACTCATCCTGCAGATCACAGTGGTTCTTTCAGCAGCTAATTGGCTGGAGAGTACCTTGATATTCTTCAGGTATCTTAGTGGTGCTTTGAAAAAAATCAAAGCAAAATGGAGGATAGTGGCTAAATTTGGTCGCAAGTTTCTGATGCTCCTAGCTGATTTCCTATCTGTGACGCAGTCAGCCAAGCCTGATTTGTTGTTCTGTTTCCCCACTGCATCCTATCTGCTGTTGTCTCTTTTATGCATTTGCCAGATCTGAGAAGATGAGAGATCTCTTTCATTGCTGTCTTTCAGTTTATTTAAAGATTACCATCCGCCCAAATAGTTGTTGTTAATAAACTCAGTGTGTGTGCTTACTAGTGATGTAGTCTTTGAGTTTTTTTTTTGTTTTTGTTTTTTTTTACAAGTAAAATGTTTTCCTACTTTCATTAGGAGGTAATGGAAAGAATGCATTCCTAACAGTTCTTCAGCTACAAGGGCCTTCTGCAATTTATGATTTCCTTCCTTTCCCAAAGGTTTGCAGCTTCAGTGGTAGCGTCAGAGTGGCAGCTTTGAATGAGTATCTTCTAAAATTTTAAAGACAGAGTTTAAAAGCTTTACCAAAGTCAAAGTTACCAGTGTCCATAACTGTGGTTACTCTGCTAATTTGTCTTCCTTTTATTTTTTTTTAAGCAGTTGAAAGCTTAGCATCAGGGCTGAATAAGCAAGAGTGGCAAACCAGTTCCATCCTAATGCTCCTGCTTGTTTCCTCATTTGTTTGGATGATTGCTCCTGCCTGCTTGGGGAGAATGCTTGGGCCAAGGCCAGCAGCTAGTGCCAGCACAGTGGCCTTTGTGCTCTTTCCTGAATGTCTGTTGCTAGTAAATATGAAACACCCCTGTGTAGTCCATTTGACTCTTCTGGAGTATTTTTTTTTTCCTTTTCTTTCCTCATTGCTTCCTGTTATGCAGTAATCTTTATTGCAAATACTGTTCAGCTGTTTTCCTTGAGCTTGACAATGGCAATAAGTTTGGTTTGGAGATCTGAAATACTGTGTTACCAGTGCAGTGATACTGTCCTAATGCTCACGTGAAATGACCAAGATTGCCACCTTTGTGCTGCAGGGTTGCTTCTTGCTTTCAGGGTTTTTAGCAACAGATCTTACAAAACCTAAGCAATAATAAACAACAGATACAAAATACATTTATGCAAAGACTGTGTTGCTGCTTTTACAACTTCTACAGACAGATCTGTAGAGAAGTACCCTGAGAAGAAGGAAGGAAATGATTTGTTCTATTGGTTTTGAAATATAACTGAAGAGTGTTGAGTAGCTGATTGCATCTGCTCTTTTTCTTCAAACTGGAAGAAACTGGAGAACCCCACCATATGCTAAACATTACCTACGAATCTAGAGGATGATGCTGTTTTGCCTTGCTTCATTCAGTCTTTAGAAGGAAGCATCGGGAAGAGAGAGGGAGGGAGTTTAGAATCGTTATTTTGTTTCCTACTAGCAGACCTAGGAACTAAATTACAATGACCAGGGGCCAAATTAAATTTAAGCATGTCCAGATCTTGGTTCGAACCTACTGATGGAAGACTCTTTGTTCTTTAGATTCAATTGGTGGTCAAAATATTTTCAAGTTAAATGTAAATATGAAAAATATGTATATCCAAAAGAATTGAATGGGATTCATAAGTTGATTTAGAAATTTTTCTACCGCTAGGTCTTGTGTTATTTGGTTAATTTTAGCATTAGGATCTGATAATTACTCTCAACATTGGTCATTTAGTAACCTCCTGTCCTATCCTATTAAGTGTTCAGTTTTCCTTTGCTTGTCTGTGCACCCTCTCCTTGCTTGCAGAGTGATTTGTGCGAAGAGGAAAGTTTGGGTTGTCTACCAGCATGAGAAAAGGGGAAGAAATCAATATTGGGATCTTTGCCTGCTCCCTAGATAATTACACTGAATTCAAGATTACTGTGCCATGACCCTAAAAGTTTTTGTGGTATATATCAAAGAGTGATGAAAGATACTTGTATTTAAGATGAAAGACCTTTCAAATGTGCATTTATGCAACATTGCAACTTTGGTGTATCACTGTAATTATTCTTCCCTTTCTTTATTAGAAATAAAACAAAAAACAAAAAACAAAAAAAACCCACACAACAATAACTGTGAGTATATACTGTAAATGGGAATACCACTTATATGTCTTGCCCTGGATTTAAATATTGTAGATTGAATATTCTGTTTTTTCATGTGTTTACATGAAATAAATACCTGAGATTTTTAACATTGAAATAAGTAGGTTATTTCCACTGATATTTACAAGTTAAATACAGTTTTGTCCAATCAGATTGTTCTGATGCATGCCAACATTTTCTGACATCTTACTTGCTGTGTATATATGTGCAGAATAGTATTATAGAAAAGAAATGCAATATTTGTTTCTCTAAGAAAAAAGCATTTTGTGGTGTTGAAATGGTATGTGAAATAGAATTCTAGACATCCAGACATTATCTTCTTATGTCTCTTTGCTTTCAGCCCCAAATTTTTGCCTGAGATTTTCACTAAATTTGAGAACTTTTTAAAAAAGTAAAGAAAAGAAAACCAAAAAACCTGAAAAAATCTTGGGAACTACTTCTTTCTATCATTGTACTTTCTTTGTATCATTGTTCTTTCTATCATTGGGCAGTCTTTTCTGCTGAAGTTCAGTTCCCCTTGAAGCTATTTCTGTAGCTTCTGCTAGCCAGTCTCTGCCTTCTACATTCATTTGAATTCTTCAGCATAACTTTTTCCATTCAGTGTATTTAAGGGCTGGAAATGTGGGGACAGTGGGTGAATTTATTGTCTCTTTTTAAAACATCCATTTGTGACATCTCTGCCTTTCTCTTTCATTCCATCAGCTGGTTACTTTTTCTAGTGTTTGATCCTTTCTGTCAATCTTAATTCTTTTTCTTGCACCTTCAGATAGCTTTCTTAGTGCTATGCTGCCCTTGTCTAGCTGCTGCCTCAAAATAATTGTTAATGATGTTGATAAGCCACCAGTAGTAGTAAGGGTGGTCAGTAGTAGCTGGAAGAGGTGAGATATTCATGGAGCATGGCAATCATGGAAGTGTTTGCTATATCCCTGTAGTGTTCACTGAAAAGTGTTCCTGTTTCTTGATGAACATTTCAGGGCTTCCCTAAAAACTCTGTGCTGAGCAATGTGTAACATCCAATGCATGTGGAAATGTTGTAAATGTGCACTAGGCTCCATATAGTTCATATGACTGTTCACTGTTAGTGCAGTAGGTTGCAGTAGGGAGCAAGGTCTGCTTGTTTCACCACCAGAAGGCGCTTCACATGTTTGTCTTCCTTCTCCAGGGTAAGTGTATTAGGTTCATTACAGATTATTAACAGTTGCCTTTCCCCCTGGAAGGGTGACTTGAAAGGTGATCCTTACTGTCCCTCCAGCAAATTGATTTAAGCTGTTGACAACCTCCTTGTCATCTTTTATTTCCCCTGCGCTCACCTAGTACGTTTGTAAGCTATCATGATACAGTGTTCCATATTTGTAGCTGGCGTGCCTATTGATATAGTTATTTACAGAAGTATAATGGCTAATATAATAAGCAACTTCCTCTTGAGTGCAAAGCACCAGCTCATGCAAGTCAAGTTTCAGGGGAGGGCAGGACACATTTGTAACTGGATTCTAGAGCAATTCTGCTTGATTTTATATATATTTTTTCCCCCAGTTGTTTTTTGTGCCAGGCAGATAGTCTGTAGCTTAGCTGTTTTCCATTGCACAGTACAGTGTGCCCTTGAAACAGTAATGTTATGTTCTCACTTACCGGTCTTTTTTAACCTGCATGACTGAGAAGCTTTCATTATTCCTAGATAGAGTGCCACAATGAGTGTCTCATCAAATAGTCCAGCTGGCATTAAATATTGCTGTGCAATTTTTCACTTCTGTGGACTACTGCTAACACATGAAAGCTGGTTAGCATTCTCTGTACTCTTTCCTTACTAAGTACTGATCACATTCAGGATTGGGGTTCCGTGAGGATCAGAGATCCAAAAGATTTCATTGTAGGCTTCTAGATGGTGTAGGAAGGTCAGCAACCCTTATCTTCAAAGGTCCTTCTATGTGTTTAAAAGTGAAAAGTGATTCTTTCAGGAGATGACTCTGGCAGGCAGTGTAGCACATAGTATTGTAGTGTGCACCTACCCAAACCAAGAGCTGTAATAAAGGTGCCACCTTGAATGCTTTATGCAGAGTAGCGTTCTTGAGTCTGCATGCTTCACTCGCAGATGTGCTTAGAAAAACGCACACAGTCTCTCTTTGTGTCTAAGTGCTATGCTGTATTGTGTAAACACTTCCTCCTTTGTGGTGAGTGAAGAAAGCACAGAGTATGGTTTTGTTGTTACTGGTTTTAATAGAGAAAGGCATTTGGGTACTGTAGTGATGGGGATACAATAAGCATTTTTATGGGACAAGAAAGAATGTGCTTTGACAACCCCATTCAGATAAAATACAGAACATTCACCAGTACCTTAAAATAACTTTGAAATAAACAGAAATCTTTTAAGTATTGTTTGGAGTAGGTAGACTATCCTGGATTGCATATGACATGCAGTGAATAAGCAGTATGTTACAATGACATTCCGTGTAACTTTCTTGTCCAAGTGAGATAAGTAGAAACAATACGGTTTGCATTTGTAACCTGCACTATTATGACAAATCTTCTTTTGTTTACCTATTTATCAGCCTTATTCAGACAATGTACAGGAAGCTTTACTGAACCCCAGTTAGAGAATGTGAACTGGCTGCACCTTGTTAGATCAGACTGCATATTTTAAAGATGTTTTCTTATTAAATTGAAAAGTAACAGCAACCTGGCCATTTATCTAACATGAAAGCAATGCCCAATTGCAAGTATGCTGATGAAAAGATATCTTCTTAGAAAATTCATTAGAAACCAAAGATGGTCTTTAACATCAGTCATGTCAGTAAAGAATTGGTATGCAAGCTGAAGTGTCGTGACTGCCAGCTATGTGCTTCCTGTGTGTTCTTTCACCCATGAAGAGATCTGTTTTTGTACGTTGGTAATAATGACAATTCATACTGAAATTACTTTATAATTTCAAGGAGCTGCACCAATTTTAATTAGCATGTTGTACCTTACTTCCAGTCAGCTCATTCTCACTGAGTCAGAACACATTACAGCTCGGCATGCACTGTTTCAGGATGATCAACGTTAAGCTTGCAAGCAGTCTGAGGTCTGTTCTTTCTAGTGTAGAAGCAGCTTTTAATACTCATACGTGGCAAGGTCACTTGGATTTGAATAATTGTGATATAATTTGAAAGCACAGTTACCATCTCAGTAGTAAAAACATTTTGCACCATTATTGGTCAAATGCAAATTTGTAAGATAAATTTAATTTCTGTCTTTCATTCCTTCTTCAGCTCTGCTTTAGTTTTCATTTTAGTTGCAGAGGGTAAAAAAAAATGCTGAAAAGGAACAGAAAGCAAAGTTGGGATGTTTTTTTCCCCTTCTGCGGTTTATTTCCATGTTTACTTCTTTTAATGATCCTTTTTTCAATTTCATAAATGTTCTAGCATAAAACAAGCAGTAGGATATTTGCAAATGGTTCCTGCACGGTTAGCTAGCTAGATCCTAATCTGTCTTCACTTCGAAGCATGTGTGTTCAGACACTTGGCTATTAGATTCCATTTGATTAATCTGATTCCAGTGCAGTGCTACAGAGCTTAAAACTTTAGATCTCTTTAAAATGATTTGGGGTGCATGTTTAGGGAGGTTTCATCTGTTGTCTGTGTCACGGTGGCTTAAGAAGCCCTAGAATGTGGAAATGGACACATCAAGCAGTTATTTTTGTATTGTAGTGCAGCTCTTGGTCATGTTTGACAACTTCAGTGTTTTGCATACTTAGTCATCTCCTGCCAGCAGCAAATAATAAATCAGATACACTGATTCATGCCTACCTTTTTATTGGTCAGGTGCTATCAGTAAAACATTATTGTCTTTCCTTTCTGCCCTGTTTCACACATGCATGCGAGAATCAACACAGAGTTAGTGGGATAATAGGGTGTGAGCCTTGGAGTGCTCATTAGTTCTCTAACAATCCCAATACAGTGTTACTTGTCAGTAAGCTATTAAATGTTACTCAGATATGAAGACAGGATAGCAACATAAAAGCCTACCCGGTGCTTGTTGGTTTCCAACCAAAGCACAAAAAAGTGTTGAGCCAGATACTGGATTGTGCTGAGGATGAAAGAGCTGCACTGTGAGAGACACAATATCCTCCTGGTTTGTGACCTTTTGGGGAGGCAGAAATGGGAGAGCTGAATACTTTGCACTAAGTGTTGAATGAGTCTGTGTGTGTTAGATTTTGTGACAGGTGATCCTATGGCAGTACAGGAAATAAGAGACAAATTTGCAACATGAATAACGTTGGAAAAAATGCAGTGTCTGTACAGACCATGAGTCCGTGAGAAACAGAAGTAATGAGTGTTAGTTACTTACTTCATTACTCTTTGGAAAGAGGATGAATATATAAATTGAATCCCATCTGGATTACTTTAAAAGGTTTGGATTCTATTTGCTATTTTAAAATATGCCTGATTTTAAGCATGTATGTAACTTCCTAACTGAGCAAATTGGTTAGATCTGTGCCTAGTGTAGGATCAGTAGGATTTAATATCATGACTGTGGAATCACAGAACTTGCCTGGTTGTCTAGATAGGCATTTAGAGCAAGAAACAGCAGAACAGCATTTGTACTATAATGATTTAGTCTGAATGACAAAACCTGGCTAAAACTGGTTAAATCTTAGTAGCAATGTCAGCTAGACGACTGCAGCATGGACAGCATAAACTTATCTTAGGTATCAAAGACTGTGCAATCTGCTGCATGACATTGGATCTGTCTGCAGGCAATCTTCATAGGACTAGCCAGGCTGTGTGATAGCATTGATCCTTGCAGTACCTTTGTAGAGAATGACAGTGTACTTGGATTCAAGAAGAGGTGCTTTGCTGCTTTGTTACCAGAAAGAATTTAGAAAGAGAGCACTTTTGTTTGCTTCCTTTCTAATATTAATGACTAGGCTAGAAGCGGTACTGAAATAATACTGAAATTTTGGTTTAAGCATTATACTTCAATCTGAACTGGAATTGATTGCTGTTTACCTACCTCATAGGAAATAGGAGATGCAGTTGGTTTGTTTTGCTTGTTGCGCTGGGTGCAAAAAACCCCAAGAAGCTGGAGGCAAGCCTACATGGTGTAAGGCATCCTCTACCTGTTTTCCAGTAAATTAACATAAAGTAAGCAATGTATCTGTGTCATATTGCCAACCAGACTCTTCCTGCAATAGCTTAAGTAGCATTAGATTTTTTCAGACATTAGGTTATTTTCCCTTCCTTCTTTTTCTTCTCACCTCTGTACTTTCTTAGTCTTTGAATTATACAGAAAGTATCTGATACACATTTTGTTCACAAAACCAAAAATTGTTCAAAAAGGCATTTTCCTGACAATCCTACCTTTCGAAAATTCTTAAAAGGAACAGTGTGGGTTAGTTTTCTAGTGCTGTTCTTCTTTTAAAAGTGAAAAATCTTAGCAAAGGTAGATGAAGGCAGAAGATGGGGAAGAATGTTCTTGCTGTTGATTTGAACTCTACCTACTCAGCAAAACAAGAGCTGCAAAAATAACAATTAAGCTTCCTTCACAGAATGAATTTATATTGAATAACGAACTCTACTAAGAAGGTTAAAATGTGCTCTATGGAAACAAACACCAAGTTTTCTTGCTCAGATTTAGTTAGCAAATACATTGTACCAAGATCCTGTTGATCACAGGGATTTAAGTTTTAAGAAATATATGTTTCTGAACTAGAGTTAGGTATAAAATTCAATTAAAAATGTTAAATTTGCCCCAGGTCACTTTCATCCACTCTTTGCTCATGGGATAACAGGTGATAAGGGTCACCTTATGTTCTGAATGATAGTGATCCTCCCTAAAATCCTCAACCGTCTTCTGCCAGTAGCAGGTGCTTTAAAGGCTTTACTATCAGCTGTCACAATTGGCTTTATGCTGTCCCCTATAGCTTTAAAGGGATGTCAGAACTCACTTAAATGAGATTGTGATCAAATCCTTTTATTTCCAGCCTTGCTGCTTCCTCATCATGCCAGGCAGGAGCAGAAAATAGTTACCTGCTGGGATCTCAGGAGCAGTGCCAGCAGCTTGTGCTTTATGGCTCAGAGGGGAGGTGATGAGGGAGAGTGAAAATGGCTATGTGAGAGGAATTACTTCCATTGGCTTTGTCATATGCTCAGCTTGTCCTATGAAGACAAAGAAAGACAGAGCATTGTGTCTGTACATTTGTTTTTCAAACAAAATTTGAGTTTAACTAAGCTCAGTTAAGTCTAGCTGCAGTGTTAGGGCTGTACATGTAGTGAGAGAAGGATTTAACAGGCATGCTTGATTTTAAGGACGGTGGTTCAGCTGTTTTTGAACTTTATTTTCTTGGTGGTTTCTCTGTGTTGTAGAGATAATTACTTCTCAATCAATAAACAAATGAAAATATCAATAGATCTTGGAAGCTTAGTAAGAGTTCTCATTCAGGAGTGCATGGAAGATTAAAACTGAACAGCCAGATCATAATTACATGCGGCCATTCTGCCCAGCATATAAGAACATCATTGCATCTTGAATGTGGTATCAGCTTTTCTATAATAAAGATTCTTTTAATGCAGGAAACATTATTTCCTAGATTAAAATGGAAATCCTTTAATGCGTATACTCCGGAAATTGAAGAAACTGAAATAACATTTTATTCAAATTGGAAAAATATCTGTCAAGTTACTCTGCTAAATTCAATCTGCAAATTAAGTTAGCGATGAAAGCATTTATTTCTCTCTTGATGCTCTACTAAAATTATGTTCCACAAAACATGCAGGCATCCAGATGAAGCACGTATGTGAATGTGTGCAGAAAGAAAAAATACAAACACACAATTAATTATTCAATATTTTTTCCTCTTGAAAGAACAGTGAATTGTAGCATCATCTTTGTAACTATGAGAGGGTCAGGAAATCTTTCTGAAGCAGCAGTGTTTTTATGCATTATAGATGTAGACTTGAGAAGGCTCGGTGCCAAAGGAACCTGGCAGAGAAAGTTAGTACAGAACCCAGATCCTAATCCGTCTGATACTGATGACAGAAGTCTTACTGGCAATAGAATAAAATATGGACTGACCTTTTCTCTGAAGAGCAAGTAAACTGATCTTAGCTATTACTGTCTAAGAAATCACTTTGGTAATATTTTGGTGTATATGTGCCAACAGAACAATTGCATTTCTCCTTCTCCTTAGGGACAGTCTAGCAATCTGTGTATCTTAGTGAATCTACTCTAAACTTTCATATTACTATATTTTATTCCTTTCCAACAATGTTTATGTGTATGGGACAGAGTGAAGACTGAGACGGTCATAGAAAAGTTGTCTTTTAGGACAGACGATAATGAGGAGAGAGTGGATTGGGCTGCTGTTTTGAGACTGTTCAGTTTGTAGTGGAAAGCACTATTGAAGAAAGCTAGCATCAGTAATAATGAAATGAGTGAACACGTAAAAATGATAAAGTATCATATTATGGCTACTCACATTTGCATTAGTCCTCAATTAACATCAGTAAATAGACACAGATAAACTTAATCAATCTCTTTGCAATGTAAACTGAAAATGTTCTAGGACATTGTCAACACACTTGACCCAAGACAATTATACTTGACCGTGTGTTATGCATGAATTCAGTCCATATGGTTATGTTCTGCCACTGTAAATCTTGTAATGGAGAATCATAGGGGACTGAAAAGTAGGGAGTGAATGAGAAACTCCTGCTTTATCTGGTTGAGTATTTCTACTTTCTAGTATACTGCAAAAAAAAAAAAAAAAAAAAAAAAAAAAAAAAAAAAAGAAAAAAATCAAACAGACAAATTGCTTATGAAGGTGTGCCTGAAATTCATGTTCCTTTTCATTACATCTTAGATTTTGATCTCAACAGGGAAGTGAAATGTTGTGCCCATATAAATGCTGTACCCCTTCTTCTTTCCTTTTGAAGTAATCTGTCTGTGGGAGGGAAAAGTGCTCCTGGAGGCAGATGTCCAGCACAGCTGGGAAGCAGAAAGGCTTGGACAGCATTGTTCTGCTCCTCACTCTTCACGTTGAGTCATACCTGCGTGCGTGCTGATTCAGGACAGGGGGATGCAGTTACTCAGACACCAGTCTTGGTGTGATGGTGGAATTCCAGTGGCAGACAGCAGTGGTTGCTGCTGTCACCTACTTGAGGCTACAGTCAAGTATGAGTGCTTCTCCATCCTGTGTCACCTATGACTTGTGGATGCATTCAGTGTGGGGGGGAGTTGTCAGTGTGTGTTTGCTTCCTACTTTGTCATCTTCACTACCATCATGGCAAAACTATGGTAGGATGGAAGTGGTGTGTGGTGATACTCTCCCAGGTGTGGAGTTTACAGCCCTGATGGGTGCAAGCTAAAACTGAAGCAAGAGAATTGGTCCATAACAAAATTAAAAACTACATATTGCAGTTTTCCAGGCTTATTGTTAGTTCTGTATTTTAATGGTCTTACATGGAAAGTAGTCCTAGTAATGCACACGCAGTATGCAATTTCCATTTCTCTGGGCACTAGGAAGTGAAACCAATTATTGAACCTCATGGTTCATTTTAATACTTAGTTGAATCTTCAGTGAATTCTTCAAGTAGTTTCAAAGATAAACCAAAGCTCCTACTTTCAATCATACCATTTTGTTGTTTAGATTATTGTTGAGACTTTAACTGACAGATTTGCTTATAGTTGAGGTTTTTCAGGTAAGACAGACCAGTCTGGTGTTACTGTTTCTATTTAACTCCTTGAAGCTACATGTTATTTCTTAACTGTTTAACCCCTATACCAAGGATGGAGTGAGTACAAGTTGCTACCTCATGGTCTGCTCCAAAGCACTACTGGGAATTTGAGTTAGGCAGTTCCCAAGCTGGGTGGGTTATTTTTGCTTCTGCTTGCATCCCCCCACTTTTGAAGAAAGAAATATTTGCCCTTTGCAGTTTATTTCAATATTCAAGAAGCAGAAAATAGGAAACAAAATTACTTTTGGTGTAACATGTGAAACATTTGCTTTAGTGAGTATCTTCCAGATAATTACCAGAAAAGATGCACCAGCGGTGATGCTGTTGACAAGTCATAATAGCCTTTAACTCATTTTCTACGTTTTCTGACCTACTCTTGGACTTTACTGCAAAAATAAGTTTTGTTAATCAGTTGTCTTCAGAGTTTTCATGGAATCAATGTAGAAGTTACAAAATGTTTCAGCGTTCTTTCATCAGCCATTATTTGTCCTCTCTTTGTAACAATAGAATTCCTTTAGGCAACTGGAAAGATATGCAACTAAGTGTTTTAGAATGATAAGATTTATAGAATATCTTCTACTTCCATTTCTGTGATGTCCAAACTACTGTTTGTACCCCACAGACTTTCACTGTTCTTTTTCCTTAACCATGTAGCTTCTTGTTTCTGTTTCCCAACGTTTACCTAGTTTTAGTTACAGGTATATTTAATTTCCTGTCTGTAGCTACAGTGTTTCTTACTGAAGTGTATTGCCTTTGCATTGGGATGATTAGTTGCTCTGTGTTGATTTTTTTCTTGATTTGTTCAGCTTTGTTGCCCTGTCAGCTCCTGATTTCACAGGAACTGACACTTCCCCCTTAAATTTGTATCTGGATTGAACCATGTTCCAGGCTGGGGTGGAGAGAGCATGGCTATGCTTTCTTTAAAAATTAGATGAGATCATTTTTTATGGATGCCACTTCAAGAAAAGTAAATATTTTATTTCACTCTGCTTGATTAAATTTGATATCAGTTCTCATTTACGTAACAATTAAGCAATGTTGCTTTGTTCTGATAAATAGGGGCTGTGATCTACATCAGAGGGGATTTAATTCTGTTACAGTTTTAAGTGTTTCTGACACAGACTGTAGAGTATCTAAGAGATCTCCATTGTGAAAGATGCTATATGATAATAATACAAGTCATTCCATTTCTGCCTAGACATCTCAGTGCCTTGGCTGTATTTTGTACATAGTCTTTTCCCAGAGCTGTAAGCAGCATATTCAAAGAAACGTGAATGCAAGTGAATTACTTAGCTAGGAATGGTGTCAGAAGTCTAACTCTAAGCTTTGTGTACACATAACTTGGAGGTATGTACAGTGCTACTTAGTATTTAAGTAGATACATTGATATTCATCATATTTCCTGAAATATTGAAGCAACATCCATTCTGTATTTCTGCTTTACAACGATCACATGCCTTTACTTTCTGTCCATAATGTCTTTGAAGAATATTTTGTTCACTCTGGGCAATTATCTGAAGGTTGTAACACCTCATGAGTCAGCACTGACTTTGGAAATTTTATTCTCAGAGATTATTCTGGCCTCACCATGATATGTATTTCTGTTGTACCAGGTTAAAGTCTCCTGAAGCTTTGGTTTCTGCTCATCTATAAAGCCCAAAAAGGCAAAGGCATTGTGTGGTTTAGTGAAACTGACATGTGGTCTGTGGATACTGGCATGCATGTTTACAAGATGATGAATAGATGCAGAAGAATCATCAGGCTCCCCACAAAGGAATCTGTGATGATTAAACAATCTTTTCTGTTACTTAGCAGATTGCAGTGTGCTGTCAAACATGATCATTTTGTCTCTAAGTGGAAATATCCTAATAAGGAAAATAATATAGTTTTTACTGTAATGACGACATGTCATGCACTGTTTTGGCAGAGGCATACTAGAAAAGGTAGCTGTTAAGCTCAAAGCTACGAGTGTATCTTAAACACCTGAATCTAGAGGTGTGGGTGGATCCGCACTTTGCCTGATGTACCTGACATGCTAAGATTAGTAGGATGGCTAAATGGCTTGTACTTAAACCTGTGGAAAAGTGGCTTTCTAAGTGAGGGGAAAAAAATGTAGCACTTTATTTTTGTCATGGTCAAAGAAGCAAATGATATGTACTTAACAGCTTTTCACTAACTGAACACAAATAGTTTAAGATGAACAGACATGCACAGGAGGAGAAAACATGAATTTGTTTCTGTTGTTGTAGCTGTCACTAAAAACTGCTATAAAATGTCCTGATGTGAATGCGATGAGAAGGGACATGGCAAGGGAAGAGATTTGTTGCAAAGGCTCTGTTTAGATAGAAAAGTTAAGCCCATCCAACCCCAAAATGCAGATCTGCAGAGCACTGCATTTTGAGGTGGGCCCTCCAGTGCCACCATCAGAAGTCAAGGAAATGAGAAAAAAAGCATTTATTTTGTTGATGGTGTTTGTTGTGTGTTTCACCTAATGATTCCTTAGCACACAGGGAGCAACTGCTGGTGCACTGACCAGGGCTGGGATCCCTGCATGCTGCTGCCCTGGCCAGGCTGGTTTTTTCTTGCATACTTGCTCTCCAAATCTCATTTTCTTTTCTGTCTGGTGGCAGCCTGGTAACAAGCAGCTGAAGCACTCCTCTGGGAGAAGATATATGTTGTTCTCCTTGGCAAGGAGCCTGACCTCTACTGTTTTATAAGCAAAGAGTGACTGTGCTATTAATAGGTTCCTTTTCCAGCCAGGTTGCAGGGGTTGTATAGCCTGATAGCTGCACTTAGTGCCGAGCTGGGATATTACCAGCACATTGTAAGTGTATTCTGAGCATCGGAAATGAATTGGGCCCTGGGGGGAGAGGAGTTCAGAATGTCTTCAGGGAGTTCTGCAAACTCTGGGTGGGATGAGTCAGGAGGTGGCTGTCCCTGCCTTCTACACAGCCACTGAGCCAATTTTGGCAACAGCAGTGAACCTGCTACAATCAGTAGAAAGAATGCCACCTTGCTAGGGATTTCAGAGCAATCTCAACGATCTTACAGTTTTTTGGTCATGTGAAACCTATCCCACTTTCACTGATGAAGAGCTGATGAGTGAGTAGCTTCGTGTTTGACTGCAAACAGGTGGTAGGCAGTCTTTATTTCCTAGGCACAGTTAAGGGAAAACTAAGTACAGCAACCTACCAGTAATGAAACTGTTTCTATTAAAAGGAACTATTATGATTTAGATTAAAATTTCATTTAAAGTAAACGAATCTCTTTGAAAGCACGAGCTTCCTTACAAGAGTGAATTCAAAATGATTTATTCAGTATTCCGCAGTTATCCTCCCTCTGACTTGTGAACTCAGTTTTTGGTGTTCAATCCAAGAGAAGAAAAAAACATTAAACACTCTTCAGTTTTTTAATAGGCAACTATGCACTTAGTCTTTGTTGGGAAATATATTAGCAACTGGAAAGAACCAAAATTCAGGTCGTATTTATAAAGCTGTGTGTTCTTGCATATGAATATTCTCATTAACGCTTTGTAACCTAAATAGACTTAATTTCTCATTACATATTTTTGTGGTAATTTAGCAAGACATGCCTGGAGCCAGTGTTAGCTTACTTTCTTTAAACCATCTCCATTTGCCAGGGTCTGTCTAAACATCGTATTCAGCTGGTGAGGTGACAGAATCTTACAGGGATTAAAAAGCTGTGCCAACAGGCCATCAAAACTATTAGATAATGTTAAAAAAAAAATGGAGTTTCCAGTAAGAGCATAGCTTACCTCTCCTTAGCAAATGATATCAAATCCTTACTCCTCTTTTACCAAATGATACTGTTATTTTTTTTATTTTAGGTAGAAATATGTGGGACTCAGCCTTCAAAGTCTTGATTACAGGAGATGTTTCTGTGATTTAAAACAGATTTAGTCATGTGGAACTCAGTCTCATAAAGACTTACAGATGTGCTGTACTTATCCACGCCACATAGCTCTACTGGAGTCACTGTCAGCTTGAACTGGCAAAACAGGAATTGTAAGAAAACTAAGAATTTGCAAAATTGGCCTGAGATCTTTTTTTATTGTGCTGCAGAGAAAAAGTTTAAAACAAATGATCTAAAGACGTGAAAAAGATAAATAAAGGGAAGAAGCTGAGCCTCAGCTTTACAGGGAATTGTCTGCTTGTCTGTCCTGCCACACTTTCGTCCATGTCTCTTTTGCAGTGACAGTCTCTGGGATAAGTTCAGAAGCAAAATGAACAGTGACTTGGTTATCAGAAATTTTTTCGCAAAATTGTTCAGGCTCACTTGATTTCTTAACTAGTAAAGCAGTCCAAGACCAATACTAAAGAAGAAGGAAAGAAAAGTCTTGGACAGCGTTCATCTTGCTGTGTGGCCTTAGTTCAGCAAGAGGCTTAAGCCCATGTTAAAGGCCCTGAACAGACCAGCATTCAAACAGGTGCTTTACTTGCTCATACTTAAGTATGTTTGAAATTGCAGACATAAGGAATTAAGAACAGTGTATTGAGGCCTCAAGGAGTAAAGCCCTTCAGATTTATTCTTAACTGGTTGCAAATGCTCTTCCTAGTGGTTTTCTAAAGTTTCAAACCAAAAACTTTATCATGTAGGTATAATAAAATAAATGATTTAATAATAAAAGAATGTGTTTTCCAAGAAAATTACCGCCAGATTTCTAACAGTTGTTTTGTTGATTACATCTTCAAGAAAACCAACAAAATGAATATTGGACTTAAAAGTTATTGTCTTGAATAAAGAAATGCCAGTTTTAAATTTGGGGACTTTTATGGCACCATTTATGTATTTTATTTAATTCTCTAATGTTCACTTTGCGAGAGAGAATTAAGATAAGTTGTGTAACTGGAACAGCTTGCTGGCTAAGTAAGCCGATTTAAGCTACTGTAAGTGGGAGTGAAAGTAAAGTACTCGAGTATTAGAATATCCGCACACGGTTATGCATTGTTTGTGAAAATGACATCATGTTTAACAGCTTTTAGTTTGAAATCAGAATTGGATGTGGAAATGCAAAAATCATGTAGCAGGAAGCCTGAGAATGTAGATTTTTGTAGTGTTAAGTAAGAGGGAGAAACTATGTTTTACTATATATATTTCTTTCAGTGTTTATTGGTGTTTCTGCCTCAGATGTCCCCCAGATGTCTTGAGATATAGCATCTACACTGATTTCTGTCTTCTCCCTTCTCTGAACTCTTCCCCTTTGCCTTTCTCCCCTTTTTTTCCGTCCCTCTGATATGTACAGGTATTCCAATCAACATGCGAAGTGCCTTTCCTTCCACCCCACCCCACACACACACTGCAACAGACTGATGACCTGAAAACTAATGGTTGAGGTGACACTGTAAGAAATGTGCTATAGGGCTGACAAAATTTACTTTTGAAGTTTTTGCAGGGAATGACTTTTGATCCCATAAGCTGATGTTCAGTTGTTAAATACTTACTAAACTTGTTTGTTGGTTTTTTTTTGGGGGGTGGTGGGGGGGGATACTAAGTATCTTCCTATTTGTAATTTTCATCCATCTTAAGAAGGGAACAGTTACCTGTCCATGTAAAATAACCTGGAGGGACACCAGTTACCATCATCCTATCCACTTGCTTTAATGTCTTTTTCTCCTTGGAAAATATTTCAGTACTTTCCTTCATTTATCTTTGGCTCACTGGCCACCAGATAACTATTCCGTTTACTTCCTGTGTGTGTATGTGAATTAAGAGAGAGTTGTGCATTGGCACCACGTTTTTCAGATAAGTCTGCCTTCCTTGCACATCTGCAGTAAATGTGTAATCTGCTTATGAGCTGTTAAGAAATTCTGCTGCAAGGAGGTTCCTTTGAGTTCTGTTAGTCTGACATGAAGATCCGTGATTACTTTTACATGCTAGTAGTCCCTGACCTGTGGGTTTTGAGCTTCTCTGTGGATTTTCTGTGATTAGAGATGGAAATAGTCTTAAAAACTGCATGAAAGCTTAAAATGAGATATTTATGTAATGCTGTATGTGGCGGAGCAGATCAGCATGCTCTACAGTAACCTCTTAGTATGTGCAAACTTTTGGTTTCAAATCACAGTACAGAAGAACTATAGGATACACTGAAGATATACAGTGGTAATGATAACAAAGAAAAAGCTGGAAAGTTTGAATATGCAGGATGTGAAATTATAGTCATTGCCCCTTAGTCTTTCTCTTTTCTCCACGTCCTTTCCTCCTCACAGATTTTACTAGTGAACTGGAGAACCAAACAACTTAACCTGATATGCTGTCTGAACCTCCTCCCCCATATGACTACTTCTTGTTCAAATCTCCATTTACTAGGGATTCTGGATGCCACAATGACCATAAAGTCTTCACATTGTCTGTAAGAAGGAAGGGATAGACATGTTGGGAAAAAAGAGCATTGCTTATCAGTGTCATGCTTGTGTATCAAAGCATCCTCAGCTGATTTCAGTCTCAGAGCAGGCTTCTTGTATATTCTTGGATGTTTCATTTCACTCCAGGAAGTGTTTTTGTTTGAAGACACAGCAGAAAATGTGTCTTCTAAACAATTTTTTCCTGTGTACTAGTTGGAGACATAATTGTTACTTACAAAACATGTGCTATGTCATAAATGATGATGTTTCTTCTATTTTCTGGCTTCATAATACTATTTACTGGTTTATTCTCCCTCACATTTCACTTTTCTTTAGCATAAATATAGCTTTCTGTAGTCAAATGAGTACTTTTCTGTGCAAACTCATAAAGTATTGAGAAACTAGATTCTCATGTGCCATGATGTTCAATAATATGAAAAATGCATTTTTGTAACAGAAAGAGCTCTTGTAGTGGTAAGATAATTTTGGTTACATCAGTGAGCGCAAAGGGGCTGCTGGCGTGGGACCAGGAGCTAGATCTGGCTGTACACTGCCTGAGTTGCCTACTTGTACACAGGCCTGTCCGCCCAAGACTGTACACAACATGGGCTGTGCATATTATGAAGTGGCATACATAATTTTTCTGATGTCAAACCAAAGCTGGTTCTTCAGTAATCAAGGATTTTGCACTTTTGTTTTTTTCCTGTATATATAATGTAAGGACATACAGAATTTATTTTCATACCTCTTGAGAAGAAATTACTCAACGTCCATTAGCCTCTTATACCTACTTGAAAGTTGCCAGTGGGTGCCAACCCAAGCAAAGGCATGGACATACAGCGTGAAGGCAGTTGATGTCCTTGTGGCAAGAAGTGGCAGCCAGACTATGTTCTGTTTTCTTCTGGTAGCTGGAGGGAAGGGAGAGAGGCTTTGCTTTCTGCTTTGCATTTTTCTACCAGGCAAAGTGTTGAATCCCCACAGTAGTAGATGGAAAGGTCAAAATGTCATCAGAGATTTCATGGCTCAATTTGGCTTTTGTGCTTCTGCAGATGGTTCTTTACAAGGACAGCACAAGCAAATTTTCAATTGCACAAATGCCATGGGCTTTGCTAGGCATTAAAACTCCACTGAACTTGAAGATTCACCAAGATTTGAATTAGTGCTGCTCAATTAACTAACTGCTGTTGTTAAACACTGAAAATCAGAAAATAGCTTATTTTCCTCTGCGCAGTACTCTGTAAGCTATTCAAAGCAACTTAAACTGACCTACAATTGCAAACAAAAAAAGCTGATGTATTGTATGTGTCCATTCCTGGCTATGCCAATCCCAGTGATGACAGAAGCTGTGTGTGCTCACAAGATTGTCACTACATGTACCACAGCTTCTGTCCTTCAGTGCATATAAAAGTATAAGCGCGGAGCTGCTGCTTCAATAAAAGACAATTTTTGTGTGGTGGATTTAACTCAGTACCCTCTCGTGTTCGTATAAAGATTTCCTTAGAGTGTAGAGTAAGGTACAGTGTCCTCTCTGGTGGTATCTGAGTTGCATAAAGCTGTGATTTTCAATAAACTGTGGATGAACTTTGTTGAGGTTGACAGCATCAGCAGTTATGGCTCTGTGGCTCAGAGTAGACACAGAAAAAAAGATAGTGAGTGTCAGTGCCATCATTTAATTTGATCTCAGGTTCAGGCCTCATTTTCCAGCTGCAGGGGACCTGGTTGCTTACAAGCTTCTATGGCATTCCTCTCTGCTCTCAGACCCACTGATGGCAGCTGCAAGGATGCATTGTTGCCACCCATGTTTTTATCTGTGTGATGTAAGAAGGTTAGGCCTGAGAAAAGAATAGGAAGAGGGAGAGAAAAAAAATCAGCATAAATATGAACTATTGACTTCAATTTCTATGTATTTTTGTATGCCTGGTAAAAAAGTCACACACTGAAAATCATTATAAATGTAATCAGATGTTTCCTGTAGCAGGTGGAGGGAACAAAGTGTATTGATATTATGTTTAAAGAGAATTTGGAGCGCTTGAAAGGTTTGGTTTTTTTTGAATGACTTTTCCATTTACGTCTTAATTACTCTCATTACTTTATTTTACCCTGATACTGTATTTTACATTCAGAGGTTAAAAATAAAGCACTGCATTAATTTCTTTTTACAATCTTTGCGCTAGTATCTATTTCTGGATGTAAAAATTGAAAACTAAAAATGTCAGTGGAAAAAAATTCCTTTAATTATCTTACCAAGTAGAAATAGTTTCACATATGACTAGGGTGCAACACGACAAAGGAGTGACAGTTGAAAGGAATAGTCATGGGCACTTCAGGCATACAGTGGCTCCTCACCAGTGCTCATGAGCAGGGCAGTAACTATTTCCCTATGAACTTCTTCAAAGTGTTGACAGAGATATGCAGCTTTTTCAAATAAAGGCCCAGCAGTGGCCATACCTTATTTTCAAACTGGCAGAAGTGGATGTGGCCCTCTAGGCAGGTTGGAAGTGAAATGACCCAGAAATCAGCATCAGCTTTCAGAATCCCATTGCTCCTGGTGTTCTACTCGAACAAGTACTGCTTTCCTGACACTTCTAAGCATTAATTAAAGACTGAGGTTCTGACTCCTGGAGTCAGCTTCAATCCAGATGCATAAATACATGTTGTACATTTTGTGCAAGTATTTTTGGAGCAGGAGGATGATACGTGTGCTGCAGAGGTCATTGGGCAAAAGTGATCCTGAGAGGGTAATAATAGAACTGGATAGGAGATATTTGCAGCTAATACATTTCTTAATAAAAGATTAAAAATTAAGAAATAGAACGCTTTTAAAAATAAATAATATATCTTTGATTCTGCATTTCTGGAAAATGTAAAACATTATGTTCTTACCTCAATATACGACTCCAGAGAATGTTTTAAATTTTATTTTGAAGAGTGTGATAATTTAAATTCCCAAGATTACTTATAATTTTTGTGCATACAAGTTGGCTTACAATTACTGAAGTTTAGAATGACCAAACACGTCTTTCACAATTTTGAGAATATAACATATCGTATATATTTGGATGATGCAGAGTTCCCTTGAGCACAGAGTCATCCTTTTGCCAAATTGTATGTGTGCATATCCCATGAAGTGGTCTACAACTTTGCAGAAGTTGGGGCAGGCAGTGTAAATAGAGAACATCAGTTAGTCAAGTTTGTTTTTTTTATGTCATGAAATAATTAAATTATTTTGCAATGAATTTTTTTTTCCTGAGAATTCTATGAAAGCCATGATAACACTGCTTACCTGTCACTTCATTTACAGGTACATTTATGTTCCCATGGGAGGATCTCAGTCCAGTCTGCCAGGAATGCTCTTTTCCACTGCCCTCACTTTTGCCTTTGTAAGCTATTGGCATGGAGGACAGAGCTATCTGTGGTACTGGGGAGTACTTAATTGGCTTGGAGTAATTGTGGAAAATGGCATCAAGAGGATACTTTCTGTTTCACTTATTCAAGACTTAATTGTAAGTTGAATCTCTCTTTATTTTGTGTTCTTATTTCCTAGCTCAATTCTTGTCTGAAATTCCTGGTTACTGGTTTGTTTTTATCTAGATTAAAACGGGAGGTTAGCAGATAAAACAGCATTCCCTTCCCCACCTAATGTTTGAGGTGAGCTGTGTAACTAGAATTCTTCTCAAAGGAACTAGGCAAACGCTCAAATATGCATGGTCTTAAAAGCTTTCTCTGCAGTGCTAGCAGTACGACTGCTTGTCATATTGTGTATGGTTAAACAGAAGCCAGTTTTAGAGTTTTAGTATTTGTATTCTGATTTCACTCAGGATGGCCTTAAAATATTCATCTTTACTAAAATTAGTAGTGTGGTTTTCTAACGACGTATTTTGTGGACAACAGTATGCGTAGCAGCTACACGCATCTGGGAACAAACTTAGGCCAACAAGCAGTCTAGTAAAGAAAGTATTTTGTTTTGGTGACCTCTGATATTTTCACTTTACTTACACATTTTACCTTCATTTCTTTATACTTTTCTCCACATAGTGTAGTTATATACAGAAAGCACTGCTTTGATTTGATGGTCATTTTAGTCTCCAGGTTTGCTTAGTATTTAATCATGAATCTTCTAATTACTATCTGTAAGAATAAGTAGTTTTATGTCTTTCTTCCTTAGTAGAGTTAAGGTGCTCAGAATTCATATTCTTTAATACTGTGCTGGTGATGACTCACTCTTCAGTCTTGAACAAATAATTATGTTTGTTCTCCATCCTCATTTCAGTATTTTTTTTCTGGAAGGCTGTGGCTATTGATTCAGCTAAGTAATTTAGTAGCCAGTGCTACCTTGTGCCCATCACTGTGAATTTGGTGGCTGTCTGGAAGCAGCTTTTTTCCGTCCTAGAAAATAAGTTTATTATATCCACTGATTTGCCTTCTGGAGCGAAACTGAGCTACATCATCTGGCCAACTGAATACATAGGTCTCTGAACTGGAGGTTTTCAGGCATCAAATGAGGAATACATAACTGTAGTGGCTCTTTGTAATTAATGCTATTGTATTGGATATTCTAAAAGAACTCTTAAGTAATTAAGTAGACAAATACCCTTAAAATTATAAAGGCATGGCATTATGAAGGTGGGGTCATATGTGATGGATTCATTCTAACTATAGTTAACCAGGCTGCCAATAAGATTCATTTTTTTATACAGTTAATCCCCTAACAGTGAACTAAGTGCAATTTCCCCCTCTCCTCTTTAAAGTTGAGTTATGGAATTCAGGTGAATAGAAATATATTTTTTATTTTTATTTTTTAAATCATGAAGAATAAGTTACATTTCAGTTTGGCTTCTTTTTTAGAATTGAATTGATCATGAAGTGTTACAATAATTAAAGAGAAGCTCCTTCTGTTATTGCCTGCTGTGTCCTCTCCCTCCTCTTATAAAATACTTTAAAATCTAAATAAAGTGTATTTTTTTCTTATCATCCACTGAAACCTGTGCTAAGAATATATGTAAAAAGAATTGGACCCTACATTTATTCAGATTTTATGTTAATTTAAATCTCGGTGTTTCAAACCTAGCACAGTGTGAGCAAATAACACTTTTATAGCTTTGAATTCAGTCTGACAGGCTTTAAATGTCTTCTCAGGCATATTGAACTGGAACAAACAAGGAAGTACAGGCATTATTTATGAGAAGTAATAGCAGCATATAAACAAATATTTACTGGAAACAGTGAATTTCCTGACCCAAAAATTTGGACCTGAAACTGGTCATCCACACTGATTGCAAAACTGTGCCTGGATTCCTAATTTCAGCTTTGGAAGAGCTGATGTAATTGCTTGTTGTTTTCAGCTCAAACTGTCTTGAACTTTCATACTTCGATGTGTTTAGTTGTTAGAGGTTACCTGCAGATCATTTGTGGCTTAACAGAGGTTACTTGTTAGCTGAATGCAATAACATGTTTAAGTACGTATTAAAGCATTATGTAGAGAGTAACAGTAAATGCTATGCATCATGAGTTAGGATATATATGAGAACCATATATTAAACTGGGGGTGTTTCACTGGATTTTTATCAGGATTTTTACTTTTTTGTTAGATATTTGAAACTAGAAAGAACAAAGTAGTGTAATTCAATATTGATTTCCTAGAGATGAACAGAGATCCCAGTAGTAATTTATTTGAAATCAATGGCAGAATTTGTATTGGCTTTTAATAAATAATGGGTCATATTTCTGAAAGAAAATGCTAATGGCTGTCATTCTTCCAATGATTTCATTTTTTCCCCTTCTTCTTAAGGAAAACAAGATAGAAATCTATACCAAAAAAAGTGATGTCTTGGTTTAGAAATATATTTAAGATGATTTAAACTTTAGAATTGCTGACAGAATCTTTAAACTAATGGATTTGGAAATTGTCCAAAAGAAGATGTAGCAAAGAGGATGAAGTTGACTGATGGTTAAAATTAATGTTTTAATTCCGCTTGAAACAGTAGCATTTATTTTCTTAGTTGTTTCCTGGTATAGTGAAAAGATGTCATTCGGTCTTGTAAGAGTTGTTTTAATTGAGACATGAAGATATCTAAAAATCGTTCTATAATTAATTCCTGGTGTAAAACCTTATTCCTTGCTGTATTTAGAGAGGAACTAAATTCACTGTTAGCATCATACTTTGAAAAGCCAGCTACTTATTTTAAAGTAGTTTACTACCTTTGTACATATTTTGAGTTTTTTAACTGCAAAATTATTTGATATCTAAATTTTTATTTATGCCTGTGACAGAGTGAACTGATTAAGGCAATTTCAGCCCGCTGTAACTGCCTTTTCCCCCTCCCTTTTTGTGAAAGGGAAAATATTTTGTATGACGTCTGTGGTTTTGGTTAGAGTGCTCCATTAGGGAATTTTTTCCACTAGGACAATGAACTCTGTACATTTGTTTCTATAGCTGAAATGTCACTTTTGTTCTGGGTACTAAGGATATGGCAGTGATAATTTGCAATCTCAACACTGGAGAGAACAGCATCTTAGGAGAATTTCAAAGGGTTGACTGTGGTAAGGGTTCTGCTCTGGAATTCTTTTATTTCTTGTTTCTTTAATCTGTTTAATTTGACTGCCTGTGTCTTCTGCTCAAAGCATCATAATTTCCATAGTTACTCATAATAAATGATGCAGTGATCTTGCAGAGAACTGAAGTGGAACATGGAGAGATACTTAATGCATGTTGTGCCCAGTCTCAGCTGTTCTTTAGCAAACACCAGGCTTGGGTTTTTATTTTGCTTTGTTCGCTAGTAAGAATATTAATAACACTGGTGTACTAATCTCAGAAGCTTGTCTCACATTTTCTCCTTTATTAATAGTTTTGTGTAATTAATTCACATTTTTATAGCAGTGTGGTGATTCATTTAAGTGACAGGCATTGCAACAGTGCTTTCTTCATAATCTTCTTATGTGTTTGCTGTAGGCTTCTGTTGGGTTTGTCTCCTCACTGTCTGAGAATGTATAATAATGTAAGGCAAAGTAGTTGAACGAAGTCCTTTAATCAGACTCAGATACTCTATAGTACCAGAATCTTCTTCTGAGTTACAGGTGTCACTCATAATGTCAAAATCCAGGCTGGTGCATAGAACTTGCTGTCGCACTCTGAGGAGCAAAGAGCAGGCATTCTGCTAAAGGAATGACCCATAGTTAAATGCTACCTGCCTCCCCCTAAACACTGAGTTCAATCATAACATTCTTCTAATCAGAAAACTTTAATCTCTTGACTCAAAATCATTGGAAACTCCTTTCTCTAGATGTGAACGGAATGTTTTTCATGGCAGATTTGGGACAACTGTTTGTTCATGTGTGGCACCTAGGACTAGTAAGCTGAATTTTCTAGGTGCTGCTTAATACTGAGCAGCTGAAAGGTGAATATAGTTTTTAATTATTTACAGCTTTGGCAATAATAGTGCTGAGTCAAGAAATTCTTGCCATGATTCTGCCTTGCTTGATTTTTCTCCTTTCTCAACGCTTTTCCTTTACCTTCATGTAAATGAATCCCAAAGCATTCAGAGAACCCTGCTAAAGATGGACAAACACAGAAAGTCATGCACTTGCAGTCTGACTCTGGTTTCCTTTACTTAGAGAAGTTCTCCCTGCACACTCAGTAATAATCTGATAAGTGTTGTTCTGCATTAAGGACAAGCATATACAATATGATACAAGCTTCAATGACGTAAGAGCCTGCAGCAGAATTTCAGAGATAACATTCTATCATTTCCTACCTTCTGAGTATGAACATCACTTTTTTGTCTAGTCTGCACAAGAAACATTATTTTTGATGCCATCAGCGGCATCACTGCTGTGATTTTCCATCTGCCTTTAACCAGGTGATTGCTGCTTTGCTTCAGACAGCAGTGTCAACTGTAAACCCATTTATGTAGCTGCCAGTTGTCATAACAAATAAATATTTCTCCCATCTAGCATGATTTACTTCCTGTTCTGCTTTGGATACATCAAGCAGTTTTCTGGTACTCTAGTTATAATGCAGTTTAAGAAGCAAGGAAGTCATGTTACAGGGTGAAAAGAATGTGATGCTGATAATGCACTTCTTTTTTACTATTATGTCAATATAGCCTCCTTCTGTTGTTCACCTTAAAAATTAGTCCTGACAATAGATACTTGCATAACTGGAAAGAAGAGGTAAAGTATCAAGGAGTGGTATCATGCTCTTGTCTTTCCACTGTGCCTTTCAGAACCAAGTGCAATAATGCACAGTATAACTGAGCTACAGAATCTTGCAAGATTTTAAATAAGGTCTGCATTTGCAGAGTTTATCAGATGTCTCCATGGGGATTACTAATGTTATTTTATTATTACTATTGTTATTTTGTTAACAGTTTCACAGTGGCAGTGCAGGAGGACCATAAGGGCAGGACCTTGTGCAAAAATCTGCACTAATGATTAGACAAGATAGATCAGGTTCCAGTTTGGATAGAATTTAAAGTGTAAGAACATCAAAATGTAGATGAGAGAGATGAGGGAGCTGGAACAGGCAGAATGGGAACCAGAAGGACAAAAATAAGAATGTCAACCTAGATGTGGAGGAGAATGCATAACTCTTGCAAACCATTCTCTTTGGTGAGAACTTAGGCACGTTTATAGGAATGTGGCACTGCCATTGCGTGGTTGGATTCCCTGCTTTAAACAAAATATTAAAAAAACAAAAAAAAAACAAAAACCAAAACAAAACAAAAAAAAACAAGCCAAAAATGAGGATATGGTACATTTCAATGCTGTTCATTTTGTACTTTTCACAAGCTGCCACTTTTTAAAAGAATGTTTAGTCAGGTTCTTTGAGGGTGATGAGGAAATATAGAAGCAAGCACTGAGATTTACTTCTTTGTATGTCAAATGTATCCTTAAGTGTGGTGCGTACATTTGAGCTGGTAGGAGGCTTTCTTCAAACTGAAAGCGGTTTGCCTCTTTGCCAAGCAATGCTATAAATGTAGATCTTCTGGAAAAGCTAAAAATGAACTGGTTCTAGTGCAAGACAACATTTTGATGAGAATCTTTAGTAAGGCATCAATAGAGAAGATGAGTATCTTTTCAAATACTATATATAACATTTATTTCTAAGTTCGGAAAGAAGTTCTATTTGTGAACATAGATCTTAACTGACAGCTGTTTGATGTTAATTGTGTGGTCCTTTTTTATAGAAGTGACGTATCGTCGGTAGGGAATTACAGGTCATTTGCATCATCCTGTCTCAGACAAATGTTGTTAGTGGCCTCTTTCCTCTTTGAACCTTCTGGCAGCTAATCTTTACATTTGCTTTGGAAGGAAAGTATATGCCTTGAGGAGCAACAAGAGTTGACCTCAGGGCTGCAGTTAGACTTGGGGTGAAGGGAGGGACAAGTGCAAGCAAAAAAGATGCCAAAAAGGTTAAGCAAACAAAAGTGAAGGGTTGGATTTGGGTTAGAGCTAGGTGGAACATGGAGCAAACAGGAAGGATTATATGGACAATGAAGAGTACAGTGTATGTTGGTGGGAAATTAAATTTTTTCTTCCAATTGCTGCCGCCATTGTTGATGGATAAGATCCTGGTAGCACATCTTGCTTGCATTTTACTTGCAGCTTTCTTCCTTTACTTGTTAGTGTTAGAACAATTCTGAAAATTCCGTAATTTCTTCTGCATTATTTCATAAATCGATAATCTCCTTGCATATTCAAACCAAATTCTTTATTTCTGTTGCTTTTCTTCTTCTGTTCTGTGGGAAAGTCTTTGCTCTTCTCCTGTTCACCAGCTTCCTTCAGTTTCAGAGAGCAGGAGGAAGTCTCCCAGTGCCTTTCCATTGCTTCTGCTGATTTCTACCAACATTTTATTAACGACCACATGTACTCCCTTCCTTAATTTCTGCAGTCCCTCAAATGCACTTCTGCCCCTACTACCCATTGACAGTGCGCACTGATGTGTTCTCTTAGAAGTTGCTGCCCTGCTTGGGCCCAGCCCATTGTCATTTCTACTGCTCACTTCAGAAAATAAATACATTGACATTCTGTTTGGCAGAGCTTTGTCACAACTTTCAGCCTTTCCTCCATCCCATCTGGTCCCCCAGCTGCTCAGTCACACCCTGCCCTGCATTTCAGTGTCCCTAACTGCAGCTAGATAAAATAGCCAATAACTGTTAGTCAGGATGTATCACTTCCCTTCCCACTGTCCCATCTGCTCCTCACTCTCTTTCAGTTTTTCTCCTGTTCTAGTGCTTTTATGCATTGCTGTTATTTTTGGCAAATGGCCGCATTGCGGATGACCCAGATTCAAGGGAAGAATTGAGGTATTTGCTCGTGTGTTAATGAAGGTGATTACCAGGGCTCAGAGATCGACTTTGAAGAGTTGGCCTTTATTTATCTAGGAATATTTTTGGAAACACTTGAAAGCCTGGATTGTATCTCTCACTTCTGCAGAGAAGTAAAAAAAGATTGGGCCTTACTCTTTAGTTGAGAGCAATGGGCAGTGAAAGCTGAACTTCAGGTCCTTAGATTACACTGGAAACATGCACTCCAATTAGCAATTTCAGATTTTCTTCCACTGATTTTCCTAGTATGCATAAGTGCGCATCTATGTCCCTCTTGTAATACAGGGACAGAAACATTCCACAGATTTGTTGCTTCATCCCCTCCCTGCCTTTACAACCTATATTAACAGCTCATCGAAAAAACAGATTTAATTTTATTGTTGTGTCATACAGATGAATCAACATTAAATTACCTTTTAGACATTACTTCTCTAGTAAAAGGAAGTTGAAAGGATGGAGCTTTAGTAGCATTGAGAAGAGCACTTGCTTCTTCTTCATACACTCGGGAGGCAGTGAAGCATAAGGGAAGGACTAGGTTTTACATGGTTAATATATTTGGCTTCTTTGACACAACAAATAGCACAGATTATGTTATCTTGTAAAGTTTTTGTATGTTCAGAAAAATCGGTATGCTAGTAGATATTTAAATTACAAATATTACTGTGGAATATCAAGAGTGGTTTCAGTCCTTCTGCATACATAAGTTAATGCTTCTAGTGTAATAATTTGAGTGCAGTAACTACTCAGGTACTTTTATAGTTAGCTTTTTCAGATGACATGACATATTAAGAGAACTTTTATTTTTTACCTTTGTTGCAGCTGAGTAAAAGCTGTACTGACATCAGAGACTCTCAAGAAAATTTGTACTGGTTATTGGATTGATGCCTAGCAACATTGATGGAAATTAGCTACTGGACAGCCCAGAAATGGCTTGGTGTCTGTCTAAACTGTTTCTGTCTTAAACTACTCCCTTATACCTTATAAATGACCAAAGGCTTTTATGGTTCATTTGTACTGTTTAACATATAGCACTTTTGTAGAGCATAATATGTTATATATGTGACAGGTTTATTTATTTCTTTAGTAACTGTATTCATTAAAAAAAAAAAAAAAATCAGAGCTTTTGTAGCCAGACATGTTGTTCAGCTTGATCTTACTGCTTTGGGTTGCAAAACAGATAGACCTTGCAAACTTGTCAGCTCAAATCAACACTTCAGTGAAAAATGCAGTCAAACACAAGCTCTCTGATGGATTGCCCATCTCTTAACTCTTTTTCCTACTGTGACTGTTTCTCTAAGGAGTTGATGCAGAAGTTTGTTAAATAAAAGGAGAGTGAAAATAGATTTAGTGGTATACTATATAGGTAAGCTCCAACTCAGTCAGAATTGATCAACATGACATAAGGAGAGTGACTTTGAATACTAAAAGTCCATTCCTGTTCCTTATTTAAATTGGTTGTTAACATAGATTTAATAACAAGATTAGGAACATTTCATCTGTATGCATTTATGCATTGTAAAGAGGCATATGCTTTGCTATATGGGAATATACATTCATAGTGGGCATTTTAGAAGGAAATAATATCCTCTACCTGTCTGGGAACTGAAGGAAAACATTATGGGCAACTTTGGGGATGCAGGGTACTAAAAAAGGAAAGAGATATTTTACTAAGTAACTGTGTCCATGAATAATTCTCTTATATTCTCTACCCTTTCCCTGTGATACCCTAGTTTTGATCCAGAGTTGTCAGAAGAAAATCTGTCTCTGTATTCATTCATGTATGTTTTTCTCATTGTTACTTGGAAGATTGACTGCAGCACATACAGGCCACCAGAAGGTTATCTATCTTGTGTTTTTGTGCTGGCTCAGGCTGACTCATACACTAGATACAGTTCCTGCTGGGACTAACATTTGATTTGCCAGAGACCTACTTTGCAGTAATATGTTAAGATTATATTTTTATGCATGTAATTCATTTATTTGAAATTTTGTAACTTAATAATCTAGCAGTTGAAACATTTGTTCCAATGCTTATAGAGCTAGCAAACTAGCAATTTGTCTAGGAATGTATTTTTAAGTCTCTTTTGACCATGTACTAATGTTGTTTCAGGTATCTGAGCATGAATTGTAGTCTGGCTGCAACTATTAAAGATTAATTACTAATCTAGGGGGTTTTTTTGTTTGTTTTTTTCTTTCTTTTTTGATACTACAGTCACAAGACTGTTTTCTGCAACATCAACATTTATGTCATGAAGGCTGAGCATCTCCTCATATTTTCCTTAGTTTCCATGCACTGGCAAATGGTTATTACTTTGCAAGAACCACTCAGTCTTCTTCAGATTCTGGCACTATGTGGGGAGGCTTTCAGCCTAGGGACATGATAAACAAGATTCTTCTTTTTATGCAGTGGTGTAATGAGGTAGTATTTCCCCAAGATATAAGGACTGGAGAAAGCTAAAGCTTTCTAATTCTTCTTTCACAGTCTTTCTGCAGTCTCCCTTGCTGCACTCATACCTCAGGTAATAATGGAAAATATAAAAATAGAAAAAGGTAAACTAGTGTATGATGGAGAGAGTCTTGCTTTATTTGGATCATCAGGACAACAATGCAGGAGCTTTACAGTAGATGTTTACAATTCTTGAATGCGAACAGCCCTACTTGCAATGAAAAATACTTGGATTGCATATAAATTTAATTCATCTTTATATGGAAATATCTGTTCATTAAGAGTCTCAATCCAATCACCAATTCTGATCTGACTCTAGATTCTTTCAGTGAAGTCTAATTAGTTAACCAAAGCACGAATGACTTCAAAATTGTTTATGCTACTTGTTTTGTACTCGTGTGCTTTTCTCCATAGGAATCTATTGCACAGTATTATCTGCCCCAGAAGCATGTTGTTTATTGCTTACATCCATGAAATAAAAAAACTCTTTAAGGACTACATCTAAGAAGCAAAAATTAAGGCACAAATATATAGTACTGTGTCTAGTTCTGGGTTCCCCAGTAAAAAAGGGACATGGACATACTGGAATGAATCCATCAAATGAAGACAGAGGTGGTGAAAGGGAGTGGAGTGCCTTCCATATGAGGACTGGCTGAGAGAGCAGGAACTGCTCAGCCTGGAGTAGAGAAGGCTTGTGGGGGAATCTTATCATGTGTATAAGTATGTAATTTTAAGGTGGAAAAAATCTAGCTAATGCTTCTGTGAGCTGAGATGTTGAACTAGGTGACCTCCAACTTTAACTATGATTCATCTCTGCTTTTATCAAGAAATCCTACCCTAAGTTAAATGGCATTGGTGGGAGTTCTGTTAGTTATGTTAAAAGCTTTGGGAGCTATTCTATAAGGATTTAAACTTGTGTTGTTTGTCATAACCATGGTGTCTTTTTTCTAACAATGCTTGAAAACTTGTAGGGGCTGTTAACTTTATCTGCACCTTTTCTTTTGCCCCTCAGGAGCGTTTCTTCTCGCCAAGGGTTCATCGTCGACTTCATGCTGTCCTAGCATCTGTTTGCACTTCAATGTTGATTTTATCAAATCTAATATTTCTTGGAGGAAATCATGTTGGAAAAATCTATTGGAACAGGATCTTCGTGGAAGGCAAGTTTATTTTATGTGCTTTATAGATAATAGAAATTTCCAGTAAATTACCATGGGTAGACTGAGCCAGGCTTTTTCTCAGTGCAATTTGGGAGTCACTTTTTTTCTGTTCCTGTTCAAAGCCATCAAAAATCTGTCTGATACAATCTAAATAATGATGCAGGCTGTGTGACTATAAAGTAACATTGGATTTCTTCCATGAAGTACAGAAAGGGAGTTATCATGCTTCTCTGTCAGTGAAATCACTGAAGATTGAATACTAAATGTGTGACAGGTTAGCCCAAATTTTTTTCTTCTCTATATTTCACATTCATCAGCAGCATAAGGTGTATTAAAGCAAACCCTTTTGATTCTCCAGATGGTTAGTAAATTATGTCTGCATTTTTACAGCATAATTGAGGCTTATTTTGTAGTGGATCTGTTAGGGTAGGGACCTTCTTAACATCAAGGCCAGGATTTGAGGACATGGGATCTTGTGTGACATTATCAGCTTGTGAAGTTGTTGAATAAGCAGTATGGAGCTTTGTGCTGTGAACTCTATCATGGAGTAAATCTAGCTTTATTTATTTATTTATTTATTTTGCCAGAGCTTATAAGTGAGGGCAGTTCATTTCTGAGGTTTCTATTGCCACTGGAGCACTACTTTGTCAAACAGAGGTCTCGTGGAAGAAAATTTCTTCCTTACTAATGTAGTACTAGTAAGCTTCTGTGTCTAGAAGTTTTCCCCTATGAAGACCACCATCGCTCCTTCATGAAATCTTTTCTCCTTATGGTGGTTTTGTAGTCAGTGCTGGAGTCCTACTTAAGAATACCCATATAATAAGACTATGAAAGAGTAAGTTATGTAGATCAAATGAATTATTTGCTTGTGTGCTGAAGGGAAAAATGTTGAAGCAGCACTGGGAAGGTCACGTTTTTAACATAAAAAGTAGTTGAAGGTTTTTTTTTTTTTTAATGCTGGGCAGGATGAGGTTAAATGTTTGTGTTTGTTCTTTGGTCTGAAAACATTAAAGATGTATTCACTGCTTTCTTTAAAAAAGCTTTGTTTTCTGACTAACTCTGTTCCTTCTTCTCAATTAGTTGACTAATACTTCGTGTGAAAATACTAGCTGAGAGAATAAGTTTAGAAGTAGAATTGAGCATCACATCTTACGGATAAAAAAAATCTAATGAAATTTTCCATTTCATTCTCATAACTTAATGCAAAGTATTTTCTAAATAAAATTTTTATATCAGCGGTTATTGAATGATGTTTTTTGAATCCAAGAAGTACAATAGTTTAACAAGTGGAACAGTATTAAACCAGATTAATTATTGATTGTTTTTCTAGAGCTGTGTTGTTTTTGGTTTTGTTTTCTTCTATTTTATATATAGCTCTTCAATCTATTGCTTTGCATGTGCTGTGAGACCAGGTGTCTGAGATAGGGAGCACAAATCAGTTGGATTGTTTGCAATTTGTTTTATGTACTGGTTGCGGTTGGAAAGGACCTCTGGAGGTCGTCTGGTCCAGCAGCCCTGTTCAAGCAAGGATAACATTCTTGATGCGTTTCCATGATGGTTTAAATTAACTTTAATTTTAAAACTGAAGAGCTTTTGCTTATTGCAGATCATACTCTGCTAGTACAAATCTAGGTGTTAAACTAGATTTATCTCTATCCTGAGATCACATGGATGGCCATGAGCATATTTACTACTGGTTTTCACAACTCACAAACTGAAAATCAGCTAAGATTTCAGAATCACAGAATTGTAGGGGTTGAAAGGGACCTCTAGAGATATCTAGTCCAACCTCTTGCATTTCATTGCATCTACACTCCTGCTCCACTGCATACAATTGAATAAATGATGTACATTGCGGGCCAGTGACGTCCTGAAGTGCTATTCAAAACTATTGTCTTCAGTTTAATGTAAATTTGTTGACTGATAGAAGATATAATACAAACCTACTCACATGTCCTTCTGAGGTAAGGGGTAAAGATCAGTATGAAAGAAAGCAGTCTACCTGCATGCACGTCAGCTGCATAAGAATAGTCAGTTTCCTTCTTTTGTTCAAATCCCATGGAATTGTTTGTACAAAGACTTGTATGCATAGCAATAAGTGGAAGATAGAAGAATAGATTTGCATCACACAGTTTATAAATAGAGCTGGCATTTGTAGATCACTAACAAAATTATTCAAGGTCATGGATTACTGACTTCAGCAATAAAATATATCTGAAAGCAGAAATCAGATCTCCAGTTTTAGGTGGAAATTTAGGTATTGTGCTTGAAATTTTCAGATCTATCAAGCAAATGAATATTAGTATTTTAAAACCTCATGTTCCCAGAGTACACTGTTACGAGTTCTATTATGAGTTCTATGGTATTACTGCCAGGTAGTAGTAATTTTTTTTTATCATCTGCTTTCTTCTTGGAAAATAAACTTATCTGGCTTCAAAATAAATTTCTCAGCATCATTAGCGGCATTGTTGTCAATCTCAAGAACAGGTGTCTGTGTTATCTATGGGTATTTGTTCTAATTTTTTTTCTCCAACTCTTTGTATGAGCCTTAGACTTTCTTTCTAAAACTTAACTTACAGTTTAGGGATCTGTTTGTAATGCACTTTGGTTATTAGAATGAATTACTTTAGCAAGCACAGCTGAAGACTATAAGTTGGGAGGGGACACAAGTATGTTGTGTGATACAAAAAGTATAAGTGTATAAACTGCTTCATGCACCTTCCTTGGTTTACAAGGAGCAGAGTCCAGATCAGTGAGGAAAACACACAATGCATATGCTGTATATTTCATTTTGATTAGCTGTCTAGACATTGGACAGGTGTTGTTAAACTCAACTATAAACCAGTCTTTAACCATCCAATTTACCTCACTATATTGCAAGGAGAAGAGTGCCTCTTGTGAGGGCAGTTCATCCCACATACATCTTGGCATGGGATGAGATGCGTTGTCACTCTTCACTGCATTCAGAGTCGTTTTGTACAGGCTAGTTATGATTAGATTGGATGTCTAACCTTTGAGAAGATGTCCTTTAGGAGACAGCCAGCAAAGAGCAAATTTCACCCCCAGTTAGAAATGATTTACTGCAGGAGTCCAGAATGGCTGAGTAGGCAGAAGCTCTGCAGTCAAGGGTATCTCTGACCATTGTACCGGGCTTCAAACTTTTTGAGGCAACAGTATCATGCCACTTACAACAAAAATACACCCTTATGCCAAGACATGTTGACAGCGGTATGAAATGCATAAAATAACCTCTTCTTTTGCTTGACATTCTGAAGTTTAAAGTTAAAATATTTCCAGTTTCAGTTACTGCAGGTAAAAAAATTAAAAAAGCATCAGACAGTTAGAGAAAGCAGAATGCAGCAAAATGATGGGGATTCTGTGACATTGCTTTGTTCCGAGAGGACAGCATAGAGGGGAGATAGAAGTAAACAGAAATTTCTGCAAAGGAAGTGTTAACAAACTAGTTCCTATTTCCAGTGAGCTCAGAGACTAAAAATGACTGTGAAAGGTAGCAGGGAAGCTTTAGTTTTAGGAGAAACTTTCAAACTGTGAGGCGTGGTAAATACTAAAACACATTATTAAGGCAAGCTGTTGAGTTGCAATCTTTGGAGGACAGTCTTCAGGTAGGGAAAAATCTGTCAAGCAATGTAGAAAATATTGATTTTGTCTTTGTGTGGGAGGAACCCTCAAATGGCCTCCAGACCATTTCAAGCCCTATTTTCTGTAGGTGGTTTATCAGCAGATACAGCTGACAGAAATCTGTGTGCAGCACAGCAGGATTTGGGGGGAGGGGGATTGTATTTTTCTTTGGCAAATTAAGGAGTTTGATAATGTATAAAACGTCAGTTTCAGAAACATTCTAACTGTTTCTGTTTGGAGTCAGGTGGTGGAAAAGTCTCTTAGCACTGTGAGCAAGATACAACTTAGTGGAACTGATGGTGAAATTTTAAGCTACTGACAAGTACTACAATGGAAAATTGAAAATATTTGATCTTTCCTTCTAACCTTTAGGATGGAATGCATAGTACCATATATGAATATTTTGTTAGAAACATTTCTAAGAGCATTTAAAACCAATTGTGCTATGTAAAACTAAAGCTGGTTTCCAAATGCTTAATTCCCTAATTGAGAATGGGGAAGCCTCTATTTCATCTGTAGTTTTATCTGTCAACTTGCTTTAAGCAAAATCAGATCTTATGCTAACTAGAATCCTGTTATTTGGTTAATTTATAGTAAATAAAAAGATTTTCTTATCACTACTGAGTGACTATCTGACTAACCTTATGGACATCTTTGCTTCTCTGCAGTCCATGGAACATCTTAGCTATTGACTTGCAAGTGAGAATTTCCATGATAGTGGCATAGGAGATTCAAAGATTTGAGAGAGGCAAAGTTTGATGTAATACATTTGGTATAATATACATAAATGTGGAATTTTTAGCTTGCTTTGGCAAAAACAGTAGGAGATCATTATTTTATGAAGTTAAACTCTGATTATGTTCGTTAATTACACTATATAGCAGTACTGAAGATTATTCTTTGAACTTATTTGTTTATTTCTTTTTAAGTAGATCATGCAGTGAATGAGTTAAGAATTTCAAAGGGTATCAGGGTTCTTCAAGATGTGGACTACTGTTGTCTTTAGAAGTTTTGCCCTTGGTTTTGAAGATGATAAAAAAATTTCTATATTAGTAGTTGATATGCCTTTCTACTTTGAACAGCTAATTCGAATGGTTTCAAGCTGTGCCGGTGAGATTCAGGTTAGACATTACAAAATATTACTTCTCATAAAGGGTGGTCAGGCACTGGAATGAACTGCCCAGAGAGGTGGTGGAGTCGCCGACCCTGGGGGTGTTCAAGGAACGACTGGATGTTGTGTTGAGGTACATGGTTTAGTGGGAGCTATGGGTGATAGGTGAATGGTTGGACTGATTGATCTTGTAGGTCTTTTCCAACCTTGGTGATTCTATGATTCTATGATTTAAAAACTGTAAATTACTTACTGTAACTCCATTGCTGTGTGGGACAGATATCAGTAGCAAAACAAACAAAAAGATAAGGAATTCCTGGGTCAGTTTTTGTTTGCTGTAATCTGACTCATGCAAGAACATGTCTACCCTGCAACTAATGTTGCAGATCATATGCTTCATTTGCTGCAGTAATGATTATAGGGAAAATCTTTCATGATGACCAGCAGTTCACACAACAGCGTCTCCCTCTTAAGAATCTAATTACTGCTAGTTAGTTAAATCTATTAACACGTTTTAAGGTCTGATGAAAACTAACAAAAAGAAGTGGAACAAATAAGTCAGAATGTGTAATTAAATATAAGGCGTTTGTTGGACATTTTAACTCTGAGGTGTTGCCAGATGACATACCTATGTATACAGTCATGGGGTCATGGAATCATTAAGGTTGGAAAAGGCCATTAAAATCTGTCAGCCCATCACAGCCATGCCCACTAACCCATGTCTCTCGGGGCTACATCTGCACGTTTCTTGGGCATCTTCAGGGGAATGAAGTCAAGTGGCAGAAGACCTGAAGCGAGGCCACAAAATCTGTCAGCTGAGGTGTCCCTGTGCCTGTGTGATACTTTGCTCTATGTTCTGTGCAATTCTTGCAAAACCTTCAGTCATATATATTTGCAACTGGAAGAAGGTGGGAGGTCTGCTGCAATGACTGGCTGTTCAGAGTTCATGTTCACATTTTCAGGTGGCCCTTGTTTGGGTTTGGAATCTTGTGCTGTAGGGGAATTGCTTTATGGTATTCCAGCATTCCACATCCTCCAGATTTTCACTTTCACTCAGAGGTCCTGCTTTCTGTGGTTGTGCAGAAATTTAAGGTCATTTTTTTTCCCCAAAAATACATTTATGAATGCTATATTGATGGATTGCATAATTTAGAGAAATATTGCAGAGTGGCAAGAATAGTACTAAAGATGTCACATTTTTCCAAATGATTCATTCCTCTTCATGCACAAAGGAAACTTGTTTTCGCAATCATTTATGTGACCTTGCTTAGTGGGTGCAGTTCACTGGGAAGTGAGCTGGAAAAATGCCAGGAAAACCAGATTTTGGTCTGCAGAAATGCAGAGGCAGCTCACCCTCCCAGGGACTTAAGAGCTGTATAAAAGCAAATATTCATGTTTGTTTGGCATGGTTCCTTTTTAGAATAGAAAGAATAAAGTATGTTCTTCTGCCGCTTTCTGTTGTATTGGTTTGAGCTGCCATTCTGCGTGCAAACTGTTGGAGCATTGCTATGTTTAAATACAACAGTTGCTGTTGATTGTCAATAGTTTGTCATTTCTCTTCAAGCTCTTAGGACCTGATCCTGAAATCGCATTAGTACAGAAATACCCTTCTATCTTAGAGTCCCAGAACTTGGGCAGATGTGTCTGCCTGGATCGATAAATTCCAGGGTCAAAATCAGTCATGAACAAAATACATATCATGTAAGCTGTTAAAGCTTTCATTTTATATACAGTATGTGCAAGTATATAAAATGCTAAAGAATCTACAGTGTGATTGTTTGTACAGAGTGCACTGTTATGTGTTACAATGCACATGTACATATGACTTACAGAACGAAATTAATTTTAGTGCAAGGAAAATTGGGGTTGTGGGTACTCTGCATTGTCTTTCTAGCAATCTGTCACTCTTCACTAAAAGAGAATGCATTTGTTACCTAATCAGCTTTGTTGATAGTGGTAAAACACCCCCAGATTTTCAGAGACCTGAGGTTTCATACAGCCTTTATCTTATCATTCTAATGATGACTGTAAAGATGTAGGGTGGTAGGATGAGCAGTTGTTGTTGTAGCTTGGTTAGCCAATTTTTAGATAGAAAACAGGTAGAAATTTTACAGATAGAACTGTGTTGGTAGCAGTGTGCTTGGTGTGGAAGCTGGGTGGGTGATACAGCCAAACAAGCATGTTTTGGTAGTGTGGGAGATCAGCGGGTACTATTTTTGCAGACTCTCAGGGACTGAAGCACTCTGAATGTGTGGAATCCTCCAGTATTAAACATAGCATAAGCATAAAAAATAGAACTTTTTTTTTGTCTTGAAAATCTTAAAATTTCTATGGTCTTGTGACTGCTTTTCAGTATGTAGCTTGTAGTTTCTATAGCAGAGCTCAGAAAAGAAGTAGGAGGGTGGGAATGGTTTTAAAATTCATAGAAGAACTTTTAGAAAAATCTTGTAACACCTCTAAAATGCCTTTCTCAAGTGGACCCTTATCAGATACTATGATGAACACATCAGAAGGCCATGTAGGAATACATTTGAAACCTCTTTGTCTTGAAACTGTTCTTTGGGATCTGTTACGAAGCTGGGAGTGGTGCTCTGTCTTTCCCCTGTGAGTTGTGGATTGCCCAGCAGACACAGAAGGTGAATGCTACCAGCATACTTGAGCCTGAGGCAACAGTGGAAGAGAGGAATGTGGCTGTGGTTATGCTAAATCTTTTTTGTTGTGCTTTACTGGAAAAAGTAATTTGTGAGGACCATTGGTTTCCTTTTCCATTCTAGGTCCTGTTGATTTGTGGTGTTGAAGGTTGAGATCTAATTTTGGCCGTATCTGTTTCTCTTCACTACCATTATGCTTGCTAGTTTTTGCAATGCAAACTAGCTCAGCCAAGAACCTTAAGAGAGCAGAGGTTTGACGTCTCATTTCTCTGTCTCATTTCTCTGTGTGAGCACACAGCAGATGTATGACAGTGTCTCACAGTGCTGAAAAGTTGCATAAAATACTTGAATTTTCCTTTTATGCAAGCTGGATCACCGTGCTTATTGTGAAATCTGTACATGAATGAGCTCATAGTTGTGGTAACATGTATTTAGTGGATCAGTAATAGCCATAATTTCAGCTAAGACTTGTAACCATCCAAAAAAATCTCTAAAACATGATGCAGTCTTTTTCTTTCCCTTATTCAGAAATTTCAGGAGCCTGATAGCTGCTACTTTTTTCTCATCATTGAATCCCATTTCAGTCAGAACCTTTTATCTGTCTTCAGATTTTAACTTGTTCTGACTCTTTCACTTTTTTTCAAATGGTCATTAAGAGAACAGTTCCCACATACAGAAAGTAACCATCTAACAGCAGGAACTGAAACACCAGCTGTATTTAGCTTTGCAATCATTGAGATTTTCATGACAACTTTCCAAGTTGTTTACTTTCTAAAAAGTGATTTTAAAAACAGCATTGTGGGATTCCACAGTATTGCCACTTAGCGCCTGCTAGACAAAATTTTTTCAGCTTATAGAAAAAAAAGGAGACTTTCTTTTTTTCCAAATGCCAACCCCAAATATCAGCTTGAGACCAGAAAATCATGCTGTGTTCATTGTGGCTCTTGCATCTCTAGCAACAGAGTCAGAGGTGCTCTTAACAACTATGTTGTGAAGGTGCACAGGCCATAGAGGAGCCTCTAAAAGATACATAGACTTTGTAACAGGGATGAAAAGCAACAGGAGTGAACAAAGCACAAGCTAGAGTTACCAAACTTTAAGAATCCTGGAAATGCTGCATTTTTTCTGTTAGTGTGGTTGTAACAGTGTAGCTGAGATACTATACTAAATAAATGCAAGAAATATTGTTAAGTTAAATTCAGATGCAAAGTCAGAGACTATCATAGGCTCTCCCAGTTACTGTTATAAATCACATCTAATGTTTGCTGTTCATTCTGTAGTGAAGTAGCAATGAATTTTAGAGCAGCTAAATTCCTCGAGAACATTTCTTCCAATAAAGTAATGGACTTTTAGTGTTGTTTTTATTTAACAAGCTGTATTCCAGTTTATCTTTCCCTTTTCTTCTTGCTTGTAAAGAGAAATATATGAGAATGCATTGAAACCAAGTTGTGATGTGTTAGACTGTGGATTACTTCCCAGGTGTTGAATTTGCATGAGTGTAGAATGTCTTAGCCCTTTGTTATTTAACAAGACCTGACGTTTCATTTCTGACATTTGTGGAGACACCCATCTTAGTCCACAAATCTCTGTCAAGCTGCCAGACCTGTGTATTTCTGCCTGTTTATCTAGTTAGCAGTAAATAATATGAATCATTTGCAGCTACACAGTAGCTTAGCAGTACTGAAGCATCTCAAACAGCAATCTCTGATGTTAAGAAATGATTCAGTTATTCTGATTTTTAATGTACTGCAGCTTACATGCGAAGATAGTAAATAACATGGTAGGTTTTGTATTGTTAACATCCTTACTTCTATACCATGTAACAACACTGGACTATTGATTTTTATTACTTTTGCTGTCTTTCATATGTTTTGTAGTATATCCTGTTGCTAAACCTTCTATCAAATAGAGTAATCCTTATACAAATTCTAACTTAGGCTTTGAAGGAATCCCTGAGAAAAGTCTCTTGAGTTTTGGTAATACAAATTATCCATAAAAATTCTCCCAATTATGGGACTTTTATATCTGAACAAAGATTTGTCTAGAATCTGGGTGGACAAAAGCTCCAGTTGAGATACTTGACTGGAGTACCGTTGAGGGAGAAGATTTTTTGTCTCTTTAAAAACTGTAGTAAGGAGTTACTGAAGTACTTGCAGTGTTTCAATAGGAAAATATCTTCTTCAGTAGTTCTTAACAGGGGCAGAAAAGTGTGTTTATTCTATCAACTATGGGTTAATGTGAATGATATTGTAAAGAGTAGCTTGTAAATAATTGAAAATGATTTAAACTTGAATATTGTGACTGTTATTCTTTGCCAACTCTTCAGTCTGTTAATATTTATATTGAAGGCATCTTCTATTTCACAAATAAACTAGATGTAATTGATTGGGTAGCAGCATATAGAATTGTAACATTCTTGATTTGCTATTTGCTTTGATTTTAAATGCTTAAGATAGTGATCTTTGTTCTGGCATGTCTCTTGCATGCAGCTGAGAATGTTGCTCATACTCTTTCATTGCTGTATATAAAAACTGTCTCAGTTATATTTTCAGTCTAGCCGAATCAGAAATTAAAGCTTGCATGTAGAACAAGATAATCTTCAAGACACTGTAGCACCATTCATTACAAAGTCCATCATGTGAGTGCGTTATTTCTTGCTACAGTATCAGGACAGGAAAAAACTTTGTTCCTGTGCAGATGGTGTCTTCAGATGTTTAAGAGCAATCAATCTGTGTACTGATTAGAAATGTGGAAAATGAAATGGCCGAATAGCTCTGGAGAATTGCTAATGGCATGTACAGTCTTTCACCTTAACTTAAGTTCAATCTTTTTCCAGGTCGCTAGCAACTGAGAATTTATAGCACCTGATAGTTCTTTTCTTGCCTCCAGTATTCAAACTGAGATGGGTTTGGATAAAGCTGCTGTTGTTCGACAGGAACTCAGCAGTATGAGATGTGTCTGTAGACTTCTCCAGTGGTGGAACAAGTTTGGAGGCTGAACCACTGTTCTCTTATCAGTAGGTTGTCCATACAAGATCACACCTATGGTGAAAAAAAGTTGGGAATTCAGTTTTTGTCTCACCCCAGCAGTGCTGAAAGCAGTTAGTTGCATGATGGTTTGAATACTACTTCCAGCAGCGTAAGGAGTTCCACCCAGCTAAAGACATCCTTATCCTTAACAAGATCTCCTAGGACAGAGATTCTGTTTGCCATAGTTTACTCACACAGATTCTATGTTGCCACACATAAATATATCAAGGTTGCATTATACAAGTATCCATGATTAATGTGTCAAAGTGGACTGTGAGTTATCTGGTAGAGGCAGAAGAAGGATCATTGAGACCCTACAGGGAAATCCATCAGTAGAGTTCTGAACAGTGTGTCTCCCAAGAGCCCTGTAACTTGTTATTGGACATTTAATTCAAATAGAATGGATTGCTGTATTTAGTACCTCATTTTTGATCCACATGCCAGAACACCTTGAAGTGCTCACTGAGGTTTTTAGACAGTATTGTGTCCATTCTAATACAGTTCTTACCATGTGGTTTGGCAAATGTGTCTTAGAGAATGGGGGGCACAGATACACGGAGAAATCAGGAATCATAAGTTCTATTCACTAAATACTCCTTCCACAAAGACTTAATGTCTATAACCTGAGCTATATAATGAATATCTTGTTATAGACCAGCCATGTGGTACACTGATAACAGTGGATAACCTCACTGCTGATGAGGAGGATTTTCATGCTAGGCTTTGATGATCTTACTTCATTTTTCTTGGATGGACAATTGGGAGAAACAAGATGTCAATCTCTGTTAGATGGTACTAGTGCAGAAATTACGAGCAAGCTGTGGCAAAAGGCCCAACCTCAACCTGACAAGAAGCTGAAAGTATTCTTTCATCATTGTGGCTGACTTCTATGTGAATTGAGTTTTACTGTGTTCTGGCACACTCAAAGGTCTGTCTGCTGTACTGTCATGTCTCAGTACCCAGATGCCCACAGAAAAAAAGCACAAGAAATATTCTGGATCTGGAGAGTGCAGAACAGAGAAAGCTTTTGTTAGAGTGAGTACCAGTACACGCCTTAGTTTGATTGATGCAAAGTAGGAGAGGCCATGGCATGGCACACATGGTTGTGTAAACATGGTCCTCTTTTTTCTCTTTTAGTAGAACTGGAGAATATCTTATGAGGGTTGAAAGCTAAATGGGCCTCATTGAGTCTCATTGGTGGGTGTATCACTGACTACAAAGGACTCCATCATGCATAGGGCAGTACATCAATTACTTGACAGTATTGCATATTGCATAGGGCAGCGTGTAACGTTACACTTCCCTCCAATACTGGGATTTAATTTCTCCTATGAAACTGAGGAAGCAGTCATTATTTCTTTATCTTACAAATATGTGTTTGGTCTCTGTGCTCTTCTGATATTGACATATTCTGGCTTTACTATAATGAAGACTTGAGAACAACAAAAGACGAAAGTAATTAATTTGCTTTTGACTGCTGCTTTGAAGGAACGAAGCTGTATTCTCAGCTCTCCAAGTTCAGCTCCTTCTTAAGCTCCAGCAGAGATGAAAGGAAGGCAAAGACTACAAGAGAGGACTGAAAAAAAAATAATAATATGGAAATGGAAAAGATCTAGCAAAGGAGAAAGTGCAGCTAAGCATTTCTTAACAATTCATATGAAATGAATCTTGAACAGAGATCTGTCTCGAACCCTACTCTGCCTTAGGAGATTCTCTCTATGGTTTTTCCTAAGGTCTCACTCTCTTTGTTTGCAGAAAAGCTGCTGTCCAATTTCTTCACTGGGTTGGTTTATAGAGCAGATAGTCCTGCTGCATTGTAACATGAAGAAAGTGAACAATAGGTTGTGCAGTGCAAGATTCCAGTGGGATCAGCAACTCATCACAAGAGTACATTCCCATGAATGAATAAGTTATACCTATTTAAAAATGTAATATGAACCTACACTTGTAATCTGTAAAGCAGAGTGCAGATTCAAATCTCATGGGTGGCTGCTTTATCCTGCATGACTGGCACTGATACAGCTGCCAAGGGCAGCTCGAGCAAGGTAGCTGACCTCAGCACTGTTAACAACTGTAACACACCTGGTATGAACAGCAGGATAATGATTTTTTCCCATCTTTTAATTTCTTTTTCTAAATGCTATGTAAAGGGTTAGGTAGAACTCAGCTTCTGTAACAGTGGGAGCAGAGACTCTGGTGAAGATCTAAACCTGTGAAGTTACTGACATCTACCATCTGGGATACTAATATATTTAAGGAAATACCGTTCTGACATCTGAGCTCTTGTTCATCCTTTCTCCTCCAAGCTTTAAAGTTTTTATAATTTCTTTTTCTTCTCTTCTTTTTTTTTCTTTTTTTCTTTTCTGTTCCTCAACATGTTCAGTCATCGTGGCAGTTTGGGCTGACTTTGTTGGTGGCTGTCTCTTGATAGTTAACAGTCACCTGGCAAGGATGCACCCTGAGGCTGCAGCACTGTGGGGCCACTATTAAGGAAATGTATCTTAGCAGTTTATAATTGAATCCTTTTCAATATGTACAGTGGCACATATTTATAATTATGAATTCCGGTTAACAAATGCAATAGATATCCTAAAGGACTTCATTCAGTAGATCACTTTCTTGTGGCAAGGGCTTTATTTTGTGTTAATACTGCATTTCATATAGACTGTAACACGTTTATGTTGTATTTACTCAGTGGCACAAATGTGGCTTGATTGCAAACTGCCTGTGTGCTGGTTTATATTTGTAGTGTGAACTGGATCTTTTCTGATCATTGTTAATGTCACCTAGAGAAAATTACCCAGCTTGTGAAGGTTGTTTTGACAGTCAAAGCTCTCTCTGATGGTGTGTTTTCACATCAAAAGCTTATTCTCACAAAAGACCTTGGGAGGACTGGAGAGCTCTTTGGACTCTCCAGTGATGATGGCAACTTCATCATTACCAGTAGAGGTTAGAGCAGCCTCAAAGCTTTTCTGTTTTCAGCTGAAATTGATAATGTGCAACCGTCAGTAGACTGGAGGCTGCAGAATATACTAGGCTGTACTGTAGTTTAATGAATTCTGAGTCAGGTTTAGCAAAAATGTAAAGCCCGCCTACTCTGACTGCACTACTCCTGAGCATTTGCTCTTTTACTTTATATGTGAAGTAATAAGTACATATCACGTGTAGGGCTGATGTTTTTACAGATATACTCTGACAATATCCCTTTCCATATGTTCTTTCCTTAATTTCCTCAAATGAAAGGCCAAAAAAAAAAAAAAAAAATCCCAGCCACACAAGTAAATAAATAGTAAGCCAACAATGGAATAAGCTGGCTCCAGGAAAACATAAATGAGTTTGTCTTCGTCAATATTTATATTTACTGAAATATTCTAAGATGTTTTTAGGCTTTGTGTTCAGCAGACAGCACTCTTGCAAGGCATGAAAGCAGACACATTGCCCTTAATTTGTTCTTTTTGTTCATATTTTAATCCTTTCAAATCCCCATTCTTAGTCTTTTTCAGGGAAGAATTAAATGCTTAACTATTCCAGTGATTAATTTTACTTCTGTTAATTCTCTTTAAGATCATTTCTTTTGACTGTATTGGATATTACTGGTGGTCATTAAAAAGACATCAGAATGCATTCTGTGCTAGAGGATGTGTGATGAGTAACTGCGGCCTGACAGTAATAATGCTTTACAATAACTGTCACAAATTGGTGACTTTAGGATATCATGGTTTGTGTTTTTTGTTGTTTTTCTTTCCCCTCTAATCCCGTGATCACCCTGAATGTATCTTACAATATAGAGGAGTGAGAACAGTTTGAGGGCACTGAAGAGCAGACAACTGCCTGAGGAAACTGAGTAGCATACAAATGATTAATGAGGTGATGTATTTGGCACTACTAGCATTATTTTTTGAATAATGTATTCAGAAGGAAGTAAATCAGTAATGGGATTTAAGAAGCACAAAAGGAGATTTCAGAATGATAAATTACGTTCATGAAGGTGTTACCGAATGTCAGTTGATATTACAGGAGTAAGGAGGATTTTCATGTGAACTGCAAACAGCATGCTCACAATTTTAACTCTGCTGAGCACTGGATTGGCAAAGTATATGTTGGAGATGACACCGTTTTGTCATTTGCAGTAGAAAACTTGAGTAGCTTCCTCCAATGCCTAAGAAGTGTCTGATCATCTTCAGTCCTTCATTGGTTCCATGAAGAAACTGATAACTTTATCGCACTTGGAACTGTCTCACACTTCACCAGATTTTCAGATTGCAAACAGCATTAATCCTCAAGACCTCAACTTGCTGGTTTTCATAGAGAAGAATTGCCCTTCCCTCTTTGCATTCCATCTCAGGGTAATTCTTTCTGTTTTCAAAATATTTTTTCTACTGCTCTGCTTGGTGTCCTTCAACTTATTGAAACACTTTTTGGAAGCTTGTACCTGTAATGCATGCAGATCTTTCCATCAGTCTTTATTGCTTCTTCCAGGTCCCTTAACATTCTTACTGGATGCTTTCCAGTATACTCACATGCTGATGTTAGGCAGCCTAGCGATGCTGCAGAAATGCACTATTTATATTTCATTAAAACCTCTGATATAGTCTGCCTCCAGTTACACTAGAGTAATTACAAGTAAATTGATTGCAACATCTACCCATGCGGAATTTGAATATGACTGTCTTCCAGTTGACCAAAGCATAAAGCATCATTTTACCTTAGGCTAATTTCAGGTAATAAGGTAAAACAGGCTTAATTTATGAGTGTCGTCAGGAACTTGATTTCAAAGAAGCTTTCATCAAAGTCCCCTAGCTATTGTAAAGAGAGAATGACTGAGTGTTTCAGTTTACCCTGAACAGATTAGAAACAGGTTTGATTGTGCCACTGTTGGCATTGGTTCTACTAATCTTGAGTAGGAATGCTCACGTGGTCGTTACTCAATTTCCTTAATTAAAGTGAGCAGAAAACACACCTTTTCATTAAATCAGCATTAAGCTACATTTTTGCTTTCGTAAATGTAGGTATTAAATAGACATTGAATATTAGCACTGATGCAACAGCAGTACAAATAGATGTGTGTCTTTAAATACATTAAGCTGTATAGTGAAAAAGCTCGGCCATTTTTTTCTTCTCATAGCCAAAAACTGAGGAAAACTATGAGAATCTATTCTTTCACTGTGAATAAAAAGCACTCGTTAGATAATTATCACACACTGATTTATACACAGCACCTTTTAAAAGTTGAACAAGTGTCTGAGATCTCCTGTTAGCTCAAGTCAGGTGGAATTTTGCCTTAGATATCATCTGACAAATGTCCTGGTGCTCAAATATTCAAATAGAGAAAAGAAGTGTTAAATTGCTAAGTGTTGGGTTTTTGTTTGTTTTTGTTTTTGTTTTTTGCAAGATGTTGTGAGGAAGCCTCCTTAGAAATGACTTTCCTTGAACTTGTTGTGCTGGCATTGGTGTTTGTATTTCTTAATTTTCATATTTGATTTCTTTTGGTAGGTCTAACCTCCTGTCTTATCAATGTGCTCCAGATCTCATAATTAGTAGAGGATGATGGCAGAATTAGCTGTGATTCTCGCTGCTTCCACATAACTTATTTGAAATGTTCTGGGCATACTCCAGGATTTCATCTTTCCCCTTTATGACAGTAATTAGCTCTTCGGGTTTATGTCTTAACTTGTGCTAGCACTTTCTGTCTCTTAAAATAATTGTTTTGTTTCAGTGTTTTTAATTTCAGAGCTCTTACAGCTTGGCAACATAGAAGAGCAATGCTAAGATTCTAAAATAAGGAATACTGAATTGAAAGTGCAGGAATTACTACAAAACAGAATACTCATATTCAGTGCTGCTGAGCAGACAGCCTCAATGTTCTTTGTTATATTTCAAGTGGAGCACAGACTTTGTTTGCTCTCCAGATAATAAATATAAGCTGCTGGCTGGCAATTGAGCACTGCTCTTTTGTGGGGTTTTTTTGGTGTTTTTGTGTGTTTGTTTTGTTTTTCATTCTGGTTCTAATGCCATGGCATTTTTTTTTCTTGAAAAGGGGGGTAAAAACAATTTGCTGGAGAATTGGTATGAGGGAAAATTTAGGTTAGGAAGAAATGCTTTACTCAGAGAGTGGTGAGGCCCTGGCACAGCAGCCCAGAGAAGCTTTGAGGTCCCTTTCAACCCAATCCATTCTATGATTCTCTTCACTTAGGAATTCTTTTTCCAAGTTTCTGTTGTTTGCATTTCTCCTGGAATGTCAAGAATAACCTTGTGAGGATAGTTTGACATTTCTGCAGCTGCACTCCATCCCACTGTTTTGCTCATTACCAGATTTAGTAAATTTCCTATGTTCTTTATCCAGAAAGAGAATGGATTTTTCTGACATAATTAGTTTGTTTTAAATCATGGCTGCTTATCGCTCTTACCTTTGTCATCACAGAGGTTGTTTGTAGATTTTGTTATCTAAATATTTGCTGTGTGCTTTTACTAATTGCACAGGGTGGCATATCTGTTCTTCATCAAGATGAGCCCAACTGCTCTGCAGCTACCTTTTCATTGTTTAAGAAAATCCAGTTAGTGATTTGGGAGGGGACACTTGATACCCTAATAAGTACAGCACCTAGCTCTTTGGAAATGCTGGGCTGATGTCCACAGGAAAGCATAATAGGATGGCACACAGGATCAGGTAGGGAAGGGGTTTTTCTGTTTATTATGTTTTTTTTCCTGTCTAGCTAATCGTGAAAGTATCTAAGTAATGGAGTATCTGATTTGTGGCATGTTGTCTGCATGCCTAAGATGTTCAGGTTGGATGTTAGGAAACATTTCTTCTCAAAAATAGCAGTGAGGCACTGGCACAGGCTGCCCAGGGAGATGGTGGTGTCACCCTCCCTGGAGGTGTTAAGAACTGTGGAGATGAGGCACTGAGGGATGTGGTTAGTGGGCATGGTGGAGTGGGCTGGGGGCTGGATATGACAATCTTAGTGTTTTTTTCTAGCCTTAACCATTCTGTGATGCTAAAGTGGAGCAGACCTGATTTACTGTTTCTTTTTTCTCATGTATCTCTCTACTCATGGTGTTTATCAGGACAGAGTACCCTGTAAATATAACCAGTTCTGTGAACCTCTTGCTGTTATTGCAAAGGTAAATAGGCTTCATAAAGTATTAGCAATGGAATGGATCCATGATCATGAGCTGCATTTACAACATCTTTCCTCCCACAGAGTGATAGAAATAAACTGAAGGATGACAGGGAGGTGATGGATACAGAGGTGGTGGATGCAATTGTCCACTTTGTTGGTTTAAAAAAGAGGGAGCAATTGATTAAGTTATTGTTCTGTATAATGGTGAAACTTTTCCTGAATACCAAGGTAAGAGGTGGTGCAGAGCTCAACCTTGCATCAGCAGCTCTGGAGCTTGGGGTCTGTCACTGCTTCATCATTTTGTGTGCAGGAGTAATAGTTCAGGGCAGAAAGCAGATTAACTTCTTTTAATTGCTATAAATCCCTTCAACATCTTCTCTGGTGGAATTAATAAATAATTAGTTGCTGCTGGAAGCAATTGAGATTTTATATACAAAAAGAGTAGAGATGAGTCAGAACTGTATCATGTTAGCTTTGCATTTGTGTTGAGTGACAGTGGCAAAATCCCCCCAGCCATCCAGGCAGCTGCCTTTTCAGACTGAGATCTGTAAGAGCTGTGAAACCTCTTCATTCTAAATTCCTGTCTAGATGCAGTATTGCAGGGATGAATTTGTATGCAAGGGTCTGATCATCGGCCATCTCTGTTGAAAATGTTTTACTAAATGACTTATCTGGGCTAATGCAATTAAGCTTCTTATGGTCTGTAGCCAAGCCAAAAAATTCCTTGTTTTAGTGCTGTGCAGCGCTTGCAGGCATTCTGTCCTTGTGCTCAGTACACACAAGCGATGAGGTGTGGGCATCGTTTGCACGGGCAGGAGCCTTGTGCCAAAGGCAGAGGGCCTGCTGGCTGCAAAATGCTTGTTCCTTCAGCCTGGGTTTATTGGTTAGCATGCTTAGGTTTTAATTTCAGCTGAGTGGAGTCAGTTTTGGCAGGGCGTGATCACTGTGTGACACAAATCAAAGAGCTGTGAGCAGAGAGTCAGAGGTGTCACTTAAAAAGTAAATCCAGTCTGTCTGAAAATGAATTTGTTTTTTTTTTAATTTTTTTCTGAACTCTCCCTAATGCGTTGTGTCAGGAAGATCCAGCACGAACCGGATAAATAACACTCAGGATGAGATCTATTGTTTAAAATGAAATCACAGGTGAAAAACCTGTTGTTGCAGAGCCTCTCTGTAGCCTGGGAAGAGGCAGCAGTCTGCAGTGGGCTGGAAAATCTCCAAGGTGCTTCTCATCCTCATCTGTTTTCATGCTCTCTGGTACAGTGATAGATTTTTGGTTTCTCAGATTTCAGTTTAGCTTTTAGATTTACTTGAACTGCTGTAGCAGTGAAATGTAGATGTAGTTGTTCACTGGTGAGGCTTGTAGCTGAGTGTGGCAGATAAAACAGCTTATCTCTCTTCTACTGTATTGTTCAACATTTTTAAAAGTTGCTTCTAGTTTCAAATGGGAACAATATAGAGAGGATTAGTTTTATCGTAACAAACGCAACAGAACGCTGCAAACAAGAGATGCAGAGGCAGCCAGGCTGAAACCCTTCCTATCTGAGCTTCTGTGTAGGGATGCTGACAGACAGTTCAATATTGCAGTCTATGCTGGGGCCAGTATTCACACATTTGTTTTTTTATTTCATTTTTGTTTTCTGTCTCTGTTCTCTATTTCCGTTCTCATTTTCCTTCCCTCTTTGGACGTAATATTTTCACATACTCTCTCCAGAATTTCAATTTGGCCTTATCTACTTATTCCGGAGATCTCTCCTTTCTCATTTTCTTCTTTTTCTTCTAGCCTTTTCCTGACATTTTCTCAACCTAGGTTTTAACCATCCTTGGCATTAGTTGTGCACAAGCAGTTTCATTTGTACCCTTAGTTACTGTAGTGCATATAGTAATGTCTTTCATATTCTGTTTTCATGCAAGGAAGGATCTGATTTTGCTTCTACAGAAACGTGAGATCCCCAGCAGCCCACAGATGTCTGGTTATAGTCACCATCACACAAACCTCAGGCTTCCTTATGCCAGTGTAGCACTGAAGCAGCAACAAGCACATATTGAGCACAGGTCCTGCAGGGCCACAGAGCTGGAGAGCTCTTTGAGCAGGGAATTATCAGGGCAGCTCGTGTTGCTGAGCTGTCCTGTGCATGTCCTTGGGGTATGCCACAAAATGTGGTGCAGGAGCCTTTATAGGCTTGGGCTCATGGCTGCCAAGGGCAACATGTTCCAGGAGTCTTTTCCAAAGCAGGTTTCTTTTCTGCGTCACTTTGGATTAGCCTGACACGGAAAGGTATTTATTCACACACCTGAATGCCCAGATTGATCCTCATCAATGGCAGCCACTTTAAAGCTTAATTGCTCCAGCTTATTTTTTGCACATTAACATAGTTCTATAAATTGCTGTTTCTCCCCACAATTTTTCATTGTCTGATGCTCTTTGTTTGAAGCAGTCATCCAATTGATGGGTCAGTGGTTGATCTTACTTGAGTTACGGTTTTGGCTCCTGAACCTGGTACTTAGAAAGATGGAAACAGAGAAGCAGGGCATGTTCAGCTTCTAATTACACTTGCTGTAGCTTCAGCCATGGTGTGGGCTGAGTCCATGTCAGGCCCAGAGCCTCGTCCTTTAGAGGTCCAGCCAATACAGCGGTACTGCAAGGTGCCAGAGCCCTGTCATCAGTGGTGCTCATCATCTTTGTTGTGAGTTATATGGTGTTGTATGCTGTAAAACCTTCTAGCTTTTGACTTGAATCCTGCTTGATTAAAAAGGAGAAATTAAGGAAGTGTTTTATTTCTCAAGTTGTCTTTTTTACAGTGAAGTTGATGATGGAATTAACAGGAGCAATAAATGAGAGCAAGCAAATAAATAGTGGCTTTGTAGGACTGCAGCACACAGTATCCCCTTTGAGAAGTCCTTTGTTCCTGGGAGCAATGCTGTCTTGGTTGTATCTTGCCTACCTGACACAATTGCAAGGTTGTAAGGGCTGTGCTGAGTGTGATGGAGGAAATGAGCCTTGTAGAAATTGCTCATTCTTCGTAGAAAGGCAAACAAAGGGATATATTGACAGTGTGCACACAGCACACTGAATCTTTTCCTTCTCTGTCTGTGGCTAGACAGACGACTGGCACTGTTATTCTTAAATGAGATTCAAACTGCAGAAGCTACAGATAAGAAAAAACTGAATACTTGGAAGCATTAACAAGTTTTTAGTGGCTGGCACCTAAGTGGAAGAGTTGGATCCATAAAACTCAGGATGCGAAGAGTTCCTAATTTATTGCAGAACTCTGCAAGTTATTAGGTGAAACAGAACAAGGACACCAAATTCAGAATACTTGAACCGAAGTTATGCAGTCAATAAAGAAGCAGGGAATAGGAGACTTCTCTTGAACAGCTAATAAATCTATTTTGAGAGAGAGTAGGTTCTGCAGGAATTTTGTTGCAGGGAATCGCTGCTTTACTGCATGGGAGTTAGTGGGATTCTGCTCCTGCTGCTATCAAGTGACAAAAATCTGTCTTTCATGTAAGTAAAATTAGACTGTGCTTGGTAGTATTTCTCTGTAATAATGGGCTCCCTGCTTTTTCTTTACTCATTCGTATTTGAGCTGGTTATAATTAGCAGCAGCACACATTTGGCAGGCAGCTATGGGCAGGTGGCCACAGCAGTTAGCAGAGCTGGATCTTAGGAAGCAACCACTGTTGTCATAGTGCTTCTCTGCCAGCTCAGGTGTAGCAGTTGACCCTGCTGAAACCCTGTCTTCCCTGGCATTTGATTTTTGGATGTGAATTTTATTAGTGAGCCAAACTTCAGATCTTATTTTTTAGTATTTGACAGTGGCTTTCCAGTAACATTGAGCATGTCTCCCAGTTCTTCTCTAAAAGAGCAAAATGAGGCATTGGGAAAAAATATCCTTACTGTGATGTGCAGATGAGTTTATCAACTTGTACTATTTTCCTGGTGTACCTCATTAAATCCGTTACTAGTTGTTGCCATGCGGTTTTGTTGAAGGGCAGTAGGGAACATCGTAGTTTATTAAATCCAGGAAAGGCCAAATCTGGATAAGTTGTAGCTGATTATAAATTCAACTGGAAACATGATGGGATGTAGAAGGAAATTATACAATTCCCTTTCCTCGTTTGTTGTTGTTGAATAATTGTTGTGCTCACTAAATGTATTAGTCTGCTTTTCCTGAAAAACAGTCTCTCATTTTTTTGTTATATTGTTTTCCAAAGTAGTCACCTTGAATCTTTAAGATGGTGATTTAACATAAGAAATGAAGTTGCAGGGCTGATTTCAAATGGCTAAGAGACCCCATCTACATTCTCTTCCTTACCTGAGATAATGCACTACTAAATGGTAAAGGGAAAATGTGACAACAGGACTGTCAACTGGTGTCACTCGGATCTTCTCCTCAACATTGCTAGATGAGAGTATCAGACCACCAGTAGGCCGATCAGATTAAAAAATAAAAATAAAAAAGATAATACCTTGAAAATCATTTTAGAACTTTGTTATATTTCCATTTTCTAACATAATTTTGGCCCATAATTTTCTTGTCCTTTGGCTGCAGTCTAATTCTGTTTCAGGTGGCTGTCCCAAAATACAAAAGCTGAGTACTAACTGAGTTTGGATGAAAAGCTGAGGTTCTTTTTGCAACTGCATGTTCTGGGGCTTCTGTAAAAAATAAACAATACTTTTCACACAATGGTATTTTGATTCTCATAGCTTCAGACAGGAGTTCAGCATTATTGTTTCACTTCATCTCCATCTTGGAAGTGATTTCCAGCTCAAGAAAATAATAAAGAAAATATGAGCTTTGTGGGTGGGTGTCATAGGGGTAACCGTATCAGAAGCATTCAGGTTGGAGTTGCAGAGGCTGCAGGGGAAACATATTTCCTTATGTGCACCATGGTTATTTTCTCTCTTTCTTAAGTACATCATTTTTAGTCAATTTCTAGGAACAGTAGGTTTTCTTAGTTTTGTGTTTGTTTTTTACTAACAAAGGTGTCCTGTAAATGTGATTCTGCTAGAAATGTTTAGGGTATTCAGTCTGGTTGTTCCACGTGAAGAAAAAACAATATTTGAGGAAGGTGGGTTCTGCTCATCGCCTTTATTTATTTGGATGGATGAGAGCCTTTAGCCCATTATCCTGCTGTATTTTGCAGATGTTACTTATATAAACTTCCTGTTTTTCTGCACTCCTGCAGAGAAGTCCTGCTTTTCAGTAGACTTCACACAGAGGTGAACTGATTTGTCTTGTGTTGCCTATTAAGACTGTAGCAGAGCCCCAACGGGAAATTAGATTCTCTTAATTCTGTTCTACAGCTCCATCCTCTTACTTTGGTTTGAATTTTCTATTTGAAGTGGTGCATACACAGTACACCTCAAAAGCTTTTGCAGATCATATAAGCTGTTGATTCTCATGTGATTTGTTAGCTTAACAGGAAAGCATAAGGCTGAAGTAATAAGTAGTTGTAGACATTCTGAGCAAAACGGCCTGCATAGACAGAATAAAAAAACAAATTACTTTACCTGCATGCCAACACTCATTTTCTGAACCTGTGCTTTTTTACATGTTGTGATGATCCTGCTCTGTCAAAGCAGTCCGCATGTAGAGCGGCAAACATGGCCATACATTATTTTGTTGGGTTCCATTAAGGTTCTCTTTGGGATGGAGTACTTCAAGCAGTAATAATGAATGGTGGGAAGTGAATGCCCTAAATAAATAAATGGGGTTTTAACAAATTTATTGCACACCACTTCCTTATGTATGTATCTTTGTGTATCCAAAGGGAAGAAGTAAGTAAACATGACATCTAACCATCCCAAGTTTTTGCCAGATGTCTTACGCTTGGTGTAAAGTCCTACAATCATGAAAAGCTATTGAATTTAATCAAAAGTCAATTCTGCTCTGCTCTGCTTGATCTTATACTCAGCAGAAAGCTTGTCAGATAAAGATTGCATCTGTGAAAGAGTGGCTTCTTAGAGAGCAGGAAAATCTGTTGTCTTTTATGTGTGGTTCCCAATATTCAAATCCTGCTGCACTTAATGAGGCACAGAAGAACCATAGGCAAAATTTTAGTCTTCTCTAATTCCTGCTCATGTCCAAGGAGTTCTGTATGCTTCAGGAAATAGAAATGACAAGTTTTGTAGTCTCCACTGCAACACTCAGGGAGCTGCTGCACACCTGGAATCACACCATGAACCTCTGGAATGGTGAAAGAGTCTTCCAGGGCTGTTCTACAAACAGATGTTGTCAATGGGGCAAATAAAAATGCCAATATCCTGCCATATAGGTGGGGTTGACAGTGAGATCTGTATTTTTTACTGTGCACATTTTCAGTATTCTGTGATCATCACTATCTTCACTTCTAGAAGAAAGGATCCAGAACAAAAATCAAATTTGAGCTGACAAAGTGAACGGGAACAAATAGGGGAGGTCTTCCAGTAACAGCAGTCTGTGTGTGGGCCATACACATGACTGACTGTTGTGTGATGTTTATATCTTATGTTACCATTCACTCTGCTGTGAAACACAGAAAAGTCAAGTGGAGTCAGTTCACATTAGAAGGCAGAGTTACTTTTGTTTAAGACTTGGGGACTCACCTCTTTTTTGGTTTATATGCAATAGAGAGGGAATTAATTTGGCAGGGGAGTGGGAGGGATTCTTCACCTAAAACCACCTCCTTGGACCACCCCACCCGTGGTGAAGGAGGAAATCACACTGCCAAAACAAATGTGCCCATCTTACATGCTAGGATGACTTTTATGTTCTAAACAACACTGCTGTCAGGAATCTTTCCCTGTTTTCTGAAAGTGATCTTGCGAACTCTGCAAGAATTTGTTACAGCGAATAAGTGGGATGGTGGGAAGCAGTTACACTTTTCTTTCCTGCTTAAATGTCTTGTAGGGGCTGGTAATTAATAAGCAACAAGACATTAGGCTCATCTTAACATTACTGAGTGGATGGTAAATTGCTTAACACTGAAGATAGCCAGAAGGTATGGTAAATTTGTTATCTGTCAAGACCTTTCACATCTATAGAAATTGAAACCATTGCTGTATGAAATGGGGCACTCTTTAAGAAATGTAGTCATAGAATCACAAGGTTGGAAAGGACCTACAAGGTTATCCAGTCCAACCGTCCACCCGTTCCTATTGCTACCACAAGCACTAAACTGTATCTCGTAGCTGCTCATCCAGACACCTATTGAACACTTCCAGGGACAGCAACTCCACCACCTCCCTGGGCAGGCCTTTCCAGTGTCTTACCACTCACTGAGAGGAAAAGTTTTTCCTTATGTCCAATCTAAACCTCCTCTGCTACAACTTGTTGCCATTTCCTCAGGTCCTGTTTGTTGCCTGGGAGAAGAGACCAAACCCCTCCTCATCACAGCCTCCCTTCAGGAAGTTGTAGAGTGCAATGAGGTCTCCCCTGAGCCTCCTTTTCTCCAGACAAAACAATCCCATCTTCCTCAGCCATTCCTCATAAGACTTGTGCTCCAGACCCCTCACCAGTTTCATTGCCCTAATATGTACATGGTTTATAATTGTGTGGAAATCCCACCTTGGATCTTAAGTACAATATTATTTCTTGTCTTTTCCACTCAAAACATGAGAAGTTCTGTATTGAATAGCAGCACTGTATGTGGTTTGTGTGTGCCTACCTTCATAGAGATGTACCTAAAATGAACCCACTCAGGACTACACAGAGATAAAGAGTTAGCTATTGAGTTTTCCAAAAGAAATTCCTAATGCTTTAAGTTTTCTGTATTAATGCTGCTCGATTCTGCTTCTGCTTGGACATAATGCCCTAATAAGGTATGAGTTTCTCCTGCACAAATGCAAAATTAGTATAAGGCATGCTTCTATCAACTTGGGCCTGCTGGCTGAGCTGGAGTCCCTTTCCTGTGGGCTGGCCACACAGGGCTGGGTGCTTTAGAGGGCTGCTGAGCACAGTGCTATGCGTCCTGCAGGAAGGTGATGGGGAGCAGGTGCTGCTGACTCACAGCCGATGAGTGCTGATGCTTTGCAGCAGCAGCTGGCTATGAGTAACGCTGCTTCGCAGGAAGCTTTTGTGTGCCTGTGGCTGTCTTTCCTATCAGTTCCTGTTCTTCTTTCTCCTAAGGTCAGCTCTTCTATTAAGGAGATCAAAGTGTGTCTTCAGGACAGGAATCAAAACAGCTTCAGGTGCCAAGCACATTGATCGTGCATGCACCTGCATGCTCCCTGTCAGCGGGCTGCAGGAGCTGTTCCCCGGCAGCCTGGTGCCCACCTGCACAGCAGAGCTCAGCTCCTAGTGCACACAGGTGATTGCTCACACAGTCACACCGTGCAGTGAGGCAGCCTCCTGTTCTGCATGTGGATCAAAGCTGGGAGTGGGGGCCTTGACTTGCTGCTCTGTTTCCATCACTGTGCTGCAGCTGAGAGGAGAAGGCCCTCCCAAGACACTGAAAACACCATGGTAGAGCATACAAGTTGGCAAATACAGAAGACTTGTTAAAGCTTAAAGACCAGACACCTATTGCTAAGCTTCTTGTCTTTTCTTTTTTAGCTTGTAAAAGAACTGATGGGTCGTTAATCCTTTGTGGAGAAGCTTCCATTCCCAGCTTTTGCTGGAGAACTGAGTGGAAGTAGAATAGCTGAAGGCCTTTTAAAATTCATGCTTAACGTGCTGTGTTGTGAATGCCACTAAGCAGGAATTACATTCTCGCATTTGAGCAGTTCAGTCCTTTGAAGAGGCACTTGTTAGCTCGTCCTTAAAAGCTTTGGGCCGTTTCTTCTTCTGTGATTGTCTGCTAACACAAAGACAGGGCTAACAGGTTGCTTCTCAAACCTTGTCACGTTTATTTATATGCTTGAAGGAAGCAAGAACTGCAGAAAGCTTCTCAGGGCTGTGATGTAGAAGTGACTCAGGAGCAGCTTTGAAAGAACTGCTTGATCAATCAGAAAGGACACTTGCAACACTTTATTCTCTGTGCATTGGCAAGCACTGACTGTTAGGCGTCTTGGAGCCACCTTCACAGCAGCAGTAAAGCTTTCTTGCTTTATTTTTGGCTGGAACACAGACAGAAAGACAGACAGGTTCATAGCAGTTAACTGAGCTTTATGGTTAGCATGTGGGGGGAGATAACAGTCATGAAATTTTTGCCTGTTGATAGGCAGTGGGCACTCTTTCAACTCAAATGGATGATCTTTGGCCTTGTAGTTCTGTTAAGACTCATTGTCCTAATCCAGCAAAGCCTTTCTTGGAAACCAGAGCAGAACAGGAAGGGGTTTTCCCAACTCAGGGAGATATTTATATCTCACAGTATGGGATAAGAAGTCACAACAGTGTAAATGTATTTGTTTGTTATTGGCTTCTTACTCTTACATACACTGCAGTGCAACGTATATGGCTGGTGAGTGTTTCTGCTGTGTGCCTTCAGCTCCAGTTATAGTGTATGGACGATTTCTTGATTTCTCAAGGAATTAAATGGTCATTTGATGGAATAAGGCTTCAACAGATTTGAAGCTCACTGCACTTTTTCTGAATTTTATATCCTGTTATCTGCACTTTGCTAATTTTCTGGCAGACAGATGTGTTCTTTTTTTGCTGTCCTCATAAAAATATTTAATTACAATAGGAAGTAATAACACTTCTCGGTCAGAGGCAGCTGCAGTCCCTACCTCCCAGCTCTGTTTAACAACAACTTCAGATTGCTTGAAGCCGAGCAGTGACCAGGTCAGTCCGTCCATGCTGGCAGTGTGTCTGGCTGCAGCCTGCTCAGGGTCACGCAGCAGGAGCTAGGGCTGTGCCTGCTGGAGGGCAATACATTCGTGGAGAACTCAGGCTTTTAAAAAAGCAAAAGAGCTTGGATCTGCTGAGAAACTGTCCAGGCTTGGGCCCCAAAGCAGAGGAGCTGTGGTCACGCACACTGGGTGAGTGTTTCAGGGGGTAAAATCAAGCTGCTGCCTCTCTTGTGCCCTCAAAATGAAGCTCATCGATCGGCTCCTTGATGCTAATGCCATCAAAATTCACTTTCTCTTTACCAAAAGGAACCACTCTGAAAACTGTCTGAAAACCTGCATTTTTTTGATGCAGCCGAAGCACATTGGTGCGTTAAGGTGACAGCATTACACTGACTGCTGTCTCTCATTAAATGTCTGGGCAAACAGCTTCATTGACTTGTTTCTCCTGCAAGCACTCTGACAGGATATGCAGAAGTAGGACATTTAAAAAACACATGGTGTATTTTTATTTAATAATGAGATCCATTTCACTGAGTTGAAATCAAATCTCAGTGTGTCTATATATGAAACAGATTAGCATAATTATCACAGAAACATACTGCTGCAGAGAGAAAAACTTTGAAAAAAAAAAGCTGTCAGCATTGTCTTCCCGCTTTAATCTTGAATTTTTTGATCATAATAAATGTCTTGGCTAAAAGCAGGTGTTCCCTGGTAAATGTAGACTGGTTTGTTATCTTACAAGGAGGTGAAAAAGAGCTATCATGGGAGAATGAATTGCCAGCTCGCTAATTAATCTGTTGGTTTTACCAGAATACAATATCCCTGACAGTGACATACAAAGATGATGGTTCTTTGTGATATGATCTGTTTCATGCTGCAGATTTAATAAATGTATATTAAAATTTGTAAAAGGAAAGAAAGGGGAAAGAATAGGGAGAGAGAAATCCACACTTATGGGGGGCTAAGAGGCAAGTATATGGAAAACAGTTTGATCATCCCTATTTGTCATTTTTGTATGTAGTTTTGAAGGAAAACTAATTAATGTAATTGAAGTTATTTCTGTTGGTCTGGCATCTATTAAAATCCCCTTGAATATGTAATGAATGTGGTTAATATAACAAAAGAGCTAAACCGAGGAGAGATCTCTCATCCTGTCTTTCCCTTTTGTTGAGTGTGATGGTACTCTATAGTAAATACAGAAAATACGTGGTCATGGTCTCACTCTTAAGATACAGTATCTCACTTTATCAGAGAAGGAAAAGCAAGGTTGTTTCACTCTTCAAGACTGCAGGAATGTTTTAAAATCAGTAAATATGCTATATCAAGCTGTTCAGGCTCAAAAGGAAAAGTTCCATGTGCACGTGTGAAAAAGGCTGCTAGATGGCCATGATCTTTCATCTGAGTTCATAGAAGGAAGGGAGGAAAAAAGGAAAAAAAGATTTCTTGATCCAGCTTATTTTTCTTCTACCCAATAGACAACCACACACATTTATTTCTAGACAGGAAATGCCAGAGCATGTAGCATCACGAGGTATTGCCTTTTTTTCCTTCTGTGTGCAGTAACGTTGAAGCTCGGGACATCGTCACCTCTCTCACTTCTGTTCCTGCCTTATTTTTTGGTAGTTGATTTCTAATGTTCTCGATGGGAGTATTAGTTGAAACAGGTGATAAAAAGCTTAACAGTGCAGTTTCGTAGCAACTAGCACTACAGAGCTCCTCAGACAGGACAGGGATGAGTTGTCTGCCAGTTCACCAACAGTGTATAGAAGAGAAAAATTTTGCTTATAATGGTAAGCCCTTGATTTGATTCTGAGAAAGAGGAAAGAAAAATGGTCATGTTGGTTGTCTGTCTGCCACGCATGAACATTATCCAGTAAGCAGAGGCTCTGCTGTTCTACATGGCTGTAATGCATCCATGAAAATTAAGCAGAAGAAGAATACTGCCTGCAGCAAATATTTTCATACAAGTGACTTAAAAGAATGAGAACAGCTGGGATAATTTATCCTTTTATAATCCTTTCAAATCCACATAATTTCTGCTCAGTGAGGCAATTTAGCTACCAGCATTGTCTGACGCTTGACATTCCAGTCACACAATTGACTAGTTGCAGTAATATTTATCGGTTGCCTCCTTTTATTATAAACAGAATTCTCCTGATTTGCTTGTAGTGGGGACCTTGCTTCTGACACAGGAGCTCAAGCTTTTAGCTGTGAGATGCTGAAGTTCAGCTTCCTGGTTCGGGTTCTTCTCACAAATCGCTTTCCTACATTTCATGCAGAGATTGCATTAAACTGTATGAATTTGGTTAAACAAGCATTTCCAATGGGCACTGATGGTGACCATGCAGTCGTTATTGATGAAAATGGCCTTTACTAAATTTGATTCAAAATAATTAAAAGCAATGCTTTTTAAAGTTATAATGAGCATCTCAGTGCTGCATTTCAATTCTTGGGTTGTTTAACCTAGTTATCACTCGCAAATAAACTAAATAGTACACTTCTCTTCCATAACTGAATAAAGAAGTATCACCTTTTATCATCTCCTAAAAGATGGATAAACACATTATTTTGTGTCATATTGCTACAAAACTCCTATTTAGTATAAATTTTCTCAAAAAGCTTCAGCTGCTTATAAGAAAATTTGAACAATCACATAGAAAAAAAAAAAAGTCAGGAAAAGAGCCTTAGTGTGAGATTTCTTTAATTTTGATTAATACAAGCTTTTATCACTTAATATGCTTAGGAAAATATGGTGACGTCTGAACATTACATATAGTCTGGCTATCTTTAATCCCCTTCATTACGTTGTTACTTACATTGTTTGAATGTTACTGTCCTCTCCATGCCAGAGGTCTGTACTGTGACAGGAGGCTTAGCTTATCTTTAAGATTTTGAGATCATTTCCTTTGCCTGCTGAAGTCATTGTGTAGTTTTAATGCAGTGATAAGTGGAAAGGCAGATGGTAAAAATAGCGTGATTTTTATTGTTTAGCATCTTGTAACCTGATAGGAGTAGGAGGGATGCTTTGTACCCCTGGAAAGAGGACAGGAGCTTTTTGATTTTTCATAGCTTCAAGGTTAAAACAATGTTTGAACATTGCTCCTGAATATAGAAAGATTACTTCACCCGTGCAAGTCATAAGACAATTTGTGGGAAGCAAACAGATTTAACATAGTGTCAACACTCAGAGTTTGTTGTACTTTCTTGAAATCAAAAATAAAAAATATGCATTAAAAATGTAGGAAATTCTTGATATGAGTGCTTTCCAAAATGTAGGAAGGAGGAGGAGGGAATTAATGTTTTTATGATTTTTATGCCTGGCAAAAAAACAACTTCTGGAAGTATGGATTAATTCTGTGAAAAGCCAATGTTTTAAAACCCTATAAATATAAGTACTGTTAAATTGTAAAATGGACATACTGCTTTCAGATACACTGTAGGAAAACAGAAAAAAAAATGCTGCTGGTGTTGATGTTCCTCTTGCTTTGAATTTGTACAGCTCTGTGCCTGATGGTGCAGCTCACGCCTGCTCTACAGGTGACCCCTTGAGTCTCTGATGCAATCCAGCCACTGCTCCTTGGGAGAAGTAAAAACACATGTTGTCTTTCAGTGTATGCAGTTATTGACTTGGGTTTTCAGTGGTTTCATTGCATTACTTTTTAAATGAAATTTATCAGACAGCACAGTGCATCGTGTTACCATGAATGGATTTAATGGAAGAGCAGGGGACAGGAACAGTTATAAAAGCAGACATTGCACGTTTATGTGTTGTTTACATTTTTCTTGATAGAGAAGATTCTTTGTACAAGGCAAGGACCACACTGAGGTGCCATTTTTAAGATGAGGTAGAGAGATGCCTAAAGACTGAAGTTGGAAAGGGGTTGAGGTATTGCTAGCACAGCATTGGCTTGGCTAGTTGGCTTTAAAGTGGCAGGGTGCAGGAAGGGCTCCCACTGGACACCCTCTTGGAGGTTTTAAGAAAAGCCCCATCTGGGCAGTGCTGGACTGGGGCTAAGCAACTGGTTGGTACTTGTGTGAAGGTGGGGAGGAGAGGGCCCTGGCACAGGGAACAGTGAGGGGAAAGGGCTCTGCTTGGGGTCAGGAGTGAAAGACTCAGAGTGAGCTCTGGTAGGATAACATGAACAGTGCTGCAGTAGGTGTGATAGCAATGAACTTTTGGGGGATTTTAACAAGAATAAGAACAGCATGGGAAGTCTACTTCAGGCTAAAGTGTGTTAATTAAAATCATGGTGTTGCTATATTCTGGCTGTATGGGAAATGCTAGGTTATGGCCTGAACAAATGATTGAGCACCATGTGAGAAGGCATGGTTAATGCAGGGAGCACAGGTGCAGCCATTGCACCTGAGTGACCAGAAAGTCCAGCCCTCCTCACCCTCATTTAAGGGTTAGCAGCTGAGGGAACAGTATCTCTGGCAACTGTGCTCTTCTTAGGACTCTACTGGACTTCATAAAGGGTGAGCTGCTTTTTTTCTGTATTGCTTTCTAAACCAAGTCTTGATGAATACCTTGATAAGCATGTTCCTATCTTAGTAGAAAGCGCTATCATTGTCTTCTGTTGCTGTATGCTGCCTTTAATTTATACTTAGTTGGTGAGAAGGAAATTCATTTTAATTCTTTGGTGTGTTTATTAATTTTCCTTGAGAAAGAAGGTTATATTTTGGTTGGTCAGTACATTTTATATGTATTTTAGCCTTTTAATAGTAAAATAAAATTACCTGAAGTGTTTTGGATACACAAAAAATAGATCCCGAAAGGTACATTTCATACTATATTATTTCTTGAAAGATCTTTTCACTCGTCTCATGAGCAGACAAATTGAAACCTAACTCTGATGAGGAAAGCTTAGTGATGATAATCAAAACTTTGGTGTCTGAGGGTGTACGGTATGGGCAGAACATGTAACTGCAGCAAGAAACTTGGTGTTTGCAAGAGTCTCAATAGCACCAGGGAAGTTAGCAGCAGCTAAGACTGGTCAGAAAGTCTGTGACTTGCCTCACTGAGGAGCATGGTTCAGTGGATGTGGTGCTGATGGGTTGGTAGTTGGGCTAGGTGTCCTGCGTCGTCTTTCCATACTTAGTGGTTCTATGATTCTATTCTGTGTCCTCAGGTTCTTTACTACTGGCTCTTCATTCTCTGCTACATTCTGAAATAATTGCTTTTCTAGTAGCAAAGTACTTAAAACAGGGAAAATAGAGTAGAAGTTCTCGCACATTAATACTTTTGTGATATTACTTGCTGCATTATTTATTAAGCTTGAATTGATATCTATAGCTACTGCTTTTATTTATTGAATTTCTAGTCTTAAAATCATCACCCTTTAATGTACAAAACTTCAGGATGATTCAGTAAATGCAGTATTTCTTCTATAAATTATTTTCGTATCTTATAGAAAATCAGATGTCCAAGAAAGTCATCGTTTGCTTAAAATTTAAAAAGAACCAATTTACTTAAGAAATAAAAAGCATTAAAATGGGGCTTGCATTCTAAAAAGAAATCATTTGAAATTCCTTTATCTCCATCCAGTCATGAATACACCTACTACTACTAATGTTCATTAAGCATAGGATTGCATCATTCCTCTGCCAGCTGTGCCTTAGTTTCCAAATCTAGCCCTGTGCATTTGCACCTGCTGGTTCCCTCTGCAGCAAGTTGCCACAAGAGCTTCTGGCTGCTTTTTCCACCAGATATATTTATTGTGTGTCTGTTGTCTACCTGGATGCTCTGTCTAAATCTGTGTGTGACATTAAGTTTTACTCACAGTGATTGCTGAGTTAACTAGAGTCTGTAAGGTTTGGATGTGAGGTACATGTAATTAGGAGTAATCTCTTAGGGAAGCTGGTGGAAGTCTTCTGAGATGGTGTATTTAAGGCACAGCTGCTCTCAGTCCTTTTCTGCAGTGTATGTGGAGTTCGCAAGGTGTCTTGGTACTGGAGATGCATTGAAGTGCTAGGCATTGCTGTTTCTGGTTAATGGATCTTGTGGACACCAGGAGGCTGTTGTTAAATTTTTTTGCTTTGTCATATTCACACATGATCATCTGCTGCACAGACTTGCATTAAGTCATAAAATGCAAACTCAGCTATTTCAGAGGATCTTTTTGAATGGTGTCTTAAGAGCAATCTGGACTTACTGTGTACAATCATATGGGGGGGGAAAAGTCCTCTGAACGTGGAGCTGGGTGAATCTCTTCCACCTTGCTTTGCATGGCAGCTGCTAAATGTTGAGCTGCAGGTCTAAAGTAATGTGCACCTGAGTTCATAACGCTAGCAGAAGTTACATCTTTTTCCCAGAAAAAATATGTTTCATTTTGACTTTTATCTTTTTATTGCAGTGGTAATTATTGGAAAAAAAAAAAATTTGGGTAGAGGTTATTCCATAGGCTGTGTTACTTTTTTGCTCTCTGTGATCACTTGAAAGAAGGTTGAGGCCAGGTGGGGGAAGGGGGGGGGGTCAGCCTCCTTTCTCAGATAGCAGTGATATGATGAGAGGGAGTGGCCTTAAGTTGCACCGGGGCAGTTCAGGTTGGATATTAGGAAAAAACTTCTCTGAAAGAATGGTTGGGCTCTGGAACATGTTGCTGAGGGAGGTGGTTTAGTCACTGTCCTCAGAGTTGTTCAAGAAACACAGAGCTGTAGTATTTAGGGACATGGCTTAGTGGGCAATATGAGTGGCAGGTTGTGGGTAAGACAAGATAACCTTAGAGGTCTTTTCCAACCTTAACGATTCTGTGATCCTGTGATCTCCTGAAAATAGCTTCTTCCTTTGCTGAAGGGCTATCTGTTAGTTCTGTTGGTGTTCCAGGTTTGGTGTGTGCTGGTGCATGTCTGTATTCAGCAAAAGCCTAGGAAGGCTGGAGCTGCTCATTTAGGAAAGCCTGAAGGTAATTGCACTTGCCACCTCTGAAGAACCTTTAATGTGAAAAGAAGATTGGAAATATCAGGGAGAAAAACATCTTAATGGAAATTCTGAGAGCATGGCAGAGAAGTAAATCTGTGTTACTCTGTGGTTTTTAGCTGAGTGCTTTGTGTGCACAGTGAAGGCAAACCTGGGTTCAGAATGTTGTTTGTGTTTTTCAAGTCTTCTGCACTGCTGTTTCTTGATCAGTGTCAAACAGAAGCTAGAGAGAAAATTCCAAAGAGGATATGGGTTTTGTTTCTTAAAGAATGATTTCTGTTATTTTTTTCTAATGCAGAAGAACCTCTGATAACTGAAAAAAATTCATTGAGGCAGACCCCTGCATACAGGGGAGCTGGTAGCCAAGGCCAGCACATCCAAGGGTCAGGCTTGCTTCTCTCGTGTCCCACTGAGTTCTGATGAAGCAGCCTCTCCTTGTACCCTACAAAAAAGGTCTCCAGGCCTTTCAAAAGCTCTGTGGCTTTCAAACCTATTCCAATAGGATGAGCTGCGATGTAGTTGTGAGGAGACTTCCCACCTACTAGTTAAAGGAGGTACTGAATAAGAACTGCCAGGCAGGATAATTTAAAATGAATATGTACATCTGCCTACATATTTCTGTACGTTTGCACCCTGAACACTTACTCATGCTGAAGTAAGATTCCATACTTCTGCTTATTTCTTACAGTGAAATCAGGCTGATGACTAATAATAATGTTTTTGTATCATACTAATCCTGGAAGAGATTGAATTAATGTATTATAAATAGGGTCAAGAGAACCTCAGATTTCTCACTACAAGGTCACTGAGTTTTTACTTGCCTTTTTTTGTTGTTGGTTTCAGAGATTTTACTTCTGTGTTCCTTCACATCAGTGAGGGAAGTCTTGCTTTCATCTGGTTTTGATAGGGAAATGTTATTGGCTGACTTAGCACAGGTGTAAACTGGACTGGAGTAAAAACTGAACCTTTGTGTCAGGGCAGCAGGACAGAGCTGGATAGTTTCTGTGGTACTTGAAGCTACCATAAGCCAGTTCATAAATGCATCCCACACAAGCATTTGTCAGTCATAAGTGTATGGTTCAAATGTATATGGATGTTTTTTACATAGTCGTGAGTCAGCACAATGTGGAATGTGGTGTTATTCCTTCTGCTCTCACTGCTCCATTTCTTTATTTCACCTGCCTCTCTGATTTTGACATGGCACCTTGACAATGTGGTCCTGCTTTTCGGATGGTTCCTCTTGTGCTACCTGCCTTATGCACAGTCCCATCTGCATTTGTTTCCTACCCCCCACCTCAGTTGGTCCCTGTTGCAGCCTGTTGCTTTGTTTGGAGTTCCTCCCAGTGGACTTGCAACCTTTTGCCATGTTTTTCAGTCTTTGGGATGTGTGTTACATGCTGCAGTAATCACAGGCAGGCAGCAGTGCAGCACACAGTTGCTGAGCTTGGCAGTCGCTGTAGCCTGCCCCGTGTGAGAGGTGTATAGCAGAGCTTGGCAGGTTTGGGAGAAGAAAAACAGTGATGATTAAAGGGTGGGATGGTTTCCACACACAGAGTGGTCAGGTAGGCAAATAAGCTGGCAGCTGAGAGGTAACCAAGTGTGTAGAGAAGTTGATAGGATTATAGCAGAGTTTGTTCAAGGGAAATGCATGGAATCAGAACAGAGTATCACCTGTTTTCTAAGAGTTTTTATGAAAGATTGAGTAGAAGACCTAAAATTTCTCAGGAGTCTAGTAGCTATTTTTTAAGCATGTTTCATTCTAGAGGTGCATTTTGATCTATCTGTAGAAGACTGTATATGCTTTTTTCATTGAAGTGGACAAAGAGTTCTTTTTATTTTCCTGTCCTTTGCTCCAACCATTTTACTAGAAAGATGCATTGTTCCAGTACTCAAGTGTTGCTGCTTATTGAAATACTTAATGCGTTTTTTAGATGAGAAGGTGTGGGGGATTTGCTTGGGAATCTGGGAGGGGAATGCTGAAGATCTTGTCCTCCAGCTGGGTCACTCTGCATTAGGTGCCCATTTCTCCTCTTTGTTAATCATTGATGTGAAGTCCCCCAGCAGCTGTCATAAGTACTTGTCATATTTCTAGGGTAGGCATCAACATTTTAGATGCTTTCAAATGAAGTCCCCCAAATTACTGAGCGCTTACGAATTCTGTCTGAGTTGCTGAGAGTGAAGGTCACCACGTAACCAATGCCATCAGCCCCAGGAACTTGGTCCTATTTCCACTAAGAATGGTGTCAAAATCCCCACTAGTTCTGTAAGCACCATTTTTAAATGTCTGGATCATTTCTTCTCTATCTCTAAAGATCACAATATCTAAATCTGAAATGAAAATTTTATTAGGAGCTTATCCCAGCTACATTGAAACACAGTTACTGCAGTCTTTGTCTTGTACACACCTTCACCTCCTCAGAAAGCACCATTAAGGTGATGATGTAAGAGATCTCCACGCAGTGTGGCTGTCTCACTGAAAGCTTGGTTGAGGTAAGCTGCACAGTGAATTTTATACAGCATGTGCTTGATACACTTGCTGCTCTGTACTAGGCTGAAGATCTATTGCCTGACTCAAAAATGAGTCCAAGTTTTGTCACATCAATTCACTGCAGGAAGCGGCTGTTTTCAGCTACTGAGCTGCTTCAACTTGTGTAGTGGCACGAGTGCCTTTGTCATGCAAATAGTTGAATGCATCTTGCCGTTTATTCTGTGTCACACTGCAAAAAATAAATAAATCTGAGGAGCCAAAAGTTATTTTATACATGACAGCAGCTTATAATGAACCATGCTTCCTGTGGGAAAACCACTGACTCCCTCTTGGTGTAAGGGACAGAGGCTAGCTGTAATTAGAGAACTGTAATGATTAAGCTCTGGCCAGCACACACAGGAGGAAGTGGCCCTGGGGTATACAGAGTAACTTCAAAATGTTAAATTTCTCAAGAATTAACAAATGTCTGGCATTAGTCTGGGATTTCTTAGGAGGACCACAGTTCAAACAGGGAAGAGACAACAGGACTCCTGTCTAGCTGGTTCCTGGTTCTGCATTTCCACATTATGTGGGGCCATACCTGTGCAAGAGCATCTCTGCAAGTGCAGGAGCATTCACAGGCTGTACCAGTAGGACATCTGTCATAAATTCATGCTTCAGACCAGTTCAGTATAGCTCTTCAGTGAGTTTAAACAGTATGTAATGGCAACGGTACTTTTGCGACTAGTACCAGTAATGTTACGTAGGCTTGAACCTTACTGTAGTTTGAACTGAAATGTGGAGTTTAGCTGTAAGGGATATATATATAGCTTTGCTAGAGTGTTTGATGCCATTTTGCTGCTGAACAGTCAAGTCCCAAGCCCTGTGAGAGTACCCATTCCTCCTTTAGAATGTGCTTCTTCATAGCACTGCGTAGGCGCCGGGTTCCCTAGGGTCTCATGAGCAGAGCCTGCCTGCACGAGAAGGTAGAGCTCAAAGTGGTTCCTCAGCAGGAACCTTGCTGCTTGAGTAGACAGTGAAGTTTTCAGTGATAGCAGTGCACCTGCTGCATTGTAAATAGAAGGGGTTTCCATGAATTAGGCGTGTCTTGATTTGTGTGACCTGTGCTGCATTTAGAAAGGTCATGTCCTTGTTTGAAAAGTCATGATGCCTTACTGAAAAGCGTCATCCTTATGTTGCACTAAGCGTTTCTAAACAGTCTTAGTAAAGCTGACTCAGGTTTTAGAGATAAATACTCAAGCTTTATCTTTTTAAGTAACATTATTGCCGATGGAGGGCTTTGAGATGAAAACTGGAGAAACTAAGAGAAACAGCTAGCATTTACCTGCTTTGACAGTCTGAAGGAAATGGCAAAAATTATCTTGTAAGAGAAAATCACTCTTTCTGCACCATCCCCCTTTCTTCCTCCAGGACTGTCTGTCTTAATGTGTGTGTCTGTCATGCACAGGTTAGAGTGTTTCATGAAGCTCTAGGCTTGCTTTGTTAGGTTGCTTTCCTTCCTCTGAAAATCTGCCCTCAGCTTTACTGCCCAGGTAAAAGGGAGTCATTGGATGTCCTCAGCCCTCTCGAGCTTCTGGTGCCACCTAGGAAACATTAAGGACGGGCTGTAAGCATCTGTGGGATGCGTCTGGTTTAATTTCTGCCAGCCAGACCATTCTGAAAAGTCTGATTTACTTCTGACAGTGCAGGACAGAAATAAAATCTAGGTGTGGGAGAACGCAAGGCCCAAGTGTGCAGAAAATCTGTGTGCTTGTTAACACTAAGAGAGCCATAGAGCAGCTGCTGAAGGAGGCAGAGAGCTGAGCCCAGCACTGGAGGCAGCTCCAGGACAAAAGCCAGCAGAGGCTCCCCAGGGCTGCATGTTTCCCTCTGGGAATCTGATCCACTATAATTTCTGCCCCAGCTAATGCAATGGGCACTGCTGCTACAGCATGGTGTGCAGGCGCTACTGTTTAATAACTAGTGTCATTGGCCTCTAACAGAATAGAAGTAACAAAGAATACCAACTGCACACACAGATTTCACATATTAAAATGCTGAGTCTTGACTGTGATTGTGAAGATACATTTTTTTTTTTTTTTTGTCCTGCTCATACTTCACACTATTGACAGTGTTACAGAAAGCATCTATCGTTTCATTTCAATGCAGGCACAGCAACATAAAAAACAACTGGCAAAGGTCTGCTGGCAGCAACCTCCTGTACTTCTGTTACAACAGCAGTGCTGACCCATCGGTTCTTGTGAAACTGAGACCATACTATAGCTAGCCAAGGACACGCGCCTGATGAATGTTTCAGTCACTGAAACTAATGGCATCAAGAGCCTGTATTATGTACAGTACTCTGCCAAATTTCTGCTGGTTTTGAAGATGACACAATAGCTTCCATGGCAATTTTTAGGTGATTCAAATGTAATGTATAGCCCAAATAGATATCCATTAATCAAAGATAGTGGTTAGTTCCTCACAAAACATTAACATTCACTTAGTGTTTTTTTGCCAAGTGCTTCTTGCATCTCATGAGTTCTGCAAGAATTGAATTATTGTTAATAATTCAATTCAGCTTTACGTACTGCTGTCTTCATTAAAGGAGTTGGCAGCATTTGTATTTAATGTTCAACTAACCTTGATTGAGATGTAAGCTGACATCCAGTTGTATTTTCAAGAGGGAAGGTGGTAAACTTATTATGCGTTAGTCAGATTTAATTTCATCTACAGCAAAAGTATTGGTCAACTTGTACCACACCTACAGCTCCACTGTAGGCTAACATCAGTCTTTACTCCGGAAGAGGAAAGATGAGCATAATTAGCTCTGAAAGAAGGCTTGAAAGGCTGGACCTTGTTTTTACCATGCAAAGGCCACCCTTGTTAGCAGCAGCCACCTGTATAAATTGATCATCTTGGAGGGTGTCATTCTATGAATATCCTTTGGTAGCTGTTCTGCTAGTGCAGGTCAAAGCTACAAGGCAAGCTGAGCTACCTCAGGAGTGCCTCTGCTTTGTGGGGTTCCCTCTGTTTTTTTTCCACTCTTAAGACTAAGGACAGCTGCCTGAGATTTGAAAAAAATGTATCACTCTTAAATTTTTTTTCTCCTTTTCTGAAAAGCAAATATTGCTCAATAAGAGATCTTGACTGTTTTACTCTCCCATAAAATACTTGATTAAGACCATTTGTTGTCAAATGCAGTGTACAGTGCACATTTTTAGACTGGACTGTTAGATGAAAATTGATAAGCAAGTCTCTTAGCACTTCAGTTTTAGTGACCAAGGAATCAGTCCGAATTTGTGAGTTTGACTCTTGCTACCTGGATCATCTTTTCTCTGTCACTGATTCCCTTGTTCACTTCTCAGTCCACCTTCTGGTGTTTCTTTTTCTCTGTTGGAGATTCACTTGATCATTTTAACTGTTCAACCTCAATTTTTTCAGAGCCTTTGTTTAGAATAATGGCAATGATTTTGAGTCATCCTTCTGCTTCTATCCTCATTTACTATGCTGTAATACTTCCAATATCAAATCAAAATGGAGACGTGCCACAGCCTGTCAGGTATCCCACCCAACAATTACAACATCTGTTGCAGTTTGGGTTAGGATTTAAAACAAATTAAGCTCCATCACTCTCTGAAGAACAGAAAATAATTTACCATTCTAAAGCCATAGAAGATACAGGGACTTGAGCAAAAGGGGAGGTAGATATGATAGAACATTGATAATGACCTTGGTCCATCTGCCAGGGTAATTTTCCTGTCTCGGTAATGTAATGTGTTCAAATATAATTTAAAGGTCATCAAGGATACAAGTCCAGGACTTAAGAAGAGTTTCTGATCAAAGTATTAAGTAATGTGTTTGACTTTTCCTTTAAGGAATGGATGAAGGATTCTGCCAAATGATAAATTTCTCTTATTTAATCAGGCTTCTTTGTTATGACAAACTTGCAACAAGAGCTGAGCTCTTCACTTGAGTGCAATACTCAATGAAACACTGAAGGACAGAGGAAGGTCTTCCAGCCATAGTTATCTTTGGGTTCTGCAGTAAAGTGAACGCTGAGCCAAATCCCAATTTAGAATAATTCTACTAAGGGGAAACAAAGGGTTACCTGAGTGTCCTTGCTCTCTGTGGAAAAAAATACAGTGTGAGCAGTCATGTAGATACTGACACTCAACGTTGGTAAATTTGATCCAGAAAGCTGAATTTTCAATATCTGTACTGGATGTGCTAGTATCCATTCAGAAGATTTTGGGAGATAAATGAGTAAGGCTGAAGAAACAGATATACATTGGACATTGAGTGATAGAGTGAATAAGCAATAGAATAAGAGGATGTTTTCTCTTTATGCATTCATTTTCTATGGCAAATATCAGTTATATAAAGCGATTGCAAATATATATATTTTTAGAAACTCTTCCATTTCATCCAGAATATGTAGTTCAGCATGAGAAATTCATTTTTAGTAATGATTTATATAGTTCCAATAGGAAATCCAACTGAAATGAAAGGAGTAAAGGAAGAAGTGGAAAACTTTCCTGTTGGGTACCCTGTTTGTTGACAAAGAAAAGGATGTTACTCCTGCTCTTGACAATGAGACTAATAGTGCATTCAGGATTAAAATTTCAGATGAGCAAGCCGTATTCCCCCTCACAGCAAGTATATTCTTTGGATCTTCTCCAGTTAATCAGTTGAAATGATGGACACCTTGACATCTTCATTTAGCTCTAGGCTTTCACCAGTATAACAAGGGTTGCCAATCTCTAGCTTAATGCAGTGCTAACTAAAATTAATCTTGCGCAGACTTCTATTGCATCCAGTACAAAATCACGGGTACCCCTTTTCTTAGCTTGTTTTCTGTGGCTTGCCTTCCTACTGCCATTTCACTGTAACTAGCTAAGTGAGTCAGATCTAAAAAGATGTGGTTGTTATTGTTTTTTTTTTTTTTTTTTTTTTTTCAAGTTTTAAACAATGCCATTTTTATATTTCTTATGCAATACTAACAACAGATCTGCATTAGAAAAGTTCTCTGGGTCATGTATTGACCTACAGGTGATATTAGGAATGCAGTTGACAGACTGAGAGGAGCTTTGATCTGTACAGCTATTCCCCAGGTGGTCATCCTCCCAGGGCATGTTCTGTCTTACATCATGGCTGCATGCTGTCGTGTGAATGTCCTGCCCCAGTGTGAGCTTTGTGTGTGCCCTGCCAGCCCTCTGTGACCTCCCATAAGGCATTTCCCCACCTGGTGCTTTAGTTTCAAGGCAGGAATGTGAGAAAGTGTTTTTGACGTGTGGTGATTTGAAGCAAAGATGTCTGGAAATAGCCCAGGCCTACTTGAGATGTAGCATTCATGAATTAGTCCCAAATTATCTGCCTAATCTGTGTGGTCACACCATTGCATGTGAACTGTGATCTTTGAATTAAAACAGATCAGATCCAGCTCTGTTATACTGGATCACTGAGCTGATAGGATACGGCCTACATTAATTAATTATTCTGGCAGTGCGGCTGATCCAGCGAAGAAAGGAAGCATGCACACTGCAGAAAGGCTTACAGAAATGGTTATTTAGAGGGGGGTTGTACATATGGAAATTTGTTCTCATTTCTTCCTTTGTGTTCTCCTGTTTACAAATGGAAATGACTGCTTCATTGCCAGTTCTCATTATACTCCCCTCTCCCCTGAGGTGCAAAATGAGGACTAGGAGAAATCCTGCTGCTGCTGCGAGGGGCTGAAGCCTTGTGTTTGCCATCAGGGCTGGGGAGTGGGGCAGCAACAAGGCCAGCAGGATCCTGGCCCCTCTGGCATGGCATCACCCTCGCACACTCTGGCAAGGGGAGCAGAGCAGGGCAGTGGTGGCAAGTGGCCAGCTGGGCTGGGCAAGGTGCTATTGATGGAGGAGGAGGAGGCTGCTCTTGTAAAGCTGATCAGGATACTGTCCTTTCAATGTCCTCGTGGCCCTGGCATCCATATATATCCATACATCTTGTGGTGAAGCAACTGAGCAGATCCACCCCTCATGAGTCTCCTGGGGCTAACACCCATTTGCTTACTCCAGTGCTGTACAGATGATTTCAGTTTATCTGTTCTTGCTTTACACCAGTAACTAACATGATCTAGGCTGTAAAGCAGTAAAGACAGGAGTCACAGAAGTGTTGTGAGACAAGAAACGAGTTGAATGCTAGGGAGCTGATGTATATAAATGGGTCATTTGTTTTTTTGTGAGAGGCACGTGTCTGCATGTTGGCTTTTAGCAAGGTGTGTATATTAACACTATAATTGGTCTTGTTAAATGTTTGCAGCGCTGCTATTATTAGATTAAATAGAGGAGCAAAGGTGGGACAGCCATGTGTCAGTGCGATGAGATGTGATCTTTCTGTGTGCTTCTTTGGCCCACTGGAGTTAGCCAGGAGCACTAAGCTGCACTTTGTTAAATAAGGTAATTGAAGTATTGGCACCAACTTTCTTGCAAGACACAGAAGTACTGTCTTACTTGATTGCATTCTGACATAAAGGAGCTGGTAATTACAGCACTTTTTTCTTGTAGAAAATGCAACATCCTGCTAAGGACGTCCCTGAAAGCAAAATAGGATAGTTTTTTTAGCCATCTAACCTGCAAGGAAAATTGTGAATAGTCTCATCCGGCAGCATTTTAGGAAGATCCCTTAAAACTAGGAAGCGTGAAGAGCAGCCAGTTTATAACAACACTGGAAATCTTCACATGCATTCTCTGAGCAGATTCCAAAGGCAAAGGAGTGTTGTTATATTCAGTGTACAAACTGAGGATCTTGGGCTGACAGGTTCATTTTAATCTTGGTTACCAAATCAGTATGGAACTCACTCAGGTTTGCGCTGATCAAAATTCCTTCCCTCGGGTGGGCTCCTACTGATCCTAGGAGAGCTGAGAGGGGCTCAAGAAACAAGCATCCTGCAGCTGGTAGCTCTGACAGATGCTGCACAGGGATGTAGCTTTCTGGGTATTTCTCCTCCATGTTTTCTGTCACCATAAAGGCTTTGCTAGATTTTGTTTCAGATGTGCTACAAACTTGTATTTTCAGGTACTGTCTGAGCTCTGTGTCACACAGGCATGCTTCCAATTCACACAGACAGCCAGGAATGAGATATTTCCTCCCCAAATTCACTAATGTACTCCTAAAATCCGGAATGTATCTTAGAATGTACAAGTGAACTGTCTAATCATGACCTTAAAGTAACGTTAAGGTTTTATCATTATGTTGAATGATCTTGATGGTAGACTAATGAACTCTTACTTGTGATGGATCTGGAACTCAAGTATTTTATTGATCATTTATTTATTTAGTTGCTATGGTTATATGAACTGTAGCAGTCAGGCTGGCATCTGCATGACAGAATTGGAACCGCTGGCCTATAGAAGAGGGGCCAACTGCATATGGTTGTACTGTTGGATTAGGTGATCTTGGTGTCCTTTCCAACCTTAATGCTTCTGTGACTCTGTTTATGGCCCTTTTTCTACAATTAACTTATACATCATACTTCATGTAATATGTTACCAGTGTAATGATGGTTGTTGTCAGTGTCTTCTGATGGCTGATAGCCCACTTCAGGTGACACTGTCCTTGCACAGCTGCATGCCTCAACAGCCTCATGGTTCTTTCTTTTGCCATTTGGTGGTATTGTGAAAGCAAGATACAAGTGGAAGTGAAGTAACTTACCAGAGTTTGAGACCAGCAGCACTGAAATCAACTTAGTCCTGCACAGCAGTTGCAGGATTGCTTGGTTTTGCACTTTTGCTCCTCAAGATGTTTGGTTTTCTGTTAGGTGAGGGCTCAACTCACTGTCCTCACTTGTAGTACTAGGTTGACACTGGTATAGCAGTTATCCCACATGCAGTGTTCATGTAAGTTACCTGTGTGCTGTCAGCCCTTCTCTTACTGCATGAAGCTCTAGAGGTAGCAGATTCTGTTGTGTGGAGCGTTTCATGTTCAAGGGCTGTGTGAGAAGAAGTTGCAGTTTGTGTACTGTTAGCATAGCTGGTTGTAAGTAGTTGTTAAATTTGTCATGCTGCTTGTTTTCTTAACGGTGTGAGAGACAAGGCAGTGCCACAGAATTGCTAAAATGGTTCAGGAACATAACTGGATTTGTGATGAGGAAAGGAAATTGCTGATTAAAGATTCTTGCAAGTAGAAAGGACAGAGCATAATTCATCCTTAAGTACTACTTCCTAATAAAAGAATTATTGTTTTATTCATCATTTAAGCACCTTACAGTCATAACCATTCCAGGATTCCTTAGTCAGAAATTGGGTTGGGAAAATGAATTATAGCACTTCACCTTTTTACACAAATGCTGTCTTTGCTGGTGATTGATGATATATCTGAACCACTGGTTTAAATTCACTCCTCTTAAGAGCTTTGATAGGGCCCTGATTGCTCAAGAGATCTCCAGCACTTGGTCTCAAAGATTACAGAAAGAATTCTATTGAGTGCAAAATGGTGACATACAAACCTAAATTCTAGAAAGGAGGCCCCTAATTACATTAATACAGAAATCTTCATTCCCTTCTTGTAGAATGGAAGTTAACTTGCCCTTCTGCTCAGCTTCTTTCTTTGTATGTCATGGGTGTCTGCTCAGTGACAGACACTCAGTACTCAGCTCAGGCTTGTGCCAAGCAGCATCGCTCCCAGCTCTGCCCTTGGGACGTGTCTGTTTTCCTGGGGATTTAGCTCTTTATTCTCACACTCTGTTGTCCATCTATAATGGAAGGATGCTCTTGGCTCTGATGTTTTGATTGCTGTCTATAATGCCATCATTTAAGGAGGTTATTCTGAGAATGCCTGAGCAGACATTTGAGGATGAGCACAGTGTTGTCCTGTTGCATGGCAAGGCAGATATATTACTCAGAAATGTTTTCACTGCGTAGCACTTCAAAGAGGTAGATTTTCTTCCTTGCTTCCAAGTGAAGATTTGTCTTTATTTACAGTCACGCTTTTGAAAGCTTTTGTTCAGAGAGAGAAACAAGCAGGAGTTCTTATTTTGTTTGTTTCCATTTCGTGTTAGCTGTGAGAAGTTCTCAAATAAAGACCTGGGAGGAGAAGGAAGGTCACTTCTAGTTCATACGCTTCTTGCTGATAGATTCACTTTTTCTTAATCTGTAAACCAGAGCTATTTGATTTTCTTTTCCTTTCCTATTATCACTTGTGGCAGAAAGGTTCTGCCTGGTACTTCTAAGCTGCCTTTCTTCACTCTTAATTCAAATGTAACGCTTGCACTAGTAAGGTTTCTTTGGTTTTAGCTGAATTACCCCAAAATTGATCTGATATGCATGATACCAGGATTGTTCCCTAAATTCTGATGTTTTTTCACTGACAAGTTCTGCTGGAAAAAACTAATGGGCTACTAAGTTAAGTTAAGTTATACTTCAAAACATAAAGCAAAAAGCAGAACTGCTGTAATTCTTTATACTGTAATTAGAAGCACTTGGGTCAGATGGTCAGGTAATATCATGATTGATTCACTATCACGAGTGAAGTTACCAGTGTTCCTCTGCTCACATCAGGTGGCGTGTGCAAGGGGAGCTAATGCTTCTGATTTAGACTATACAGCATCTGGAGAGCTGCTGCTGTCATGGCTGGGTATCGGTGATGTTTTGCCTCCAAAGACAAAATGGAGTATCTGTTCAGGCAGGCATCTCTAGAATGGATACCTGCATCCACACAGTGTTTACCACCATTCATAAATAAGAGCACTGGCAGGGTTTTTTGTTTGTTTGTTTGTTTTTCCCGTGTGCATACTCAGTGCGAATGGTTTTGGTATTGTTGAATTGTACCGAGGGTGCTTTATAAGACAACAGCCCTGTCTTTTGAGCTTCCTATTAAGTCATTTATTTGTAGCTAATCTAATAGAAGGAAAATGTGTGTTTAGCATGTTTCTTACATTGCCTGAGGTTGAAAGGTGTTCTTGTATGCGACAGTCCTTGTCTTTCCTTAGTGCTGTTGAGCAGAAAAGCAAAATCATTTTTACCTATGGTGAGGTGTGGTTCCACTTTCACAAAGAATGCAGAAAAGTCACAGCTTTTGGGATCTGTATCTGTTTTTCCCCTATCTGCTAGATGAAACCTCTTTGCAGTGTGAGTGTTAAGCTGTCTGCTGCCAGCAGTGCTGATCCTGAGTCCAGCCATCCTGCATTGCAGGTGATGCTCTTTGTTACCTCTCCATTTTCAGTTTTTCTCAGCAGCAGTCATTACTCCTCAGACAGCCACAGATGTAAGCATTCTCCAGGATGATATAATTTAAAATTCACATAAGCAGACTACTGTGTAATACATTTGTTAATGTCCTTAGCTGAAAAGTGCTTCGTGCCTAGAGAGGAGAAAGCTTTTGTGGTTACTGCTGATGTACCTGGGTGAAGTTGAGATCTTGACCTGGCAGCTCACTATTCTGTGCTTTTCAGTCTTGTTTACAGACTGTGTTGGACTGCTTCTGAATTATCCTTACAGCACTTCCCTGGCTTCCCTTTTAAATACCTCCTATTTTACAGAGATGATTTTTCCTGAATATTTGGGCTTCCTGAATATTTGGGCTTCACTCACACTTGAATCTGCAGTATCTCCACCTGTACATTTATAACCATCAGTAAATTGGCCTGGAGTCCCAGGTTGGTTCCCCTTGGCTCTGCTCTGATGGGGAGGCTCTTTCCCAAAAACCCAGTGGGATAAGGCAGCATCTTGAATATAGAGACCCCATGACTCTGGGCTCTGCTTTATATGGTGGGGGTCAGTGGGGGCAGCCAGTTGAGACTTGGAGGGCTGTGCTAGTGCTGGCAAGATTGGTTGTCCTTGATTCTGACAATGGTGTAACTTTGTCTTGTCATATACAGGCTGAAAGCAGCAGCAAAACAACAGTGCCACAGTTCATGCTAGGGCTTTGTTTGCTATATGCATTCTTTTGCAGCTTAATTCAGTGTTTTCTGTGTACTGCATCTTACCTCACCATACTTGTGGTTATTGCTGAGTGCATGCATGGAGCTGATTTGATGTCACTGGCTTGAGTGCTTCCACAGGGCAGACAGGAAATTCAAGTGAAACTCTGCGCGTTGGGTCTTTGTTCCAGGCCAGTTTGTTATCAGCAGTTTATGCCTAGGTAGCTGAGCTGTATGTAAGTACACAGAAATAAAATGTAGTTTCTACTAATAAGCAAGGATACAGGCTATCTGCAGACTGTAATGGCTAAGATGACCATTAATTTGGCAAGCACCACAGTTGAGTTTTTAAACATGTGATTCATAAAAACTAGCAGACTCTTCAATTCCCGTTTTAAACCCATGAACCAGCAGCCTTAATTAGCCTTTAGGCTAAGCTTTCAAGCAGTTAAAATGCTGCTGGATTTGAGCAGGAACAGCTACAGCCAGAAGTAGTGCACACTCTTGTATTTTAAGGGCCCATTCCCAAATATAATAATGTATAATAATTAAAAAAAAGTCGATCCCCAACTTGAGGAGATTGCAAAGAATTAAATAATATGAAGACTGTTTCCCTGACTGAAGCCTTTTCTACACTGTGGCGCACACAGAATTCCTAATGGCACTGCTCAAGAATATGAAATGTTGAGAGACTGCATTTCTAAGCAAGGGGAGGACAGAGTAGGGGGCTGGAGTCATTGCCAACTCTGGTCAGTTCAAGCATTGACACAGAGGTCAATCTCAGTGTCTGGGGTAAGCTATGGTTGGGCAGTTAAGGTATGCTAACAAATGTTTCCATCACTTTATTATGCTGCTGTACCTTGTTCTGTGCCTCTCGCCTTGGCACTGGTCACCTCTGGCTCTGTCTTCTTGCCACTCTTCCTTCAGATATACATAGACATTGTTGACAAATACAGAGCCTTCTCTGTTCTATATGGGTATCTATCTCTCCCCATAAATATACAATCATGAAAGCTAAATATATTATCTATAAGTATTAAAAACAACTTCAGTGAATTTCACATAGTTCCAGTATTTCTATAATTAATTGCTTCTGTTTTCTTAACACCTGGTAGTGGAGTTGTTTACTAACAGGGATCCCAGTTCAGTAGAGATTCGTTAAATAAAGCCGTACATTTAAGTAATGTTGAAGTTATTTGAACTAGAAAACAAAGGCTGTGCTTGGCTGTTTTACTGCACATAATTGGAAGTGCCCATTTTCCTGTCTAGGTTACCTGTGAGTAGGGGAAGTGTATGGAAAGGAATTAGAATGTGGAGGGACTTTAAAGGAGCTTGCAGGAAAAACCTCTCTGCAAGGGGAGATAATTTTGCTGTTTATCTTGTGAATGATTAGTTTGAAGGGTGTATTGTAATGCTTCAGAATATCCTTCAGAAATAAGTTTTTAGCTTGAAAATTATCATTCTTTTCATATTCTGATTTAGTATCTTCAGAATAGGAATGAGCTCTGAGGGAATAGTAGAAAAAATAACACATTCCAAACTCTCTTTCTCTCTATATATCAAGTACTATGTGTGTGTATATATATATATATATATATATATATATATATATATGTGTGTGTGTGTGTGTGTATATATATATAGTGTGTGTGTGTGTGTATATATATATATATATATAGTGTGTGTGTGTATATATATATATAGTGTATTATATATTAACATTTTATATATATATAGTACTATATATATTATATATTAATATTTTATCTCGATATATATCAAGTACATATATATAGAGAGAGAGAGAGTTTGGAATAATACATAATATATAACAATATATAATAATGACATATATTATTATTATTATTTTATATTGTTATAATTATATAATAATATATATGTATCAATTTTGGAATGTGTTATTTTTTCTGAAAATGAGGCTGGTCTCATAAGGCTGTTAGCAAATGGAGGTAAGAGGCCTTGTCCTCAAATGCTGTTTTGATGTTGCTTTTTATTTTACCTGACAAATCAGTGCCTGTGCCTCTTCTTCCTAGCCACAGTTGTGTCTCCTAAATTCTCCTTTAGGGAGTGGTGGCTTCAGTGTCCTGTCACACATGAAGTTCTCTTTAAGGACAGATTTTCCTGATTGTTGAGTCTCGCAGAAACTTGCAGACTTCCAAATCAAAGTCAGATATATGCTCCTGAAGTCAAGCTTTTCAAAGAGAGAACTTTCTTTGTCTTTTACTGATGGAGTAACTACTCTGTGCTTTGAAGACGTGACTTGGCCACACAGTCTTCAAACATCTAAAAGCAGCACTGAGGTCCCACAGCAAGGAAGGCTGAACATGTAAAATGTTATTACTGTCCCTTTCTCTTACCTGTCACAGGCTGGAGCCAACAAAGTGCCATTTTCTTGTGCTCATGTATCTTTCTGATAGATGGAGAGGTGCAACATGTTGCTGGCATGATCCTTTTACATTACTGTACAGTAGATGAGCTGTGTGTGACAGAGCAGTGTCTCCTGCCTAGCTGCAACTGGAAGCTTCTTCAGGAGGAGGCTGTGTGATAAAGTGGCACTGTTAGCACAGTATTCATGGAGGCCTTTGCAAAGAAGTTTGTGTTAGAGTTTTGTGGAGCATTGTATCTGTGTAAGTAGAGAACTCGGCTGTGATTCTGCTAATGTTTGCTAGCCAGCATTCCTCTGTTACAAGTCCAGCTGTCTTAGAGAAGACTAAGCATTACCTGCACACAGAGATTGCTGGATTTGCAAGAATTTTTTCCTAGGTATACAAACAACATGTGTTAATGAATGCTAATTCCTCCTTTCACAAAAAAAAAATTATGAGAATGAGTCATCTGAGAGTTTTTGAGCCTAAAATCAAATTACTGACGGTATTTAACAGATTTTGAGGCATAAGGTGGTATGTGGTTGTATTCAAATAGGCAAACCTAACTCTGTTATTTCGTAAGTTAAATACTTCATTTGACTCTAGCAGTGTTGTTTTTTAAAGTGATTTCTATTTGTAAGATTTTGGATCCGGAATGCAGACACCTCTACTTCTGAATAGAGTTTGAAGAACGATACAGGGTGGATGGCATTTCCTATTTGAGGATGCAGTGGCTTAGGGTGATTAAGGTAAAACTGAAGAGCCAGCAGAAAGAAGAGCCCTTTGAATGGTGATTTGAGGGTAAAAGCAGAAACCAAAGGGCTTGAGGAAAGAAAAGGCACCATAGTGCTGGCCCAGGGCAAAAGGAGCATTTTCTTTGGGACTATGGATCTAAAAACTCCTGGTTGTTTGAGAAACTGTTTAAGCAAGGAGAAGGCTCCTTTGAACTTATCTTGCAAGCTCATATTGCTGTTTGATTATAGAGATTATGCACAAGGATGACACACAGGTCATTTACAGCAGAAGAAAATGCTGGACAGAATTTAAATGATGCCCTTGCTGAATTAGCTTTGTTCAGCATGTCTGTCCCTGCAACATCACCTTCTGTGACTGAAGAACTTTGCCTACGCTTTGTGATGTGATTACTTTTGTGATGCTGGCACAAAATGTAGGCAAAGTTCTTCAGTCTTTTCATTAAGTGTATGTTCTATCCATTCACAAAATGGAACAGAAGTGAAACCAGCTCCAGCTGGTTTCCAGAGCCCCGGCTTGCTTTGGGCTTTCCTTGGGCCACTTTTCAGATGAGGATGCATTTGTGTGAACCTGCATGGCCTGGAACTCCAGAACTGTGTGGAAGCAAAACATAAATCACAGAATATCCCGAGTTGGAAGGAACCCACGAGGATCACTGAGTCCAGCTCCCGAATCCACGCAGGAGCACCCTAAAAACAGACCCTGTGTCTAAGAGCTAGAGGTCTCCTACGTGTGCTGCCTTGGGCTCTGTGCAGCTCCTGCTGGAACAGCTGTAGGAAGAACAATTAAAAAATATATTTTCTTTCTCCTGTTTCATCATGGGTCACTCTCTCTTCCCCCTTCTTTTCAGCTTAATTAGAGCAGGAGTAGATAATCTGCTGCATGCAGTCCCTGACACCTGTTACTATAAAAGGGAAACTCCCTGTGTTCCAAGAGGATTATCACAAACCAGATTATAGTGGCAGGAGGGCCCCACACCCCTATGGCAGGAGCACCAAGGAGTTTTATTGTAAGTCTGAGGGCCCAGAAGATATCTCCACCATACATAGTCTGCCAAGATCCCTTATAAAAAGGATGTAGAGCACTGGCTTGAAAAAACGAGCAAGTCATAAGAACTACTGCTGGCGTATGTTCTGTGTGTGTCACATCTTTAAAGTGCTAAAAAAAAACAAAGCTTCGTATCTGTCTAACACAATTTTCAAAAGTATCCTTTCATAAATAAATAAAGTTATTGTAGTGTGTTTTCTCTCTCAACTTGCTGGCTCTGTCTGTATAAAGCAGGCACGGAGTAGTGCTGCCAGGGAAGGTATGGGTGTGTTACATCTGTTGGCATACTTTCCAGTGCAGTGTTAGTGCAGACAAAGCACCGTGAGGCTTTAGCTTGCTGTTCGAGGTAGAGCCCAACCTACAGCAGTCTAATTCCCCTGGAGAAGGAAGAAGCTGTGTGAACCTACCTTCAGCAAGAATGCTGCATGAGTTGTATGGTGACGAGGCTGTGTCTTCTGCCCATCCCTTCTGCAGAACCCCGAGGACTATCCTTGCTTCCAGCAGGCTCACTTTGACCAGAACCATCTCCAGGAGGGAATGCAGAAGCCCTTCTTTCAAAAGCAGCTGCTGTTGATGCAGGGGTGGCACACAGAAAGCCAGCCATACACATCACCAGAGTTCATGTCAGCAACACCAACAAAAACTCACCCAGAGTCAGCTTACCTTCTTTTCTTCTCCCTCCCCTCAAAAAGAACGTTAAGGCTCAATCTATGAGTTCTAAATCCCTTAAACTCTAAGATGAGAATGGAGGGAATGAACAGAGGTGCCAGGAAAGGCAGTGAGAAAGACAGCTTAATTTAAATTAAAGTCTTACAGTGATGCGCAGGTGCCCTGGCAGGGGTGCACCGTTTGGCTTGTGACACGCGGACCTAGCTGTAAAAGATGAGTGAGGAAAGGTGACTTCCACTGAAAGAAAGTAGAAGAAAGAACAAAACATGTCATTTCCTCAGCAAAAGTTTTTTGTATTAGAAGACTTATTCTTTTTAGTTTAAAAAGGAAAATTCTAATGAGCAGATCAGGCAATTGGACTGTCTCCTCTGCGGCAGCACAATGCTACGCTGACCCCATTAGCACTTATTGGTTTGTAGAGAACATACATCAGTTTTACACCCAGCTGCAGGGTATCCAAAGCAGCCTTAATCAGAGATTTCTCCAGACTCTCTGCAGAACAGGTAGCTCTGATTTTTAATAACCCACATTATGGCCGTGCATGCCTTCGTGCCCGCGAAGCACCACAGCCAGCATAAAGCACCAGGGCTCGTCCAGGGAGCGGTTCGACAGACAAACCTGCCAAGAAGAGCAGATTGAAACTGACCTCTTTAATGCTGCAAGCATCATTTGGAGATGCAGAGCAGGAATAAACCTGATCCAGTTCACTGCAAATAGAAAAGAGTGCGTCTGTGGAGGGTCGGGCATCCCTGAAGCTTTAGACAATCCACCTTCCCCCGTTGGTGCGTTGGCTCCACTTACAATTCCAAACTGCTAACAGAATTAATTAGAAGCGTCATGAGTTGGTCACCCTAAGACTATTTCTGCGTGAAGCAGCCATTAATTATTCTGACGAGAATTGTCTGCCTTTCTATTTATAGGCTGGCCATGGGCAACACTGACTGTTCTCAGCTTGCTGTACTGCTACGCTCACGTTGGCATCGAATGGGAGCATTCGTATGCTGTGACCCAGGAGTGACGCAGAGCCACGAGCCCGCTGCCAGCTTCCAGGGAGGGGACTTCTCCACACTGGACGACTTCTCTGCAGAAGAACGTGCCAGACCACCTCAGTGTGTCAGAACTAAACGCTCATTTAACTCACTCTGGATTGTGAATTTAGCGATCTAAGCAGAAGCACTGATGAACTACAGTACAGAGGGCAGAGACATTATCAAGCAAGTGGAATTATTGCTACTTTTATTTAAAAAAGAAAGACTGTGATTATATATGTTGAAAGCACATGCCTCACGATACATATTTTGTATATGTTAAAGACTGGCTTTGTTTCTTTTCATGTTTGCTGCCCATTTTGACGTACTGAAAAACTCTTTTTTTCCTACACTGTACAATTCAGCCAAGCTGCCGTCTCTCAGCTGCTGTCCAGGGGCACCCAGGGCCGTGCCCTGCACTTACATTACTCCGTGACCAGCAGGATGCTCATCAGTTCTTTCTGATTGCTTTCTGATTTAAGGTAAAACATTTCTGATGTTCTCTCTGGCTGCAGCTTTTCAGCAGTAAAGCACTTTTCTACTTACTGTAGCAAAGTCTGCTTTCTCTCAATTTCATTTTACCTTTTTTTTTTTTTTTTAGTTTTAGGAATGTTTTTGTCTGTTTAAGAGGAAGCCAGGTCCTGTCTCAGTAAATAAATAAAATAAAGAAACGTGCTCTTTTTAATCTAATATGACCTTACAGCTCCTTGGTCTGTAAATGCTCTCTGCCTTGGGTTAGAGCTAAAGCACAGAGTTACCTTTGTGATGGAGCAAATCCCACTTCCAGGGGAGCTGAGGAGTTTGCCTCTTGTGCTTTTCTGCCGTGAAAGGAGGTAACCCAGGGCTGGCTGGTAAGTCTGCTTCGTTCTCTGCATCCAGGCACTCAGCTCCTGCAAAATTAAAAATGCACTGAGAGCAGTGTTTGAAGAGCTTTAAAAATAATGCAAAACTAAACGGGAATTATCCATTGCAGTAGCACTCATTTAGCCAGAGCTCTGTGCCCTTTGCTCAGAGTGAGACCTGGTAGAGCAGCTCCTTTGCCAAAGCACGAGGCTGCCAAGTGGTGGGAAAGCTCTGCCTGCCATGGTTTAAAGCACCAAGGCTGGGAGAGTGCTGCAGCATGCACTGCTGCCCAAGGGGAAGGGAGAGCCTGCCCATGTCTGGTATGAGGCACGTCTCTCAGTCTGTTCCTTTTTAAACAGATACTGAAGGACAACTGGAAGACCTGCAGTCATGTGGGCTGCAATCTCCTTTAGACATGACACAAGCCTCCAACCCCAAGAAGGGCTGCTGCTGACAGCAGGTAGCTGCTCTTGAAGCAGCAATACTGCTGTAGAGCATACTTCTGTGCCCCCGGCAGCCATCTGAGCCATCTCAGTGTCCTGCTGTCCATTGTTCATGCAGCTCTGGACAAGGCTGATCAAGATCATCCCTTCAACAAGACACTGAGATAGGCTTCAGCCTGGTGCCTGCATTCACACAGTGCCTCTGCTGCTCAGAAGTACAGCAGAAACTTTTTTTCTCTCCCTTTGTGCCTGAAGAAATAAGGGTAAATTCTTCAGCTCCCCGCCCATCCGGACACTGCCCATCCCACCAGCCCTTTATTTTTAGGGAAGGATTTCTGCACCACAGAAACAGTGTGGAAGCCCTTTCCAGGAGATACCATTGAATATAAGGCTTACCACGTGTGCTGCCTCAGCAGAGGGACGTCCCTCCGGACTCACAGTAAGTGCAGGGATCCTCTGGGCCACAGAGAAGAGCACTGTTCTCAGCCTGGAAATTTTGTGAAAGGGTCAGAAATGTCCTCCATTTTTGAGTAGAACTGAGCTAAGACCAAAACCCTCCTGAAACTTACTTCAAACTTTGTAATTAAGTGCAATTAGTGTTGGATTGAAAAGTCACGAGTCTGTTCTTCAGCCTGATCGATTACCATTACTGCATGAAATGAGGGGCTACTAAGTGATGAGATTCCAATTGGTATGCTTGCAGAATGCACTCCAACGTGGAAATGGCCGTGAAGGTCATCCACACTGTGCTTCTTTCTAAACCATAATTGTTTTTTTTGTAGCGTTCTTTTTCTCAGTGCTTTATAATCTTCCCTAATTTTGTATTCTCTTTCTGAAAATAAAGCTCAAACTGACAGTTAGCTTGAGAGCTGTGTTGTGGAAAGCTACAGTTTGGTGTAAGAAACCCAAGTGCTTCACTTAGGAACACCGCCGTGCAGGGGAAGCCTGCAGTGTGTGTGCAGTGCAGACTGCCCACGTTTCTCTCTCTCACACTCATATGGAACACGCAGTCCCTGATGGCATGAGTTTAAAAAGCAAATACGCTTACAGATCAGCTAAGGTGACATACGAAGCTTCTTGTGAATGGCCACCGAGAGAGGGATTTAAGCACAATGGTCACTTCCCACAGCTGCTATCCCGGCCCAGAGTCAGAAGCACGAACTACTGTTAGCAACATTTAAGAAGTAGATACTACTTCTCATAGCCCACATACTCATCATAAAAGAAACACATTTCCTTCACTCTCAACCTTTCCAGAGATCCTTTTTCCTGCTACTTTGAAATATTTATTTTAAGAAGAAGCCCACTTACAAAGTTCCTGATCCACCCTCCTTGCAGAGTGCTGGTAGGCAAGGCGTGAGCTGTTCCTTCAGCTTGGAGACACGCTCCTCAGCGTGACCCGAGCCAGAGGTGCCATCCTGCTGGCAGGTCCTCTGCGATGCTCCTAGTTAAGGTGGAGGTGTCAGAGCCTGTGACATGACGTAAAGACCTCGGGCTACCTAAGGGAAAAAAAACAAGCAGTTAATGGGAGATGACGATTTCCAGATGCTAATGGTGGACAGAAATTTCCAAAGAAGGAACTGGTCGTTTTGAACCAAAGTGGGGAGAACTGCAGTCCGGAGGGTGGGGCAGCACTGCTGGCAGCCCCCACAGGGGCAGGATGGCCGTGACCGAGAACAAAAGGCGTGGCTGGGAAACAGCCAGGCAGGCACTTGGTGCCTACTGCTAAAACCAGTTTAAAAGGGATGCTGAAAAGCATGCCAACCAGGCAGCATAAAGCCCCGTACTGAGGCATGCTAAGAGCTCCCAGGAAGCTGCAGCCATCCAGCCACACACGTGTTCATCCCCTAACCCCCTGCTCGGTTATCAAAGCGCTCACAGCCGTAATTATTACTGGGGATCGCTTACGCTAAGTGGCTCTTTCTTTAATTCTGCACTGACTGGAGGGCAAGCAAGGCTTTGCTCACATATCTCTTTCACATCTCAGCACTAAAAGCAGATTAGTCGGCATAACCAGCTTACCACAGGTCATAAGAAAAACAGCTTAACTATGAGAACCCGCAGCAATTTTGTTATTAGTCATAGCAGCAGCAGCACACTGCCTCCCATCTCCTGCGTGCCTGCTTTGTTTCCTCCTGAGCTGCTGCAGCTCCTGCTGGCTGCAGGGAGCTGGGCTGCCTCAGCACACCGGCACCATTTTCCTCAAGGAGCTGTAAGAGTGAGGGGATTGCTATGCAGAGTGTGTTGCAGCCACTGCCTGTGCCTCACCGTGCCCCTTGCAGAGCAGCTCTGCCTGTTAGTGCTGTGCAAAGCACTCTCCCTGCACTAACAGCCACTTGTTAGTCAAGTCATATATTTCAGTGCAGCAGGAACAGCTGAAAGAGTGCTTTCCACACAGCCTGAGAAGCGTTCTGAGGCTGTAGTGCCTTTGAGGAACAACCTGCACTGCAGTAGATCTTTGCTTGCACCAAGAGCTCCCTGAGACCGCGCTGCTCACGGCACTCCCAATCCCCTCAGCCCAGGACACTCGGGGTACCAAAGAAGAAAGGATGAAGCCAACTGCTCCATGTGAGTTTCCAGCACTCAGCAATGGAGATAACATCACAGATGGCTCCTGCTAAGGCCTGCTGACACCAATATGTGGCACAGTCACAGGTGTGCTTCACCTGTGCCCGAGCACACAGCAGAGGCAGCTCCCCTCAGGCATCCCAGGCCTTGGAGCATGTCAGCTCCACACACAAGCAGGTTGCAGGACAAAGGCAATGCCTAGGAGAAGAGGAAATGCAAACACCTAATGGCTACGACCCATATAATAATTGAGTGCTGTGCAAGAGTCTGAGCAGAACGGCCTCAAGGACCAGCTTGCAGGCAGCCTAAGCCTTTCCACCCAAGGGAGCACTGCCATCTGTAGTGGGCTCAGTCCCCCTGGCAGCCTCCTGCCAGCCTTGGGCGCTGCTGCTCCAGGGGCCTGGCCTGAACAGAGAGTGGCAGGGTGGGAACTACACAGCAGGGAACGTTCCTGAAACACACTCTCTTTCTGTATGCTGGAAGCCACAAAGCTGTGCACGAGAGCACACGGAGCTAACACACATGAAGATGATAGAATCATTGAATCATTACAGTTGGAAAGACCCACTAAGATCGTGTCCAACCACCAGCCCATCCCCACCATGCGACCACATCCCTCAGTGCCACATCTCCACACTTGTTGAATGCCTCGAGGGATGGTGACTCCATCACCTCCCTGGGCAGCCTGTGCCAGTGCCTCAGGACTCTGAGAAGAAATTCTTCCTGACGCCCAACCTGAACTTCCCCTGGCCATTCATTCAACAGGCACTGAGACCATTCTCTCTCATCCTATCGCTGTTACCCAGGGGAAGAGGCCGACCCCTCTCTCACAGAGCTAGCAGGCTGCACCACTTTTCACCCTATTCAGGACTAAGTATAAATAACCCGAAGTATTGGCTTGCCATCTCTATTCAGATAAAGGTCAGGCAAAATGGGTCACCTGTAGCACATGGATTCATGCACAGCACTCAGCATACAGAAACACATTGCTATCCACAGGGATTTAAGAGCTCTATATACAGCTGGGCAGCTGAAGTGCACCACTGCTGACAGGTACATCATCCAACCACTGAAAAATTAAAGTTTACCACAGAAATAACGCAGAGACGTGACTTTGGTTATGACCTGTGAAGTCTGAAATGTACCACCACTTCCTCTAGGTATTCAGTGACAAAATTAATTAACTGTTACGGACCACAGAACTGATAGCCCTGCAGTACTGCATTAGTGTTTCCAAGTTAGATGGCAAAAATAGAACGACTGGAAATGATATTTGAAGACCAGAAACGTCCACATTGTTGGTGAAGGAATTCAAAAGAAAAAATCCTATGGAAAGAAGCAGCAGGTGACTTTTTCAGACTGCTGCTGGAAGGGTTAAGGTTGCTGTAATAATTTGGGTACATGGGTGCATTACTTCATAGTAATCCAAATTGCACAGAGCTAAAAATACACATTTATTAGACGATTCTTTCAGTGGTGTTACTGCTAATTTATAGTTACAGGTTTCTTCCAACTTGAGGTAGTTTTGTGCTGAGGTGGCACTCTGTGCAGAAAGTACAGGCTAATAATTTGCTCCTTTTGTCACATCTCTGTTTTGGCCTACTGCCACAATCCTGCAGCTGCCTCCCCCTGCCTGACTGCCTACCTTGAGACCCAGTATTGGGCTCCAAACTCCAACACCAGGCAGCAGCAGCACAGCCCAGCTCGGCAGGCCCATCACCAATGGTGACACGAAATGCCAAAGCACTGGGGAGAAGGAAGCATGGGGAAAACCAATTACAGAACTTAGATACACAAGGGCCTCTGGGTGCACCCAGACATGCCATCATTGGTGCTTCTGGCCTGCTTTCTGCAGCCTTTGCTCAGGTTACTTATTGTAACCTTACTGTTCCTCACACTGACCAAATCCTGCCAAATGCTGCTTGTTGAACGTAAGACACCTAAAATGAATCTTCTTGAGCCCCACTTTCCTTGAGTGGGTACACCAATAACCACTGGCACAACAACAGCTGCAGGTTGGGTATAAACCCTGACACGTGAGGGCTTAAAAAGCGTGAAAATCATTCCAAGTAGAATGCTGCTTCTCCCCTCTCACCCACACATGGTAGTCACCACCGCCACCAGTCACAAAAAACTCAAAATGACACTGCTCACTGCTGCAATGGCACCGACTCCTCACAACCCCACTCATAGAAAAGCATCAATGAGGTTTCCCAACCATCACACGATCTTACGAGGACTCCCTCCTCCATAACTGTTTAATCACTGGAGGTCATGAGCAAAGTTAGCCTGTCCCTGAAGCCACCCATGTACATTGCTGGGAATCTGGATGCTCCGCCAGGAAGCCGTATCAGCTGCTTGGAAGATGGCTGCGGCCCATTATAACTCCCAGTCCAACCCCCCCCCACCCCCAAGCAGACAGTCCTGCTTTCTCTTGTCCCACTGCCTTCTTTTCATCAGTTGCTCTGCTCCCTCCCTGCTGCCTGCCCCACTGATGGGTTTGCAGGCTGCACTCTCACCCATTGCCCTTCTTGCCCTTTTTCAGGTGCTCTCCTGCCACACAGCTAGGCTTCCTCCACAACCAATTTTCCCAGACAAAGGGAACGCAACAGTTTCAATCTGCCAGGACAGGTTACTCTATGCTTTTGCTACATTACATGTTTCCTCCATAGACTGCCACATTCCTGCTTACACCTGGTCACCCACACCACATCAGCACAAACAGCCCGTGTACCTGCTCTGAGCCCCTGACTGCTTTATGTGCTGCTCACGACTGCAACATGACCACTCCAATTTCGCAGAGCCATTCACAATTCTTGTTGTCTGAACTGTAATTTCATGCAGTCGTTCACGCACACTTTCTGCACACTTTCCTAATGGGTGCTTTTTTCAATTTAGCTTTCAGCTGAGCTGTTTCAGTTTCCATTTCTGCCTCCACGCTTCCCGTAGCCAGGTTCAATATGGCTGAGTGTACAACGTTACCACGCTGGAGGGAAACCAAACAAATAATTTATGTTGGCTTGGGGCTATATACAGATCAGCTTAACTCTCTTGACTATCCTTATGCCACAGCTGACAACTTTTGATAACCCTTTCTGTTATCATCACTTCTTCTAAAATACCTTCTGCTTAACTGGAAAGCTCACCAGAAAACTCACTGGGACAGAAACCAACACACCTCTCTCATTGTAAGGAAAACCACGTAAGTGATGTCAGCAAGAAAAAATAAAATAAAATAAAAAGCAAAAAACAAAAAGAGAAGAAACACAGCAGAGGACAGGAGTGTATCACCTCAGAAGTAAGCTCCCCAAGGCTGCTCCTGCACTCACCACCTGTCTGCACCTGGGCTAAAAAGCTGAGTTTGCCATTAAGGTTCAGCTATTTTAAACCTACACCTGTGCCATGGGATGACGGACATTTTAATGTGGCTGTGCTGCACAAGTACAAGGACTCAAACTCAGCTATGATAAAGAAGGGAGAAGAAAGATGGAAGAGGAAAGGAGATTTAAAAAGGAAAAAAAAAAAAAAAAAGACAGTTCTGTGCAGTGCGTGGTGCAGATGTGGCTGTGCAGAGCCCTCCTTTCTGCTGCTGACACACACACCAGGCTCTCAGCTAGTCTATGCCTTCTCCAAATCCCTCAATGTTTGCTTTTTTTTCCTTCTGTCCTTAGGACAGGTTATTTCCCCAGTCACTCCACACCATCACACAGGTCACATACTCCTACACTATGCACCCACTGCACTTCAACACTTCACACTGCCAGCAGTACAGCAAACCGTGTCCTCAGCACCCCCAGTGGGACAGGCAGCTCTGCCCAGCAGCCCAACCTCAGGGGCACCCACTCCTGCTGCCAAGGGAAATCAGCACAACACAGTGAGCACACAGAGGCTGGGAGACCTCCCCCCCAGCACAAACTGCCTCCTGCCAGAGGTAGGCTGACAAAAACCTCACAGATTTCAACAAAAAGTGCAGCATCCTGCACCTCAGGAGGTACAGCCCCGTGTACCAGGACATGCTGGGGGACACCCAGCTGGAAAGCAACCTGGCAGAAAAGATCTGGAGGTCCCGTTGAGCACAGAGCTGAATGTGAGCCATCAGTGTGTCTTGCCACTAGGAAGGATAATGGTGTTCTTGGCTGCATTAGGCAAAGCATTGCCAGCAGGTCAAGAGAAGTGCTCCTTCCTCTCTATTCAGTGTTGATGAGGCCACACCTCAGGTACCACATTCAGTTCAGGGCCCAGCAATACAAAACCGATATAGATATACTGTAGAGTCTAAGATAAGTCCACTTACCTTTGATCAAGGGACTGCAGCACTTCCTCGATGAGAGAGGGACTGGGATGGCTCAGCTGGGAGACGAGAAGGCTCAGAGGGACACCATCAGTGCTTCATCAATTGCTCCTAGAGGGAAGTTGCAAAGAAGCTCTTCTCCCTGGTGCCCAGTTCCAGGCAGTAGCTCCCTGTGAACACCAGGAAGCACTTCAGTGCTGCATAGGTGCCAGAGGACAGGCACAAACTGCCCAGAGGCTGCGCAGGTCTCTTCTTTGGAGACCTTCAGAAGCTGCCTGGACGCAGCCCTGGGCAGTCTGCTCTGGATGTTTCCGTGTGAGCAGGGGTTGGGCTACAAAAGCCCTGAGGTCACTGCCAGCCTCAGCTGTGGTGCTGATTCTGCACAGGTGCACAGAACGAGGGGCTGGGCTGGGGCCCGGGCCCAGTCCCACTCTGCTCAGCAGCTGGGCCTAGAGAAGGGCTGTGGCTGACAAAGAAAGTGAACCTTCTCACTTAAACACACAAATTGAGGCAAAATTGCTGTTATTGATAGGCTCCGGTTTGAAGTGGAGCTGAGGGAGTAGTAATAGAAAGCAGGCAAGGACAAGAAAGCATTATTCAGGTGATGCTATCTGTCCCTGCATTAAGTCAGGTTCACAATGCCACCAGGAAGGCTGCTGAGAATGCATGAGGAGTCTGAACAAAGAGAAAAACAGAGAGAGAAAAACTGCAGCTTTTGGAGACCTCAAAGTAAAAACAAATTAAAAAGTACATACCTTCACTCTAGTAATTTTCCCTGTTCTAGTAAGTACCGGGAACACGTAATAACCTTAGACAAAATAAAGCAGAGACTTTTGTGCTGGTCATGGAGCAATACCAGCAACCAAAAGTTTTGTCAGAGTGCACAATGCAGTGGATGCAGAAATGATGGTGAAAATAGCTGCTCCTTGAGCTCCTTGGCTGCTCCTGGTGCAGTTTAGCCTCAGCTCTGCAGTCTGAAAGCTTACGCCTTATTGCTGTCCTTTTGAAGATTAGGTTCCCAATCCCACGAAGCGTGAGGAGGTGATGGGCTAAGATCATGCTTTGGAGTATGAAGCACAAATATGGCTGCGAAGCTCACAGGCTGAAGTCCTGAAGAGTAAAACTTTATATTCATGTCCAGACCGGTTGCTGGCCCACAGGTGCAGTGATTTTGGTATACCTTTGCAGACAGCTGGTCCAGACTGGAGTCCGCTGTGCTTCACAGAACACCCGAATCCACTTTATGGCAGCCCTGCACATGTAAAACCATAGTTGTACTGACGCAAGGCAGCAGAAGTCTGAGGAAACAACCTGAGCTGTTCACAAGTAAAACAGTAATAGCAAACTTCTCTATCAACATCACTCCAGTTACAGAACAGCAGCAACAAAATGGCAAGCCAGAATTTTAGAGACTAACTTAAAATCTCCTTGTTATTCTTACAGGTACATACTCAACCCATTAAAAAGCACACCAAGGCAATTATAACGTATAAAATAGTTTATTACTATAATAAATAAAATTAAACTTTTTTTTTTTACAAATATTATTTGTGCTTGTTTAAAAATGTTTAACTGGGATATCATTAATGTAGGTGGCTGCATTTGTAACTGAAACATTCCAAAGCAGTGTGCATGTGTACACACACACTGTCTATCTACTGGCAGCTGCTTTGCTGACCACAAAAATAGTATCTACTCGTTCTCTTTGTCTGGTCATGCTTCATTGAACAAAGTGACAAATGCAAAGAAAAAGAAAGAGGAGTATTTGGTGGATTTTGGAAAGGATAAAACTGAGTGAAATACATTTAAAAGCTCCAAAGCGACTGCATTAACTGCATATCAATAAAGTGTCCATGCAGTGGTGGCTAAATACCGAAACGCGGACAGGTTTCCAACAGATGTACAAATATTGATTGTATGTAAGTACAACAATATAACACATTCATTAGAAAACTTCGTATTTCTTTATATAGCAGTTCATCCTGATACAAGATTATTGAACGTCTTTCATCTACAGCTAAAATGATTCTTTTTCTATGTTAGTGGTCACAGATTCAGTGGGAGGAAAGGAAAAAGACATCTGCCTTTCAGAACAGCGAGTGAAAACCCCAAACTGCTTTGTTGACATCAGGCATTTAAATCCAGTTATGGAGGTGTTCTGGGATCACACATCAAATATGTTTACACAACACTCAACAATCAGCTCGGAACAAATTACAGTTGCAGGTAAATTCACAGTAGCGTTGTTGCACTGTAAAAAAAATAATATTTGAAACATACACTTTTGTGATAGGATGGGTGGCTCCCCGGTAACACAAAAGTGCTCAGACAATAATTATGTTTCTGTTTTGGAAAGGAAGAGGACTATTGGAGTAATTTATTATCCTAATAAGAAGGCATTAAGTGGAGAAATAAGCGTGATTACCAACGAGTGATATCCATTAGATTTAGAAAGCTAATCAAAGTGCTTTATCTTTAGGCAACATCGTAAATACTACAGAAGGTGAAGTAGGAAGGAGAATGGAATCACAGTTTGAAATGTTTCACTTACGAAAGGGTCTTAAGGCTAAACGTTGGCTATATCTTATTGCAAAAAGCATTATTTTTATTTAGTTGAATCAATGCTTGCCACAACAATGTGGTCAAAGGTATGTTGGATTAGAGAATACAGTAACCTACTGTACTTCACCTCAAAGTTCTGGAGCTTCCCCTGCCCGGGTCTCTCTCTAAAAGGTCTGTCTTAATGAATCAGAAGTGCAGCTGAAACACAGACATTGTTATTGCCAATACACCCACAGGAGACTACGGAGAAATGAAGAATTAAGTAGATGCTCTTCACCATCTAATATCAGGCTGAGAAAGCAGAAGGGCAGTGACCGAGTGTCCTGTGAGAAGGACAGGCTCAGCACCTTGAGACAGCCCCTGGTACCAGGAAAAACAAACCTGCCCATTCCACATTCCCTCCTGCAGGAGAAGCCATGAGAGGCATTACAAGGGCAGCTTAACTTCAGAGGTACTGTGAGCGAGCAACAAACAGAGGCTTACGAGCTGTATTCCCACCAATACAGCACGACACAGCATTTTTCCAATTGCACGTACCTTTCTGGTTCCTGGCTAACACAGCGCCTGCCAGACCTCCTCTCAGACACAGTATCAGCCAAACTAACTGCACAAAGTTGAGACCCGCAAGAGAAAGCAGAAGGTACGGTCTGAAAGTTCACCATTTAACAAACAAGATACTAGCTAGCACATCAGTGGAGAGCTACGGGGAAGATTTAAGTTCCCTTCTTGAACTGCAATCATCAAATGAAGGATGGGCTTTTACATAACAAAAATGCAATCCACAGACTTATCTATACATAGATATTGTATATACGTGTGTATGTACACGCAACTGCACAAGCGTAGTCATACACGTTGTTTATATAGCAAAGACAAATCATAGTAAATTCTTTCACAGACTGGTTTAGAGTGATTGCAAAAAATATCACCAGATATTCACAGTAAATATCTTGTTCAGTTCATTAAAGTGAAGTACTGTAGAAGCAGAACATCACCTTCGAAGCTGCTAAACAGGGTGTTCGCTGGGATTCAGAGCAGCACTGTGAAAGAGATTTAAAGCAAGAACGGTGTTTGTAAAAGCATACAGGTAATACCAGACAGAAGTTAATGTTGCTGAACACGGAAGGGGTGAGGGTTGGCTTTTGCTTTTTTAATCCTGGGCTGCATACTGGTATTCTGGTTAAGCATGAACTTTTACAAGCTCCCTCTGTAACAACTCCGAACCCAGGCTCTTTCTCTGAACTACCAGCTTTTGACTGAAACCTCATTCCATCGTAGGGTAAAAATGGAACACAATCTCTCGTTCATTAACACGGGTTGTTTAGCAGATGGTTAAGTGGCAGAAGCACTGTGCCAGAACACAGAATGTACAACCGTTTTCTTGTTAAGGGCCAGAATCTCATGTTTGGAGGTCATTCATTTCTAAGATGAAAAATAATTTAAGTGGAAACGTTCACTCAGCACGTAGAGAGAAAAAGGAAAAGCTCACAAGTAAAGTGGAAGAACAAGTAACAATTACCATGGATATGCACACCGCCCAGCCTTAGGCATCCATATTTAAGGCTCAATGGAGAAAGACAGATTTGCAACACAGCAGCTTCCAGTCACTCCCTAAATGAATCTCTCTTCATCTGCTGAGCCTGGGCGATACACTACAGGCCCAAACTAGCCTGAGGGTCAAAGGAGTCCCACAGCAGACAAGGTTTTGCTCATTTAACACTAAGTAGCCCAGGAAATCCAAAGACCAAAGCTCATCCTAAATATTGTATTTTCCAAATTATTTCACAACACATAGTGGTTACTAAGGGGTGATGTAGTCTTCTACAGCTAGTTCATGAAATCATGATAAAATGGGTCTGACTTGTTAGAGTTGTGCAAATCTCAGTGACACTGCCCACTTCAGTGCTGACCTGGAGCAGATGCCTTGAAGGTGTCATTGGAGTACAGCTCTCCTGCAGTTTCATGATTGTAACAGAATCAAATTTGGCCATAATCTTCAGAGATATTACATTTTAAATGTAATTCCAGAGTTGAAAGCTACACGAGTGGATTATAAATGGCTTTATAGGCTCTTATGACGGCCTCATAAAAGCCTTAAAAATGGACTCTGTGCTTTACACAGCCCTGGCCATGGAGCACGTACCTGTGTTCCACACTGAACTGAACTTCAGGCTGCACTGAGGGACCCACAGAAAATGGGGACCTGTGCTCCTTTACTCACAGAACCACGTGTGGCGGTGCAAATAACTGTGGGGCTTCCAGGATTAACCCTGCCATGACTTCAGGATGAGGCAATCAGCAACACCAGAAAAACCTTAAACATATCCCTGAGGACACATGAAAGATACCACTGAGAAACATTAATGCGGACTCAGCAACAGAGGACTGGGTAACCTGCAACTGTGCATCTAATCCCACATCTGCTCTGCAATACTTGAGATACTAGGCACATCACTGGGGGGCGACAAACATTTCCCCCCTCATCTGTCTGTGGTAAGAATTTCCATGTTTACCAGACTGCAGACAGCTTGCTGCCAGCTGAGTTCAGCAAGACTTTCAGCCTTTCAAACACGCTCTGAAAGAAACACTACGCTGATGAGCAATTTGCCTGGATTAGAAAACTGGCACCAAGTGAACCATTCAAACCTCACTGCAACTTTGGGGCACTGATTACAAATACACGTATACTTGCAAACCTGTAGCTTATTTTGACCTAACTTCACTGCCCAATGAATTCACTGACTGAGGAGTTCAGAGAGAAAAACCATTAGTAGTTCCTAACTGAAACCGTTGTTGTATGGATTCCTGATGGTAATCATGGCATAGCTCCTGCAGGTAGCTGTTGCCATTCATAGTGATTAAAGCACAAGCACACAGTGACTTTGGTCAAAAAGAGCTCTCCTCAGTACTCCCTCAGTACATAACTGTAAAAGACACCAAAAAACCCAAACTTGGAACCAAAAATAAACTTAAGAAATGGGACCTGTGTTTCTCTTTTTCATTGCAAGTTGCATACAGATTTGATCTAGACAGGCATTTCAGGAATCCTTCAATCCTTGATTAGAATTTATTATCTGTGGACACTTCGATATTGAACCAATGTGCAAGACCCTCAAAAGCTAACTCTAAACCATCTGCAAACTGTGGTGCTGCCCTCAGAATAGATAAAACAAACATGCTGCCTTCTATGCCTGAGCTCATGGCTTTGCACAGCACAGCTCCAGTACTGTTTGCACAGCTTCATCAGTGGGCCTTGCGCTTCCCCAGGCACAGTTCTGCATGGCTCCATGCAAGCATCAGGCCACCAGAAATCCTTTTAAATTAATCATTCTCCCTCTCTATTCCTTACTTCACCTGAATTCAAAATCTCCTCCAAAAAAAAATTTTTTTTTCTGTAAATAACTAAAGTACCGTAGAAAAAGAATGAGAACTACTCCCACAATATATTAGAACCTATTGCCTCTAAGAATGAAACCCACAAAAGGTGTTGCACCATGCTTCTGTACAATAACCTACTGTTAAATAGTGAGCGTACCGACCAGTGAAGAGAACTTACCGCAAATCTATACCTATGTCCCAAGCCATGGTATCTATGGTACCCTAACTAATGAATAATGAACAGTCGTTTTGGTAAAGTGCTTCAATCTTCCTCCAAAAAAGTTATGAAAATATACATTTTGGAAACGTCTCCTTCTTTAAGAAGCAGATCTTCTTGTTTCCTTGCTACAATAGCACTTGCATACAGTAAGCACTGTATTTCTACGTCCATTTACTTTCTAGATAGATTAGATCAAGAATAATACATCTGGATCTAGAGAAAAATGCTACCATCTAAAATCTCCAAAAGTTCTCTGAAAGCCTTTGGCTACAATGAACATTATCGAAACAGAAACTTCTGAATAATAATTTAAAAAGAATTAAAAGAGCAGACCCATAGCAAAAACAGGACATAAATGCTACAGTATATTTTCACATGGAGGCAAATCTGCAGAACAGTGATCGACACTGACGTGCAATATCAGGAATTAAAAACAAAGGTAACGTTCTAAGCCATCTGAGACAGAAGTTACGATTTTGGAAATTGGTATCCCGACTCAAAGAATGAAAATGTGGATGATTCCATTTATTAACAGACCTGAGAACATTGTTAAATGTGACGGGTTTAGCAATATATGAATTAGAAATAAGAGGAATTTTTTTTTGTTTTGGTTTGTTGTTTTTTCTGTTTTTTGTTTCTTTGTTTTACATTTTTTTCCCATATTTTTAGCTCTCCCTTGACTACCCAAAAGTAACTTTGGTATTGAGTAGCACAAATTCCACTCCTCTTTGCCTTATTACAGGTATATGAAAATATACTGCGACATTTAACACGCTGTACAGGTGACTGAGACAGTGACAACAGCAGCAGCAAATAATTAAAATTCTGAAAGCATAAGCACCCTGGCCAGTCCTTATTCGTACAGGCAAAAACTGAGCTAACTACATAAGGCATGCTCCAAAAACCTAAGAGGTCACCTGGCGCTCACGGGGATGGCTGCTGCTTTCGGAGCTCTTATTCCAACATCCTGAGGGAGAAAGAGGGAGTGGGGAGAATGGGCACCAATGGAGAAAAGAAAAGCTTTATAAACTGTACCCTTGCTGTCAAAAAGACTTCAGAGCCAGCTGCCATCTTGATATGAGGTTGCAATTCCTGCTACCGTACCTTTTTAGACACAGGGAACATGCTTAGTGAATTGGTCCCTCACTCGTTTTCGAGATTAAATTTAAAATGTTAGGGGGGTGTTTGATTGATCGACTGTTTTTTTTTTTTTTTTTTTTATAAAGAAACACCTCAGCTAGCTCCAAACATGTCTTTTTCTGATTCTGGAGACTGGGGCCTTGATATTTCAAACAACTCCTGTGGTGACTGGGAGCTTCTTCTTGAGGTCAATATCCTAAGTATCTCAGCGAGCTGTTTTTCTATATTGGTCATTTTTGTGTTTAAAGCCTTGATGTCCTCTTTCAACTCATGTTTCACTTCTAGCATGGTAGCCTGAAGAGTCTGTTCTGGGATAGGATAAAAGGAATGCTTGACCTCGGTGAGGACCGGGCTGCGGTCCTGTGGGCTTCTTGTCTCCCCAACATTATCCAAGCGCAAGTCGCTTTTTGTAATGCCACTGTCACAAGAGTCTGTCTTCTTCAGGGTAGCTTCTCCTGAAGCTTTAGTTCTCTCTGGTAAAGTCTCCATAGATTCCGCTTTAGAGACTTTGTTCCAGTCTTCACCTTTCCCACAGGCCTCCTTGAATTTGGCCCAGCCTTTTCTCCGGGGGTAGTCCCCTGATGCTTTACATCCCGTGTACTCTGATGTGGGGGCCTGAAGCTTCGCCTGATCGGATGTCCCAGAGGTTGAAGCCGACTGGTACGACACAGGCGTCGCAGGGCTCTCCCGTACAGTCACAACACTGGCTTTGACCACAGAGCGTGAGGAGGAGTGCTCGCCTAGGATGTTGCCCTTCTCCACATCCAGGTCATCTGGATCTCTGCCTCTCTCAGCTGCGAGCCGTGCTTCCTTCTGCTGCCTGAACCTCTGAAACAGTCGGCGAACAGGGTGATCTGGAGGCAAAATCAGGGGGGCTTCATTCTTCCTTTTCATTCTCTCCTCTTCTTCTCGTTTCACATCACTGATTTTCCGGAATACAATCTACAGAGGGAAAGAGATTTCAAGGCTGTCATTAACCGCGCATTTGTTAAGGGAGAGGAGTTGTAGAAAAATAATTATTTGAAAGATTTTATTATTACTGACAAATGAATAACCTCTGCACATTTATAGCAATGTTACCACAGTTCTCAAGTGTCTTATTCTGTGAACGTGGCTTTGTTCATTATTTAAAAGCATACATCATCTGTCTTACAACATCAGAAAGAAAAAGCTCTTCAGTTCTGAGAAGTCAGCAAGGCAGTGCCATTCTAAATGTAATGATCCCAGGAAGTTACTTGCTCTGTTTTGTGTCATAAGTGACTTCTTATATTTGTTTTTCTGAGTCTACAGTTGAGCACCAATTTTCTACAGTTACAAAAAGTCTCTTCCATCCTACAACTGCCTCATCCCAGAGCTCACTTGTTACACATGATGCAGAAGCTCTGATTCTTTAGGGAAGCTTGGCCACTAACGGGGTCAGCACAGCAGAGACAAGTCTGGACTCTCCAAGCAGCAGTTTGCAAAGCCCTTCTTGCCATACAGTCCCTCCCACACTCTCTTTTAGAAGCAATGTGCAGATTGGGAACAATGCAAAACACTAGTCCCAGTGGTACAAGGACAGTAAAGAATGAGCTCTGAGAGATGAGGAAAAGCTGATGACTACAGCAGCTTGAAGACCTTCACATTTTATTTATTCATTTTTTATGGGAAAAATAGACTTTTTTGCATGAATAAACATTAACTTTCAGTCTGTTCTCTTAACCATACTTTCCTGAGCCTGTGGGCTAAGCAGTCTAAGGGAGCAGCCCTTAGATTTTTATATTTATATTATTATTGATGGGATGGTGAAGGCAATCCAGTAAGCAATTTTTTTTGAGGCTTTCAATGCAAAGCATAAAAGTCGTAGCCCCCAGCTTCTACAGAACACCACCACCTGATGTCTTCAGTTGCCTTTGGGAAAACCCACTCTAAATCCTTATGTTCCAGAAATAACTTTCTGATTCAAATCATTACTGTAAATGTGTAAATAAACCCATCCCACCATTGCAGAGAGATTTAAATTAAAACAAACATAATAAGCACTGATTCACTGGCACACGCACAACACATGTTGCTCCTGACTTCAATGCTTCTTGACAGTTCTGTCATTGTGAAGCAGGGAAAAAACAGTAACTTCACATTGTGTCTTTGGAAAGAAGTTGTCAGACTTGGCAGCATTACCCAGATGCAAAAGAATAAAATTAGCACAAAAGATATTTTATTTCCAAGCTGCAATTAGGAAGCTAAATGTAAGATAAGAATAAATAAACTGAGTACGTGACAGCACTGCCTTTTTTCCAGGAAACTCAGTCTGCAGCAGGCTCAGTATAAGGTGGACAAAGCATAATCCTCAGTTGTGAAAGAACAGCACTTACGGGGAAGGGAGAATCAATACAGTGATCCAGGATAATGGCTTCCCACACGCTGGCAGTTCACACTTTAAGTGAAGGAACAGTGCCAGACCAGAGCAAGTGTGGCTGCCCTGCATGCTCTGCCGGAGCCTTGCCCTGTTGGGGCGCAGTCCTGCTGCAGGCCCAGGCTGGCTCTAGTTGCACTAAGCTCCAGCAAACCAAGGCAGCTGTAAGCCAGGACAATTCCTCTCTGCAAACTCTGCAGGAGCTTGTGTGCTTGGTGCTGCTGTGGACATCCATGACCCGCATGGTGCTGTACCAGATGGACATGCAGCATTTATCTTGCATAACTGCTAGCGCATGAGGAGATTCCCAGTTTCTGTTTTCTACGTGAGGCCTTATACCATCTGCAAGGCAGTACCGCCCAGCAGCAATCACCTGCTTGAATGCAGAAATGCAGTCCTCAGGCCTCCTGTCCTGTTCAACATATCCAGTTATGTGGCAAGCTGCACTCATGCAGCACAAATTGAAGCTATGCACATCTGCTAGGGGACACAGACTCCAAGTCTTGGGTTGGCTACTTTTACCAAATTCATAAGACGCCAGAGAAATACCTGCCACACTGCAGCTTGTACTTCGGAAGCCCAGGAAAAGCTGTCACTAGTCCTGTTTTTGGTAAGCTCCTCAGCACCACATTTTCTGCAGATAGCTCCAAACTTATGTATTAAACAAAGGTTTTATAACCGTGCAAAGCTCAGCAGTAATTGAAAAGACTTTTAACTGCATTTTTTATTTTTGTTGCTGCGGTCACTTTTAAGGGTAAATGCAAATCCTTACACGTACAAATATAAATAACTGCTTTAAAGGGACACTTTTCTTAAAATTGCTGAGGAAAAAGCAATCTTTAAGTGGTTAAAAGCTTTAGAAGCACACAAAGTATGCAGAAATTTTGTTTGTCATGCTGACATATGTATACCTTCTCCCACAAATGGCCCAAATGCAAAGGGAATTAAAATAGTTTTCATTTGCTATGAGAAATAGAAGAATAGACCTACACAGCAATTTTCATGTAGAATTTGATAGGGCTACAAAAAAAAAATAAAAATCTCCAAATACGCCAAGACTCCTCAGACAATTTTTAGTTCAATTTCTCTTTATCAATCCTTCCAAGTATTCATTTATTTCTGGAAGGAAGAGTGCATAGGCTGTACGCTCAGAATCTCCCAAGCTGCATATTAATCTCCAACCAGTGCAAAAATGTCAACTTTACAAACTATGCACTTCTCTATTACACCATCATCTGCAAGAGCCAAGCGCAAAGAATAGCGGGAGCATTTTAAAGGTATGCAAAACCTAAATATGGAAGAAGAACCTGAACTGAGATGAAGCAACAAGAAATATAAAAACTAGGCATAGAAGTGCACACACCACACTTTGCTTCTCAAGTCTTTACTAAAAAGGCACTGAACCTTTTAGCTCTAAAGGGAGACCCTCCCAGGCTGCCATGAGTACTGAGGGGATATTAGCCTAGATTTGAAAACAGAAACAAAAGCAAACAAGCAAACAACCAAAACCAAAACCAAAACAAACAAACAAACAAACAAAAAACAACAATGAATACAGTAGACGTAAAAAAAAAAACTGAAAAAATAGATCGTGAATGCAAAAAAGTCTGCATAGATTCAGTAGGAGCGCAGGCAAATTCTGGGTAGAGAAAGACACAGAGATAGCAACTAGACACAACTAGCAACCTGCTCAGGAAAAATAGTTGGAGACTGCAAAGGTAATTGTACGAATTGGCACATACTAAAGCTTTGTACTTACTGCTTCCTTAGTTATCCCCATGCAACCCTAAATAATTACATAGGCCAAATCTACTACCAAGGAAACATTCCCAAAGAAGGTGACAGAGGAAGTACCAGAGGGGCAAACACTGGAAGAAAATAATAAAGGCTCAAAGAACCGAACCTTAAACATCTGAGCAGACCATTCACCTATACCAGACAAACGTTTACTTTCATTGCATCTTCTCATTTGCTTACTGGACTAACAAATCCACAAGTTTGCAGCACTACACAGATTTCACACAGCTTTGTAGCTAACCCTGGTTTGAACAAAACAGCTAAAAATGGCACACTGTTTTGGTTCAAGAGGGGAGACCACCTCGTGCACATGAGGAACTAAGAAGCCCAGTCTCCACCTTGCTACTGTAATGAACAGCTTACTGAAGGGTTTCACCATCTCTGAATGCCTGGTAGTCCATGAAGTACACTGGAACAATGCTGTGAGCAGAACAAGAGCAATTCACGTTCTTTAACACTCTTCCCTTTATGTATGCACAGTCCCAGGAAAGTAACAAACAGAAGAGTGAGACAGAAGCAATGTGTTAGCAACTGTTTTCTTTCTCTTAGCTGATCATAAACGAAAGCACTGTGAGAGCACTGCATGAGACAGTCTTGAAGACTGGAGAGAGCTTAATTTAAAACACATTATGAATATACAGAAAATCATATTTTGTCAAATCCTAAAAACATCATGCTTGCATCTGAATTGGAAAGGATCTTGCAGTCTTATAAAAAAAAAATACCCAAAAATACAAAAAAAAATCTCTTTTCAGCTTTGATTTGTAAGAATTTAACCAAGACCCACAGGAAAGGACAGAAATATGGATTTCATCACGTTTTGAACCAGACTGTCATCACTGAGTTACTATAATGAGGTTCCTAGCCACAAAGCTGCTGCTATTGTTAGCTCTGAAACTGTCTTACTTTCCGCCTCTATAGCATGCATAAATACTACAAGACCTGGCAGGTCTTCCTCAGCGTTAACAGCAAGTAGGACAGCAGCATTTTCCTGTGGTGCTTAATAATTCTCTTTCATGGATGCAGAAACCTCCACGGAGTCTGGAAGTGCCAGATATCATAAACAATTAAAAGCTTAAAATTCCTTCATACAGTACTCACAGAATATGGACTTAAGTGTGAGGAAAACAATCATGAAAAAGACATTTATTACTAGGCAGCCCATCTAGCATCTGCCAAGAACTGATGAAAATATCTTCAGGCTGATGTTAGTCTGATGAAAATTGGAAAAAAGAAAGAGAAAGGAAAAAAAATAAATAGAAGGCTTGACAACAAAAATGCCTTTGACACTGATGTTAAAGAAACTAAAGCTGCAAGGAGAGAATTACCTTCTCATATAATATAGGATCAAAAGGGCAGGCGCTCAAAGCTTCCCACCAAAACCTGCAATTGATTTCACTTCCATTATCTATTACCATAGTCAGTTCCTGGGTTAAACACTAGTATCAGCTGCACTTTTAAGACATAAAGGGAATTTGTGTGAGAAGGCATGTAAGTACACAGGTCACATTTATGACAGGTGGGAGTGCAGATTCTATTATGTAATTCAAACCTCAAGGCACAATCTTCTAAATACAGATACCTGTTCAAAGACTGGTGCAAATCATCCAGGCTGTATGTTGGTCAGCTTTGATTCTGGGCTTCAGTATATGATTTGTATGCGGGATTTTGGTCCATGCAAAACAGAAAATCTGCAATAATGCAGCAGATGTCAGTAGGCTTTTACTGTCTGCAACAGCAGAATTTGGTTTCTGTCTCTGAAGAGGTACAAGCTCCTCTCCAGCTCATGTCACATTCCTTCCAAGGCACTCCCAAATATCCCTACTTCTCAGTAATGAGCTGAAGATTAAAAGCAAACTAAGGCTTGGAAGGTGTTGGCAGTAGGGACGTAAGGGAATTTTGTTGTCAGGAGTGCTGGGCAGGAAACCTCAGGTATACTTGGAGCACACAGCCCAGAAGCCAACAAGTGGATGTGCATGGCACTCTTCCATCTCCAGGAAGCTGCTGTTCTGTGGGGAGTCAACTCAGTACGTCAAACAGAGCACTACCTGGTTGCTCTTCAAAAACTAGGCTTCTGCGCACAGAGAGATCATTAATATGCAAGAGTCTGGAAGCAACACTAATTCATAATTTAATAACTATCCATGCTATCCAGATGAATAGAGGCAACTAGGTTTTCAATCTAGACAGTATAACATCTGGGGTAACTCTTACTGTCAGGAGCGCCATCAGCTTCAGCAGTACTAAAGCTCTTCTCTGTGACAGCATACTTTGTTGCCTAATTACAAACTCTAGAAATACTGACTTGAATATTAGCATTTAATCATGTCACTATTATTTATTTAGAAGTTCTGCACAACTTAAGACTTCACTCCTTTATGTCAAACTCCTCATTCTAATTCATGCTTACAGGCAATTTTAGCATTGAGAGAAAAGGAAAAAATGACTGCACAAAAATACTACTGAAAATAAAACAGAATTGTGTGACCAGAGTAATCAGCAGAAAAAACAGACAAAACCTGACATAACTCGATCTGCAAGCCTACCCTAACAATTTTTGAGGCATCAAGACATGTCTTTTCCCCTAAATAGGTTCTAAAACACTGCCAGTATAAACTTAGAGAACAAAACATTTAAAATTAAAAATCACATCACTGACACCAGTCAACAGTTTTGATAAAAATTCACAACTACAGCTTGTTATGCCTCATTTAGCAACTCCTTCCTCCTTATGAGAAGAATAAAAGAATCATGAGAAAAAATCAAAATATATATTGCTAAAGATCTATCGGGACTTCATTATTTTTCAGAGGAAATGTTCTATTACAAACAATACTGAATGTATGGACAAGAGTTTGGTGAGATTATACTAGATCTGAGAACTAATAGGTCTGTCAAAATCTGAAATGCTCTACAGAAACTTGTTTGCAGTAAATGAGGGAAAAAAAGAATGTTTATGATTCCTGCCTGATAATCCTTATTTTCCGGAAGCAATATTTACAAATTACTATTTTCACCATTTTTATTGGTGTTTTTTTTTTTTCCTTTCCATTTTTTTTTTCCTCTTTAGTACACAGGGTGCTGGTGCACACACATCAGACACACAAACAACTCAAGTAGACTCATCTTTTATTGCAGACCAAGGTAGTGCCCTCACTTTTGGGCAGACAAGTCTGCCTCAATAACTAAAACCAAGGCACAGTAGGAAGTTAACCCTGTCACCTAAATCACTACTATATCAAATGCCTCATAATCCAACATCTAATGAATACAGCATGCCTTCTCAAGAGTCAAAGGTTCTTTCCCCAAACTCCCTATGGCATGCTGCCACTTGGGGACTTTTTCTCCTTAAAATGGAGACAACTCCACTTGAGATCTGAAAGAGTTGTAGAGACTGTAGAGCTGAGAAAAGCAATGATGTGGTCAGATAACAGTTAAATTGTATAGTTTGTTTTCAGTGATGATATTTTAGATACTATTTTCCATGAAGATAATTTTCCCTTAGCCATTGGCTACCTTTCAAGCAGGATTTTTTTTTCCTGCTTTCATTTGTCTGCTTTCTGTCATTAGACTTACAGTGATTGACAGGTATTTTACTTTCTAAGTGGGTATAAAATGCATTTTCAAATGTATTCAAATCAATCCAGCAACATCAGTCCCAAGAGCTTTGGAGTCATTCAGTTACTTTTCAATGCCCACTCCTAAACCAATCCACACAGGCACAATGCTCAGTGTCCCTGACGTACAAGGCTTCTGAAGCTCTTGAGATTATAAACTGGGAATTACATTAAGCTCAGCTGAAAGTTCATTGCATAAATTGCCTCAGCTGTAATATTGAAGGAAAACAAACTAACCCGCAGCTCTGCAAAACAGGAGAATATTTATTTCCCCAGCCTGGCTAGCCCAGTGTTGGCAGCGACAGCTGGGCACACCCCAGTGCTCAGTTCCACTCAGCCGTCTGTCCCTTCCCTGTTAAACAGCACTGCTTGGATAACATTACACCAGAAGAAAACAGTTAATAACTTAATGAGAATCAGCAATAAAAAGTACATCGCTTGCTATTTCCCAAAGCAGCTGTCAAATCTCTTCAGCCTTAACTAGCAGCTAGGAGCTTAAAACCTTGAAGAAAATAAAACACTCGACTGTAGCCGGTTGTCTCAGATCTTCTCATTACAAGGAGCTACTCTTAGCAGTTCCTGGAAAAAGGTCTCTGACATCCGGTGGGAAGTGGCAGCCCAACCCTCCTTGTCAAGTGTCAGACCTAGGATCTGTCTTCCATCCAGTGAGGGCAGAGGCAAACTAATTAAAGTAGCCGAGAATTGACAGAGAGAATCCTTTAGAGCTGTACTTCTAGATTTTGTTGCATGCTTTTTTCTTTTGTAAAAACAGAACTTAGGTTTCATGGCAAATACAGATTCAAATACTAACACTGGTAGAAGCTCTCTATCTCATCCGTATATTTTATTCATGCATCTCCAAGCATTTTACAGCCATTCATCAATCCTTCAAATGTGACCAACGCCATTACTTTGGCTTGTTATTCATACCATAACAATGCTTAAGGTTGTGTCAGTGTTTCGTTTAATACACACACAGAGCAAAATGCCATTACTCAGTAATGCAAAACAGCCCCTATTCATGGGAAGACGTCACAGATGTGACACATACTGCAGAATCACTGATGTCAGTCACGCAAGAGTTCATGAGCAGCTTGAAATGCCAGTTGTGCTAGATGGCCCCTATTGCTATGCCTGAAAAAGGCTCCATCTTAAAAGCTCCAGATAAGAGATCAAGAACATAATTTTTCAGAAGACTTATGATTTCAAAGGCAATTATCTTAAACGTTCTGAAATTTCTCTAGGAGAAAACACGGTAACTCAGAACAAGCATACTGTTTCCTAGAAAGTAGACTGAAACACTTGTTTCAGAAATACTTATGATCAAGAGTGTTAAAAAAGGAATACAATTTACTCCAAACATTTCAGACCTGTACAGGTCTATCTCTATTTTCAGGAGCAGCAGCAATTGCAAATTCAAGAATCCCTAGCACAATCTAATGAAAACCTAAGATGTATATTTGGCCCAGCCTTCATCAATATCATACCTCTTCTCTTGCTTACAGATATATGCAGATAACACACATTCTGGAAGGCTTATCCATTCCCAAATGCCATTTAAATTGCCATAAATTCAGACTGCATTTGCAACTACTTTTAACAAAAGATTTTGTTTAGAAAAAATATGCTCATATCAGATTCTTGGATGACACTATCATGGAGCTGTCTCCCATTTTATAAATACTTCAGAGCACTCATAGACAGCAGAAAGCAAATTCATTTCCCCTCTGCCAAAAAGATTTGAACATTCCTGTCAAGAGCATGCTCCAGTCACCACATCAGTGGGCAGGGCTGCTCAACCAGCACAGAAACTCAATTCAAATTCAGAGGCACACAGAAATGCAGCAAAGGGTACTTTCCCTTTCTTGATCCCTTCCCGTAACTTTGCACCATAACAAGGCAACAGTGACATGAGATGCTCATTCCTTGCAAGCATGACACAGACCAGAATGGATGAGGTATGTACATTTATCTATGGAAGCTGTTCTTGATCTTGCTTACTGTTTCACTTTGAATGCACAACGGAGCATTCCATTTTTTGGGCTGCAGATCCACTCTGTCTTCCCCACCCAATGTTTCCAAATGAATAAAACAAGTACAACAGCAAGGACTGAGGGAAGCCCTCCTGACTTTAAAAACAAGGATTTGAACTAGGGTCCACTGCATCCTGTCAGCATCATACCCTGGGTAGGAATGGACAAGGAGGTGGCACTCATTCTCTGCCACTGGAGCTGCTCTGCTTCTGGGAGCCAGTCAAGTATGCACAGGACCTCCCCAGGGACATAGGGACACATGTTCTGGCTCCTAATCCAACAAATCCCTTCATTAATGACTCAGAATGGAAAGTCACAACTAGAGAGGCTGCAACACTGAACCCCTAAACCTCTCAGAAGCAGTTTTACCTTCGGCTCATCTTCCCAAACCAGTGAGAAAAATGAACTTCCTGAGCTTTCCCTGAGTTCATCTGATAGCCACCTCCTTCAGCTTCAGCGTTGCGACTCTAACTCTTCATTTCCCCCAAATAAAATGTTTCACTTCATCTTACAAGCAACATTTCATTTAAGCTTTCAGCTCTCCTCCCATTTTTCCACTTTACTCAGGCAATGCAAAACATTTAATTTTCATTTGAGAGGAAGATTTGAAGAGTTCAATGTAGCTGAAGTGAGGCAGAGTACAGGCTGTACCTCTACATGGTTATGCATTTTTAAGTGATCAATAAAGTATTGATCATTTAACTATCGTTCTTTGCCATCTCTGCCTCTTTAATGTCACATTGGGCTAAACTTAAACATCTGGAGTGATATCTCCCTGCTTCCTCCTAAGAGCACTGCAACACTGTTTTCTCCTTGTTTCACTGCTCTGAGATGAGGAAAGAAAAAGATGTGGCACAGATCTTGCCCCTGCTGCAGCTTTATGTTGAGCAAACTGTCTCTTTTCCACCGATAAAATTAGGACTGTAATTAACTTCTAAGCCTCACTGAAACATGAGGTATTTTGAGTCTCAGAGTTGCACCAATATTCAGAGGAGCCACCACCAAAGCCATATCTCTGATGTGGAGGGAAGTGAAGCTTTGTAAGCTCAGCTTAATTCCCCCTTACACTGCACCAGAGGCTTTTTAGTTCTCTATGTGACTGGATTATACTTACATAGCACAAGTTTATTATTTCTGAAACAGAAGGTACATTCAAGGAGGCTGTCATACTGTGTTTTATGCTACTCGTTTTCCAGTGTCACATCTTGCACAAACCAATTCTTACCCTAAGTGCAGGAACATAAAACACCATCATCCTGACCAGAAATAAATGAGCTACGCTTTATACTCTCACTTTTCAAAAAAACTGGAAGACTGCAGACAGGGAGAGCTCGGAGAAGCTTCTGGAAGCTTGGTGGGTTTTGTGCTGCTGTAGACCACTGGCAGGTGCTGTGAGCTTCCTGGCACCACTGTGTTGCACTGTTGTGCACAGGGAGAGGAACTAAAGGTTTGCTGCACATCTTGCACAATTTGAGCTACACAAACTGTGCCTTATGCACTTGGGAAACAGTTGGGAACAGTTCCCAGTATAAAGTATACGCTAAAAATGGACACTTCAGTAAATGCCATAATTTTTTTTCTGTTATGACAATGACTGTAAATTACAGCGTATAAATTAAACTGTTAAGAATTAAGCAAACTAAAAATCTTCCTGTTTCCATGAGAGCTCTCCTCCTCTTTCTGCTCTTTCTTATGCTTTTGAAAGATGCTCTGTCTGTGAGAATTACTAGTCCCAAAACTCACTCACATATGGTCAGACGAGAAGATGGATGATTCTACCATAGGCATAAGCTGAGACATGAAAAATATATACCCCCCCAAAAAAGAGAACTATTTCCTTAGCAAATGAAGAGTGCAGCAGACATTCAGCAGTTAAGCACAAGTAGAAATAATAACAGACTCCTTAAGGAGGTGTTTCAATATATTGGAAATTGTCATTTAATTGAATATTTCAATTAGAGATACACCAAAAAGGCAATATTATCCAAAACACTGTTAGAATGGATGTAAATCAAGCAATGGCAACAGCAGGTATAGCCCAGTCTACCACCCTGAATCTGAGAAAGCAATAGCCAGATCAACCTGGGTAAGCATATTCAGCAATGACACAGTTGAAAAATTCAACAGAGAGCTCAGTGAAAATAAAAGCATCTGCATATCAGCAAACACCAGCGAAGAACCACCTCCTGATAATGTTTTCAACTAAGAGAGGCTGCAGCACTCAAAAGCACAAAGTAGCTCTTCGTTATACAACCAGCGCCAGAGACCAGAGACTGGGTTTTGGCAAGAGCTTCAGCATTCCGCATAAAGGAAAAACAGCCTTAGTTGTTCCCGTAGTGACATCCTCATCAAATGGATTGCTTTCAGAACCACCTCCCATACTACACAGAATTCCTTTTTCTCATGGGCACTCACCCATCAATTAGGATTTGTCACCTACCTTCTGTGCACCCTCTGGAAAATCTCTGACTTCCCTGGGAGAAGCCACCCTGAAATCACAGCTCCAGAGCAGGTAATAGAATCATAGGATGGTTTGGGATGTAAGGGGTTTTAAAGATCACCCAGTTCCACACACCAGCACAGGCTGCCCAGGACCCCATCCAACCTGGCCTTGAATGCCTCCAGGGATAGGGCATCCACAACTTTTGTCCTGAACCATGTTGTGTCTCTAATCACAGGCTATGTGGGGGCTGGGAAGGACTTGCAGATTTTAGTGGACTCAAAGGCTTGTCAAGAACACTCCACTATTCTCTCAAATGTCCCTGAGATCTCCTAACACGTGTCTTTATTACCAATCTGTCCACAGCATAGATTTATATCAGGTTGCAAAATTAAGTCCTTAAAAGGACTTTATCTGTCTCCATACTACCACACAGGGGCTTCACTGCTGAGATTTTGGCACTGCTTTCACACATAGAAGTTACTGTGCTTCCAGATCTCAAGTAGGTTTTCCAAAATGCTATAGGAACAAACATTTTCTCTCAACACAAAATAACACAACCCTCACAAGTCCTGGCACAGGGCCTCCAAATAATCCCCACTGAAGCAATCCTGCAGAACCTGCACACACTAGGGCAAGTCTGTGCAAAGCATATCTACTCTCCTCCCAATTTATCAATTTGCCAACACTTTGAGCTGCTGATATATACTAAGTCTGGAGAAACTTACTTTAAAAAGTTGTGGCTTCCCCACCTTTTCTTCCCAATTATTATCTAATACTGGACTTTCTGGCAAATACTTGACTACAAAGGCACAGAATGGGCAAAGAGATTGGCATTCGTTACACAGTGCACACGCAAATCTGCCTCATATTCACATGGAAACCATTTGGCTGAGGACTTGCTGCTTAGTAAATCAGCTATAATTTCCATTATTCTCACTGCAATATGAAGGCATCCTCCCAAAATGCCTGTTTGGCTGCAGTAAGTAGATGGAAGCACCAGGCAACTGCCAACATCCAGCTTTTGTTCTTCAGTGACAGAAAGCTCTGCAAAACGTCATCAAGGAGGGCATGGAGATCATTTGGTCCCCTCCAGAAACTGCTCACTTGTAACTTGGATCCAATGCCAGCTTCAGGGCAAGAGACTTCAGAAAGGATGCCAGCACCAAATCATCTCTTGATGTACCTCACACTTCATGGAGAAGCTGTCGTCTAGTTCAGTGAGTGGCCTCACTGCATGCCTTGTTTTGGCAGCCAACCAAACAGTGCTCAGAGCCCTCAGCACTGGGGTCAGGCAGTGCTCTCGCTACCTCTGGGTGCAAGTGGGTGAGACCAGCATAAAACATGTCTGCATTTGCTGTTTCATAGGTGGGTCCTACACCAGAAGGGGCAAGGAGGCACAGTACTCACTCATTGCCCTCTCTTCTCTTGCTCACCAAAACTCAGTGGCAAAGCGAGCATGGAACACAAATCTCTCTCTGCCACACAGAATCAGACACACAGAGCCCCTCTCTCATGGACAGACAGTGGGGAATGCTGGGTAACCCTAGTTTTATTTGAAGTCTCTTTTTCTCTAACACAGTACCAGACTATGCTTTTTAAAGTAGCTTACTTTAAAAAAAAATAAAAAAATAATAAAAAAAAGATAACAATGAAAAGTCTATATTTGACTTCTCAACTTTCGGAGGGCCCTTGGGAAGATTTGTCAGAAATGTACTGCGTGGGCTGAACACAGGTGCTGGGAAGAATGGGAGAGCTGTCACTAACACCCATAGCCTGGGTGGGCGCGATGTGTGGAGCGGAACAAAGCCTGAATGCAGATGTGCAGTGCTGGATGGCAGGTCACGGCAGAACAGGAGCTCAGCTGCAAAAAGGCATTCTAGAGAACAGAAACTTCAACAGCAGCTCTGAGGAATAAAGTAGGTTTCACTTGGGATGCTAGACTAAATGGAAACTCCCTTTAAACAAGTACTGCTCAGCAGTCTTTCTCAACTGCATAGATTCATAGATTCATAGATTGATTAGGTTGGAAAGGACCTACAAGATCATCTAGTCCAACCATCCTCACACCACCATCCCTACCCACCAAGCTACTCAATCCAATCCCTTAGCACCTCGTCCAAGTCCACTTGTTCCCTCAAACCAATCTTTCCTATCTGGTTAGGAAGAGGCCACCTCAGTCTCTATTAGACATTTCTCTGAACTGGAAAGTTTGTCAAATCCAACATTTAAAACAGAATTTTCCTTTTATACTAATTGCATTCCTCTTATTTAGCACTACACATGACTTCCTTGAAAAGAAAACAACTGGTTTATTAATAAAGTGGAATACTTCTATATTAGTTTGGGTTCTAAAACAGCTAAAATTCAAACTACTACTCTTCAAAAAAACATCATCCTCAGAACACTAAGTTGGAAAGATATTGCTTCAGTAAGTCATGCATTTTTCTCAGCATTTACCTTAAATATAGCTACATATTATCACCTGTTCTGCAAGGCAGCTGCCCTCAACATGTGCTGTCTGGAACTGAGTTTGCTGAAAATGAGTTACAGCAGCATCACTTCATTTTTATTTCTTTGTTGTTTTTTTTTCCCTTCTTATATCACCTACAGCCAACCTTCCAACCTTGTCCAGGTGCAAAAGTGACCAAAAGAAGATTCTTCTAACCTTGTTTTAAGAATTTCTCACTTGGAAGAGCCTCAGTTGCAAGATGGGGGTGTAGAGCTGGCTAGGAACACTGCCTGTAGCATGCAGACCCGGGAGGATTTAGCAGAGGATGCTGCAGTGTCTCCCTGTCAGCTGAGTCAAGTTACTGCACAGAAGATGTAACTAAATCAGTACATGAAACTCCTCTTTGCCCAGCTTGAGGGAACGGAATTCCTGAGAGGGAAGGCAGGAGCTTTTCTACCTTAATAGCGACATGGCATATCATGTTGCATTGCATTACTGTCTCGAATCAGTCATTCATTGGATTTCATTTACCACATCAAAGACCTGAAGAATTAGTCATTAGGTAGATGAGGAGACTTAGCTAAATCTGAGACCACTTTTAGTCCATACACTGAGGGCAGGGAGAAGCACAGCTCTTCTCTGCACCACAGCCAGCTACACCACATCAGGCAAAGCCTCTGCTCTTGGAAAACACTTGTCAGTTGAGCATGCACTGGTTACTTAAGCTGCATCGTGCCAAATGATCCCCCATACTGGCGCTAAAGTGGTGAGTCACTCTGAATTGCCTGAGCACTTCCAAGGCGTTTACATGCTTCAGTACAATGATGCTGCTCTCCAAGAGGCTTCCTCACATTCAAAAACTGTTCAAGGACAAAGCCACAACATGCAATTACTGACAGCAAAGCAGATGATGAGGAAGCACACCATTCTTTGTTAAAGCACTCCAAAATTTGTTACTGCTGCTGGCTTCGTGTTTGTTTCTGTTTTTATGCTGTCAGAAGCAGAGTTACCCTGCTACCGCTGCATCCAGAGCTTCAATCGTGTTTACAACCCCAGTGGGCACCAGGATGAGGAAGTAGCACATCTCTGCTGCCAGCTTCATGCAGCAGCTCAGTGACCAATCACACATCACAGATGTGACCCGGCTGCTTCGCAGCATCTAGCTCAGCCACAACAAAATGGGTGCCCTATGGTGAGGCTGCTCTGTGTCCCCTCTGGTTATCTCAGGAGACACCAACTGGCCTCCTGGATTGCATGAAAATAGTCTGATGGCTGTTGTGACACCTGCCAACCAGAGGAAATCAAAGCTCAGAACCAACTGCAGACCATTAGTTCTCCTAGCCGCAGGCCAGCACAGTGGCGCTGTATTGTGCAGATAGGGTAAGAAGACAGGATAAAAATAATTTGTTAAAAGCCAGCAAAGAAATCTTTTGTAAAGCAAAGATTTGGGCTAATATCTCCCTTGTCTTAACACACTATACAAAGGTCCTTCTTTCTCACGCCAGCTGAGGACCAACCAATGGAAAGATTTCTGTGCAGCTAGCAGTATCAGCAACTGCAGAGGTCCTGCAGGACCTGAGTGCTGCAGAGTGCTGCATAACGTCAGTAGGCTCAGGTAGGAGCATGATGATCCAGCTATGCCTTGCTGGATTTGTAGACAGTCACGCAAAGAAGTGAAACTTGGAAGGTTTCTGGCTAACCAAACAGGCTGCAAACACAGCAACAATTCACAGACCAAATACCCAAAGGAAATATCAACTGGACTGTATCCCCACTTTAATTGCAGAAACAAACTGTGAGAAATTTGCAGATCCATGATATACTGCATTGAGATGTGTTTTGCATATAAGGGAACCAGGACAGAGATAGCTCAGAGTCCCTGTGGCTGTTGGCAGCAACTCAGCTATTTTTGCTGCTTGCTAATCTGACCTGACCAAAGGCACTGGAATCAGGAGCCACGATGGAGCTGAGCCTGCTGCTGGGAAGGTCAAGCACTCCTGGGCAGCAGGAGGTGCAAAAGGAAAATTCATCATCTCTGATGAGGCCACTGCTCCAATAAGTTCTTCTGAAGTCTGATATTTATAAAAGGAAAATTAAATGTCTGAACAGGAGAGAATGACAGATCTCTTCTTTACTTTGTCAAAGCTGAGATGGGGCCTGGAGTCAGACGTACGTCCTCCCTTTTCCCACATGTCACTGCCAGAGTGGGGCTAAATTCTGTGTCTAACTATAGCTGTTGAAACCCCCTAGACACTGGCAGTTTTAAGCAACAAGCAGATGCCACTGTGGCCACTAACACACTGCTAGACAAGGCTTTAAAGCAGAGTGATTTCACTGAAAACAGTTTGTGTATGTGTTACAAAGCCAAACAAGTAGAACAGAGAAAAGTTCAAAGTGTTTTACAGATAACAAATTCAGTTTAATAACATACAGGAAGTATGTGCCACAAACAAAAAGCTCAAAATATCAAATCCAGTTCTCAGATGAAGAAACAGGCATCACCCACACCACTTCATATCCTGGTGACTTTCTATCAATTCTGTAAATATCAGGCAATCAAAATGTATCCTGCACTGTCATATGTATAGGAAATGGACCAAGAGTCAACACAAAATAACAGTCAGAAGGAAAAAAGAAACAAAATGAATCAAATAAAGTAAGTGTCAGATTGTGTTTTTTCATAGATGTTTCCGTATTAGCATTAAACATCACACTTAAATCCCTCTAAGGGGCATTCACAGCAAATCTCATCCAGTTTTTTAGTCCTTTTTACCCTATCTAAAAGGATTTTTTCAAGATAAGACTAAAAAGCCTTAGCTATAGTCTTTAGGGGACGTTTTCATATACCCAGGATGTGGAGGTCTCTCTCTTCCACAGCTCATAGTTTGAATGATTAAGTTTGATTCCATACTCAGAAGTGTTATCACCGCAGGAGACAGCTCAGAGCCCAGAGGGATTTTCAGTAGGTTTTAGATATCTAATATTTAATAAGATATTTTACCCTCATTGTGTACCCATCTGAATCTATGGATGTACAAACTGTACCATAAATCAGGCTTTGGGATTAAAGTCATTCTCAGGACAGGTCACATTTTCAAATAAAGCGCAATTAGTGAAGCACCAGCTCTTGCATTCAGGCTGTTGCCCACTGTCTCTGCCAAGTCCCATGGCTTCATAGTCCATCCCCTCCCAGCAGCAAGGATGGAGGAGGCAGAAACCCTCCCACATGCACACTGCATGAGCTCTCTGATGAAAATCTCTCTAGAGGAGTTATGTAGACAAAAGCCAACAATTTCATGATATAAGGATAAGCTGATGACCTCTGATAACATCTTCAGTGACAGAAGATAAAGCAGTAACAAAAATAAAGCCTCAGACTCAGGGTAATACCTTCCCTGAATCACGTTCTCTTTCAGCAAACGAAACATCATTTCTTTCCTCCTCTGTGACACAGAAATGATTTCATGTTTTGCAGCTTAGCACATAGCAAGATCCTGTGCTTTTAAAGGTCAAAACATTGTCCATTCCTAGTTAACTAACTAAATGAACCCATCAGCTGCTATATGACAATCTTATCAAGACCAATGGTATCAACTAGAAACCCTAATATACTGGAACTAGCACAGTTAGTGACTGCTTTCTTGTGCAAAATACATAACCATTTTTTGCCTACATTTGCCTTCTACTTTGTATATCAGTAACTACAGAGTATAGAATCAATAGAGGAAATTAAGTGACACTGTAGCTACACAGCCTAAGTGTAGAATATAAGTACCAACTTCATCAATGATCCCAATTTTCCCAAGAGGAAAGAAGTAGAAGTTTCCAAGTCCACAAGAAATGCCATACTCTGTTATTTTTGAAGATCAGAAGTGAACTTCAAAATCAGCTGCTCCTGAAACAATTTCACATAGCAGAGCTCCCAGTAAAAAGAAGTACAATTTGATCCAAAGTTTATCACCAACCAGCAGTCAACTCCACATATTTTTCCATTCACTACCTATCTAGGCTGCAGCACAAGCTTTAGTGAAACAGTATCTGTCCGTTTCAATATCATCTTTTACGTGTGAATCTTAAGTAGGTTCATCTTCATAATAGCTTCTGAGGCAAGGGAAATATTATTGCTTTTGCAGCCTGGATGGAAAGTGAAAATAGAAAACAACCAATTCTTTACACTAGATGCCTGCAGGAGATAACAAAGCAATCCTAATCTTCCAGGCAATATAGGTTGTTCATTGCAAGAGTAAGGAATCCGAAGAGTCATTTATGCCTGCAAAACAGTTATATACTGTATGTTTAATTACCAGTACTGTAAATAAATGATTTTGACCCATGTGATGCAGTATTCATTTTCTCTAGGTGGTCCCTACTTTTAGTTCAATGTGATCAGCTGCTTTCAGGCAAAAAAAATGACATGGTGGTAAAATGGTGGTTCTAACTGCTACCACTGTAATGGAAATCAGGGTCAGTTTGTCCTAGGGAATTAATGTGACCATGCCCTGCTAGACTTAACGTTGACAGAAAAAGTCATTTTACTTAAATGCAAATTGAACTCTCATACACTGTTGTGAAGGCCCAACAAATTAGAATTACTGCAAAGATACTCATATCACCAGGCAGACCCAGGTACAAAATATGGCATAAATAAAGTCTGCAATTTGCATATCTTTCAATCACAAGAGAATGATAACTCATCTTCTGAGTGCTGGGAGATTTCAGCAATTCCAAAACCAAAACCAGTTGGATTTAAAAGCCTAAACAGAGCTTAACCAGTTAGATATTCAAAGGGGCTGAATACCCTCCTGCCCCGCAGCTCAGAGGCAATGCAGAGTGCGCAATCCATATGGATGCCCTCCAGATGCAGACAGCCTTCCCTCACACACTGAAGAAAACTAATTGGACTGATGCAGGACTCTGTAGAAGTGGAGTGTAAAGCATCACAAGCTCTGCCTATCCTTTTACGCACAGTCATTATACGTGACAACAGCCACAAGTGCAGCCCTCTAACCCAGAACTCCTGTATCATCAGCTGTGCTGAGTTCATCAGTTGCTTTTTTTCACAACATTTTGCTTTCAACCACTGGCATCTGTAATATCCAAATCCTGCACAGACAGAGAGTAATTTCCTCATGGGCTTTTCTTAATGCAGTACCTTTTCCATACCAAAGAGTAACAAGTTCCTCTCAATGTAATGTGACATTTATGTGCATTTACCTGTAGAAGAAAGACTGATCAACTGCTCCTAGTACAGAACAGTGTTTAATAATCAAGACAGATTGGCTCCTTAATATCGTTCCATGTAGTTCATCCTCAACTTAGGACAAGGATCAAAACATGATTTCAGTGCATACAGGAGCATACAAGCATAAACAACTGTTTGGATTTGGTGGTGCCTGAAGGGTGATTTTGTCAGAAGCATAGAAAGCTGCACCTTTTCAAACAGTCAGAAAAGGAGAGAAATGCCATAAACTAGTCCCAGTGCAAGTACAGCTCTCAGGATTGCCAGAAACTCAGGACTTCAGAAACATCTACAGCATACTGCAATACAACACTTATACATACACCTCATTCTATAAAATCCTTTACGTACATATACAGTCAGAAGACATCAAACTATTTTGTGATCTCTCTTGCTACAAGATGGCTGCTTGGCTTTTTATTTATTTTTTTTTTTCAAGGCAGCCCTTTAAGGAATAGGAAGAAAAAGGGAAAGAAAAAGCAGTCTGAAGTATTTACTAACATGAAGCCTGTTTTCAAGAAATAACAGTAATCCAAAGGAAACAGCATAGTATTTGCATTGAGTTATTTCTGTAATGAGAGCTGGTGTTGTGAAAATAAAATAAGAATAAAACCAACTCTACAAAGTTCTTTCTATGCTAAGGCAGTAGAAATTCTCATTGAATTTAAAAAAAAATCAAAGAGAGAAGAGCTATGACTCAATAAAATGTATCTTTTAAAATGTCTGATTTGTCATCTTGATACACTGAAGAATGTAAAAGAAACTGCAATAGAACAGAAACATAAGAGGCATGAGTCAGCAATAAAGTAGGATGGGATCCATCTTTCCTATGACTTAAAAAAGCTTGAAGAACCCCTGAAATGTAGAAGCTTTCAGAAGCAAGCAATTTCAAGAACATCAAACTTTTTTTCAACCTACACAATGGAGAGTGATAGCACAGAATTAATGGATGCTCTGCAAAAGCCCTGGAGTCATAATGAGATGATCGGTTCTACATTTTTCTTATACAGCACACATGTATGGAAAGCTGTATATCATATTTATATGCTACAATACATTCATATTGTAAGCCAGGATTTCACGCAACCTGAACAAGACACTGCTTCCTACACTGAAAAAATAATTCTGTTGAATTATATTTCAACACAGTGGACACTGAGCAAAAAGCAATCTGCAGTGCAAAGCCATATTCATTCTGAACAGAAGGATTTGTCAACTTCCCAACAGCTACCTGCTGTAACTTGGGACAATGGAGTGCCATTCTTCAGCTAATAGGGATTCCATCAAAACAGACCAGCAGCAACACGGAGCTCCAGTGAGGAGTCACTTCTACTGCTGATAGCCATACAATGGAAACATATCCTGGGTAGATAGATTTTTTTTCTCAAAAACTGTTTCATCATGTATACATCATGTGGAGTAACTGCAACTCCACTGCATGTGTAGTGCACTCATATTACATTTTCAGAAATCTATTTCATCCCCTCAAATATGTCATTATTTACTTTGTTTTGTTTTTTTTCCACCACACTTGAAGTTGTTATCTCAAGCCTTTTAGATTTTTTTTTTTTTTTGCACAAAATATAGCTTACTCTCCCTTGATTCAGCCATCCTTTACAATGAAAATGTTAGAGGAGATCATTTTGCTTTGGCTTCACTACTTTCATTCTGCAGGAAAGGATATGGACACTGAAGTGGTGACTTACAAACCTGCACTAGTAGAAGAGCTACAGGCTTCTGTAGTGCAAGCTTTCAAAGGGGAAAAGGTCTTGTGACAAGTTAAAAGAAACTAAAAAGAAAAAAAGAGAGAGAGAGAGAGAGAGAGAGATTAAAAATTTCAAGTATCTAACAGCATTTCAGAGATGTTCTATAGATGCCCACATGTCATTAGTCTGCTCTCATTCACTGATCCACACTACATCCTTACAATGCCAAAGTCAATGACAGAGCGCAGCCATCTCACATATGTGGTTTGCTTAGTCTGAACCTTTAATATCCCACTTTCACCATCCCAGATAAGCAAAAAAGTCTCACTGAAAAGCAGTGCACGAATGAGCAATACCACTGCTTAATTTATCTGTGCTACCTTAATGTGAGGAATGCTTTTAAGCTTCATCTACCTCCAGGTCTGCAGTGCAAATCCTCTACAAGTTTAATGCATTAAGGTTAAATCCTTGTGTGCAGCTCAAGTCGGCATTTGGCTAGGACAAGAGGAGAGGACAGGAACCCACCCAAGATGTTACCATTTCTTTCTGTCTTTAAAATCCTGACAAGTTTGAGAGGAAAGCAAGTAAATGCACACCCTTGCTGTTCAGGGTCTCCAGTTCCTGCTCCCACCCTAGAAAGGAGCTCTTCTGAGCTGGACTGCACCAAAGTGTGGACGCAGATATTTAAAATTTGGCTTTTATTTGTCTATCAGTAATTTCTGTATTGCTCACTGTGTCTCTTACAACGAAAAAGAGGCAAATCTCCAGACCATGTGTTTTTCACATTTATGTTGGAAGATGGAACAAAGAAATTAGGTTGACATGAAGGAGGAGCAAGCAGCAATTATATGGCACATTCTAAAGCCAGCAGTTATAAAAAATAGCAATTAGTATCCAGATGAGAAACATTTTAATACATTAATGCTATGGAAAAACAGTAGAATTAGTATATTTGTGAGCTATCCCACACGAGTTATCTGGAATCTCTTAAAAGCATGCATGCAGGATGCTTTTAAAGGGTGTGGGGTTATATTTCTTACAAACTAGTAAATGTGCAAATCAGATTAGAAACCAATATACAGCACTCAAGAAAGGTATGTGGATTTATGATATACTTGTGGGTTCAGACCTGAATATCACACTAAAACACTTTTCAGTTTTCCTATACCATAGAAAAAATCTTATTCCACTACTATTCCAGTGACTCATGGGAGTCAAATGCCAATTTTATTCAATTCCACATTCTTGCATTAGAGCAGGTAAAAGATATTGCTTAAGTTCAGTAAAGTGGGAAATATGGGCCTTGCTGCTCATCCAATAAGGATGAGCAGAATGGCTACAGCTAAGTTGGTTTTATAGCCCTGCATTTGATCAATCACAGCTGAAATGGAAAGCTCTCATTCAAAATGTGCAAGTTTTTTGCATTGCTTGCTCTCAGTTCATGCATAAAACACAAGAAATGCCACTGCAAAAACTGGCTAGAATAAAGCAAAGCTAGTGGGTATCACAACTGAAACAGCAAGATTGTGTTTCGCATGCATGATCCTTGTGCTAAAATACTGCATTCCCCTCTGCACAATGCTACACCATAAAAAGGTCAGATATACTGTATTACCAACCTATAAATAATTCAGAGTTATAAAGCTTCTTATCTGATGCTGAACATGCAGAGGGCACACAAGAGTGCTCTTTATTTAAAGTCTTTGCAAACCTTACAGATTGGGATATATTACACTGTACTGCCTTTCCCAGAACATGGATGAGGATGCACCATTCCCTCACCCTGTATCACACGTGGCAGGTTGATGGGATTGTCTGCATGAGCTCCTGGTGAACACAGTACTGCAAAGAAGTGTAGCTACCTCATCTGCTACCTAACCTAATGGCTGAATGCACAGGCTGCTCTGGGCTTAGGAGACAAAAAGAAATTATTTATTTTGTACATGGGCTCTTGCACACCAGATTTTGTATAAGCACTGAATAGTAGCTGGTGCTTTCCACACTGAGCTCTTGTCTAAATACTCAGGAGTGAAAGATGGTCTTTCTGTCACCCTGGTGCAAACACAGATATTTACCAGAAATCAGAATAACACCAACTCCATGACTCCATGCACAAAACCCACACTTTGCTGCACCTGCAAACTGGAATGTGCCAAAATGAGTGAATGCATTCTGCTGACAGCTCTGACGCCGCTATCCATGCACTGCCACATTCATGTAGCACATAGCTTGTTTTCTCCATATCTCTTAGTAAGGAGGTTTGAAATAGTGCTATCAGAATGTTTGTTTTCACAACTATTCTAAGTATTTTAGCACGTCTTTTCAAGTTGAAGCATTAGATACCAAAACAGAATCTCATCTTCGACAACTATTAACAAGAATTAGACCATCTTTCTTCTTTTCTCCATTTATGACTTAGAAAGTTCACTCTGCTTCTGTATAAGATGAAGAAGGAAGATGGCTTTGAAACGATGGGGCTTTATTAGCTATATCAAAGCTAAATGTTTTTCATTTTAGACGACAGTTTAAAATATTTGCAATAAAACAAAAATATACTCTTAATCTGTTTGAAATATTTTTCCTCTTTAAATATTTTCCCACTCTGTTTTTATGGATTAAGAAGCACACCCCCCCCCCCCAAAAAAAAAAAACCAACATGAAGAAGAAACATCTGTTTGACCCTAAAGCATACAATCTGCCTATTGTCTCCTATGGAAAACAGAAATCATATTGATTTTCCAACTTTTCTTTTATTATTATTATTATTTTTATCTCCTCTGCAATGGAAAACTGAAAATGACTTCAGCATGCTTAGAAGACCTTTGCCTAGATCAGCGTGATCCAGCTGGCAGCTGTGTAGCCCAAATGAATCCTTAAGGAATTTTTCTACCTGTGCTATCTTTTCCACTGAGAAGATTGGGAACAGCTGCAAAGAAGGACTGCTCAGCACTGACAGACGGTTGTCTGTGTCTGTACCTGTAGCCCTGAACCCAGAGGCACATCAACAGGAACAGGGGAGGTGCAGAGAGCTGCGATTCAGCTCTGACACCTGATGGGATGAACCTGCAAGATTATTATATGCAAATATCACTGTAATTACTGATTATTTAAATATCAGTCCAAACATGCTATGTGCTATTCTGAGATGTACGAATAAAATCCCTCCACTGAAAGGGAGGACTGAAGTGCCATATTATAGAGCTACCACAAGATCACTCAGAAACACCCCAGAATTGCTTCCTCACAACTGAGAGCACAGAGGTAGAGCCACAAGCAGCCTGTCTGTCTGATCAGGGCAGCAGTCAGGGGATCCCATCCTCATCTTCTAGCCCACACAGACACAGAGCATCTAGGGGCAAAAAAAAACAAAAACCCACACTGGGAAAGGCAACAAATGCAATATTTTTCCTAGAAGCTGCAAATAACTATTTTCTTGGAACAAATCAGGGAGTCATAATTTTTATGGATAGCAAATCCTTTCTCAGGTTCTGTGAGGAGCAGCACAGCTATCCACTGCAATTTACTGAAGGATTATGAACTGTGACCAGAGGCTGTACTTTCCAAGTTAAATCACTCCTCATACAGGACTGAACTCTACAGAGGAACTTAATGCAATCAATGAAGTTCTCTGAGAGTAGGAAAGGAAGAACATTCTGTGGCACCAGAGCAGCATTGCAAATGGAAAGGGGACAAGGAAGGATGAACACAAAGAGAAATTTTCCTTTCTTTTTTTAAGTATTATTCTTTCTTTTCATTAGTTTTTCTTGTGTCAAGATACTTATTTTGGATATAAAACCAGAAAGCAAGTCCCAAATACACGATATAAATATCCCTGATAAAATAGCCTTTATATTTTACAATGAATGTTGAAAGTTCACAGTGTTCAATTTATTTTAGTGAGAGAAATACTTAATAAATGCAGGCGGCACATTATGAGTTTCCATCCATTTTGCTTGCTGCTTAATTGTTCAAACCCCCTGCTCCCCCTTATTATTCATCACAGTTTCCTACTCCCATGGTAGCTGTAGGAGTGGATTCCAGGCTGCTGTCTGTTTGCAACACGTAGCGCTCTCTCAGTCAGCTTTAGAGCATTAATAGTCATGCTCCGATAAATCTACCATAGTAGGAACAGGATTAGGTCTTATGCTACATTACTAGGATCAGAACTAAGCCTTGAATCCTTGCATATGTTACCCATGCACACAGAAGCAAGCAAAATACCTTAAGTGATTCAAGAGCCCTGTCGCACCTCAGCGGCACTATTTGTTACAAAGACTATTAAGCAATTCAATCAAGAGGAGTCTAGCGCTGTATTAGTCATGCGCTGTGTGTGGAGCTGGATATATGATTCAAATGAAGAAAAGAGAAGGAGCCATGCCCTAGTACTGGGCTGGGAGAGCATTAATGCCCAAGGAAGGCACAGTGAGCAACACTGAGCACAGAGCATCGTGCCAACAGTCTGCTGTGTCTCCTTGGCCAAAGTAAAGGTGCACAGCAGTCGGCAAACAGCCAGAAAGAGCCAACCATTGGCTCAGGGGATGAGGCAGTGACAACGGTTGCAGAATGGATCACAGACTGTGTGCAGGGGGAGGCTTTCTGCTTGTGGTCCCCTATGCCAAATGCCTGCTCTGGTAGCCCTGAGTCAGGCTCCTTACAGGGGCATGGGAAAGCAGAACAAAGGGACACCAGCCCTACATCCATCCTGTATCAAAAGCTTTGCACATACATTCTCTTCACACGTCTTTAAGATAAAGAAAAGCTTCCTGTGTTCACAATAGCCCACATAGTAATTGGCTTTGCACTTGAGACAAACATCCTCCATAATCATGACATTTCCCCTTCCACACAACACACAAACAGTGCCACAGCAAACGATGTGGAACAAAATTTGCCTTGAGGATACTTTGATTGTGGCAAAGCACTGGCACAGGCTAGCCAGAGAAGCTGCAGATCCCCCCTCCCTGGAGGTGTTCTAGGCCTGGCTGGATGGGGCTTTGGGCAACCTGGTCTAGTGGGAGGTGACCCTGCCCATGGCAGGGGAGTAGGAACTGGCTGATCTCTAAGGTCCTCTCCAATCCAAACCATTCTATAATACTATGTATGATTTAACATTTTCCAAAGAATTCAGAAATCAGGTCAGCATGAACAAGGGTGATCTCCAGGAGAAGCAGAATTGCAATTGAAGCTGTAAATAACAGGTACCTGGCCGTAGCTAAGGATGTCTCTTACATTATAAAACTAGACATAGAGAGAGATAAATGATGATAGCAATACCCAAAATAGAAAAACCTACTGTGTGCAAAACACGGCAACAGAGCAGCATAATGAGCACATCTCCTCATTCAGTTTCTAAGGAAATCTAATTTTCTAATGTTCTGAAGCACTCGAGAAGACAAAGGTAAATCCTCTGTCACCTCTAATCAGCTGAGCTGCAGCCCTGGAATGAGCAGTGACACCAACAAATACAAAATCTCGAGCAGCTAACTGCTCAGCCAGGTAGGCTGCCCTCTTGAAAGCTTTGCAATCACATTCTTTCTAAAAATATGGCTGATAAAAGATGCAGACTCACCACAAAACACTGAAATTTAACAATTTGCATGGTCTTTGTCTTTGCCTTTAAATGCTCATGTATTAAAAAAAAAAAGAAAAAAAGAAAAGAAACACAACCAAAGAATGCTCTTATATGAAAGTCCAGTCACATTGTTGGCTCGGAGGTACATTTCCTCCCAAAGGCAGTACCTGATCTGTATTTTCTCTGTTAAGACTGAACTGCCATGCAGCTAACCTATGTGTAATAAACAAGTGCCTGAAGATCCACTAGCACTGACATTTCCATATGAAAAGAACTATTAAACAAATAATGAAATCAGCAAGAAAGGGACAGTTTTAGAGTAGTATAAAATTATTTTTAAGCTCTCTCTACCTCCTAAAAAGCTACTTCTGACATAGCTTTAAAAATGACTGAAAGATGTCAGACATGCAAATCCCTTCCCTGGCATCTGCTCCACCAGAAAAGCTTTGGCAAAAGGAGAGGCAGACCAAAGCTGATCCAAGCGAGAGCTCTGTGGTTCCCACAGCTCACTCCACTCTGTCCACCTCCATCTGCCCCACACAACCTGCCTCCATCCACTACAAAATATTGCTGGAAGAGATGGCTCCTTGTTCTTCACTTCTTCCAGACCCACAGGAGGCTCTCTGGAGCAGAGTCCAGGAAGGTCTGCTCCTCTCTTGTATTAGGGAACACCTACCTCTCACCTGGCTCTCAAAACCCTAAGTAGACCAGGTATCCTTCTCATCACTGAGCAGCTGACTACCACTGCAGAACAGCAGAAACTGCTATTGGATTGGGAAGATTTAGGAAATTGCACGTGTGCACTTGGAAAAGGGCAAGCAGAAAAGGGGAGCTCAGCTCCATCTGATTTGTAAAGCCCTGGGCGAAGTGTTGCTGTATTTACAGTGTTCTTTTTTGGGGGGGCCATATGTGCACAGGAATAAGTCTATGACGTACATGCACTTTTCTCCAGAAGGCACCTTTTTCAGGGAAAATGCTCAGTGAACTTCAAATTATATAACTGTGACTTCGGCTACCATTTCTGTCCTGAAATGCTGCATTAAAACTTCCTTGCAGTTCACCATATCAACTTGTGGCTGAACTCTCCTTCAACCTCTTCAAAACGCATGAAAGCCACACTCCATTTTAAAGGAAGGCAACATCAATTTTTATATTAGACTATGGCAAGCACCACTACGTATGTAGAAAATCAGTGGTAGGTCTCACTCAGAAATGGGTACATCACCTGTACATACATTCAGCATCTAACCAATAGGCAACACACTTCCTTCAGTGTTCCCTAAACAAAACTGAAGCATCTTCCTGCTTCCTAGCAAACCACTTTGCAGACACTGGGAAGATGCTTTCCAGGATTCCAGCAGGACATGCAAACAACAGCAGCTATTTGTCTCAGCTCAGTGGCAGGGTTTTAGAGCTTGAAACAGCTCTTAGACTGCTTTCATGACACAGAAAAGACCATGAATATCCTTCTCCACATGCTGACTCCTGAAGTACGTGATATGACGGTGGTCTTAGTAACTGGAGATCAATTTATTTCCTATTAAAAAAAAAAAAACAACAAATGGAAGTCTGATGAGAAGCTTCTGCTTCTTATGAGTCTGCTCAAGAACCACCATGCTTAGACAGCAGTGCTGCTCACAGTGAACTTGCATCACAAAAAACACAAAATGCCTAGAAAATGGGTGTTAGTGGAAAAAAAGCTGTAACAGAAAAAAATCCTCCATAGGCAAAATGCACTTGAAAGAGAAACTGGCTATCCCCTTAGATATCTGAAGTCCAGACCTCAAGGAAGACAAGAAACAGCCTTGTTGGAGAAACTAGGTAGTACTGGGAAGCGTATCTCTGTCTGGAAGGTCTAGAGGAACCACCCACTGCCACCTGGCTCATTCTCCAAAAGGTCAGCACATATTCACTACCTGCCACTGATATTTCATTCAAAGAGTACCAGAAATAACTGTATGTAGTTTCTACTGCATTGGTCAAGTTGACAGCTCATACTTATAAAACAAAAATAGAATAGAGAATATTAGGATTAGCTCAGTTTCATCTAACTCATCATTGTTAATATCTTCCATAAAAATGCACTCAGGATTCTGCATTGCAGTCATCCAAGCATAACTTTGTTATCATGAACTAATTATTATAGACAGTTTGCAATGGCTACACATTTCTGTCTCTAGTAAACAGATTAAATCACTGCAAGATGTCTACAGTAATAATCACATAAGACTGCTACGGTGAAAACTCCATTTGCTTGGTCTTTTTACTTAATTCTCTGAATATTACAATCAACTGATTTATTGGTGCGGCTGCCCGTAGGACTGCCAGTAAACATACAGTACAAACACAGTGCCAAAGGGAAAAATATCAATATATTTTGTGGAGAAGCACACAGTGAAAAAGCAGTACCTCAATGCTGCATGACACACCAATTTAAAGAAAGTTCATTCTCTCCTTCCACACGGGTGGCCAAAAAGAATAAATACTGGCTGACAAAGAGGGCAAGAGAGCAGGCAGTCTACAGTAATGCAGTATACAAGTGACAGGCAACAGTTGTCAGTGACCTATCTACCAATCTGCAGTGATGTAAATGAAAGCCCATCGCAATGACGATTATTTTTCTGCGTGGGCTCCATCTCTTTCCTGTAAATCCTTTCCTGCAATTTACTGGAGCTGATGACAGCCATGGAGGCAAAAGGCAGACACACTACCTATACAAATCTTTTAAAAAGCAATTCTTTGCTTCTGCTGCTTTGGAACCTCCAGCTTGCTTACAATAAATCATAGAGGTTGGGTGAACAGAGGATTGTTTTAAATGCTATTGTCTGTAAAAACTCATAGCAATTGTTGATGCTATGCTCTGCTGAATAGAAGATAGCAGTATCCAAATCCATTTTGGAGTGATGCTTTTGCTGCTGTTATTTTGCAAACAATGTTGAAGCTGATCTGGGTATGAAGAAGGGGCATGCACATTATTTGTTACAGCATTTGCTGCTGCAATTTTATAAGTAAACAAGCAAATAAATGATTGTTTATGTGCATAGCAACTCATCTAAGGATCTTGATTTTGTTTAAAGTAGTTCCTTTCATTCACTCTTTGAAATAAAATTCAGGCTTGTAGGAAACTTGCAGTACTGTCACAGCATTTAATTGGAAACAGCTACTTTCCATTTGCTTTGATGATATCCCACAGAAGTCTGTTTTGCTCCTGGTGACAAGCTGAACGCAGTGCAAAGTTCCAGAGGTTAGTGATACACATTTGCAGACTCTGAATTAGAGATTTTGCCAGCATTCAGAAAGAAAAGAGGCTGAAGCAAATTTATAAACACAATGAAATATAAGCTGTCTACCTTGGGCTAAACCAAGATTCCCAAGAATTTCCCAGAGCCACTTTTACAAAAAGGGCAAAAAAAAATAAATGCGATTAAGTATAATGGAACTTGCTTTTATCACTCAATTGCCTAGAAATTACCAGGTACATTCATATTAGTGTTAGAAACCTATTATCATTAACAACCATATTGATTTCCATTTACAAAGATGTCTTTGAAAGAGAAAATTGCCCTGTTTGACTAGACAATTCTCTCTTAACAACATATAGAAATCTGTAGCATTATAACCTTCTACTCGATAGGTTGTTCTCTACCTAAATTATGAGTGAGAGAATTAAAGGAGCCTTTGCTTTTTCTATATTTTATGATTTATGGTACCATCTATGCAACAGATGGTACCATAAATCATACTTCTTCCTTTACTGCCCTCATGCTATGACATCAATTTGACACGAAGGAACTGTAAATAATATTTCTCTCTGCTCAAATTGCATGTAAACAAGCTACACTAAATAAAACATGAAGTCTCACTATGTTTGAGGCATGTTTCACTTGAAAGTGGGCTTCTTACCATTCTTCTGCTAGTACCTAGCAGATTCTAAGATTTCTGAGGTGCAATGCTGCAGGGGAAACATTTAGGGGTAATCTATGCACCTCATTCCAATTCCATCAAAAGGTCAGAAGAAATGATACGCTGCTGTGAGGTCAGTAGCATGATGGAGTAGATGTCCAAAGAGAAGTAGGGGAAGCCAGAGTTTGTGATCACAAAAAAAGGGCAAAAATTGCTCATGGAACACCTAGTGGCTAAAGTCTACTTTGGAGATTAGTTGGTTCTGAACTATTTGAGAGAGAAACGGCATGTAACAGGAGAAGACAGGAGGTTGTGGCAAGGTGGGGGTAGGCCTCTTCTTCCCTGTATCTAGCAATAGGACTAGAAGGAATGGCCTAAAGTTGTGCCAGGGGAGATTCAGGTTGGACGTTAGGAAAAATTTATTCTCTGAAAGAGCATCAGGCACTGGAATGGGGTGCACAGGGAGGTGGCTGAGTCACCAAATCTGGAAGTGTTCGAGAAAGGTTTAATTGTTGTACTAAGAGACATGGTTTAACGGGGAAATATTGGTGGTAGGTAGACTGTTGGACTGGGTAATCATGGATGTCTTTTCTAACCTTGGTGATTCTATGATTCTAAGATTTTACCCCTCACCTATGCCAAGCAATAGGCCAATATCCTTCATCTGAGAAGTTGGAAAGAAATTAATGATCTCCCTGTGACTAGATATCCTCTAGAAATGAAATTTCTGATGTACAACTGTAAAAGGAGAAATGAGGAACAGCACCACAATATTTAACAAGGGCAATTTGCCAGCACCTCCTAGACTCTAATTTTAGCATGAAATAATATATTTAAATTACACTGCAGATTCAACAGCTCATAACAGATTTCTCTCAATTACTGCATGAATAAGCTTTCCAGTTAGTTCTTTTATAATGTTTATTTGCCCTTTAACTAGTTTTTCTGCAGGCGCATGCTACAAATGCACAAGTTTTTAAACATGCATCTTGAAAGCTGTGTGCCTGCAGCTACCTCAATGTTATTTTTTATTGAAGCACCATCAAATGTATCCTTCTATCATTTATAATCTTCAGATAGCTAATGCAAATTGCACCAGGAGCCAAACACACTAAGTTCTAGTGCACTCAGCACTGAGCATTTTATTTTTATTTTTTTTTCCCTTAACTGCTAACAGTTCTACACAGGAGCAGAAACATTTTGATTAGCTGAACTAAGCACTGTTCAAGCAAATGAACTCTTAACAAGGGTATCATTTTACATCATTCACTAAATTTGTTGAAGCTCTCTATATTTAAAGTAGCTCAGACCAGAAGTCTTTCAGGCTGGAATTTTATTCTTTATACCTACTTGTACTACAATTTATATATTATTAATTTAATCCTGAATGGGACACCTCTGTGAGGGATAACAGAAATATTTCAGTTGTTGTAGATATAAGGATTTAACTTTTCCACTTCTCTGTATAATACAAAGCCAGAACTATCTTAGTTTTGAGTGTTTCTGAGGTTATGCTTTTCAGTATTTTAAGCTAAGATCTTGATTTCTGCTCTTTTTCTGTATGTCATTCCCTAATTATCCTCCTAACCATCAGAGCCATTCAAAACTTCTACTGACTTGTCTACACATGACATTGCCTGTGCTGGCACTCTCTGGTTGTGTGACACAAATCCAGCGTTCTTATCTGCTTTTCTTCTCCTACCAGAATTACTTCAGACTTACAAAGGACAAAGTCAGACCTTTCCAATTGACTACAAAGAGAACCAATAACAACAACAAAGATATTCCAAATAGTTATACAAAGGTACATTTTCTGTACTAAAAGTCTGTTTTGTCAAAACATCCTAAAAATAAGAACCTTATCCCCTCACATCAGCTCAGCACTGACACCTGTATTATACCAGTCCGTGCTGCAGCCTTTAGTCCTATTCAGGATGTTTTTTTTGCAGTAAACAAAGGCAGGCCAATGAGTTGTTTGTCAACAGAAAACAAAAGCAACCTGCAGAGTCTACATGATTTTAACTTAAAAGCTAATTCAGGCACAAGTGAGGGGTGTCATACAGGCATATTATCCTGTGCAAAATGTGCATGTAAATGTGGAGAAGGCTGCCTTTGTGGTTTACTAAGCACAGGTGCTACCTCCTACTTTTTATTTTTTATCAAGATCTCAGAAAGCTTTCCTTTCCCCCATTCCTTCCTTTCACATCAGTCATTTACACTTTTACACCATCAGTTCTCTACAAGCATTGCTCACTTCCAAAGGCTGCTTTTGAGTAAGAAATGTTGCCCTTTCCCTCAGAGGCAAAGGAACATTTCAAATACAAGGCAGCACAGGACAGACAAACTCCTTCAGAGAAACTCATGGACTATCTGCAGTTCTACATGTCTTTGATGCTCTTCCTGTCATTGGTGAGCCACAGGAGCAGGGACTGTACATCTGGGGACTCAGCACTCATCCTTGGCTGAGGTTTCTGGACAGGGCCACACAACAAAGAACAATGAAAGGAGAGATGTCTTTTGTGATTAAGGAATGGTTTGGTTTCCCTCTGACATTTAATTGTCTGTATTCACCTTCTGTCAGCCACATAAGCTTTTATCCTGAGCATCAACTTGTTGCATTAAATGACTGCCCATTCCCAGCACTAGAGGACTATGGCAATGTTTACTTTCCCAAGGTAGATCCCAGGCTCTGTAAAACAAACGGAAACAGAAAGTAGATCTGGTGGGTCTGGATGCAGTAAAGAACAGGGAAATGCACTGCCCACTGTGAACAGTTCATACACACATGGTTACATGTGTATATGGACTATCTATAATATGATAACAATGTTTTTGAGAGCGCTAAGATGATTAGGGTTAAAAATGGACTAGGATATGCTTAACTGTTTTCTTTGCTGGCTCATGCTTTAATTAGGCTAAATAAAAATTAATTCAGTTTGCAATCAATAGAAAGTTAAATCACCAAACATCTTTTATCTTCTCTTCATTAGTAATACTTCTGCACTGCCAAAACATTATAGCACACTTTCAAATTTAGCAAATAAAACCTGCCATTTTAAATGAATGTTGTATTAAGATTTCTTCTCAACAAGGCAAAATCATCAAGATAAAGACAGATATGGAAACCACAGTACAACTGAGACCTTCCCTTCATGATGACTTTTCCAATCCTGGGCAAGCAACAAAGAAACAACTAGCCTCATAAATGCTAGCTTGCCTAAAATCTGAGCTAGTATAGCTGATTTTTTTTTTTTCTGAGATCTCTCCTATTCTCACTGCAATAAAGTCGCATTTAATTTTAGCCATCAACACAACTCCTTCATGAGGTTAACTTTTCCTCTCAGTAGGAGTTAGAAAGACTTTCCATATTGCAATACTGCAATCTCATTAGTGAAGCTAATTCTTACTAAGCTGTTATTTTAATCCTTTGATAACCATTAGTACTGCTATTTAAATATGACATACCTTATTTCTGCATTTTAAAATGTTGCTTTAGAGGATGTATTAAGTCATAATTAAATGAAAATCTAGCCCAGGCTATAGAATATTCCACTTTACTGTAAAAGGGAAGACTAAAAACACACTTATCTTTCTACTTTAAAAGATAATGATTTTGCCTCTTTGAAATGTACAAAATGAAAATGAAAACAAAAACAAAACTCCTTAGTTTAATCTTCTTGTGGCAATAATCTTCGTTAGAGATAGATACAAATCAGTTACCTTTCCTACCTACTTCTAATACCCAGACAAGACACCCATTTGGCAAGAGGCAGATTAAGCATGGGGGCATGACTCAGTGACACCCTTTTATTGCACAGTCACACACAAAATGACAGAGTGGCTTCAGCTCACATTGATTATTTGTGGAACCAATTGTAGTTAAGAGTAGAATAAGACAGTCAGTAGATGTGTTTATGTAGTAACTCAGGGGTCATGATGCAAAACCAGAGGAAGGATGTGTGTAAGTTATTAGACTCTTCTACTGCATACTACCAACATGATCTGAGAGGGCAAAGAAGAATGACAAAGGTTTTTCTCGGTCTGTTCTGGCTCTGCCAACTCCCTTGGCTTGGGAGTGCTGTGGAACATGGAGCTGTCTCATCAGATTACAGGCTCTGCACCCCAAGCACAGTCTCCCTCATACAGGCATGGAGCTCAAAGCCCACCTTGTTCCTTCAGTAACATCAAATATATATAGCAATAAAACAATTCTTGCAGAACAAAGGACAATGACAATTCCTCAAAGTCCTATTCTGTGCAGTCAGGGAAGCTGCAGAATCTCCATCATCTTTTCAAGTTCTTTCTTGGACCTACTTTGGGTTTTTTTTTTTCCTCTTTACATGTCATTATCTCACTCATCCAATGATTAGAAATCTTGTTTTGCACTGCATCTAAATTTATCCTTAATCAATATAGATCTATTTGGCATTAGCCTTATTCTTTTTTTAATAAGTACTGGTCCTGAAGACCCAATTTATTTTTTCTTCTTCACCACTTTGAATTCTCCACTATAATTTTTATATGTCCAAAACAATTCTACGTCAATTTCTGCCTTCAAATTAAAGAAAGCACACTGGCAGAAAGCTATCTGACCACCAACTATAAAGGATTGAAAGAACAGTATGTCTTAAAGACGAGCATGTAAAAAACAAAGATTACTGATGGATGCCACATTGACCTGAATAAGTCTATAAAGCGTTCGTTGTGGCCAGGAAAATATTTTCAAAAAGGCAGATTTGGCTGCAATGGCAGGCTCCCAGCTGGCAATGAGGTTGTTCCATGTCTCTTAAGCAGCACTACTCTGATTCCTATTACTTGGAAACTGTTAGGATTTCTTCCCAATTTCTCCAGGTAGCTTTTCTGGCACCACTAATACTTAATAATTATAAAAGAAAGTCCATGTTCCTGAAATATCTTGTCATAACATGCTTGTTTGTTTTTCAAGGATAGTAGCTGGCATACAGACAAATGTTTAAGGCTTTTTTTTTTGACCATCAATGTAGCAGTAAGTCTAGCACAGTGTCTGTTCAGCAACTTCGTAAGTTGGCAAGAAAACTGCATTTTCATTAAACAAACAAACAAAAAAACAAAAACAAAAGAAGGCCAACCTATGTTATATTTCTGTATTAAATATATATGAATGTATGCCTATATCTTTACAACAAGATGATAAAATACATTCTTCTAAGAAAACCATTTTATATCCAAAATCACTAAGGAAAGTCGTTTACGACTGGATTATTCTTTTCCCTAATTTCATACTACAGCAGCTATTTTACAAATAAACGTTAAAGTGGACAAAACTAAAAGTTTTAATAATGCATTCATGCTTGTAAAATTAAATGCTAATTTAATAAAAATAGAATTGTTAATTTAAAATATGTTGGTTGTATGTAGAATAAAAGACCTTGAAAAGCAATGCTAATAAGAATGCAACCTAGTTGCCTTTTTCATCCTTTTTTCAAAACAGGGAGAAGATAATATTATCAACAATATTACTGCTTCTCACAATCAATATCTAATCATGAGAATAGCTTTGGAATTCACAAGATTAAAAACAAAATCCACCCTGCTTTTTAGGGTTTGTACCATACAGATTTCCAAAAATTTATAATTCTGGTGTTCCTGAATGTGTGAGTTGTTTTTTTTGTTTTTTTTTTTTTTTTTTTTTTTTGCAAAGATGCTTCTCTCCAGAAATTGTGCCTTAGAGAAAAAAGCACCAAATTGAGTATTTTAATGAAATCACAAGGAGCTGGCAAGCATTGTGATTCTTGCTATTTTATAGAGGATCTTAAACTATAAACTGTTTTATAATGGCCTTTCTCTTAGAATCAAACAGTACCAACAAATGAAAATACTTTCAATATTCAAAGAGAGGGATCTAACTGATGGTCTACAACAGCAGTTTGGCTAGCACTCAGAAGTTTTAGTTTAAATGTGCAGTTACAAAATTCTTCACTACCATATGAAATGAGGTTTTCTGAATCTTTCATCTATTCCCATCTGCTCCATCTCTCTTCTCTGCTCCCTGCGCTCTCATGAAGGCAACTCTGCCCCCACCTTCAAACCTCTGAACTCCAGTGAGACAGAAGAGATGCATGCTGCTGAACATTCAGCACTGCACATATTTTCTCTCTGGCTCTTTCATTAACATCCCTCGTTTTCCCAACACTGCAGTACAGGTAGAAAAAAAGTCACATACAAGCCTTTGCTCATCTGGACACCACGCACAGAAACACTGCTTTTTTACACAGAAGTAAACATGAAAATAGAAAAACCATTGTGAATTATCTCAGTTTCAGACTGTGAAAAATTCCAAGCAACCATAGGGAAAGAAGGGAAGAGCCTGGAGAGCATATCTGCAGATTCAATGTATTTATGCAAGCAACTTAACTAAGCCAGTGTTGAGTAGATTTTCAAAAGGGAAGTACACCTTGGTTGCAGAAATCATTCAGAGCAAAACACAGTTCTGCATTAAGATTTGATTCCATGTAGCATTCACAAGCAACATGAAGGCTCAACAGCAGTAGCTGAAGGAAACAAAAGGAGATAGGAAGAGCAGGAACACAGGAAGAGCTTTATGGCAAGTCATTGGTGTGCTGCTGTCAGTCTCTGGCTACCTCACAGTTGATATGACAGATCTCAGGGAGGATCAGAATCTTCTCTAATTCCAAATAGGTTTTACCTTTCCTATAAATTACAAATTTAATGCTGCTACTTCCAAAAAGCAATATTGCAGTATTTTTATTTTACTTCTTCCTAATTTGGGAGATTCTAAGGACTGAGGCTCTTAAAATAGTACCAAAGCTGCTAGCAATATCCTGGGTTTCACTGCAGAAAAGGGAAGTCATCTAAGCACTTGAAAACTGAACTGAATGCTGAGATACTACATTGAGCTGTACAATAAATGGAATAAAATAAAAGCAGGTTTCTACACAGTTCTGAATAGCATGATGAGGTAAATCTGGAAAGGAAACAAAGCTATTTCTGCTAACATTGATGACTTCAGTTCCATTAGTCAGACAAGTTGCTTATCCAAGTTGCCCAAGGCTAACCAGTATATATCTGCACTGTTAAATGCTATATCTGCACTGTTAAATGCTCTTAAAACTACAACAATAACCTGAGGGCTAATACCATATACTGTACACCACTAATAAAATTCACTGATGTGAGTTCAAACATTATCTTAAGCACAGGACAATTTCCAGCTTGTCCAGCATCAACTTCTGTTTAAAGAATCCTAGTCTGGAAAATATACACAATTACAACACAGAGTACAACTGGCCCTGTGTAGCACTAAGAGGTCACATGTTTTCAAAGACATAATAGTCTCAAAAGAAAGCTGAAAACAGCATCTGATATACTAAAAATAATACTAGAATAAAGCTGACTTTTCTAAATCGTTACACAGTACTATTTACTGTGTGAAGTAGGCTGAATCTGTCAGCAATAAAGCCCTAGACTGCAGTAAGGGTTAAAACTTCTCAGCCTGCTCTGATCTGTGGAAAGGTTCAGTCCAAATCCTTGCATTCAGAAATTTAAGCTAGAATCATGGCAGCTATTATCTTTCATGACAGAAGAAGAAATACATAGTAGGAAGATCAAGGTTAATAGTAGCAATGTTTTCACCATTTTGTCCTTTAGGGTTTATTCAGTGGACACAAAGGAGAAGTCATTTTGAAGATCAACATGCAGTAAGAGATGAGTGGCTGGTAGCAGAGGAGTGGGGAAGCAGAGTTCGAGTTTGCACCACAAGGAGAGAAGCAAAGGGAGCAAGGCCAAGAGATAACATAGGACATAGGATAGTAACACACACAGCACCTGAAGCCTGGAGTACAAACAGAATGCACTCCAACGATCTTGTGGAGAAAACACAAAAGCTCTTATCACACAAAGCCTCTTAACTGGCTTCCATCTCTCTTCTGGTTGTGCAGCAAGACGTTAACAAGACAGCATTGCATACAACCCTACACAGCCGTCCTCCACCGCAAAAACTGTTTTACTCAATATCCTCAAAAAGAGTTTGAAGCAATTCGTTCACATAATACCACTTTCTTGCCTGTATTCAGAAGCACGCCAAAGCTCTAGTTTCTGCCTCATTAAAGCAAAAGATTATTCAAGTCACTGTACATTTTGTACATATTTAAAAAAATTATTGAGAAAACAACTGATTCTAATACTACTGACTGCAACCAAAAGTAATTAACTCATTAAAGATTTCATTTTGTAAATAAGCTCTTGCGTTATTAGATGCTTTTACAAGCACTAAAATAATTAACACTTTTTTGTTGTTGTTTTTGTTTGTTTGTTTGTTTTTCTTTTTTGTCCTGATTAAAAACAAATTTGGTTAAATTTAGATGTCAAAAGCTATTATTAAAATTGTAGGCATGCACTGAAAAATAAATACTAGACCGTCATTCTTGATTCCAGTTTAATGTTTGAGTACTGTATTTACATTTGAAAAATCAAGTTGAAAGTTATCCCTTCTGTGATCACTTATTCTGAAAGAAATGGAGAGGGGGAAAAAAGCAATTATCAGATATGTATCAGATCCTTTAAAAATAACACTTTCTTTGTCTGGTATTCATTTGAATTTTCTGATAGGAAATCACAGAATATATGTATTGGCCAAACAACTGTGGGCAAGCTGCTAGAAAAAATGGTGGTAACAGCAATAAATACTTCATTTCATTACTGTGTATCAGCAAATATGGAACAACTGTATTTTACTCCATCTGGAAATGTTGATTTGCAATAACTAGGGCAAGTAACACAGTTCTGGAAAGATACTTGTATCCTGTGGCAAAACAGATACATTCTAGCAGCATAAAATATTCTTTTCTTTGGGGTCAGAGAAAGACAAACTGTTACCCAATCATTCAAAACTTGAGGAAAAACAACAGTTTGATGTTTTACATCTATAGACAGAAGACAGAACAGCCAGTTCTGGGAAGAAAGTGATGCAAAATGGCCTCACTGAAGTACACTGAAAGGCATTTAAGCCCCTTGTCCTGTGCATTGGTTTCCATATTTATTCCAATATTTTCTTACTTTGGAAGATCTGAGGTTGAACATGGCTGCTGAACTTTTTCCTCTATGCCAAAGAATATAATTCCATATCAAAGCCATTTAAAAAAAAAACCTAAAGGCTTTGACACCCACCTACAGCACACTTAGCTTCCCAGCACAGTACAATGCAAACAGTAATCTGATCTGCTGCTTTTGCTTCTGAAACTCCCAACAGCACAAAGCAGAAGCAAACAAAAGATGCCAAGCATCATTAGCACATAATGTACATTTTATGATAATCAGAATTTTGCACCATATATTGGCATGGACTGGCCACGTTAAATGTGCCAGGTATGTTCAAAAGTATTGCTAAAAAATAAGTCCTCATAGGGAAATAATATTTATTTTCATTTAGAAGACAGAAATGAAACTTCTTGGGAAACCTAAACTTTAACTTCAAAAAAGTATTCTGCAGTTTCAAATCTCCTTCAGAGATTTCTTTCAAGATTTCTCCTCTGCTCCTCTTAAGATTTACTGAAGAAGTTTGGGTTGCTGGATTTTTAGGACAAAAGAGAGAAAGACAAATATATGGAGCCGTCTTTCACTTTTAAGTGCTAACATTAGTGTTAAGATTCACTTTTAAGAATTATTTCCCAAACTGGAGCTCTCTAAGTTTACTGACTGATACCAATTGAACATTTATTATAAGGCACATGGAAAATAAAGATGAGGAGATTGGTAGTTTCTAACACAGCTTCTCCAAGGGCAAGGCATGCCTAACAAATCTGGTGGCCTTTTATGGTGGAGTTATAGTATCAGCGGATAAAGGAAGAGCAACTGACGTCTACCTGGACTTGTATAAAGCATTTGGCACTGTTCCCCATGATATCCTAGTTGCTAAATTGGAGAAAAATGGATTTGATAGATGGACCACTTCATGAATAAGAAACTGGCTGGATCATTGCACTCAGAGATTTGGGGTTAACAGCTCAATGTCCAAGTGGAGACCAGTGATGAGTACTGTTCCTCAAGGATCATTATTTAACACCTTTGTAGGAGACATGGACAGTGGGATCAAGTGCACCATCAGTAAGCTTGCAGATGACACCAAGCTGAGTGGTGTAGTTGACACACTGGAGAGAAGGGATCCTATCCAGAGGGATCTGGACAGGCTTGAGAGGTGGGCCTATGCCAACTAGATATTCTTAAAGGTCCCTTCCAACCCAAACCATTCTATAATTCTATGATTCTTCCTTCTCCCTCCAAATTCATTCCTCATTAGGCATTTCTGTCCATTTTCTCTATATAGAGCTGACATTTTCAACTACAAATATGTGGGCTTTTTTTTCCTTTGAAAGCTTCCAAGGAGGTAAGTAACCTTTCTGATCATTGTAGGACTGAATCTATGAAGAAAATGATACATTGTAACTGCAATTATCCTCACAGCTCAGATCACATCTAATTTATGATAACTGCTGATAACGCTTTAACTACCTGGAAGAGACCACTGCTCAACATTACACTCTTCACTGTCTCACAGATCACCAAAATGCTGATCGAACTTTCAGTTTAATGAATGGTACACTCAAATTAAAATATGTTTCTAATTTAAAAAAAATAATAAGTGGAAGGTTTGCACAGTAGAACATGTACACTTAGATGCATTTAAAACCAACAGTATACTCTCTTCTGTCTACATAACTCAAAAAAAATTAGTTATCTTCAGTAAAATGAAGTGGAATCATAAATGATGGTGACTGCAAGGGCAGCTGAGCCACCCTGGCATGCTGTCAAGGAGGAATGCAGAACCACTGCAAGGAGATGCGGACAGCTAAGCTGCTGCCAAATGGTAACACACAGGTGGTGTGAACTGGGGGAAGCACAAGCTTTTCTACTACCACCACCAAGGATTAACTGCAACTGTGGGCCCTGATGTATCTCGTCGTTGGTTCAGCCAAAAGTGCGTGCAGCTCCTATGTGTGGAGAAAGCAGAGCAAAATGGCTCCTAAGCATCATCGCTAGTGATGACACTTCTCGCAAAGGAGAGCGCAAAACTTTACGCACAGCTAAACGTATTCACCCTGGACAAGAATCTGATTAACAGTGGCAGAAAAATATCTTCTGTCTCATTAGCTACCCCACAAATTTAACCACCATGTCATGGACACTTAAGTACATATATTTGGTATAACTTTAGTTATAAGAAAACACAATTCACACATAAATATAAATGCTTATATGTGTATAAATAAATAAATATTCTCAAAATATCACTCAGAGTTGTGATATACCAACTTCAGTCTTCATTTATGCACAACAAGCTACATTGCATGCCATCATATTTTTTAAAATAGAAATGGGAAAGAACTATCCATTCCTAAGCCAAGGAAATGTTTTTGTGGTTTTTCTTTTCCTTTCTCATTTTTCTTTTACAGTATATGCAGTGCCAGAGATCTGATGAGAATAGATGAGCACAGTGATTTACATTTCTTTTGTGGCACTTTTTCCATGAACTAATTCATTCTATAAGTAATGACCTAGATAATACTTGAAACTATTTTTGCTACAGGAGGTAATTTACATAAAATAATCAAATGAGAGAGGTTATTTTTTCCCTTGTTAAAGCTCCACAGAAATACAGAGCACACAAAAAAATTCTAATATCTAGCACAGGAGCTTCTTTCTATCTAGGAAATAATCTGGACCTCACAAAGAAATAAGAAAAAGTGGTTGTCCCCAGTCACTACTGCTATTTGTGAAAAACCAAGCTGGGAGAAACTCAGAAGTTGAAATCTGGTGGCTTTGAACTACCCACTCACTGCTACTCACACAATTACCAGCCAATATGTGCATTTCTATTTCTCATTTCTCCTTGAAACTCATCTCTGGGCTGAATCACCACCACATGAAGGATGACTTTTCCAAAATGGCATGCATTTCAAAATTTACTGTGTAGATCAAGCACTGCTTGCTTAGTTTCATCCTACTGGTTTTAATGAAACGTCCCTGAACTTCAGCAGAACTACACAGCCATCTCTGCTGTCCCTATAGCTAGGGAATTCCCCACAAACCACTTCATTATGAAGAAAGAGGAAAGGGCTTGGCCAAAAGGTACATTTTTGTAAAGTTAGTCACCTTGCTTCAGCTTCAGCAAGCAAATCTGATTCTACATGTTGGCTTCACAATATGTTGGATTCGTAGTCTCAGCAATGTCAGAAGATACTGGTTATGATGTTTTCAAGGCAGTAGGGTAAAAGCTTACTAACTGGAAAAAGGAATGCCAATATTTTAAAAGAAAAGAAATCCAAATGTTCCAGATGGGAAAAAAAACTTTCTTCTGAAATATCAAACAAGGTCTCTGCTTTGACAAATTCACTCATATTTCCCACTGAGCCACTTCAACCTTCTATTGAGTCAGAAAAAGAATGGCTGAAGGGCAGGCAGCATCCAAAGCCAGTTCCAATATCCCTCTGCATTTCCATCCTTGTATAGATCCCAGGCACGAGGCCTACAGTTTTACTAGTTCTATGCTGGTTTTTAAATCAAGAAGTAAATTAATAAAAACATAAATTTGAAAACAACAGCAGGCTCCAAAATTATCCCCTGCTATCCCACTGACACACAGATTATTTGTTTTTAATTTCTACCCAGCAAGCAGAACGCAATCACTCATGCAGCACTCCTTATGTGCACGCCCATCGCCCATGGTGCTCATTCCTTGGAGAAGCTCAGCATTACTAGCTCTTGTTTCTCAAAATGCCTTTGCTGTGTGAAAAATAAATAGCTTCCCTATTCCACAGGGCTATTCACTTCACACTGCAGTGCTAAATAAATATTAATATAAGGCTAGACTCAAGCTCTTTTATTAGTACTAAGTGCTACCTTACTCTGCAAACATTGCCATTCTCTTCAACGGTTCAACGTGCTGCTCTGAAGGAAGAAAGACAGCAGGGTCCAGAGCAGCCCAGCCACACCACACACTCCTCTTGGTCCCTCTGGGCTGACACACTGCTGCTTAGAGAAAGCAACAAGAGGATGAACACAACCCATGCAAAGCCAGTGCCTAGATCCAGAGCATGCCAACATAGAATCATAGAAGGTTAGAGAAGATCTCCAAGACAACGTAGACCAACCAGCCACCCACCACCTCAATACTTCCCCACTAAACCATGCCCCTTAGTACAACATCTAAATGTTTCTTGAACACCTCCATAGACGGTGACCACCTCCCTGGGCAGCCTGTTGCAGCACCTGACCATTTTTCCTAATATCCAACTTGAACCTCCTCTAGTGAAACTTGAGGCCATTCCCTCTAGATCTATCACTACATCCACACAGCACAGTCCGTCCACCTCTCTGCCTGCCAGTGTGCCCACAGCCTCCTCCCTTCTGTCTTTCCCCCAGAAAAGCCTATAAGCACAGACAGTGCACAGCATGCTGGGACAAAGCTTCTGAATATTAATCTTTTCAGTTTTACTCTGTGATACTTTCAATAAAACAGAAACACTGTGCTGCTCTGTGTCACTGTTCCTAGCTCAGGCTGCCCAGGGCCCCATCCAACCTGACCTTGGGTAGCTGTGCCACTGCCTCACCGCCCTCTGAGTAAAGAATTTCCTCCTAACATGTACCCTAAATCTCCCCTATTTCTTTCTAATAACAAGATGCCTGCATCTAATAGTGATACTTCAGTACATGCCATATCGTTTACATACAAAACAAAAGCAAGTAATTTTCTTCTGCGTATCCCATCTACCACCATTTTCAGATTGTTCCCACATTTTTCATTACACTGACTGCATCAGATTTTGAGGGATTTTTGTTTGTTTGTAAGTTTGTTTTTAATAAGAGGGTTCTGACATCACTTAAAGGTTTTCAACATACCACCTAACAGCGAAGAAACTAAAACAAGTCTGCGTTCATGATGTTTCTCCCAGGGTTTGTGATAAGCATTACTTAGAGGCCAGGCAATTTGAGATGTACACTGATGTACATAACCATTTCCCTATACAAGTATAAAGTATTTTTCCTCCCAAACAGGTTCCTCATACTTTTCTCTACTGCAAATAAAATCGAGCAATAACAGCTTAACAAAACACACGTTATCAATCCCCATATCACTTTCTTAAATGTTCGCACTCTTTGAACTTCCAGAAAGTTCTAAATGGACAAAATCTGTGAAGAGTCACTAACTAAAAAATTCTCACTACACTCATAATGTTCGTTATTGCAATCTAAAACATAATTAAGCCTCAGAAGTTACTTTGCTCTGGAGCAGATGGCATAATTTTCCTATTTTATCTTCGTGCAAAAGTTAGAGAAAGGTCAGCCAACGTTTCCAAAGCAATCCCTGTATCACTTGCGTCCATTTTAGACCTCTGCTTTGACACAGGTCCGGTAAGAGATGCAGAAATGTTCCAGTTTTTTTTAATAACCAGGTCTCAGATATCTTAAGACAGACAACAAAAGACCTGGTCACCTCAGAATTAGAAGAATCTGGCTATGAAGGAGTGTTCAGGTAATCTCTATGGAGACCACTGCCACAGTTGCTAGGAGGCCAATAACGTATTCAACCACACAGGATTTCAGACTTATCAATAAAATTCATCTATCAAAGCTAATTAATACCACAGAGGCACAGAGTAATTTTGATGACTCTGCAAGTTCACTATAAAAAGAGATCAAAGCTAAGCAAAGGAAAATAAGCATACGCCTGATGACGTACTTGTGGTTTCTGAAGTTGACAGTTTGTACTTTGGAAGACTAAAATTGCCGTGTGTCCATATTTGCCAGTAGTATTTTGAGGAGTACTGCAGTATTAAAATAAAACATTTACACTAGGGCATATTTAGTTATTTTTAAATTTCTAATATGTCGTTAGACTGAAACTTTAAGAGTTAAACTGTTAGCTAGCATGAACTCTTAGGTACAGAATTGTAGAATCACAGAATTGTAGGGGTTGGATGGGATCTCCAGAGATCATTGAGAGCCCTGCCAGAGCTATCAGAGCAGGCTCCCTAGATCTGGGAGCTGTTAAATCAGTCAGAAAAGAGTAAGAATCCAAGCCAGAAGCAGTAAATACGAAATTTCTTGTACCAATATCTGCTTAAAGGCTGCAGAAAGAATAATCTCTTCACTGTGAAATCTGTTTACAAAGAGATCCTCTGTAAACTAGTCCCTGGATTTTGGCAAGAGGTCAGCGTCCCACAGCTGGGATGGCATCAAATGGTGATGCCAGCCCAACCTGGCTCCTGCTATGGCACACACAGAGGTCCAATGCCCTGCAAGCTGATGAGCAGGGATTAGATTCCATTTTCCAACCTGTTGTTTGTCCTGCCCTGTATGATTTCAAAAAAAAAAAAAAAAAAAAAAGTTTTTATCATGGAAACAAGTTCCTACAGACATCCTCAAAAGTCCTACTTTGAATCAAGCAAAAATGTTTCATTTCCTTTTTTTTTTTTTCCCTCTACTTAGAGTTTCCAAAGTAAACCACTATGAACTGAAAAACCTAACTTTGAAAATGTGAAAACAATTCTACCTCTTTATTTTCTACAATTATGCTTTGTTAGTTCAAGTCACAACGAAACTGTGCATATCATATCAAGTCTCATATTTACCTTGGAGTATGGGGAGGAAGAGAAGAAAGGAACAAATTAAGAGAAGCACAAAAGGGTCTACACAGAGCTATAAAATCTTTACCTTCATGGTAGAAGACAGCAACTCCTCCCTTCTGGAAAAAGGACTATCAAATGACATTAGAAGATTTAAAACAAGAAAGGCAGCTTTCCTCACACAATTTGCTACTATAACCTTTGGATCTTCTTGTTATGGGCCTTTTGAGTGTTTCAATTTTAGCTTTAAGGAGATTCAAGAGACACCGGGATAAATCCATAGAAGAAAAGCACACACAGAAGGTTATTAAATACCATAAAATGCTTCTGATCCCTTTCCTTAATTAGCTGAAAAGTTTTTCCAAAAAGTACAGTTACATTCATATGCTGCACTGTCCCCTAGGCAGCTGGTCATGGTCCAACAGCAGACAGCTGGTTAGATGGACCTCTGAAGCAACAGCTTTGCAGTGACACCCAAGCTCCAAAGGTCAAGTAGAGTCCTGGTTCAAGATGCCAAGCCAATTAGAGCTACATAACAGTGGATTCAATAGTTACTATCCCAGACCATGCAAATCCTGTTTCCTATTTTATAAACCTGATAGAAAAGCAAAAATCTCACTTTTATCTTCATTGAATCATTCTATTGACTCTGCAAACTACATTCTCTGAAAACAAAGGTGGTTTAAAAACCACAGCATTCAAACATTGACTCCAATGATATGCACATAAAAATAGAAGGGCAAGCATTCTCATTTGATGGGATAAACTAAATGACTGCAGGCAGAATTCTGGAGCACAACTGCACCAAAGCTACGCATGCTACTGACTACAAGCAGAAATGAATATAGAATAAGCCTGGAGTTGCCTCTGCTATCAAGTTTGAACTATAACATTGTAAGATAGGCTTTCATCAGGTCTGAGTTTGTACATCTTTAACTGTTCTAGGGCAAACAATTTAATTTTCTTAATTATTACACCAGAAATTCAGTAGACTGGTAACATGCTTTGGACTTAACAAGGGAATATATGCATTTCCTAGGAACTTGAGATAGTTTTTATAAAGGTAATGTAAAAGACTCATATTTCAATGTCAGTAACAAAAAATTTCCAAAGAGTCTCAGTAAAGAAAGGAAGAGAAAAGAATACAAGATCAGGGATTTAGACATGAGAGTTTATCTTGACATGTATAGTAGCTCCTATCATGTTGTTCCATAATTCTGAAATTCTATTATGGCAATACAAACTCTAAACGATAGTTAGAAGTAGGCAGCATGTGTCCCTGCAAGCTCTTTGGGGTTTACTCCAAACCTGTTCTTTCTGCCCACGAGCAGAGGCAGGAAGAGATAGGATTTATTTATTTTGAACAACTTATATATCTATTAAATCTTAGTGATCATTCGTGATCTGAGAAGCTATGTGCAATCTCCCAGACTTTATAACAAACATATGTAATTTCACTGCTTATAAACAATGCATCATACATGGATTTGAGAGCAAAGCAGAAAGATGTTGCAACAGGCACAAATTTTATATGAGTGATTGTTATCTGCACTACAAATAAAAGGGGCTCTATATAACAACAGAAAATTGCAGGAGCATCCAATTGTGATTTCTGATAGAATAAGGAATGCTTAGTATTCAATCAGATATCATAACAGTAACACAAAAGAATGAAACACAAATGCACAGAATCTCTTACTATTCAGGTGAGGTTAGAAAGAAAATCACATTTCTATTTTTGGCGTCTGTGACGTTGGACACAAGGGGCACATGTAAGCCTAACAACCACCATTTACTGATTGCAAACACTTTGTGGGCACGCTGACAAACTCTTCCTTGCAGCTCTGCAGAGATGATGCCATAAAGGAGACTGAGAAAGGAAAACTGTCTGTCTCCTTAGCCTGAGAGCAGAGGTAGACGTGAAGGCCACCATCTCCCCAAATGTCTGGGCCTCCAAGCTCATCCTCAGATTAGAAAAGGCCACATACAACAGGGGTCCTGTAGCTTCCCACTTCCCAAGACACTGACAATGGCTGCAGTCAGCAAGAGTCTCCTGTGCATACTGTTCCCAACTGCCTCCTACCTAGACATGACCTGGGAATTTGGTATGAGCTCCTGGCTGCCATTGTCACTAAGGATGAATGGCATGGCCCTTGACAGCTTGCCCTAGGTAGCCTTGCTTGAGTGCAGGGGGTTAAAAAGGTGACCTACAGAGATCCTTTCCAAATCCAGCCAGTCTAACACAGAGAACAAGTCCACTAAGTGAAGAGACACCAATGTACAAGCGATTCATGACACATTCCTGTACGCTGAGTTAAGCCTTTTAGCATTTATGAGGCAAAGAAAGATGGTAACTTGGAAAAATCCAGCCAACCTTTCTTCTGCTCCTGAGGGGCCCTGAGAAAACAGAATACGTTGCCATGGTTGGGCACCAATCGAACAGCCTTTGAGGCTCAGAGATTGAAGATTCCTGCTCTAGGTAACTAATTTTAAACCTAACAGCAAGAATGCAAACGAAATAAAAAGTAATTTAATGTCGTGGCCGCACTGGAAACAGCAGAATTGCATTGCTTGGAACTCATTTAGGGCCACAGAGCACAACAGACTACTTCCTTGGTGGCTAAGTAGTACCTGAATCCAGCAGAAGGCTCCAGTTCCCACTGGTCTGTACAGAAACCTCAACAGGACATGTTGCCTTTCCACACGTCAAGGACAGTCTGCCACAACGGCACAAGGAAACAGTGAAATTCAAGAGCAGTCCCTTATTCTGTGAAACTTTACCAACAGATAAATGACATCCTCATAAATAAGGCACTGTGGAAATATATAATTAAGTCAAGGTCAGTCATCTCTGCACAGGGTTCTCTAGCTAAACATAGGATTGTGGTTAAAATAAGACTCAGATTTTCTATAATTTGAGATTTCAACTGACAGTTTTTAGTCATATGTCACTATAAGGCACACTAACGCTATGTGAAAATAGCTACAAAATGCAGGTTTGCTTTGTATGTTTCTAGTCTAAGAGGTATCATGGCTTGCTGGACGTGCTACTTGACTGACAGGTTCTTTTTCAGGATCTAGCTGACACATATGTCACCCAAAAAGTACCTAAGGAACTGGACTAGGATTTTAGCCGTCAGGATTTAGCTCCAAAGTCTGTCACAGATTTCTTGTGTGATCTTGGGCGGGTCATTTAATGTCACAGGATAAAAATAAAAAAGATGCAGAGTAAAACTATTGATAAAGTGAAGCAACTTTTATGAGAAGCCTAGGACATCCTGCAAGGTACTGAATGCTTTCATAACTCCAAAATATCAGACAGAGAAAGATCTATTCCTAGTCATTACAATACGAACAAGACTGTCATGGTTTTATGATTTTTGGCACTGATATTCCACATCATAACATCATGTAGTGCATTAAGAGTTAAAAAAACATGGAACGCTTCACGAATTTGTGTGTCATCCTTGTGCAGGGGCCATGCTAACTTCCATAACTTTTTTGCTTCAGACCATGGTTTTTAACATGCTGACTGCTCTCTGCAGGCAGCAACAGGCAAGTCTGAGGGTCTCAATTTGCTATAAGCACTTAACTGTTACTGCATGGAAGTAATGAAATATCATCATAGCCACTGCCCTTAACACTGAGTGAGGGCACAGCTAAGAAGGAACATTTCAGCACCCTGCAGTAATGATTTCCACTGCCCCAGACTAACTAAAATGAAGTCCCAAATAGGAATAGTACCATGGTCATCACTGGCATATTTTGTGTTCGTAGACAAATCTGCTCAAGTTGAAAAGCAAAACAAGTTCCTTCTGGTTGGCACAGCATTCATTTTATCTGCTAATGCATAGCCAGTAACACGTGCGAGACTCTGACCACTTCAGCTGTGAGAGATTCCATCCCTTTCCTACCAATGCTGAGCTTATTTATTCACATTGTGTTTTCTCTTAATTAGGTTACAATCTGATACAAAACATAAAATTTCTAATTAGCGTAGATCACCTATGTGAATCCTCAGTACCAGATCCTATTGTGAAAGGAGTATATACAAACTCAAATTTTCATTAAATCCCTGAGGAACATAAAATCTTGCACAAGATTTCATCTTCTCCTCATCTCTCTTCTAGTAGTATGCTAAAAAGCATTTGAATTCTAGAGGAAAATCCTTATATAATCTTTTATCCCTTGGAATGGAATAACTTCAAACTGTAAATGCAAGGCTTAGGACGTGGAGGCTCCTTAAAGATCAGAAATACCATTATAGGAATCTCACAAATCATTCAACCTACAGTCTAAAGATGGTGGCTTTTTATCCGTCCTTTTCTAACAAAAATAATGCCACACATGCAGAAAAAGTAAATATACAGTAAGAACACAACTGTCTCCCAAGGGAAGAGAGAGAAGGCAGGCTGGTAATGCTGATGGATGCCCTAGATGGGGTCAGAAACTATACTAACAAGTGCAATGTAAGAACTCGCCCAGAATCGAAGAAAATGAAAGGGACAGATAAACAGCAGCATGACCTACAGCTCACATCCAGAATCTGCAGAGCTGTCAGAACAGGCAGGGCAAAAAGCCAGCAAGAAATGACAAATGCTTTTTCCTAGGGAAAATTATGTACAATAGTTGAATCTATCAACCTGTTGCTGCCAAAAAGGGGGAGGGCTCACTAACCTGCTTTCCACTCCAGCTCCTTTCTCATCCTTCTTCCCATCTACCTTGTCCTTTGTTGATATCCAACATTACTCGTTAGCCCAGAATTCCCATAACTCTCTTTTTTTTTTTACCAGGTTAGTGTACTGGATAGGCTTGCAGATGGGGTCTGATGTTCTGCTGAACATATATTAAATGAGGATGCAGTCAGAAACAGGGAGATGGAAGGAGCTCCCCTCTTAGCCACTGAGAACAACCAGATCACATAAAGGCATCTTGTGTAATCTTGTGAGGCTACAAAAACTTCTGGAGTATAGGTCATCTTTCAATGGATATCTCTCAAAGGAAGAACAACCTGAGAAACCCTCTGTGTAACTTTTTTGATTAATAATACGTTCCAGAATCACCAAGAGGACAATACATTTTCATAAATTTGCACCAATACCTGAGTGCAGAAAAACTACCACTCTGAAAATGAATACAGAGAATTTTTCTACAGTTATGAAATATTATCCGTCCTCCATTCTTTAGTGGGAATGCAAAGCTGATTTTTATTATGAATTATTAACACCCTTATTTCTATACATACAGAAAAGATTAGTTTTTCTCAATACCTGTAAAACCTTCTTAAAGCATAAGATCACATGGAAGAACTTGCATGAAGGGCTTCTTTCCAACAGAAGTGAAATGCCTAATAGGGCAGTAAGAATGGTAATTGGACTCCAGTACTAAGGAAATGATCACAGATAATGAAGAATTATTCTAAAGGAGGATGGCAATTGAGAGAAGACTTCAAAGTGATTTTCTTGCAGTTCCAAATACAATTAATGGATGATAAAAAAGGAAACTTGAATGAACATAAGACAGATGAAACAAAGAGGGTGAAGATTAAAGAGCTAATAGGAAGGGAAAGGACAGAAGTTAAAAGCTAAAATATAAGTGTTTATCTACATTTATGCACAACGTAATGGGAGATTTACTGAAATAAGACATGTCCACTGTTCCAAGAGACACCACCTCCACTGTGTTTGCCCCTAGCAGTCAAACTCATTACCTGGAATTATCGTCAGGAAGGGAAAAGACCAAGTCTCCATAGGTTTTTCTTGTTCAGCTCAGCTCGACCAGTAGGTGTCACAGAAGTCAATGTTATCATTCTGCAGTGATTTCAATCTGTATGGGTATCTAGCTTGAAGAGAACTAAATTACAGTAGTTAAAATAATTCAGTTTAATTAAAAAATAAGTCATTAGGTTTTTCTATGGCTTTCTATCAGATATTTCAAGACTCCTTAAAGAGCTTGGAAAATATACAAATCAAACAGATTGCCAAACATGCCAGCAAATGCCTCCACTCTTACACCTGCACTGAGGGCTTTTGAGACATTAAAAAATCCATGCTGGCACAGGTAAAAAGAACAGAGATGGTTATTGCACTCACCCTGATTGTGTGAGTGAGTCTAATGCGCACACAGTCCTCAGGTTTGTTCTCAAACAAGCTTGGTCCGTGAACTAGAGCTAGGAAACACCAGGTTGTCGCTGTACTAACATAAAGTCAGAGCAGTACGATGCACAGAAGGACGAGAATTTCAAAGTACTTGAAGAGAAATTGAGAATAAATATAACTAAGAGCTTCATGTCTTTAGCTTCCTTGCTACTGGAGTTTATTCTCCAGCAGCAAAACTTTGATCTGAATATTTTCCAACCCTTCCCCAGCAGTAAGGGAAACAGATGGGCTCATGCTTCAATATAGCAAAGAAGAAAAGCATACGATGGCATCTCCCATCAGGAGTCTGCCTTTATGCTTGCCAGTCAGCTGTGCACATATAAAGCAATCATGACTTTGTTTGGCATTTCCTCTGGAACATATGGTGATTTACTATGCCATTTCCAGCACATATTGACACTGTTTTGAATTGGACTTAAATTCTTGTCTACCACATACACAAACATAAATACATGTGCTCTATGTTTAGGGGCACGCCCACCTGATAGCAGAAAAGTCCTGTTGATAGCTATACAGCAGCTGCTGAAAATCCCCCAACTCTGATGCCCAGAGATTTAAGTGGAAAAAATGATCTGGTATTTTGGTGGTTGTTGGGGGGGGCGGGGTGGGGAGAAGAGGCAGGCTATGTAGCAAAATGCAGAGAATTACCTACTGCTAGGCTAAGCATGCCAAAAGGTCTACATATCTTGCATCCAAACCTGCCCTACCCCTTTCTTTCTAGTCCCACTTTCTAGTGGATTGCATAGTCACCCTGATATAGATCCAGAAATAGAAAATTATTAGACATATTTAATAATAATCCCTACAGCTACAACACTTTTCATAGCACGCAATCGCCTGGCAGGTTACACAACTTAACATCCAAGTTGTGAGTCAGAGCAAAAAGAGAAGGAGGTTATAAACACATCTGTTAAAAAGCCCCATAGATTTGGGAGGTGTTCAGTTCATTACCAAGATAATGCAACTGCAAAAACTGGATCTTCTAAGAACAGGGTAACTTTCAAACAAGTAACAATTTCTTTTTCTACAGAAAATGAAATAATTCTTTATTCTACTTTTTATTTATTTAACATTAATATAAAGTATACACTCTATATTTAGCAGTCAGGGATTTCAATCAAATTAAATGAAATCTATCAAATAACACATTCTGCAAAAGATCAATACTGGAATATTCTTCTATTGTTTGATTGTTTGTTTTTAACAAAACAATACCAAAAAAAAATTGGACTGCCATTGTATTGTTTGATAATATCTACATAGTCATACTTGTAAATCTCAAAATGCTTAAGAGAAGAAACATTATTTGTCTTTTAAAAGACAGAAAATACCAGCAAATGATCTTTTAGTCCTCAATCCTAACGACAAGAACAGAATTTGAAAGATGCATCCCACAGAAGAAATGTAATTATGTAGATGGCACTTTACCTCAGCTTGCTTTTAAGTAGCTACTATCATTTGCTGTTCCCAGTGCATAGACTCCATCTTCCCTAATACAGGCATACTAAGAAACGCCACCAAAATAACTCACAACACTGAACATACATTTTACTTCTGTAGGAGAGAGATGAGAAATAATAAACTGCATATGGCAGATATTCAGATGTTAGTGTTTTGCTTTATATCTCACCAGAAGAGATTCAGATAATATGAAGATTAAAGGCAGAATGACAACCAGCAAAAGTCTGACCAGAGCAAAAGTTAGATTAAAGATGGATTATATATAGCTATTGTTAATTTAGTGGTACAAGAAATAACACTAATTGGGTGAAAACACGTTATTAATAGCACTCCTAATGCCTGGGGGAAAAAAAAAAATCACTGTCAAGCCAACAAGATGTTTGCCTTTAAGTCTTATCTTACAGTGAATTAAGAAAGCCAGATAAAAAGCACTCCTGCATCACTCAAGGTACTTGTGTTAGTGGTTCACTCACCTGAAGCTCCCACGCTTCTGTGAAAAGCTGCAGACTACTGACTTTAAGATTTGAGGAAACTTAGAAAGGACTGAGAACAACATGAACAAGAGTGCTTCTTCAAAGGATCATGTTTAGCCATAAAAACACCGCCTTTCAACAATGGGCTTACCAAAACAAATTTATAAGTTAAAAGTAACTGCTGTCTTCCAACGCCTCTGTTCCAGTCTCACCTAATGCTGCAATGACAGAGATTCACACTGAACAGAGATAAGAAAAGCCTCAGCGTTCTGCATTAAAAAGCTTTGTGGAGACTAGTCATAGCTTTGCAACTCAGGTTCTCATCATATATCTCACCTCAGGTTCTAGTGGAAAGACACTTTTCTGGAAAGCATGGTTTTAAGGGGAAAGCAAAGCAGAAGCCCTGGCCTGCGTAGCAGAACTAGAATCATAATCAAGGAAATAAAAGGAGTTGATGGAACCTGAGCAAGTATAAGTCAATGCATTGCAGGCTTTTCTGCCATCAGGAAAGGCAGAGACACTCTACCAGTGCCCAATAAAAAGAACAGTTTAATTCTGAAACTCTAGCAAGCAGCTTGTTCCAAACCCATTGTTTGCTCCACTGGAGTATAAAACAAAATCAAAATTAAATAATTTGCCTGCTTTCCTAAATCGCTTAGGAAATCTAAATGCAATTGTAGTTGTTTAATGGTAAACAAGTAATTTTTGGATTGCAAAAATATCTTTACCACTTTATATTATGCTATTAAAGAAAGTCTTTCTGACATCATCTCTTGTTGATTCTCTTCCTGCATTAAATGCAAGTTACAATAACTACTCAGCCAAGGAAAAATGAAAATAGAAAACTTTGAAATGTAAACATCCTAAGTATGGTGGAGCAAATGAGCTGCAGATCCAATGCAGCTGAATACTAACTATAACCACCTTTACACTATATTCATTACAGAGGCAGTTGATTTACCTTACCACAGGTAAGGTGAATCCGTGATTGGAAAATACGGTGAACCAAGCAATACACAATATGTTAATAAATCTTTAGAGAACACAGCAAGAACCTCATTAAGCTATTTTCAAAATTATACCTTCATATCACTAACATGCTGCATACCATGAAAATAACAGAGCAATTAAAAGTTAGACAAACTATCACAAGTTTCTGAAACATATGACAAATTATAAGCTGCAAGTTTTCCAAACTCCCTTTGTGATTGCATCTGCATTTATAGGATAGTTTGAGTGAGAACAACGAAGGTCATTTCTGACCTGTCTTGACTGTCAAAAACAAATTACAGTTTTGAATTCTACTGACAAAGAATATCACCACGCTTTTATGTTAAAAGATAGAACTGTTCTCAAATGACATCCCAAAAAAGAGCTTTTCATAATTACTACTTCTGCTTAGACCAATGAATGTCACTGGATTAAATGTGAATCCCTCTTTCATTGATAATCACTGAACACATGTAACCCACTGAACTATCAGACAGAACTTTCTGTCCTACAAAACCTGCTGCTTGAGCAATTTATAAGTGCAGACAAGGGAAATCAAAGTATAATAATATGTTTTAAGTCTACATTACAGATATAACAGCAAATGTAATGATGTTTTTTTCCTCTGATATTCTTTTGTATCTTACCCCAGGCAGGAGTTTCAGGTTCAGTCTAAACTATTGTTTCAATATATGATGGAAGTCAACAGCAATTTTATGTTCTTTAATCAAGAAAATAACTGGCTATAAATAACATCTCTCCTGTTACTGCTAAGTGACAGTGAAACCTTGAAAAACAATTAACAAATTGCACATCCTACTTAGAAGAAGAATGCCATGTCTCACTTCTGCAACCATACAAAAAATGCTGGAGTTGACATGATTTATTCAGTTTTTGTACAAAGTAACAATAGACATCAACCTTGAAGACTGGAGAAACACAACTGTCTCTTCTGGTGGAAATGGGTATAAATTTTTTAAAGGTAACATCCTGAGTTTTTTGCATGTTTCAAGAACAAAGAAAAAAAAACATTTTAAAAAGGGGTATATATTTCTACATTTTCAGACAAAAACCAAAACAAAAAAAACGAAAAAAAAAAAAAACAAAAAAAAACCAGCAGTTTACAAAGTGAATCATCCAGTGTGTTACAAAATGATACTGGCAGAAATTTTATTGGATGCCATCTGATGTCATCTGTGTGAATGAACTGCAAATAATTCTGTTCCAGCAGTATATTTGTTACAGAGCATACAGGAGAAATGACTGAGTGTGAAGTTTATCAGGACAGTGGAAGCCGGACCTCTGGCATATCAAGATGAGGGTGCAGTATCTTTTGCTGGATTACAAAAAAATGCCAAGTAATGCCAAAGCTACATGGCTGTAGGGGACACGTGCTGGGGGAGTTAGTGTGGATGTGGTTTGCCAAAGAATAAAGACTTGGAACACTGTATGTGTTGAGCTTTTTGTATTTGGAAAAGACCCTAGAAGACTGTGACAAAAAGAAGAAACACCTAAGTGTATGCAAACAAAACCACACATTGTTCAAGTCTCAAGCACTATCCTAACCATATGTCAGGTTTTCACATTCATAATGCTGTACTAATTAAAAATGGCTTAAGCAGATTCAGCTCCCGATAAAAATCTGATGAAAACATTACACATTCTCACAGCTGACTTAGGAAAGAATAGAGAGATAATATATTTGAACTGTGGGTAATTAAGATCACTTTATGTCTAGCTACACTTAGCTGGTGATAGTGCTACGTCTATTCTAAATCCTATATAAAGAGAGTTTGGTGACCGTATACTGAATGTTATTCTACCACTGTAGGCTACAGTGAGGGAGATAATACTGAACTAAATATAAATACAGGTGCACTTACACAAGATTCTGAAATTCACACCTCAATTTGGAATGCAATAGATGGAAAGAGATCAAAAAATGGAAAAAAAACCAACACAAAGTGAGAGCAATAGGGAGAATAATGACTGCGTTGTCAGGCAGGGCTGAGTATAGGTACTCTCTTCAATTCACTGATAAAAACTATGCTAAAAACACTTAGCACATTCATTTGCACAGGGCTTTAATACCATGCATCAGTATCAGGTATCACATTTCTCTTTGAAAATTCAAAAAAACAGAGGGAGTGATTCATGATCCTCCTCTCATCATATTTCTGTAAATTCTTGTACTAGGCCACAAGCCGACACAAAGCCTTCCTTGCCACTTGACTTAGCTGTGGCAATAGTGGGTAGCTACAGCCATAGCGTATGACTGGAAAAGTGCCATATCAGGTTTCATTTGCAATTGTTTTCTTTCCATGATGTTAAAGCTTACTGGATTTAAAATCAAGAATTTTCACAAGGCCACACCTAGTGGTTACTCCACTTCACATTCACCAGTCAAACACTTCAATTTCATACTGGAATGGGCAGCAGCCTGTAAAGCAGGTTTCCATTAGACACCAAATCACCCCTGTGACTCTTTTGAGTCAGGCTTGAAACTCAAGAACGTGGCATGGTCCTGCCTGTATCTCCTAAGCAAGAAATTTGTTCAAAGACAACTAGAAGGCTGACCCTCAGTTACGCATACAGGAAAAATAACAGCATCTAACCACCACAGGATAATTTATCACTGCAGGCACCTCTCAGTGTTCATGAATCAAGCTGGGAAATGGCTTTGCACAAAATGTCTTTACAGTATTTGTCACATGTTAGGTGAGTTACTTGTTCTATGCATGGTACCGGAGTCCTCAGAGGAGGTGTGTAGAGATTTGGCTCAAGCAGACAAAGAGGAAAAGAACCTAACTTAGCTTTTTCTGCAAAAGCTCACAGTTAGGATTTGGTCTGAAGCAGGGATCACAGCGTCTATGTACATTAGTAATAACTCTCAGAAGTTCATTTCTTTGTATAGGGGTTTGCTATTACAGTTTTTGCTGGAGAGCTGAAGAAAGGATCAACCTGATCAATTAAATCATTATCTTTGATTGCTCAGAGATACAGATTTGCCATTCAATTTTCTTATTGCACAGCTATTATCCTTCTTTTGTGCAGTGTCTTGAAGGGATTGAGTGTTTGAATTTGAGGTCCTACGAGTAAAGCTTTTAGTAACCTTAGAGAAGATCACAATGTTATCACGTGAGGAAATCACACCCTCTCAGTAAGAGAGGGAGTAAAATATGCAGCAAAAGACAGAATCAAAGCTTTGAAAAAAGCATCAAAACTTTGAATTTCCACACCCTTTCTGTGTGCAAGCATGACCCAAAAACAGACAGAGACATCTCAGTACACTTAACATAAGCAGGTGTTGCATAGGACTGCTGAAAGCAGGAATCACACTATACAAACAAGTGGCTGCTCAGCCCCCATGTTTAGACATACTATGTTTCTCTTATTTATGTAATTAAACGTGAAAAAAATACCAGCTTAAACTAAGTACTTTTATTTACTTCAGAAGTACTAACAAGCATTTCATTGTTTTCACAATGAAGAATGGATTCTGAGTCTGTATAAGCTATACTGTCTTAGGATTACTGTCTTCTGTCCCAGCTGGTGAGCCAGCATATAGAATTTTCTACTTTAAAATGCATTACCAGAGCTATTTTGAAGAAGCCTCATTCACAATAAGTGATCCTTACCTGTGTCAAAACTTTGTATACTTTACTCTAAGTGGGTGAAGGAGGACAGAAAACAAAGTAATACATTTTCTTCTGCTAGGATAAGCAAACTGGTGTGGGTGGTTTTGTGTTAAAAAGGAGACAAAATAATTTTTTATGTTACTTTTCTATTGCTCATACAAAAATGGCTTCACAAAGCCATATAAGCCTATTTTTTTTTTTAAGATTAAAATATTCTAAAAATAAATGTTATTTATTTCACCATTAACTGTATTTTTTTTTATCTACTCAGAATAGGTTTACTGTATATGGAAAGACTAAAAACACTTCAGATACTGAAAAGGTCAGAAATTTTATTTCTTTCTTTCATATTTAAAACTGAATATTTTAGGATTGTTGAGAAAAATAAAACCAACCTTTCATAAGCAATTCAAGTGGGTCTACTCAAAGTGTGATAAAAAATATGATAAAACATTATTCATTAATACAGAAATAGGACCAAAGTACTTAGTTTCAGAAGGACCAGCACTCATTCTATTTTCTATTTCTTCCCCCAAATACTGGCATATAACTGGAATGTCTTTCATTGACACAACACTGACATAGTTTTCCATACTTAGAAAACACATTGGGAAATAGTTATAATTCTGATTTTATAAATTCAGACTGTACAATTCTAATTTATTGCTCAGGACACAAGTGATCATAAATATTTAGAGACCAGAATAGTAAAAACTATATGCCTTTGATAACACAGGAGTGAAAATACTCTTACTGAAGACAGCTTTTAGTACCAGCTTCACAAAAGAATCATCGTCTTTCATTTTAAGATGAACTATTATTCAAAATTCTTTTTTACAGTTGCTTATAATTGGTTTTATTTATAGTTGGTTATTAATAGTGATATATTATTACTAGCTTACTTTCAGTTTTTACTGGTGAATGACCTATTAGAATTTCACCAATTTCATATTCTGTTGGAGAAATATACTTTTTTTCTTTTTATGACGTATTAAGTTACTTCTTTATGACAATTGTACAGACACTGTATTGCAGCATCTATACATATGAAAAACTGCTTATTAATGACAGCAGCAGAATGCATCTCAAATGATGAATTTGTCAAATCAGTTTAAGTGATTAGCCATTAAGAAAAAATTAAAGAAGCATTTCATTCCTTACCCACGCAGATCAATTTAGTTTACAGCTAAAATTTACATAAGAATGCATTGTATACTAATACAATTAGCAGAATAATTCTATAGTCTTAGAACTTCTTACTTTACTATGTCTTGCTATTGTACACATACATTCCCACTATACAAACTATACTAACTGCCTGTAGCCCAATCCTCCTCTGCAGAAGCCTAAGACCCTAAGGCTCAATGCCAAACAGATTTAAACAGAAATAAGCTTAGATTAGAAAAAATTTTGGAAACTGAACTTTTAATGTTCAGAGGCATCACCTTATAGGGTTCTCTGGGCTGAACACTTAAAATACATATTTCTGCAGTGATTATAAATGCTTGCAGTTGGTTAAGTCCTCTAAACTCTGGCTATTTAGACTTCACCTGATGGGGTCCAACAGAAGAAGGGAAGGAATAAATCAAAGAGAACGTCATCCCTACAGCACGAGGTTTCAATTCACACCACTGCATTATTTAAATTATACATAGCAGATGTGCAAACCTAGCAATACACGTGAAGCCTCACAACACTTTTGGTCCAGGGCATAAAGAGTCATTTGCACAAAAAACTCTGAGCTAGATAAACTGTTTTCTGTTAGAGAGACAAAGTTAAGTTAGTTGTACAAGTCTGGAGAGAAGATAAAAAAAATGCAATATGGAGTATGCCTATGAAGAAATAGAATAAAACAGATTTTTCTTAGAGTGGCATGGAGAAACAACTAATGTCAGAATATTCAAGTACTTAAATAATTTTTAATAAGAAGTACAGGAAAGAACAGAGTTAAGTACTTAAGTGTTTATTCTTGAGAAAACAACTAGGTTTTCTTTCTTTTCATCAAATCTAGCATACCACCCTATCTACAGATCCAAGCAAACATTTCAGCCATGTTCAGTGTCCTGGGTTTTCACTGCTATGAGATGCATGCCAGTCAAGAATCAAGACCCTCTTTCCCACAGGGCTTTGTGCAATTGTTTCAGTGAATACAAACAGAGTAGAAAGAAGCAACCTGTCAGTCTGATAATTCTGAAATCCATCAACAAATGAGCCAATATACTAAAATTAAAACCTTTCACTTATTTTAAGAAAGTTTTGTTAAAATATTCTAGCAATCCGGTCTTCAATATCAGAAAGAATTCTGAGATACCAGTTTTGAATCTGTGTCATGAAAAAAAAAAAAAATCGGAAAATCTGTCATGTGAAAAGACAAAATACAAGGCCATGGACTGTGTCTTCAAAAACAACTTGATGACAGTCCCTGAGAGATTTAAAATGAAGGCTTGAAGCATTCCTTGCTGAAATGTTTGATCTAAAAGAGGTCTTCTCTCAAGTTAGAGCTTACATTATAAAAGGGAAGAAAGATGAAGCCAATGCTGCATAGGAAAGAGCAATTCTATTTTAAAAAGTCTATATTTTAGAAAGGGATGGTGGGAATCCCTTCCTCTGGCAGAGTTGGGATGACATGGAATATGCATGCCACTATATGTACAAAGGCAATCATACATCAGCACAGAGGCAGACTGCGCTGCTGCAATCACTGCTGTCTCAAGACACAACTTCTGAGCAGGATCTCTGGTTTCAAATCACTAACTTAGGCTTGCTTTCTAAAAAAGCTGTGCCCAGACATTTCTCTCAGTCTCACAAAATCCCAAATAACCTACCTATATCTGACTGAATTCCCTTTAATTCCAGGACAAATTTTAACTTCTGCTAAAACTATTTTTGCCTTCTATCACAGTGCTCCAAAGTATTCAGAATTAGTCATTTAATCTCTATCCAGGCTAAAATGGCTTACTGGAGAACTCTCAACTTAATAAATTATGTATAAGAATTCTCTCTTTTACGTAGCATGCAGGATCATTTGAACTACAACATCATTTATGGCTGCAGCAGAATGAACTGAGGAAATATACCGTGGTGCTACCCAGTACAAGTAAATATTGGTCACAAAGCTCCTGAAAAGAAACATCTGTCAATACCAGAACACTTAGAAATGCTATGAAGAATCCTTCACCTTACTACAGAAGGCACTTCATCCCAAGCAAAAGACAAAAAGTATCTATCATGCAAGCTTCTTCTAACCAGGAGATATGAAGTCCAGGATGGAAATCCAGAAGGGTTTAAGTATTTGTAGGGGGAAAATAGACCTCCGTCCAGCCTGCTCCAAATCTGTAATAATTATATTTTGCCTGGCACAGCCTCCAAAAGGATGACTTTGTCACTTGTCCCCAGCAACTACACTATGGCTCCAGTCTGAAATTCCAGAGAGAAAACCATTAACCTGCTTTAATTTCACAGCATTCTTAAGAGTAGGAAACACATTGAGAAATTTGCTGTCAGCTTCCTTTCAGCTGCAAAACCCTTGAGGCTGACACAGCCACCTGCAGCCACGGACTGCAGCTTCAGATTCTTAAGATGTTAGCACCACAGAAGTAGCAGCTGCCTCTCCCCCTGCTTCCACTTAGATGAAAATTTCAACAACTGGCAGCGGAAGGAGTTAATTAAAGGTCTCCTTTCTCTTCTCCTTTAGGAAAAATAAGCTTCCTAAGTCTGAGCTCCAGACAGAAGTAACTAGACAGCTAATAACTTTGTGAGGCATTCCAGTCGCCTGAGAAAACTGCTCAGGGAGTCACCTGACAGCAGACTGGCAGTTTCAGAAAGGAGGATATTCCACTGCTGTCTGTTGAGAAAGTGAACGAAAGGAAAATTTTCCCAGAACTATGACAGAGCCCTGGAGGTGCCTCCCTCAGCCAGGCAGTCCTCAGACCCGACAGGCAACAATAAGCCATAGCTGCTAGGAAGGCGTTAAGTGGGGCATGCAGATGGAAGCATACTCAAGATCAGTAGGGAAAACAACAAGGAACAGAGGGTGAGGCCAGAAAAGGGAAAGGGCTTTCCACTTTGCCTAAAACTGGTGCTAGAGTGAGCTAAGGTCAAAACCAATTGGTTTTGATACCTTAAATGCCTACTTATCTGTCTCCTTCTGTCACAGTCATTAGCAAGCAGATTCAGAGCCCAGTACTTGTGGACACTGCTCCCCTGGCATTGCTCTAGGCCAGACTCACCTCCTCAGGGGAGACCCAGAAGTCAAGGAAAACATAAACGAGGTGAAATAGTGCTCACTAAAGCTAAGCAAACCCTGGCTAAAAAGCACCCTTCTGTATGCAACAAGACAGCACAAGGGACAAGTTAAGACATATTGCACCTGGAGATGGGGACTCTTCAGAGGAAAATACACGAGAGATCCTACAGAGAAAGAAAAAGAAAAAAGAAAAAAAAGAAAAAAAACACACCACCAAAGTTGCTTTTCCATTTGTTTGGAATCAGTATGAATATATTTGGAATGAATGCATAGAATATAACCTTAGGCTAGCTGACACTTTTGGAGTCAGAGATGAAAGTGTTTATTGAAATGAAAAGGGCAATTCTGATATTTATATCCTGAAGGATATGCAGTACCTCACAAATGTAATTCGCAGAGATACCAGTTCATCTGAATTCTGCAAAACTCCATTTTCAGAAATAGACCAGGAGGAGTGCTAGAAGCAACAAGCCAGGGAGCTATTTCTAAACGAGATTCACATTTAAACCAGATTAAATTCCAGACTCTAAAAAGCTGCCTTTTCATGTGCATTTTCTCCAGCCTCTAAAGTACCATACCTTTTCTGCATTTCCAAAAGCATACGCTATTTACTTTATTTAACATTTATGTTCTGATTGCAATCAGTCTTCTTTCAATAAAAGAATTAACTTTACAGTCTGCTAACCTAAAACCATCCAACTCTCACTTCACTATAAATCACTGTCACTTTTCTGCTGACTGCAACTCAATTAAAATCCAATTATTTGAATAACTGGATGGAAATTACTATCATAGAATGTACCTTTTTACCAGGAACATTTTGTGAAGAAAACTGACTGCACAGGAGCTACGATACTGTGGTTTAAAAGTAATTTGTAAGATGGTTTGGGAAATCTACGTTAATGAACATGAGGGGAAAGAGCATCACTTCTGGAGCAGGCACTCAATTCTAAAATTGGAACTTCTGGCTCTGAGCAAAGCCAAAATTATGTCCAAAATTATGTGCCTCTGCCAGCCTGCGTCCAGGAAGTTGGTCCTTCTATACCAAAAAGTTTGTGTTTTCTACTGATGTTTGGGGGGAAAAAAAAAAGTATGCATTCCTATATCACCTTACGCTACCCGTAGTGCTATTTTAAATCATGACAGAGTTGGTGATATAGATACTTCAGACTATCTCAATACTCATTTCTTTTCTTCCTCACATTATTAAAACTGGGTAAATAGCTGGGTCTTAAACACTATGCCTCAACTTCCTTGCAGCTAAATGTATTTTCCTGTTCTGCAGGAACTTAAGATCCCTTGACAAAGCAGTCTGAGGGGAAATATTCCATTACAAATTTGCTTCATAGTTTAACATAGACTACCAAAGCTTTGATTTACACCTACTATGGTCTTAAGTTCCTACAGTGGTTGTTCACTGAAGAATTTAAATTCACATAATTTAAAATGAAATACTAGGTTATGATTATTCACATTTGATAAAATACCTTGAAACGGTGCACATGAAGAAATTAAGACAGAGAAAGTTTCAAGGATAAGAAAATGGAAGCATTAATTAGGCAAATTAATTCAAAAATCTGACTGTTACTAAAGGATATAAATCTTGACAGAATCCGCCAAGTTCATATTACTTTCCCATTGTGACTGCAGTTGAGTTTTATTCTACATGATTAGATTTCATACCTTCTCTTCCATCTTCCTTGTAACTTCAGGCAACACACCTAATGTCATTTTAGCTGCTTTACAAAATAAAGTAATTAACTCTGCTTCATTAAAAGTGCATAACGAATTGCAATCATGCTGAAATCTGCTCAATCCATAGAAATATAAGACTTTCACATATATATAATCCGGCACCCTTAAAAGCTAGCACTGAAACAAATGCATAGGGCCTTCTGACTCCACATGCTAGCCATGTCTCTTAGGCGAGGTCTGAAAAAACATCCTTCAAGGGAGGCTATAAATAATGTCAAAATTCAAGCCAATCTGAGTTTTCATACAGACCTTAGAAGTGATCATTGATATAGTAGATTAAAATCAAAGCTACTTACTCTTTTTCTCAAGTTGTAAGTCAAAATGAGATTTCTGGAGAAGGAGTGTGAAAAGGCTGTATAGAATTCCAGCACTTTCTGCAAGGCATCTCTCTTAATCACGTGAAGATCGCAGTAGGTCAAAGCCCTTACATTTGCACAGGACTGGGCAAGGGTAGACTCCTTCCAGAAGACATCACCAAAAACATCTCCTTTGCCTAGAGAAAAGAAGCAGCATTGCTTTCAGTAACAGTGCTATTTCTGCCAAAAATATTAAAGAACATACATTTCATTTATGAAGTCACAGTTCTTCCATTTTATGCACTCAGAAAAAAATTCTGTCTGGAAAACAAAATCTTTCAAATATTCCATTGATAATCTCTTTTGCAGTCTTTCTGTTAATTACAGCAGCCAAAAAATTTTGTAAAACTAAATCACAATCAAAAAGTGTTTCCATGTAACAATTCTCCTTTAAATATCAATAAAGATTTTTCTCTTAAGAAAAACATTTCAGCCTCGGTTCATATTCTCTCCCTATTTCTTTTAGACAGTTTAATTGAGAGAAAATGCATTTTTCCTTTCTTCTTGTAACTGACATACAAAGGACTTGTTTCTTACAAGTTGATGAGTTTTCTTTATCTGGCTATCATCCACTCTTGTATAGATAAATTCAGAGCTGTTATAGGTTGTAACAAAACATTCCTATACCAAATTATTAAAGTAAGTTGGGTCTATTTTGTGAGCTCATCAGTGGAAATGTTCATTTTCACAACAGCATGAAAGAGCAGATCTCATATCTCTGATGGCTCTAGTGCTTTCCAACTGGTAAGAGTCTCAAAAAAAAAAAATCTTCCAGTAGCTGTGTGTGTTATGCACCCATATAATATAGCAGAGGTTTAAGATAACAGCATTGTCAAAAAGAAGATGAGTACAAGTGAGTTACCATCAAGATAATACCGACAAGAGTATTTAGTTGTTATGTATGGGAAGACAGAAAACATATCGTTTCTTTATAACCTTCTCACAAATGTTCCTGCATACCCTATTAGCCTGGGGACAACCAATGAAATCCCAGCTGAGGAATAAGAATATCTGCACCAGTACGGACACTATAATGCATGACAAGTATAGCAAAATCTGCCTGAAGAGCAGTCCCTAAGAAGGAACAAAGGGGAGTGTTTAAGAGAAAGTTACAAGCTGCTTCCAGAGTAACAGTTGCTCTTTTCTTTTGCTTTCCAATATACAATGGTAACAAAATAAGAATATTCAGACATTCTCTTGATAAGGAGTGACAACACTGTTCTTGTTTGAATGGTATTTTTCACTTAAATCTCTACTGTGTTATATCACCACTGCAAATCTCTTCTAAGACAAAGCAACAAAGGAAATATGTTCACAATGTCTACCAAGTTATGCTAGGGTTGGTCATTCCAAGTAATAATTTGGGTATAGTCATTCATAAAGCCAAAGCATCAAGATATATAATAATTTACTGACTTTAAACTAGACTTTTTAGGTTTTTTTCCCCTAAATAAGTAGCCATGCATAGAAGTCTGTGTGAAAATCAAAACTACCATGAAGAAAATAGTCAATGAAGCCTTCTAAATTTTACCCAGAACATCATATCACCTCTTGAACTGTACTTCCACCTTTATGTGATCTCTTCCACTAGATGCCAAGTGTTTTCTCTTTGAGGAGAAACTACCTCAGCCCAAATAGATGCTGCACTGTGGCACAATAAGCTGGGCTTCAAGCTGATGTGCTCCCAGTCCTCCACAGATGCCTGCACAGTCCACTTGCCTGGGACCAGTTTTTCCCTGAATGCTTTTAGAAAAGTATAGACTGTCTTTTATGTTTCAAACACATACAGACACTGAAATCATCTGTAAACACATTTTTCCCCACAGAGTTAGGCAAAAGCATTATAATCATATCATTTTGACCACTCTCCCTTTACAAAGGGCAGCATCAACAACTAGCAATACTACAAAGGCTGCATATCATGGAATACGGTGGTATTCCAGCAGGTCACTACATTAAGTAACTTTTCATTTTTAATAGCACTGACCTTTCACATTTTCAATTATTTAAGCATACGCTTTTTCAGCAGATGCCTTAAAAATGGCCTACAAAAATAGCTTCCACACAGTTAAAACAGAACATCATCTGCAAAGCATTTAGACAGACAAACACACAATATACTCAAAATTGAAATGAAATGACTTTTATGCTCCATAAAAATTGATACGCTTCACTAGGTAAAAATTGATTGTTTGCCTTTGGAATAAATATGCTTTCACTCAGAATCTTCCAGACAATTAGCTAAACAACTGTTTTAATTAACGCTCTGGAAACCGTCAAGTATAGAAATGTGCTGTCACTGATGAGCAACAGTCAGAGCAGGTAGTCCAAGCATAAAGGAGAGAGATTCCAGCTTGTTTCTAGGGCTATTTCTTAATATCTCCTGAGAAGTTTCCATATCATAAAAAGACAACAATTGTTCTACTGCCCCATAGCAGTATAAAATGTAATTGGTAAAATGCAACTACAAATATTACAGTGCTGCTCTATGTCCATAGAAATGAAAAACTATGCACAAGTTAGTTAGGTTTTATCTTTTCAAGAATTTAACTGTTTTTCATGTAAAACATGAAGACACAATCATGTCTTCTGCTTGTAGCAGCAGCTCCCCCTTCCTCCCCTTTGCATTTCTCTCAGAACTTGTCTCTGCAAAGAGGGCACTGCCTGGTGATTCCCACTTGCAGCAAGCACACAAGTGAGATATGCCTGCTGGATGCATGCTTACAAGTAATACGTGTATCAAAAGCTGAGTCAGATTACAGAAGACTCACATTTTAAATAAATAAAGCAGGCAAAAGCAAGAAGCTGTACTATTTTCAACTTGTAACAATTTCCTTGAAGTTAACAATTAATTGTCAGAGCTCTAGATAAAATCAATTCCATACAATGATCAAATTTCCAAAGAAAAGCAGTCATATAATTATCATTCCACTTCAGTTCTATAAAGTCTTTTCTTTTTTTAAATGATGCATACTTAATGTCCCTTTGTTTACATGTTCTCCATAAAGTAAGTACAATCACTCAGAAAAATGGAATTGAAGAAAGAAATTGTTCTATCAGGAACACCAGCAATTGGAAAGAAGAGTAAAAGGTAACACTTTTACAGTTGTCAAGATGTGTTTGGCAAAGTCTAAGGAATCATTAGAGAACCTGAGTCAAAAGCCTCCTTTTCCATGCAACTCCAAAGTTCTATACATCTCACCTTGAAGAAAGACTAAAAAGCCAGAGAAACGCAGATGGAGGTTTGTTTGTCAGTACTTTGCGTTTCTTATTCCCAGCTCACAGAATTCCAAACATTTGCCAGGAACACTACCTATCAATCATGCTTAAAGTGGATGACCTAAGCTTTCACCATTAATCATTTATTTTCCCTGCTGGTTTTGTGGGTTGAGGACCTTTTTCACTCTCAGCACAGCATGCACTGGAAAAATTAAACAGTTTTCTACCTCTTACACTTGTTTGTTTAATTATAACAACAAGTCTCCAAACCCTGACATATTTAAACTCTAAAGAATTATTTCATATAACCAGAACCTTCTGTTTCCATGTTTATTCTTTCCCAGTCTTTCTTCCACATCAAATTTAATGTTCATCTTAAAGTGAAATAAGGATTTTTCTGTTACTGCTGCAAATTCAGCCAGAGTCAGGCAAAAGATACACATCCACTGTCTCATAAAGCAGCACTCAGAATGAAGATCTAAATACTGCAACTTAGTGTAGTGTTTTGCTGATTATGTTCAGGAACAGAACTGTGCTCACATTTTATGAGCCATAGTGCCACAATGGACTTACTATAGCACTTCATTTCTTCTGTACTGCAAAGTATTGAAGAGCTCACAAACGGAATATACTTCACATTTCATAAAACATTATGTGGAATATCTTGACTGACAAAATGCTTAGATCATCTCCTGATACCAGTGTCATGGTACGGTTTTGGTGTGAAGGAGGTAACAGGTGTTGGCTAAGGTAGGGAGAAGAAACTAGGAATTTTGTAGAGTAAATCTCTTCCTAGACAGCAGAAAGTTCCACAGAAACCCACATCAATTCAAGGATTTTCAACACATCAGCCAAAGTATTTATCTCAGAATTACTCTCAAATCAATAGTAATAGTTGTTACAGCAGCTGATTCCAGTCTGACTCAGGTCCCCTCCAGACTTGCCTTCATCAGCATGTTTGAGCAGTAGAACAACTGTGATCTGATGTAGTCTCAGCAAACGCAACACAAGCCAGAAGAACCAAAAACTGCTCAATGCAGAACCAAGTTTATCTTGGAAATCTGGTGTCGGCAAATACCGTTATCTGTGGTGCTGATAAGACACTGACTGCAGTTACAGCTCCTGCACAGGCAGATTCCCAGCACTGTGCCCCAAAGCATATCACAGTAAAAATAAATTTACCTATGGATGGTGCATTGTTTTAGGCAAAGAATAACTGCCATCCAGAAGAACCAGAGCTACAGTTTTGGCATCAAGGTGGAGCACGCAGTTTTTGTTGTACTGCTGTAACTTGTGTCGTCTGAGAGACCCTGCACAGTTTGCAGTTCGGCCCTCCAACACACTGCAGCCAGCAGAAGGTTATGCATAGAATCAATCTGCTGCTTTAGATTTTCTTAAGACTTCTCAAGTTCAAATCAAGACATGTCATAGTAATTGAATGACCAACAGTACAGCTGAGAATGCACTTCTTCCCGTTAACCAGAAGCTTTTAATCATTCTTTTCCTTCACAAGGCAGGAGGGGAAAAAAAAACACCAACCCAGAATATCAGTCCCAATGAAACCAAAAGAACTGTTATAGAGTGATAAAAAAACAAACAACCAAAACTGCACTTGCAGTGATTTGCCAGGTGCACACAGTGTATCTGTTCATGCTTTAAAACACAGATTGGCATCAGTTTTGCAGTTAGCTCACTATACAACTGAATCAATTCTCTTTGTTGAAAAACATTACTGTACAAGAAAAAAAATGAAAGTATTTATTTCAAAGGACTGGATGAGAAGCAACAATGTGAATTAGCTATGATTCAGCCACAATTTCCATTGTTACTATTGTGTTTATTTGTTTCTGTGAATAGAGAATGGATTATATGTCAATATTTGCCTTAATGTGATGAGAAGAACAGCTTCAAAATGTTATCTTGGCTTCCTCACTAAAAGCCAGGAGGCTGCATCAGAATCATTTCCCCTTACTTGCTTTTTAATAGTTACAAAAAGCTGTAATAAAGACATGGCAAGTTTGTACCAAACTCAGAAGACATAGAAGTTGCCAGCTCAAATAATGAGTCACAAATGTACTTGAATTTATTTGCATTTGCTAAGTAATGCAAAAAAATACAGCTCAGTATGTGTTGTCATTACATGAACACTTGCTTCAAAAACCCTACGTGAGGTTCAAATTGCAGTATCCTTGTGGTTGTTTTCCAATGACTTAGAAACAGGCTTTATGTTACAGCTGTTGCTTGAAGCTCAGGTTAAAGCCCTTACATTTGAAAATATTTTTTCTTTTCAATTTCAGACAAAAGCTTCCACAAGACTTTAAAGAATCGGATTTCACCCTCTAGAATAAAGGTTTTGAAACATACTCTGAAGAAAAAAATCAAACTTGTAGACAGTGAAGGAAAATAGGCAAGTGCTCCATGAATATTTGTAGGTTTTTTTGTTGATGTTTTCTCTTCGCACCTTTCTTTGGGAAGAGGTATACAAACATATACAATTGCAATGGGCAAGCCTTCCAATTCCACCCTGAGATATCAAGGAACATTGCTGGAGTCTCATCTCCACCATACCTCAATGTTGGCTGCCAACGAGCCACAGCCACCAAGAACCTGCAAGGCATTACTATCTTCAAAACATGCCTTCTTTCACATGTGGTAGTGTTAAACTATCCTAAAAGTAGCAGGCATGTTATGCAAAATTGCATTAATTTGCCATAATAAATTGTGAAGCCACAGAAAAAGCAATACAATCTGCAGTGCCAAGTTTACCTCTGAAGCTTCTATGCACAGTGAGTCCCCTTCTCCCCGTTTATTCCAGTAGATCATTCATCAAGTGTTTGATAAAGCATAAATCTGTGTTTCCAGTGCATGCACAGCTCCATCATTTATAGATACCAATACACAATGGCTTTTTCATAATAACTCCTACCTTTAATGCTCTACTGTAAATTATACACTGAAAAGGCGGTGTCTGTAAGAAGTCTCAAAATAATCAACTCCCGATGTTAAGCCCCACTTTCTCTTCTGAATAGCTGGAGTACAGGAATAAGGGATTCTTTCTCCAAAATCATTATTTGGAATGAACCCATATTTTGCAACAGAAAGTTTCCATGTTGCTTCTACATCTCCCTTGAAATTTAAATTTTGCATTAATGTAGACCTCTTTTATGTCATAGTTAAATGGTGTCTATTAAAAAATTTTAGCATGATCTTCATTTCCAGTTTGTTTGCTAATAACGTGCTTGGGCAGGCACTGAGGAAATTAGACTTATACAATCATTCCTTCAGTTGATGTTCACTGAATCATTTCATAGAAACATGCAACTTGTCCAATCTGCCTATGTACATCAACCTGAATGAACCAGCTTTAAACAATACAAAGAACACAATAGAACTACTGAAGATAAACCTGGATTTTAATTTCAATTACCTCTTTCCAAAGAAAACCTCTTTTCACATTACAGTGTTATTCAACAGCATGAACGATGCAGTGATGTAAGACACCATGTTTGAAAATATTAAGAAAAACCTATTACCATCCATAATCCAGCATCTCACTCTCAAATCTAAGAGCACAGCAGCTTGGTATTTTTGACACAAAGTTTACCTATATTTAAAACTCAAGTGAAAAAATAAAGAATTAAGGAATTTGTTTCAAAAACTTGGTCTTAAATATCAACAAAGCACACAAATTCAGAACTGTATATAAAGCAGGGTAGTTTAAGGAAATGTGAGTTAGCTCAGGTGCTTTGACAGTGAAAAAATAGCAATCTAAGTTCAGTGTAATTAACATCCAACACTGTCAAGCCTGCTGAGAGGCAATTTCCATGTGATTGCATGGAAGATGCAACACTTTTCCAATGAGGAGGCCTAAGACAGACAGTACTTCTGCACTGCTGTTTTCCCTCTAAAAAAAAACCTTATCCCTCTTGTACAGTTGCCCCTACAAATTGCACTGTCCTATCAGAATGGAATCTGCCCTACCAAAATCTGAAACAAGCCCTGCCTGAGTGCTGAAATGCTGATGGCTAGATGAGTAAGCTAAAACAATTGTGAGGAAAACAAACAATTGTTCTTTTTCTGCTCTTTAAGATTGCAATTAGATAAGATTAAATCAGCAGGAATTTCTCCACACAAAGTAAATGGAGCATTTAATATCCTGCTAATATAAAACATAGCACATTGAGCTTCCTACAATATCATGTTAAAACCACAGTCTCTGATCTTGTCAGTGCTATAGCTTTGTAAATAACAATAAAAGATCCGTATTAGAGACATTCAATTTTCACTTTGTCCAACTCACATGTGATTTTAAAAGCAAATCTATGGGCATCATATGCAGCCTGCCCCCTCAATCCAATAAAATTGAGATAGATTACATATATTCTACTTCCCCCTAACAGTGATAAATAACACAGTCGGGTCTAGCCCAAAAATTCTTGACATATAGTTAACTACACATGTTATTCTCATTATTATGTACTATCTACACTTCACCATTTTCCTTTAGCTTTGATGACAGCAAAAGGAATGACAATAGTAAACTTTCCTCGCAGAAGGCAATGAGTTTCCTAGCTCACAATAAATGAGGAAGGAATTTCCCCTGATTTCCCTTCCATCTGACGTTACCTGTCAGATGAAAGTCAAATCATACTCCATGTGCAGAAATATAAGCATGTGGCCTCCTCTACTTGGACTGAAAGAGAACTACCATTTCTTGACAAGCGTACCAGGAGTAGAGGTGAACACCTATGTTGTGTACACCTGCAGGTAGCTGTGGTCCTGGTATCTCTGCTTGTGTCCATGCAAGGATCTGCAACATGTGTTAAAGATGGGCATAGGGAAACACCACGTTCTTGGGATGGCAGAGTAAGCCCAGTATTTTTGCTCTTCCATCTTCTGCCTACATCCTGGCACAGAATTCAACTCCTTTTAGAATTTGCCTTATGTACAGCAACTTCTGAGAAGCGTATGGTGCCGGGACAATACTTTTTCCAACTCATGGCAGTCAAAGCCATGGTAGTCAGCATTCAACCATTTTAACCACTCTGTCCTATTATAGTCATTATCATTTCTTCAACTATGTAAAGGCAAAATGGCTGGAGAAGTTGGTAAAAGGCTACAGAGCAGACAAGTACTATAGGGTTAAAAATTCAGGGATTCATGCTAGAGAACAGCTACAACATATTTAAGTGTTAAAGAAAAAAAGAGATAGACAATCAATGGCTTCCATTAAGTCCTATTGGTTTAAAAATAAAAATTAAAAAAAAAAAAAAAAAAAAAAAAAAAGAATGAGGACAAAGACTGTCTGCCTCAACCTGTTTGGTGCAGTTCAGGGTAGAACCAACCTAGCCACAAGATTCAATAGTGCAAAAATCTCTTCAGCCATGATTAATCTCAGCTGAACCCAATGACATGGAAGAAAGTGTTCTCATTCTCCATTGAAGTGTTGGTCCATTCTGCATATTAAAAAAATTATACAGAGTACATGGCTGATTCCATCAGTTATTGACAGACATTCACAAACTGAAGGCATTTTAGCATCACATGTATCAGGCAAATGTTTTTATACTGAAGCCATTTTCAGTTATGGGTCAGCCAGCTCTGTGGTAATACCAAGGAAACCTGTAGGCAATCATGTGTGCAAACGTACAATAGCATACTCAGAACAAGCCAGCCAGGAACCAAATCACATGACAATGTACAAAGGGAACAATCATTTTCTTATTGAACTGTGATGGTGGATTAATAAATCTGTTAGGAAGCTTACTTTTTTCAGGTCACCTTGTGACTTCTGAACAGCATACTATGATAGTCATCGGACTGTAGATCAACACACCTCTAAAGCTATTCACAGTTCTCCAACCTTTATGTGCTCATGTGACTGGGATTCTCTGCTTTTATTCAGGGCAAACAAGGAAGGATCCTATCTACACATCTAAAATATGACAAATTTTGTAATCAGTCTCTTGTGAAAAAACAAGTATATGTATAAGGCTCTCTCCTGGCTTCTGACATCATACATCATTTCCACAAATATTAATAGCTGATCTCTAAACAGGGTCCACCAAATATACATTTTAAACACTACGGTGGGACAGCATGGGATATGAATCATTAAAACTTTTTTGCTAAATCAAAAGTCTATTGAAAAAATTTAAAAGAATAAAGTTCTTAGCTCAAATAATGATAGTAAAAATATAATAAATGCAAAACAGCTAGGATGCTAGTCTGGGATAAATTGCTTTGCTCTTGGGATAAACTGTTTTGGAGGAGAGGAATTTGTTTCTCCTTTCAAACTAAACCTTCTAGCAAATGTTATTTTTCTCATCCATTGGTCATCTTTGAGGACCACGGTGGTTTTGAAGGTTTAATTTAAATTGTTGAACAAAGGCTTAAGGGCTTCTAGTGTAATCAAATCCAGAAAACATCCATATGCACAGATGACCCTTTGTAGGGATCAGCAAAACCACTTCAGCAACTCTGAACAGTTCACACAGTGAAGATTTGCTGTGCAGTCAGGCCCTCTGGGAGTAATTAGCTGACAAATAACACAGCAGTCTGAAAATATAAGGAAAAGACATTGCTTTATAGAAAAATAGTCTGTCATCCTAATTTCATGGTTCATCTTCTCTCACTTTCATAGAATCATAGAATTCTTAGAGTTGGAAGGGACCTTTAAAGGCCATCTAGTCCAACTCCCCTGCAATGAACAGGGACATCTAAAGCTTGATCATGTTGCTCAGAGCACAATCCAACCTGGCCATGAAAGTCTCCAGTGACAGGACATTCATCTCCTCTCTGGGCAACCCGTGCCAGTGCCTCACCACCCTCACAATACATGACTTTTTCCTTATATCTAACCTAAATCTACTTTCTTTAAGCTTGAGGTAATTTCCCCATGTTCTATCACAACAGATCCTACTAAAGAGTCTGTCTCCTCCTTTTCTCTAGCTCCCCTTTAGATTACTGGAAGGCAGATATCAGGTCACCTCAGAGCTTTCTCTTCTCCAGACTGAAAAGCCCCAGCTCTCTCAACCCGCCCTTGTAGGAGTGGTGTTCCATCCTTTGTTTCAGTCTCTTACTGAAATGCTTTCTGAAATTTCAAACACTTCAGTTTGAAACAGAACTGACTGAAATTCATAATGTAAAAAATACAAAAAGTTCATTAAAGGACAGTTCAGGTCCTCTGAACTCCCTAAATTAAGAAACAACTAGCAAGGCTAGCTTAATTCATGAGCCTCCTACAATCCCCCTTTTCCCTGTTTCTCTTAAAAACAGCTGTAGCCAGAACTTATGATCCCTGTCTTGGATCATAAGGAATCAGGGGGATCTTAAGATATTCATTATATTAAAATTCAGCAATTCTCTCCTGAGGATGAATAAATTTTAGCACTTTAAAGGCCTATGACAAGGTTAGGTTTTCAGATGGCCAATGGCTCAGACTGAAGATTATGATCCAAAGCAGAGAAATGATTGCTGGCAACTGAAGTGCATACACAGTCCCGATTGTCCTAACCACATTTGGATAAATGGGTAAGTTTTTAAGCAACAGCAGTTCAAAGAGATAAGTCAGTCTCTGATGGATAAAGCAGCATCAGTCCAAATGAGTAAGGCTTTGAAAAGTTAAAAGCAAAGTCAGGTAGAAAACAGTCTCTTAATGGAAGTCCTGGATGACCCACGGTTCACCCAGTTCTCTTCAGGGCAGAGACTGCGTTATTTGTGTCTGTCTTCCATAAAGTGCTGAGCATATCTCAGAGCTTTTTCCCAAGCAATAACAGTGGCATAAATGAAAGAAGAGGGAACTACGGAAAACTGAACTGTATTTCATCCAGTCTGCTTCCTGCTAGCCAATATCCACTTCTACGTTATTTCCCTCCTAATTGAAACATTAATGTAAAAAAGCACAGTGGTACAGTGGCTTGTCTTGCTGTCTTTACTATTTGTTTTAGAATTAATCAAATAAATCATAAATAAATCACCTTTCTTAAAGGTAAATTTCTCTTTTTTTTTGGGGGGGGGGGTTAATTCTTTTGACACATCAAGTCTAGTGATCTGTGTACATTAACATTACTGATGTCTTAATTTCACTAGAATTTTCTGATACAATTCAAAAATTTGTCATTCATCTCAATAAATTCAACTTCATACAAATTTCTTTAAATTTTAATATAGATGTTGTGGCGTTTTTTTTTTTTTTGTTTTTTTTTTTTTAATTTAGTCATTTTGTGTTGTCTCTAATTCAAAATAACAAGGAATGTAACATTAGGTGATCCAAAACAAAGAATAAGTTTTTTCCACTTCTGACCCACATTCAAGTTCTTCTAAATCAGTGCTCCCATTAATCAAAGTCAATCTAAGTTCTATCTTGTAAGAACCTAAGCCCAAATTGATAATATACTTGTTGCAAGAGTCAATGCAGATAGACAAGTATGTTCCAGTCTCCAAGGCTACACGATACACTTTTGTATGCCTGTCTGCAAGGCTGAACAATTCCAGAACTTGAACATTTTTCTTATGAATTGGATACTGCAGGAATTAAGTGTAGATTGCCTTTGGTTTACATAACGTACTGCAGTCACACAGAGTAATTTAGAGATGCAGTTCATTCCTCTATTGTGCGGAACACGCAGGCTACACTGCAAACTGCAAAGCCTGCTTTATTCGGAGACAGCCAAACCTGAGCAAATAATTCACTTCAAATAACTTACACACTTTATTTTTTTCAAGAATGTCTGTGAGGAGATTATAGTCACCCTGTGATGTCTGTTAACTGAAATTACCCCACAGAATTCCTCACGTGGTTAGCTGTTACATGACAGACGTTCTAAGCCACGCTTAGTTGTTGATTGGTAAACAAAACTTATGGAATAAGCAGTTCTGGCTGAATGATCAGCAACAATCATGTTTCTTATACAATGTAGACTTCACTTTCTTTCCTTGTGTGCCTAGTTTTATCTGGTGTGCTTTTATCAAATGCTTGATAAGCTCAGCAGAAAATGAAATTTAAAAAAAATCATCACTGTTCTGATAAGAAAACTGAGACTGCAAAGGCCAAGATTTCCTGCCTAACATCTATCTCCTGCAGCATCTTCAGTAATGTGGGTTGTTACTTTACACAATGCCGAAGGAGTAAAATTCCTACTTAGGAATTTTCCCTACTTAGAACAGGGAAAAACTTCAGTTAACAATTTTCATGAGGATGGAGAAACTTTCAGAAGATGGATTCACGACCTGATTTCAGAAAAAAATAAAGTTATCCTACTACTTTTCACTTTTTTTAGTTTCTTGTATAACACAAAATATCATGAACTTGATTTTTCAGGACATGAAATCCATGCTGTGTTACATATGCAACCTTTTTCAGAAGTAGAGAAAAACTGAACCTGAATATTATTAGTCCCCACGTTTTCCAGTAGACATTCCTCTTGGAGTTGAGTGCATGTGTTCAGAATAACAAGGATTACCAAGTTCTTTACCAGGCTGCTATGAGTGACAGGTACTGGATAAAGCCACCATGAGAACTTACTTTATCACAAAAGGGCCTGACAGAACCAAAGGATAAGTATCACCTTTTCTATGCCTCAGCCACCCCATCATTTATCTACATCTATTGGATTAACACACTCTTTTCTCCTAGCTGCTTCAGAATGTTGTTCATGGCACTATCAGCTACATTTTAGTGCCTTCAACCTAAGGCTGTCACTCCAAGTTAACATAACTAGGCTATGAATTTTTATATCACTTTGACTCACTGAGATAAAAATTGTTTCAATAAGCAATCTAAAGTAAAGCTAATTGAAAAATGTTCAGCAAAACTGGATTTTTATCAGGAAGTTGGAAGGGAGGTGGGTAAGGAGGCCGGACACTTTAAAAATAAGCTTTCTGAAGTCTTAAATAGAATTTCTCATGAAAAGAGATATGGCAAGACAGGAAGAACACCAAGAAGAACCTCTCAATGCTTCCATTGATGAGAAGAAAGAGAGTTGAAGTATCATCTACATGAGATGACTGCCCTTCCTATTCACTTACGTGGAACAGGAAGGACAAGCCAATGACTTCACGCAATGCTTTTGCGTGACACTAACAAAGTAAGAAAGTGTTGTGGGTTTGTTGTTTTTCTGTTTGTTTTTTTCACCTTCTCTTTCAATTTTTCCGGACAGTAAACATCTAACATCATGTAGCTGCCTATTTCATTAAGATACACCACACTAGGCTGTGATTAAGCTTACCTGACTGGAGCTTTCATAAAGAATTACTTAAGTGCTTGAGTAGAAGAGGCTATAAAAACACTCTGTGCATTTATACGTGCAAACAATGTGTGTATCAGCTGTGAAACTCACCCAATATAGCAACAACCTCGTCATCCTGGATTACTTCCAAAGACCCTGAAACCACAAAGCAAAGGCTGTCAACGCTCTCGCCGGCATGGTAGATCAGGTCTCCCGGGGCACAGTGCACTGTCTGAAATTCCATCGCAAGTGCTCGAAGGCACCCATCACTTGCCAGCCTAAAGGCTGGGTGCTCTTTGAAAACTTTGCGGTTCAGATGCACACAAATATCTGCTCTCATGTCCTTTGGGCATATCTGCAAAACCTGAAAAGGAAATCAGGAAATCAATTCCTCTGCATGGCTTGAACATGACACATGGTTATCCATTCCTGTTTTATCCCTTAAAACAAAGGTTTAAAGAATTGTTTTCATTCTCTTTGTAAGATTTCTAACTTCTGTTCATACAGTACTTCTGTGTTATATGTATACATAAGTCGGAATACTCAGTCTACTTTATAATACCTGAAGGAAAATGTTTTCATCTTAGCAACATGCTAATTAACATGATAAGTCCTCGAGTTTTTAAGACAGAAAAAAATAACAGCACAGGAGCACAGAAAGTGGTGGAGAAAAGGCTGCTGAAGGACTGTTTCTAGAGGGTAGGTCACATTTTTGATAGGCATATTCTATGAGAAAGCTGAAGAAATTGTATTTTCCAAGTGAGCGTAATTTCATAATCATCGAAAAAGAAAAATAAGAGAGAAAGAAAGAAATTTTATTCAAAGTTTCACAAGCTCAATGTTGAGACTTGGAAGTATTTAAAAAACACCCCCCTCAGTAGCATAACTGATTTTTTTTTGTTCAAATACAAGGGACTTTGAGAGCACACATTAGGCACGTTGATCTTCCAAATGCAACATAAACATCATTGATAGCTGTGAGGAAAGTATATAAATCAATGTTTAGCATTACAGTATCAGTCAGAACTATTTCTGAACATTTTAAATGTAATACAGGCAATCTGAGTGGAAAGAATGCAGAATTACTACTCCAAGTACAGATTATAAATTCCTGGCAAAATCACTGGAAACACATGACATGAACAAGGATGACAAAATCCTTAAAAGATAAAGACCATGAGGAAGTATATTTCAAGCACATTCTTTGAGAAAAATATTCTGATTAGTGAGTCTGTCTCATTTTTCTTCTTGTTAATAATTATGTCCTCCAATTAAGGAGCAGAGCAGTCTGGGTGAGCTTCTGTGTTAATCCCACACATTTTACTGCATGGAAAGAGATGGCTGCTTCTATCCAAACCCTCCTGGAAAACATAAAGGTAACACGGGAAGCACAATGGCTATGCCTCCACCCCCTCCTTGTGGCTCTGTGCAAGACCTCTAAACAAAGAACTAAGCTCAGAACTCTCTGCAAGGAAGCAGTACCAGGGTACTCTAAGGGCAAATGGCTGTTAAAATTATCCTTGGCCCACCTCCAAGCAGACTTGCTACCACAGATATCACTTCTGAAAGAGACACATTTCCATAACGCTTAGCTGTAGGACACTCATGGATGATTTCTCTCACCTGCCCCACAGCAAGGAGCCCCCAGACCCGCCAGTTCTCAGACTTCCAGACTCACAGGAATGAGTCTGTGCAGAAAGATCAGCATTTAACATGGAACACAAGCAACAGCCATAGCTGTCTCTGCAATTATCTCATTTATTCTGTCAATAAAAGAATTCCATATTTTCAAATGCTTGCCAGAATTTGGCACACACATACACTCCACAGTTACTTGAACATCACATACACAAAGGGCTGCTGTAATAGAAATAGTAACAAGAAAACCTGAATATACAAGAGAATATTTAAAGCAAGGCTCTTATCCAAAAACCTCTTGTTTTCCCGCTCTAAGAGGAAGTTAGCTAATTTTCCATTCTCCATTTAAGTTGTCTCTGTACTTCATAAAAATAAATAGGGATTAAACACATTTGAAAGCTACAGACGAATAGCAGATTTTCATTTATATGGGAGGTATAAAACAGATCATCACAGCTTAATTTTAGAATCTCGGCAGCTCTTGGTTATATTTTGAATCATGGCATTTTTCTAGACTTCTAGACTTCGTTTTTAGCTGATTATTCACTCCCTAGCATGTCTGCAGTTAACACTGAATTGGCAAATTTGTAACCTACAACAGAGTGAGAAGGTTGGTTCTGTTTTAAAATTATCTTTAACTATCTGCTTCATATATAGAAAACTGTGTCGCACTGCACAGCAGCACAACTACCTCTGTTCCATCTCAGGAGCAAAACATTTTATTCGTTGCCTGACACGTTAGAAGTTATACAGGGGCATCAAACCAATGGAGCTCAGATTTCATGGACTGGCAAGCCATTAGTCAGTGTTAGATCATGTTAGCTTTGCAATGTGGATGAAAGTTGATTTCTTGGTTTTACAAGTCGTCATCAGTGGCAGCTCAACTATGAACACAGCAGTTATTGAGATCAACACCATATTATGCTCTTTGATGCTCTGATACTTGCAGATATCTTTTTTAAAATGTTTATTAAGATAAATTTCAAAGGCAACAGCAAGTTTTGCTAGGTTTGGTTATCCAACTGTCTCAAAGGCTTTCTTAAAGCATCTCTCCTTTTACCAGAGGAAAATGGACTTTGAAAATAGCTAAAAATCACATAGCAATTATTTCAAGTTGATACATTAAAACAACGACTGGAGTTTGTTTTAGGGGGTAAAAGAGAGCACCAGACCTCCTTATACTATCTCCTCAGGCACTGTCTCTCCATCTTCCCTAAATGTGTCTTCCCCAATACTCTTAACCTCACACAAAAATATTTCATGAGAAAACAGAGCATCTTCTAATCAGCACTGTCCAGCACTATAACACCGTTTCCTTTCTGAAAGTTATTATGGAGAGTGCTCCCAGAATCACAGACTGAGATCTAAATAGTAGATAGGCTGAAGAACATTGAGGAAAGTAAACAGTACCTTCTGTAACCATCAGCCTCCAGTCAACACAGTGGAGGCCACATCTGTCCACAACAATAATTCAACGAGACAGAAATGACTTTGTTTGCTCTAATTACAGCATCCACAGTCTTGAATACAAAAGTAAGCAGACAACCAGAAGGCCAGTGACTGAAGCTCTGGTATGATTTCCGTTATGAACCACCCCACAAACCAGAAGTAAAACAGTATCAGCCTCCATAAAAGCTTGCAGCTAATATGAAAGCAGAAAGTAGTTGTTCTTGCATATTTGTACTGGTGAAGGGCCATTTGTCATGCGAAAAGACACAGTGGAAATTTTACTTGCAAATTCAATTAATGAGGATGATAACGTTCACTTCATGCAAGGCAGCTATTAAACAACACGTTATTATTATTATTATTAATGAAATCTGGAAGTCATCATTGTATCTCCAATATTACATTTAAATTCTACCAAGACAAAACAAATTACACTTTGCAGGCTCACACACCTGCAAACAACATCTCATAAATTAAAAAATGCACAAAAATCTCACTCAAAGAAATTCTGAAGTTGTGTTAGAACTTGAAACATAGTTATTTCTTCATTTACTGAAATCCAAGCTCTTTCATTGCTGTTTTTCTAATACCTCATACCATATCGCCAGGAATACACACAAACTTCTACCACTAACATAAGTCAGTATGACAGAATAGCTGAAATGCTGCACTTGAGAGCTTAAAATTAAGGAAAACTGCTACTTGGCACTATTTAAAGAATGTTCGTTGTCTTTACTAAGGAAGTACCTCCTGTTTATTCCAATGCAATACTTTCAGGATGTGAATTGTTTCCCCGCAGTTTAATTTACTCACCTTTTCAGTATCTATTCCTCTGGACATTGACCAGGTGGAAACAATGTAATCCATCACACGTTCACTCAGTCCTTTAGGGACCTGGTAGAGCTTTAAAAAGTCTCGGACGCTGTTCAGCATTTCATGATATCTGTTCGTATTAGCGTACATTTGCTGAAATATGGTTGTCACATTACCAAAAATGGTTGCATACAGAAGGGCTGTAAAAAGAAAAAAAAAAAAAAAAGAAAAAAACAACAGGTATAATAATATGTTGTGTTTTTCAGCCTCTGTTCCACTGTGCAGCTAGACAAGAAATGCCAAGACCATTGGAGAGTACGCTATTTTGGTGTTTTGTTGGGAAGACCTGATGAGCACAAGCATTTTAGAGGTCAGGTTTAGCATTGCAAAACAAGGACCACCACCTGTCTTTTATTGGTGACGGCGAGTCCTGTAGCACAGACCTCCTGAACCACAACTATTTGTCTACCAGACAATTCAGTAGCACCAAAATCCCTATGGAACCACAGTAGAAGATACAAGAATTTTAAGACAAATAGCTTGACAGCAAATACTTTAAAATTTCATCTCTGGTTTATAGTGCCTGTGTTGAAATGCCATCGGTGACAGATTTCCAAGATCTAAGTGCATTACCACAGTAGTAAGCCGAGTCATCATTACCCACCTCAGTGTGACAACAACGATGTATCAAAGCAGAAGATGGAATATGTAATAAACAGCTACCATGGGTCAGTGATTTATAGATGTAAGTTTAATAATACATAAAAACTTGCATTATGTTTTATATTCTTCAGGCAGAAAAACAGCAAGGCCTGAGGGAAGAGCTAAAGCCCTCAATTGCAGATGGCCACATTGCTCTTCTGATTGCATCAGGCACAGTTACAAAGCCAGCTGGTGGATCAACATGTCTTTAATAAAAATTATGTGACAGAATAAAATGCAATACTTCCACTAGTGAAGAGAAGCAAATGAAAGTACACAAGATTTGAGAAAATGCACCCTCCAAAGACCAAGATAGGACAGTGGGTTGATGGCAGTCTTGGTGGTCATGGCTTGCAGAGGCTGGGGCTGAACCTCTTTAAGCAAATCCAGCCCTGAATAAAAGGGAAGGACAGGATGCCTCCCAGGGAGCTTTCCTACACCAGGGACCATCTCAGTGACAAGTAGGTGAGAATCTGAATGCAGGAGAGGAGCAGTTAGACAGCAAATAACTATTGGTAAGTGCTCTGACTTGCTGAGTACCTTCCTCCCCTTTTATCATTTCCTGCCTACTAAAGCAGGGATTGAATTGTCAGTATCAAAAATGTTCCACTCTGAGAAAAAAAGTAAATAACAGAAAAGTCATGTTTATAAAAGGTATCTTTTTGCTTTATCTAAATCCCAATTTTTGCTGTTATTTCCTCCCACACCTTCTTTATAAATACATACATATTCATTCCTTTGAGTACACAGCTATTTATTCAGGCCAGCATTGTATTCAGATATCCTTAAGCCAACTAAGATGCTTTAGGATTTTATGACAAACAAACAAACAAACAAACAAACCTATAATAATGTGTAAGAGAAGCTTACAGGACAGTCTTTTCCCTGACAATGGAGAGATGCAATTTAATTTCAGACTAGCTCAAGGCTTTTAAACAGCTGTTCCTCTACAAAATTCCTTCCTCACATCATACGATTTCTTTGATTTTCACAAGTTCCTGCAGAGATCAGCTCTCCTCTTTTCCAACTGTCCCACATACAGATAAGCAGGAGCTTGGGCCTGAGGGCACTGACCTGGATTAGGCAGTGTATCTACCTACCTCTTTACTCTCTCAATCCATAAGACTGATCAGGATGTACCAAAAAGTATTTACATTTGTATCCACTGAGCAAACCCTGAATCAAATATGAATGAGGCTCCATAATGCTTTAGGAATACCAGACAGGTTAACATCTGTGTGGGAATTTCAGGCTTTAGCCCATCATAAACTGTTTCTATAGACATAGAAAAAGGATTTTTGCTATCAGAAATGACACAAATAAAAACAGCTACTAAAAGGAGAGTAAGGAATGCAGCACAGCTTTCAGTCAGACAACTCCAGCGCTACTCTTTCAGGACCAACGCATCAGTCTGCCTTCATCTGTGTGACATGCTGGGAAGGTGCCACATAACTTACACTGTTTGAAACAAATACATAAAGCTGTATTCAGGATATCTAGCTTGCTTCTACTGAAGTACCTACATCTCTGGAGATTTCAGTGGTTGCATGAATACTTTAAGGATGGTCCTTGATGTAACGCTCATTTTTAACACAATTTCCTAAAAGATTAACGCCAAGAAATCTTGGACAGCTTTATCCTGCTCAAGGTAAAGCTGTGTTAACAAAATACCAATCACCATTTCTATGTGTACAGTTTTTGTACTGAAGATAAAAATTACCTTATGTTATGCTATATGTGAGGGTAACAAGTTGCAGAATAACCAAGGTAAGAAAACAAAGAGCATTATAGGAATAGGAAGCCAACATCTAATGATCACACTGAATGGGCAATATCCACTCACCACTGAAACTCAAACTACTATTCAACTCAAACATAGCTGGTCACTCAAACTGCTATTGACACCATAACTGCATAACTACTTTAGGAAATAATTCTGTATTCTCTAAGCCAATAGTAAGAACCTATGGATTTGATTACATTTCACCTAAAAGGATCTGAAAAGCCTGGAAAGCCTAAAAAGGCAGCTCTGCCCCAGCTCAATTAAGCTGGTTAGCATTGCAATATTAAACCTTGTCCGATTAGCGTACACACAGTCATTCTAAAGAAAGCACCTCTTCAAAGCGCAAGGTCCATCTCAAGGTGTGGAAACTGAGCTTCAGACCTACTTCAGAACTTTTCCTTCCATACAGGATGCTACTCAAACCAAACCTCATGAAAAGTACGCTCAAAAACTCAAATCTAAACTTCCCTAAATGAGCCCATCAAAAGACACTCAAACCAGAAAAAAAAATAAGTCAGGGTTGCACCACAGTGCTCTAGGTCTCTAGGCTTCCATGGTGTGATCCCTTCTTCTACAGCATACATCCTGAAAACTGAATTCAAAAGAGAGTTGCAGGGCAATTAGAAAATCTTAATGCCTGGTCCTACACTTCAGTTAGATCACCTTTCTCCTACAAACTCACTTTTTTAGCAGGCTTCTCAGCTATTTCTGCAGGAGAATGAAGGGAGAGCATTTAAAGCGTTGGCTGAATCTCATGAGAGATCTTTTTCTTGATTCTCAAACGCAGCCTCACCAAACATGGTAAGCAAGGTTTACCTCTTACTGCATTTCAAGTGGTTGTTTTCTGTTGTTTGGGTTTTTTTTCCACCAAACTAAATAACAGGATGCTAACTTTCTTTGACACATAAATACAAAAATGTGCAAACTCCATTTCTAAAAAAGTAAAGATCAATCCTGTGATACAGCGTAGATACAGTAAGAGATACAGTCACTAGCAATGTACAGATTATTTCATTGAAAGTCTGATGCAATGAGTCCTGAACAATGAATAAATGCTTGAGGGAAAGAAAAAAAAAAAAGGATTTACTATATATACTGCTTAATCTACAAATACTTTGTAATTAAAAGGTATTATCTTTCCCTTACTATGTCCAGTTTAGCTCTCTGCTATGCAGATACAAATACGACCCCCTGAAATGCTGTCGCTGCACCCCCTACTTATGCAGGCCTTCACCAGGTCCTACTCTGTAGTCCCACTGCGCGAACACTGCAGCAGGACAGGTCACCCACTAACATCATTCTTCCAGCATCCAATACAATGGTGAAAAGCAATGACAGGGCACGGGGTCACAAGCAAATTCTTTACTGTAGATTTCTGGGTGACAATATTTGTGGGCATACAACTATCTCTTATGCTCTGGTAAATGGCAAGACCTACAGATGCAGTATCTAGGAACGTATAGCACTGTGCCAACAAAGGTAAAATGGAGTCCCCATCCATCCCATTACTGTCCAGCTACATTAAGGCTAAAGAAAAGAAATCTGATTCCTCATTTCAATTATTATGAGGTTAGAAATCCTAGAGCAATTTCCACTGCAAACCGCAGCTACTATGCTCCAGTACGACAATTATCTTGGCAAGAAAAATTATTCCTGCCTACATAAAATTTTTATTAAAAAAAAAAAAAATCTTCAAACATACAATCTTTAATTTATCGTTAGCTAACCACTTTATTACTATTAAGGACACATTAAAGTCACGGATTTTTGCAGCCTAAAATTAGGTAGGTACATTAGCATATGATACATTGACCTCTTCTGCATAGAAACAGTGAGCTACGTCCCTTTTCCTTCTTTCAAAAGAATTATAAAATAAATCCATCACAGCACATTGCTGTCCTGGAAGGACTTCAGAAACAAACACTCCTAAAGGAAGAAAGTTGGGGAATTTATGACCAAGCAAAATCTAAAGATCTTTGTTTTCACAACAGACTGAATCCTGTGACATTAGCCCACTGCCTTGTAACATGACATTCAAAGTCATACAGTTTCGTGCCTAACATCCAAAGTTCCCTGGAGCTGTTGGCTGGAGTTTGTGTTGCTGCCTTACAAACGCTGTAGAAACTATCATTTCATTAGTCTTATGCTCAAATGACAAAAAGGAAGAAAGAGAAAGGACTAGGGGAGGAGAAGGGAATGTCCTTGAGAGGCATGGATTTCATTCAAGCAAAGTCATAAGTACACTAGGCAGAAAGGTCACAAGTTTGACCTCAAGAACTTTCTTGGACACAACAGCTGGAAGGAGGCTCTGTGGCAGGTTTTGAGGAACAGTGTCTAGGAAGAAGTCTGTAGAGACCACACCTAAACACTGACCAAGCAGAGCACCTCTTCTGCAGAACAAGCAAGAGCCTGCTCTAACGCAGCTTAACAAGCTGCAGCACATACAGTAGAGAGCAAACACCGCCATGAATGTCAAGATCACTCAGAAAGGAAAGAGGCTTTTTGTCACCACCAAGACATAAATATTCTTCTCTGACAATAGATAAAGAAAAACACTGTTCCCAGCGATGTAGCTACCCATTTACAATGCAGTCTGTGTCACCCCATTTAAACTAGTGTTTAAATAACGTCAAAGATAAAAGTGTAGTAATTTCAACAGACAATTACTCGCATAAGTGAATCATGAAGGTCAGACACAGGTTGGAAAGCTCGCCAAATAATCTGCTACTTTTAACGGTGTAACAAGTAAGAACAGAGAAATAGATACAAGTCACTGTAGGTCTCAGCACAGATAAAAGATCTGGGATCTGATTTTTAGAATTCTAAGAGGAAGAATTTCTATCTGTAAGAATGAGGGGTTTGAAATTACCCCAATTACAGATCGAACTGCTGCATGCGGTTCCTGAAATGAATCATCAGACTGATGATGATTTGTTCAAAATGCACTCATCCAAAGCCCCTGCATACAAAATGTGTGGATAAGAACTGTACAGCAACAAGTGAGACCAAGACCAACCAGTGAACTACTTCTAACATCTTGCCCCAAAGGTCCACAACTCTTTCAAAAACTGAACTACATTCATCTGCACTTTCTGGAAAGTTGATTCAGGAAGTCTGTCTCCATTTAATTTATTTATTTATTTTTAATTTAAACTAAAAGTAAACAAAATATCTCTCTCAAATACTTAAGGAGTACCCTGTGATAACCTAAATATGATTCAAAGAGCAAGCAGCTGAATTTACAAATAGATTAGTTAAATGTACATTTAATTGCACCTTCTTTCACTGGCAGGTTCCTAGCACATGAATTCATACATGAACCGAGAGAAAGCACAGCTTTGGAAACTTGTACTCGATCACTTCTCACTGAAGATGAAACATAACAGTAAATTAACCGCAACAAAATGCATTCCTCAAAGGCATTTTTCAGATAACAAACACATTGTGAGGTCACACAAAATGAACACTGATCAGATAAAAGGAAAAGCAGAAATTAACAACATTAAGGATTGTAACATAATTATATGAGAAAAACACATGGTTTTTAAATGTGCAATTAGAACAATGTAAGAGCTTATAATTGCTTGAGACTAGGGGTCTTGATTAGTAGTAATTATTACTACCTTAAGAATAGAGAGTATGCAGTTAAAAGAAAACCACTGAACTGTTAATTACAGTCAGCAGGCAAATACCAAACTGAACAGGTATCTTATAAAGGCATCATTTACAGTAGTAGTTTAATCAAATCATTACTTGTAATCATGCAACTTGAAATCAAAGCAGCTATAACACAATTTACTTACCTAGCTACACAATCTTCTAAAGTATTAGGGAGTTTAAATAGGTTGCACCATTTTCTATCAAGAAAGATGCAGAGCTGGTTAATTTGTTTCTTCTTAGGAAGCTATGCATATTAAAACCATTATTCTTATTAGTAATCTTTTATCTATCTTTTATTTTTTATTAAAACAATGAATAGATATGCCATTTCATTCAGCTAGTAAAAAAAAAAAGTTAACAAACATAATCTAAGAGGCTAATTAAGATTATGCAATTTATGAAGTTCCTCAATAGGCAGCATTTTCCACAAGGTATTGAACAAATTACAATTGTTGCCATCTTAGCACGCACATCAATTCCTGAATTTCACAATCTGGGAAAAAGACATTATTTGAAGTGAAAGTAAATTCCCAGAGGAACTCTCTCCCATGCTGTTCCGAAGCTGTTAGCGCCTGCACTTCCCATGGCTCCCTACTCTCCTGGACAGAAACGAAGCACTGTTACATGTCCCTCTTTCACTACACCAACTGCAAAATGCACCTCAGCTTAGACACCACACAAGCAAAAGCAAGGCAATGGTGATGGCAGAGATCAAAGAACAAGCACACTATCAACTGAGCAAGCCCAAAAAGAAACTCAACAACAGAAACAAAAGCAGCAAGTCTGAAACAGCCACATAGCATACAAGCATCATGACAAATGGCAGAACCACTTGAAAGATGAGTAACTACAGGTAAATTATATTAAATTCTTAATCAAATTCTACTGCAAATCTTCTCACAGTCATCATCACATTTGCTGGAATCACACTGCTCGTGACAGATGGAACACAGAAGAAACACTGGGCTCCAGCAACAATGGAAGCATCTCCCTTACAGTAAGGCAGACCACTAGTAATGGCTAAACAACAGAGCATTAGGGACACAGTTTTTTTCCTTTCCCCTCACAAAAATAAACAAACTAAAAAACCAAGAACTGCAATGGGATGAGAATCAGAAATATAAATAAGGGACCAGCTGCTCTACCAGCAACTACCAAGGACTAGAGAAGTACAAACATCTGTATAACTTAAAATAGACTGACCACAATGTGCAAGGGCACAAAGGGAAGAGGTACTATCAGCCATGGAGTAAACACCACAAACAAGCCCCACTGTTTCATTCCTCACTCACTTTCCTAACAATACAAAATAAAAGCAGACTGCTACTCTAGCAGCAGAGACCACCATCAGGAAAACAACTTCCTCTTACCTCAGGGACTTGTGACCAATTACATTACAGCTTAACATGGAAGAAGAGTTGGTAAAACACCAAGTCGCTGAAGAACACCAGCATCCCTAAGGATGCTTCAGAAGTGAAGTTTCTTGATTTTTATTTGATCTGGCAGCACCACACAGCTGGTAGCTGCAATTGCAAGTGTTTCAGCTCAGAAGAATTTTGCGAGCCTAGGCATAGTGAGGAGCATGAATCTCTAACTAGTTTTGCTTTTGCCTTCAGCTGAGATAAACAGCACGAGAAAACACAGACCCAAACAGATGAGAGCAGTGATAAGAGCCAAAAGTGAACAGAAGCCAAGAAAACAACCTTCATCATCAACTACGTGAGATATCTCCAGCAGCAACTCTCAGCTCACAAAGAAGGGCCAACACTAGTTTGCACCCTATAAAAGGCTCCATCTTGGATTCCAGATCCCATTTTTGAAGACTGAGGACAAAGGGCCCTCAGCAGTCTGTATAAAACAAGGGTAGATATGACATCCAGGGTCAAGGCCCAAACTCCTAGCTGTGTGCAGCAGCACTTGACCAAATTAATACAGTCCCATGAATTAACAAAGTCTGCATTTTGTCAAATTTCAGAAGCATCCAAAGAAGTAAAATGATAAGAATCCCGATTCACAAAATGCATTGGTCATTTGTTTTGACAGCTACAGTTTAGTGTTGCATGTATAGCAAAAGGGCTGTCATCCAGGAAGGGATCTACTAGCCACAGACTTCACTGCAGACAATATGCCTGTAGAAAAGCGGATTACTAAAGTAACTAGGCACACTGCAAGTTGGAGTTAGTCTGTGAATGTCTGAATGTGTTCCTGGTTGCAGAATTAAGGGCAAAGTGTCTAGTTCTATGTTGCTGTTGTGCTATAAAGGAAATCCAACGTAAGAAGATGAGAGATACTGAGTGGACTCAGGTTGCATCAAGGAAGGTTCAGATTGGATATTAGAAAATAATTTCTTCTCAGAAAGAGTGGGATGGCATTGGAACAGGCTGTCCAGGATGTGGTGGAATTACTGTCCATGGAGGTGTTCAAGAACCATGGAGATGTGGCACAGAGGGACACAATGTGCATGGGGATGAGGGGTTGACTGTCGGATTAGATGATCTCAGTGGTCTTTTCCAACCTTAGCGATTCTATGGGTCAAGACACAAACACGGTGCCAAAAGAATTAAAGAGCATCCCTGATACAGAGAGTTGTCAAGCCGGTAGACTAAATTCCCAGTCATGTGCTTTTCTAACATCCAAGAAAGCAGATTCTTATTCTATAAATTAACAGCTTTTACACATCAAAGAGTTCATCTGAGTTTTCTCACTAAAATTATCCAAAGGCGTGTATACTTCTGTAAGGCCCTGCATTTTCACCAAGTGGTTAAGCATAGTGGGCTTAATGTCATTTTACATCCAAACATGCATCATAAAACAGACATGAAGATTTATGTTGTGCCTCAAATTACAGGTTAAGTTCTTAAACTTGCAGGACAACTATGGCTAAATACAAACACACTAATGTGTAGCCATTAACTGAAATTAGGGTCTTAATCCCCAACACTAGAAAAACTTTCAAGGGTCATTACAGTTTAAACAGTAAGCCCATAGACAGTTTCTTGCTGAATCAACTTTTATTTCAGTCAAAATATAAAATACGGGATGGCAAGAGCAATGAGCAAGAGGATAAACAAAGGGAAATGTCAGCAAGATTATTCAAAGGTTTCAGTAAGACTAGAGAAAAAGAGAGATCACTCCACAAAAATTGCACTTCTGAGTTACCTATTCATATTTTATCCCCCATAACACAGGTTCATCTCTGATAACAAAAGACAGAACAGCCAGGAAATGTACTGATTTTCACAACTAGTTAAAGGGGGAAAAAATAACTCAATAAGTACATTTCCCATAAAGAACAAGATACGTCAGAACGTCTTTAGGGGGATCATGAAAGGTTTTAAATGGGGAGCATTATCTTGATGATGCTTTACGTTTTAAGCATATGTCCACTAGTGAACGCTAAGCCCTGCTCAAGACCACACCAATTTGATTAACAAGATGAAACAATGTACAACCCCCCCTACTCTAAACCTACCAGGCCAGATTCACCATTGGGCCACTTTTACCAACATAGCATGACTTTAGCTCAGTGTATTCACTAGTAGGTTTCATCATGAGGAGAATTATTAAAATAGTAAAATCTGATTAAATCCCCAGCAATTTGCAAGAAAGGACACCATTTCACTGTTTTGTAGAATTTTATGGACAATAAAATTTAAATTGTCTAGAAAATTGAAATGGATTTCCATTTCATTTCCAAGCACTAATGAACAGATCACCATTTAAATGAAGACTGAGACATTTAAGAGCATCATTTATCTTCCACAATTTATACAGGGTAACACATGACCATTTTCAATTACTCGGTTAAAATTAAATCTCCAGATACCGCTTTCAGGGTTTTACTGATTTGCACCAATACAAGCTTTTGCTTTGAAAGCTGTTTTTTATCTACCCGCACTCAAGTTATCTGAAACGATGACCCCCAATTAGAAGTAAACTCTGAATTTTTTAATCTATTATTGAAAAAGACATACACATTAAAAAGAAAACAACTTTTTCTTTAATCTTCTCTGAGCTGTTTATTTATTTATTTATTTTAAAGTGAAACTAATTACATCTCAGTCTTTCTGGCTCCTCCATATCCAGTCTTCTGTGATTTGTATGATTCTTTCCATAGAGCCTTGGGTGAGGAAATTCTAGAGAGGCTTCAGTTTTTTACCTGAATTTCTGGCCCTTTCCTTACAATGCTGCCATGCATTCTCCAGCCTTATCTCAGGCCCATTCCACTTGGCAATTTCTTAGCCTGCTTTTGCAGTAACCAGCCTGGGGTACTTGAGAATTCAGAAATGGATATGAATTTTGTATAAGCATGCCATCATCTAACACTTATGTATGCATACTGAATCCCAGCCCTTATTTCTCTCCACCACTGATGCAACACAAGATTTTGTTACTTACAGAGAACTGCCCAAGCGGCGCTCTCCAGCATTCTCTTACTTAAAAGTTTGGTATTTACAGTAAATCTATGCTCACAATGATAAGCAGACCCAGGCAGAGTACCCAAGCTCACAGCTGGCTGCATTTCATGCTGAGTATGTCTGGATCTACACCCAAAAATAAGAACTAGGAGGAAGGACCCCAGGCCTCCCCTGAGGCTACAATGATCTCACTTCTCATTAGACTTAAAACCCCAACTTAGTTATGCATTTAAACACCAGCTTTATACACTGTTCTACAGGTGTGAGCATGTATGCCTGCAACTAAAGTTAAGGACACAGGAGAAATACTGAGACAAAGCAGCTCTCATCAACAACTTTCAAGCACTATCTTTCAAAAGCTTTTGCATTAAAATACAGCAAGTACAGAGTCTTTTTTTAGGCTTTGTCTTTTCTTGGAAAAAAAGATGAAGGGGTAAAATTTTAATGCCTACTAATTATCCCAATATAAAAGCAGAGTGGGATGAAGGCACTATGGTTTCATCGTGAAGTGAAACAGAGGTGGGCGGTAGTGCTGGCCTTACTCAACCTGCTGACATAAAAAAATTGCACATCTCTTGTCCAATATCAGATTTCACAGAAAAGTTACTTTCTTGGACTAGCTGCACTGTACCCAAATTTAATTCCAAAAAGATAGTCAAACAACACTCTCAGAACAAATTGTGTATTTGAGAGAAAGCTGGGGTCTTCTGTAGCATACCTGGCTTCTACTCACTAGCACTTTCCAAGCTAACTTTGCTTTGAGCAGCCACTGAAAAACACGACCTATACATTAGCTGAGCAGAGTGATCACAATAAAGAATTGAGGCCCTGTCAGGCCCATTCAGTCAGCAGGCCTACCAGCTGGAGTTAGAGCACCACTACACTTGACCTGATGGTGTAGACAAAGATGAATGGATACCTGAGTGAAGGATAATTAGTTCTCATTTCAGGTTCATTTTGACATGAAAGTAAGCCCCTAAAGCCACTGCACCTAATGGCCTGTGCTATTCCTGACTGCTTCGCTTCCCTGTAGGCTCAGATTCTGAGGCTTCTGATGCAACAACATTGGTAAGCCAGGCTCCTGGGGTAGTTACTTTAGTACTCACAGAAAGACTGCAAGATGCTTTTCAGCTGGCACTGAGCAACCTGCAAATCCCATCTTGTACATGCAGTACTTTACTTTAGGGTACAAGTACAAACAAGATACGTGACTATATTGCACACAGGGTTTTCAAAAGCTTCCTAAAAGAAACCTAAGAACAATCTGGTCTAAAAGCACCCCTTTTCTAATGTCATTAAGTAGTTACAAATATTTGTTTTATAAAAAAAATATGAAATAAGAATACTGACATTTTTAATTATACCAGGTAAGCCAACGAGGGCTGCAAGAAAGAATATATTCACAGGTGAAGATTAATTTGAGACGGCTGAAGAATAATTGTCACCAGAATGACTGGGGCTGAGTCATGCTCCTCCCACACACTAATCACAGATGTGCTTGCAAACCAGAATCAATAGGTGCATCCAGTATGTGCAAGAACATGAAACAGGGAAAGCTCACAGCCAGTGGATTCTCTAGGGGGCCTGCTCCACTGATGAGTGAAAAGAGAGATTAGCGAAGACATAAAAGCTTATCAAAAATAAGTGAAGCAACCATTTGGGCTTTTAATGAGAAATCATGGATGACTGCATGTGAGAAGAGTGTTTTTCTCTGGAGTGGTGAAGAGGGTTACAGCCTAACTTTCAGAAATGGGTAATCATTACTGTCCCTGTGGCTCCAATCTCAAAAGCACTTGTGTTCCAGGCTAACTCTGCTGTTTTGTTACTACTCAGCAACTTCCACACCCAACTTCTTAAAAAAAAAAATAGATTATACTCAGGGGTAGATGCTAATGTTTTAAGAGATGCAGCCCATTTATTTATTTAGAAATTAAACATTACACATAAATCTCCTAACATCTGCATGTTGAGCGGCTGAGTCTTGTGCTTTGCAGGGTGTACTAGCAAACCAGCCCAAAATACAAATATATTTGTACATATTCAGATTTATAGAGTAAAAACTAATGATGTAATAATATTTATTAGAATGGGAGAGGCAAGTCTTTTTTACCCATAAACAGGGACCTCTCTCCTCTCACCTCTCCATAGTTGTGTGTTTTCTGGCAGACATGCTCCAGAAAGTTTTACTTGTCCGTCCTCAAAGGCAGAGAACACCTACTACCCTAGCACTCCCAAAAGATTCTAGAAAATAGGTAATTTCTATGGTCAGCTTCACATATGTGCATCAGCAAAATCATAGGATGTACATGGATATAAGTGGCTGCAGCAATTGGTATAAATAGTCAGAACCTAGTATGTCATCGGGCATCAAACCCAAATAAACTTCTCATCATCATGACACAGCACAGGTAATTTGAGAACAGGGGTTTCTCCTGATCTTTGGACTCCAGAATGAGATGTTCTGATTGTGGAGATCACCACTCTCTGCTGACACAATACTGGATCCAGATTAATCCCACGGCAGTCTTGAAACTACCACTAGGAAGATTTCCCCAATACTTCTAGCAGATTGATTGAGGACCATTTCCACAGCATAGACCATTTTCACTCCGCCTAGAAACAGAGTTTTTGCAGTTGTCACAAGTCTTTCCCTTGTTTCAGTACTGAAGCACTTGTCATCTGTAATACTCTGCCACATCTATTAAAGACTAAATAGTATCTACCATGTCTTCTTCCCTCCCCCTGACAGGGGCAACAAGACCTTGCAGCTCATGCAGTCATAAACAGTACGAGTAAGGCAAACAGTTGTGGTAAACATATTTTACATCATTCGTATCTGTTGAAGTTATCAAATTATAAAGAAGTAAAAATGCAGGATCACATTTTAGTGCTTAACAAATCAGAGTAATAATCTGCGTGCTCGTCTTCTAAAAGCAGTGCAAAGAACCATTTGCAAACTGCGTGCAGCACTGTGAATATTCATTTACTGGCCTCAGGAACAGGGCAAGGATAGAAGGCCTCTCAGCAGCTAGGACTTTTTATATTACATAGCTACTACAGGCTGACAGATAGTAATGATTCTTGACAGAATACTTATCTTTGATCTGTTGCTGTAATCAACTAGCACACAAGTATCAGGCTATTAAAATATTTTTCTGTCAAGCTCATTTGACATGCTTTAAATGGCACACAGTCTCAGTTTTTGGTGTTTTTTTTTCTTGAAGCTGTCCCTAAGTATTTCTCCTCATGCTGAGCATTCAAGATTTCACCTCTGAAAAACATCCCTCTGATGGATAAGCACTTACCCTACCTTTTTTCCATTTACCCCATGCGAGCACATACACTCCTCTTTAAACTGCTTCCTCCTGTCAGATTTTTGTCATCTACCTGGACCAAATATACTCTTCATGCATTTTCCCATAATTTCTGCCCTTATGTTTTCTCTCACCTCTTCCAATTTTCTATTCAATACTTTGTCTTCCTCCTGCCTCTCAGAAACCTGTCATGGGAACAGTGATTTAGCAGTCTCTATGCACCACGGAGCCTGCAAAATTTAAATCAACAGCTTAGCAAACCCATCAAAGAGGCTGCCAGACCTTCTTGGCCTCACTAGAGAAGCCTAGTGACTAAGAGGGAATCAACTTTAAATTAGATGGTCAAGAGAACAGAGAGCCTTGAGATTGGAGGTGGAGGAGAGAATGCAGGGCTAAATAAGAGTGGAGACAGAGGAGGAGAGGAAAAAAAAAAATGCATGAGATTAGTAGGGCACATAGAAGAGATATATAAAACTTGGCATAAGTGGAACACAAAGCACCAGATGATAGCTGAACTGGTCAACAATACAGAAAGAGTTAAAATGTCCTGTTTTCTGGACTAGTTTGCCTTTACTGATAGTAAAATCCCCATAGCCAAAAAGATACTTCAGTAGCACTGCAGGTGAAGGAATAGCTGCACAGCACTGTGATACATACGTGGCACACTAAAAGAAGGTCTGTGCTCGTAAGAAGTGAAGATCTGGAGAGGCAAGGCCTGCTAAGCGGTGGCACAGAGCAATTTACAGGAGGTCACAAGGAAGGGAGCGTGACAGAGCTGGGAACTCAGCCCAGGCCTGCCAGCTCAGGCCCGCTCCCCTGCATGCCAGCACCCACTGGCTCTCACTGTTCTCGCAGTATTTTTCAGAACTGATGAGATAAGCAGCAAGGTTTGTTCAGCTTCTGCTTTCCCCTTTGCCTACTATCTCATCTCCTTAGCGGTGCTGTAACATTCATTTTCTGTGCTCAGAACCTTCTGCAGCTTCTGGAGGTTAAAAGGCATCAACCGTCCCTAAACATTTGGCAACCAGCTCCCAGGAAGCAGAGAAACAATGCTGTCTCTGAGCAAATGGTCATTTCTCCAAGAGAAAGAAATCCTACCAAAAGCCTGCTTAATGAAAAAAACTTTTTGAGTTAAGATGCTCGCTAAGATCAATAAGTGAAATGCAGAAGCAGTAGGCTAAACTGTGGCTAACAAGCATCCCTAAAAGCTTTGCTGGAAGAATGTGTCAGTACAATAACTGCAATGCAAGACACTTCAGCCTGAGCAAGTCAGATCAGGGAAATGCAGTGGCTGTAATAACAAAGAATACAGTGAGAACTTGGTCTTTGCTAGAGACTAATGAAAATGAACTACTCTTTTTTTTTTTTTTTTTTTTAATACATTTATCTTAGAGCAAGTACTCGATTTTTATTTACTTTTCTCCATGTTTTTTTCAATGCTGAAAGCTTAGGTAATAAGTCAGGAAGATGAAAGAATAAACACTTTAAACAAGCCAAGGGGAACAGACAAGAAATCCAGACAGATTATCACTGAGGACAGGAATGAGAACAAAAACGTCGGGTCCTAACAGTACCATCCATACAAAGCCTAAGTAAACAGGCTGTAACAAGCAGGGTGTGAAAGGAAGGGCTGAAGGCCTCTGTGCTCCTCTGTGGACTGGCAGAAAGGATCTTCAAGAGCTTCTGCAGAGCAGTAAGTCTCTTAACAGCATTTTCTTCTGTCCAAGTTCTCCTTATCATCCACTTATCACAGACAGCATCCATGTATCTAAACATCACCGCTCTGCAGTTGGAAGGAGAGGAAACACTGCTCCTCCTGAGCGTGCTACCAATATCTTGAACCTTTTTCCCCTTCCCAGCAGCGCAAATCTGTTCAGCTGAGAACATTTCATATCAGTAAGGCATTATTCTTCTGCCACCAAGGCAGATCTGCGAAATCATGAACAGATCTAAAACCTGCCTCACATCTCATGTCTGCAGAGGGCACAGGCAAGAGGGGAACTGCTCAGTAAATCACATTTGACTGAGTTCACCATCAGGATTTCCAACTCAGGACTGCATTTTTGTGTTTCTAACCAGAGTGCAGGAGGGAGGAAATACATGTGTACGACACAGAAGGCAAAAGATACTCAAACCTTTTTTAGATTTCACATCACACATCAATGTTTCTCCTTTCAGATATTGACCATGAAATTCTGAGAATCACCAGCAGTTAATCCTAGTCCTGACTCCCTCTGCTACATTTAAACAGTCTCCTCTTTCTCAGCCTAGAATGGGAACAACGTCATTTTTTGTTCCCAAATTATACAATCCTTACACTGTCTGATAGACTTCCAGCCAGACTAAAGTTAGAGCAGAATTAAGTTGCAATGAATCTAAATCTTTTACTTGCCTTAATCCAATGCCATACCCAACACAAAAAGGACAACTACTAATAAAAGTCTTCAAAAAGCAAAGTTTATCAACATATAAATAAGAGTGAAAGCATGAAGAAAGCTTTAACCACTAAAAGTTGAAAGCTGGAAGTGTGGGAGCTCATTAAAAAAGCGCTGCACAAGAATGCTCAAGGCAAATGCCATTCAAACTTTTTCTACTCTGAAGTTATTTAATCGTCACAGCAATCACAAGGGATAAGGCAATGTATAAAGGAATTGGCCTCTGTAGGCTTGCTGCTGTTCAGTCTTCTGGAAAGGTATTCACTGTAAAAGTGCCATCAATTTAAAATGCTTCTCAGCTCTGAAAAGCATTTTCAGAATCTTTCTAACCTGCAGCTTGATACTGCAAGCTGCACAGCACCCTCAAGCCAAACAACACGGGGTTTTTGCATGCCCCCAAAGACCTGAACTCCTACATGGAAGCAAACAAATGCATTCAGAAAATAGAAATATTTGTTTTAAACTACAACATCAATGATCCATGGGGCTGGAGTGTTAACTCTCCAACTCTCAATGGACTACATGATGTTTATGATGTGGAATACCAGTACCAAAAATCATAAAACCATGACACTGTACTGAGAAGTAAAAATAAAATAAAATTAATGCTATGGTAACAAAGCAAGACTTAAGTTTTTCTCTCAGGGTCTGTGCAACCAGCATAGCATTCATAAGCACAACACAAAGAGTACTAGAAAGTAAATGGGAGCAAACTGGTGCAAAAAGACACTCTCCAGACACTCTGGAGATGAGCTTTCAAAGAACAGCAGCACAGAATTTGATAGATGGCATTCAAAATTTCACAACAGAGTTTTAAGAAGAGAAAGTTCAAGACGGGGGAGGGTGAAGTCTTCAACCTGTTGCTGACTGTATCCTTCCATTCACCAAATTCTGCCAATCTAAAACAGCAGGGTTCAAAATGACCCCAACTGAGGGGGCCTCAAGGCAAGTGATTAAACAGCTGCTGTTCTGGACAAGAGTTTAATTAATGTAATCAAAGCCATAATTAGGTTAATTCCAGCATGCAGACACCACCAATTAACTCACAGATTGCCAGTCCCACATATCCAAAAAAGTCTGTGTTTGCAGAGGACTACAGCACCGTGCTCTCACAGGAACACAACAGAAGGGAATCTATTCCTCTATAGACAAAGGAGGATGTTTTGAAGGGTCTTAGCAAAAGTAATGCAAAAAGGTACAATTTTAGGCAGCACGTAACATGCCAGTAAGTCATGCTTACTTGACAGACATGCTAATGCACCTGTGCGCAGCAACACAGCTTTAACAAGGTCTAGCACAGAACCGACTGTGCAAAGAAGTATGCGCTCATTGGGAGAAGCTTACAAAGAGACAGGTACTAAGGACCAGCAGAGTTAGCCCAGTTTGCAGAGTGGCCAGCCCACGATGCTACTCGCAGTGAGCACTCACCCATAACACGCCAATGTGCTCACCCTGCCAGGCTAGGCTGCAGGCACTGGCAGCTGAGGGATGCCCGTGGTGCCTGGGCCCGCCTGCAGGGCAGTGTCTGTTGGGAGCTAGATGTGCCCAACTGAGTCACACTGAAGTCAGGTATCATCCTGCCCTTCCACCACTTTCAGACTCTTGCAATTGATCTAAAGAAAACAACACATACAGTTCTTACGTCTGCTCAGCACTTCCACTGTCACTAACTATGCATGTGTCTAACCAGATAACTGCAACATTGTGTGTTTCCCAAGGATAGCATTTTCCAACAGGTCACATCTAAAGGTCCTTATGTTGTTTGTTTCTTCTCTGAATTAAGGCCACTTTGGTTTTTTGTTTTTTTTTTTTTTTCAAAAAATCTCCTCTGTGAGTATTCTCTTGCTGTCAAATATGGATTTCCAGCCCTGCTCTTCCTGTACATCTGCTCTCAAAACACAATCTTGCTTTGTTAAACAGATAAACAACACTCCTGTTCTCAGAAATGGCTGACCTTCATTATCTCAACATGAACACTGAGAGATTTAGAAAGTTAAGAATATGAGTCAAATAGAAGATAGAAGGAATGTGTAGACAACTCTAATTATAGATGTCGCTACATTCCGTTTCTAATACTATCATGATGGCAGCAGACAGATAATAGCAGTAAAATCAGAAATGGTAGGAAGGACTCAGAACACAAGCAATAACATAAAACACATCATCAGCCTGTGGAAGGCACAAAGCCATCAGTAAAAAAGCTTTTTGTTCTGGGGTTGAGTTTTTTTTCCCTTTCTAATGAGAAGACACTGATCCAATCAAGCTGTTTTGAATTGATGATCACAGTTGTTATGCTCTGTTTACTTGTCTGATTGTAATTTTAAAAGTCCACAGTCTGAATCGCAGCACACCCAGTGTATTCACTGCGCAATGATAAAACATAGAAACAACGCAGTGATCGTGCAAGGAATACAAAAAAGCACAGTAGTTTTGTTGCGGCAGACGGCAGCCCAACTCAGCAGCTGATACTGGGAAGGTACCTACCCCTCTCCCACCAGAGAGACTGTGTATCTGTGTGGCAGCTCCTGCCTAACAACACCAGAACAATTAGTGAGAAATTAATTTTCCAGAAAGCACTTGAGGGTTCAAGCTAGCAGACACTACTAGGTTATTTTATTAAAGCTTTTCTTATGCATTTTAACTTTACAATCTCATCTAGTTTTTATCTGTTAAGCATCCTGCTCAGGTGTTGTTGACATCTAGGTACATACATCACAAACATGAAAAAGTCATATATCCTTATACCCATTCCCTGTCTTCCAGCATCAGGGTTTTCCAAGGTTTGGAGAGAGATCATGAGCCAAGCTCAGAAGAAATCCCATCCATCAGTGAAAGATGTTTTGTCTTCCCTTACTGCAAATACTCTCAGTGGAAACAGAGCAGCTCCTGCAGGGCCAGTGCTTCTGCAGCTACTCAGAGGATACTTCAGGAACAGCACCACTGGAGTCATTGGAGGATGAAATGTGTGAAAGTAAAATCTATTCTTTAGGGCAAGCAGGTTTTGTTGGCTGTGTGCTGACTATTTTCTTCAGTTTGGCACATTTATATGCCTCCCTGTCTCCTGGAGCACTAGATCACTCAGAAGCAGGGCACAAGAGAGTAGCTTGCTTTCTCTACATACACTGCACGTGGGCTTGGCACACACTTTGGAGGAAACTTGCTGTTTTTCAGCTGTAACTACAGCAAGTGCACTTTTTTTCCACTTGAGATGAATCTACAGCCTGTTGAACTATGAGAAGCATGCCCTCCTGTAGCATTCAGAAGGACCTGCAATAAATGGGCATTTCAAAGTGCAGGTCATTGGGGAAAGAAGACCTGCTCTACAGGAAAGCAACTGGTACACCAGGCAGCTAGAGGCTGGTAAGAGAATCCTCCAGAGCTATGAAAACTGAGGTTCTACTGTGTAGCCAGTAGCAACTAGTTACAGAAGGACAGAACTTTACTGTGAGCATCCAGAAGGGAATTCGGCTGTGCAGCCTCAGGCAAACATTACTGTCTATCACCCAGACTGTGCACTGCATGATACAAAACCAGATACCTTCCTGTTTAAAAGCAGAGAGCAGTGCCTTCCTGTAGTATGAGGTCAGAGGCAGAAACTAAAGGATAAAACAGTGTTAACAATGCACTCATGCACACACACACAAACTAATAGTGGTTTCAGATTTACTTCTTTATCTCCACCAATACAGCCTCCTTCAGGGAAGCTGCCTCTTTTACTATCCATGCATCAAAACCTTATAGAACTCTTCAGTCATCTCCAGCGCTATCTCAAAGCCTGGGCCTACAAACCTGGGTCCCATCTCCTCCCAGCTCCCATCCAGGCAGTGGATACATATCAGCATATTGTACACGAGGTCAACAGCAGCAACTTGAAGGAAACAGCACTTCTCATTTATATGCAGCTGTCAAATGCTTTCCCAGAGCCCTTACACAGTGCTCTCCACTTCTGACACCATCTCTTATTAAATCTCTGCTGAAGAGAGATCACAGCCATGATGCGGCTTATAAGACAGCTGTAGGAAGGAAAACCCATTACTGCTTCCTCAAGGGCAGTATTTATAATATCATTAGCAGTGCTTTACACATGTTTGCACTGTGTGCAAGGCTTGCAAGTTCTATTTCTGACCCACTCTACCTCTGTGCACAGACAAGCTTCCCAGCAGACTGTTGCTCCTCTCAGCTGAAGGCAAACTGCTGGAGAAGCATAGCTGCACTTAATTTGGGCTCTCTTATTTACCCTGCTTTTGTGAATGTACTATCTGCCCTAGTATTTCACCGTGCTGTGGACTCTTGTGCCAGTACTCCATGTACTGAAGCATCCTATTTTTCCATTCTAATCCAAACTGGTCAGGAGCATTTTCTTCACGCCTGATTGTCCAATGATAAAACACAACAGTCTGATAAAACACTAGTTTTCCCTGCAAACTTCTGTGTTATTGAAGTATGTATCTGAACAAAAGATAACTCCATTCTGGATAGACAACACTCTCATGAAGTGAAATATGTTTTACATTGGTATAACTATGATCAGAACACTTTAGAGTACATTAACCCTGATAAGATCAGTATAGTCCATCAGCCATACTTATCTCATGCCCTAATGTGCTCTCTTCACCACCAAACTAAACATCTCAAATTCCCCTTTCAAGCCTTCAGCTTCAAAGCATCATATTTTAACCATGCTCTTTTAGCTATGGAGATCAAAGAAGAGAAACATCACTCCTATTTTCTAGGGTTTTTTTTTAGTAAAAATTTTAATTTTACTGGAGAAAAAAAAAAGATAACATCCATCCCACAAAAAACTCATCCGAGCTCAACCACAAAGTAGTTCTTCTCCTAAGTCCAATTCTCTGTCCTTAAATTTGGCCTTTGAACACTTGAGAGACATTACTAACCACCAGCTCCCTTATATTTTTTAGAGAAAATCACTCAATGTTTCCATTCCCACTGAAGAACTGCTCAATCTTGACCATGAATCACTCCACTCATCAAGCCACCCATTTTCATTCTCAAGCCAGTGGCAGGAAAGGGCACGTTTGCCCCTTACCTAATGAGAAGCATCTACTTTCACAACACCTACTGCAGTCACTGGTTTGATTTTGAAGTAGAAGGAAAAAAGGATTTCTAATTCACATTGACATGAATAAAATGTCAGGCTTTAATACATAAAATAGTTCATTCTTTACCATAAGGCACCTTACAGTAAAGAATATGGCACTGAGGATTTTATACCCTACAGACTGTCAAAATTCTTCACTTAGAAGAATAAATTTTCTAATATCCTTCAAGGCAAGAGGAGCTATTAATAAGTTACCTGCTTCCTCGTGCATTTTTCACACCAATTGCAGAAAGAGTTACTGTATTGTGGATAAAATATATTGACATTTTCACATATACTCCCTATTTTCTCAAGAGATCAGAATTTCTTCCATCAGACTGTTACTGTGATAGATACATCTTCAGATAGCAATTCAAGCTTGGATCTAGACTATTTCAGAGCTCTCTGCCTCAAAAACATAAACTGCACATGACCCACAGCGCATCGACATCCTTTAGAACTTGGCTTCTTTTTATAAAATGAAAAAATCTTTATAATATAGAAACAGACAAACATTCAAACTCACTGATCCGGTAAGCACAACTAGTCCTTATTCTTTCTTCAGATGTCATAGCATAGCTCATCTGAGTGGCTAGGGTCATCTCATGATCCATAAACCACTGACGTTACAGCAACAAAATGCAATACTTTACTCCAACGTTTTGTAATCTACAGAAAGTCTTTGAGTCCAGTAGCAATTAGATAGCATTATAACAACCTCCTTTTTGAAAATGATGTAGAGGTGAGAGGTGCTTAGAAGATGCTTCAGATCTTCTTCAACATTCCACATGAGATAACAAGTGGCACAATGACTCATATGACCAAGTGTGCTATTTTGTTATTTTTTCCCCCATGCCTAATTGGATTCTTCTTAGACAGAAACAAATGCTGAAATACAGGATACTCTTACGTAAAACTAAATCCTTGTACAGGATTTCTATCTCTCAGAAATAGCATTGCTGCTAGGGAAAAATCTCCTAGGATTGCAGAGAGAAAAAAATCTGTCACACTTTGTGCACAATGACTCCTGCAGATTCTTAAAGTCTTCCAGGTCTCTCCCCACAAGGAGCAAAATACTCATTATCCTCCAGCTACCTGCCAGAAGCATTCCTGCTTTCTTTCCCTCTTTTGCACTTTCAAGTCCATGTTCTGGACACATCAGGTGCCTCCCTCTCAAACATTACACTGAGTTAATGATGTTTCTTCAGAATCCAGAATCACAAAACAAATTGGCTGCATGTGCTGATAGAAGTTTGGAAAAGCCACCACATTTCTGTGTTTAAAAACTACTAATAGGAAGCAATGTTAGAAAAGGCCTAAAAAAAGCAAAACACCGCACTAATGAGATTACAGAAGCATGTGATATTAAAGACATCAGGTGAAAAAGACACCCACAGCAGGGATACTTAATTGTGATGGGGAGGATAAGGAAAACAAGTCATTTGAGGTAAAAATTTAGAAACTGTGTGACAGAAAAAAAGCAATTATCTAAAACATTTCAGTAGTGTGAGCTCTCATCCACAGCTTCAAAAAAACAAATGAACAATTAGCACTCCATAGCTTTCATCTTCCCTCCTGTCCAACATCTTTTTCTCTATTTACATTTCAAAAATTTCCAGTGTCCTGGAGATCAAGATTAAGCTCTGCAAGAGACAGAAGACTGAGAAAATGTAGTGATTCTTTCTTCCACAAAAATCTCACTTAAAAAAATTATCCCAATCGGATTTGCATGATTCTGACAGTGATTTGGAGTCAAATTTCCTGAGATTATTCTGACAATTAAATTCTAGTATATACAGAGGTGGGAACACACCCTAGATCCATTAGGCTGAAGCACAGCCTTAAATTTTTAGTCATTAATGCAAAATGACACATCATGGGACGATTCATCAAGATACAGCTCTGGAATTTTTTGTTCTTTTTTTTTTTTTCCCCCCCACAACCAAAATTACATGGCAAATTTACCCTTGCCATTTGCAAATTGCCTTCTGCAGGGAATTTGACAACAGGAATTTCATCCAGCTTTAATCTGGTCATCTACACTTTAGATAACAATAAAGAGAGACTGAGTATTGCTTACTCAATTCTGTATAATACAAAATAACATCTCACACAGAGCTAGCATATAGTTCCCAAAAGCACACCAGGAAATGAAGTACTACCAAATTAATATACTCACAAAAAACATTTTATTTCTTCTATAAATATTGCTTTGAAGTATGTTGTGGTGAGGAGATGACTAACCCCATATAAACGGGGCACTGGCCATATAGCTACAGCCATTAGCACAGACAGATTTCTTACAGGATTAGCACTGGTGGTATGAACCTGAAAGAACCTCCCAGTCTATGTTAGCCTGGAGACGATGAATTTGGTAGGAGTTTACTATTTACATAGGTGTCACCTAGAGCCTCCCCTTCTGCTGGCTTTGCCACCAGTGTTTTATACTTCATTAGTAGCAATTCTTTAAAAATCTACAGGCCTCCAATGCACTTTTCCTAAGGCAACTTTTATGAGCTACAGTTCTGGGTCTGGAGCTTGCTATGCTGTGAAGTCTGCCAGCACTGACCACATACCCTTAGCATGTCCCATCCGTAGTGAATATCAGTGACATAAGTGTGCAGGCCAAGTACCCAAATGCTTCAGTTCATCAGTAGTTCTGAAAATGTCACCATGAGCTGGTGCAGTCCCATGCTTACTGATGAGAGATCCCAGTCCACTTCACTTTTAAGCATCTGATGGTTCTTTCTAATGGACAGAGCATCCAAGGAAGATAACATTCAGAAATCCCAAAGAGTTTCTTAGCAATTTTACCATTAATACATCAGCTCTTCAAATATCATGAGCAGCTTCAACAAAAAAACGATAAAGCACAGATGAGAGGGATGAGAGAATATCTGTAAAGACCGTCTCTACTTTTTAAAAAGAAAAAAAGACAACACATCTTTTAAATTAAGAATTACTAACTTGAGTAAAGCTATCAGTCATACAGAAAGCGAGCCAACCATAACCCCAGTGGCTAGTGAGAATTCTGTGGCACCTAAAAGATCTTTGTCACATTGACAAGGATAATGCTGAGGAATAGATACCCCAGAAACCATTTTTCAAGGGTAGAGTTTCTTTCTCTTTGAGCACATGCTCAGATAAGAAAACCACATTTGCAATAAGCATGTATGCAGGAGATGTTTTGGGTTGGAAGTCTCACAGCCCCTTGTGCTCAGCCTGCAGGTGACAACCTTGGCAGACCTAGTCAGCACTTGGCACATGGCTACCCCTCATCTTCAGGCCACTGACCTCCAGGGAAACCAATGTCATCATGTCCCTCGCCTCCCACCCCTAGAAGGGTACTAGTGTCAATGCTATCTTTTTTCTAGAGTTCTCCCAGCACAATTAGCCTCTTTTCTGCTCCAGATAATAGGACAGATCAAGAGTTGGAGTTTAAGATAATTGTTTTGAGGATCTGGTCTCACATCTAGTTTTGAAGTAGTATCACTACTAAAGGGTAGCACAAGCAGCACAGTCCTAAGAATTGTTCAGCGCATGCACTATGAATGCTTCTTTTACAATCAGATAAGCAGTTAGTAAGTACACACAGCTTGGCCACATCCATTTGCTCTAACCACTGAGGAACTGCACTATAAGGGGAACGCATGCCTCAATACCACCACCAAAACAGGATGCTGCAGTACATCTGTACCTTGTTCAGGTATTTTGATAACAATAGTCTAGTTTTCTTCAGTTTGTGGCTACACTCATTCACGAGTGCCTCTGAACACTTCTTATCCTGCTGGGGGGTAGGCACTAAACATCCTCTGTGAAGCTGCAAAGCTGTGAGATCCTCACTCCTCTGTGAGACTGTGAAGTAGCAATACTGACCTGTGTCAGGATACCAACTGCCACCATTTCCCCACAGTTCAGGGGGATGTTTGGATTTGTAGGGCAGATCACCGTAACCAAAACTATCTAATTGTGCTTTCAAATGTACTTAGCATTATCCTCATTCCCTTTTTTTGCCCATGTGTGATTAATAAGAAATAAGTTATGCACGGGCTTTTGAACAAAGCTAAGACAGCTCCTTCATAGTCCTGCAACACACATCTACCTTAATCAGAGAAAACCAGTGAAATGCAGTAGGGCAGCCAGTGTTGCACAAGATCAGTGAAGATGAGTACTTTTTTTGTTTCTGGACTGTTTTGATTAATGAACTCCAAGGCTGAAAATTTCTTGCAGTATGTAAGTATGCACATGCTTGACTCTGACCTTTTAACTCCTACTTCTCTTCTTTTTCCATCTTCGCTCTGACTACCTGGACTAATTAAAGAGCTCACAGTGAAAATTATGATCTAGTTTATCATTCAAACACACACCTTTTCTTTAGTGAACTTCCTCCTTCAGATGTGTTAACCTCTGTAATCCGAAAGGTTGCAGGCTAACCGTAAGAATTTACCTTTGAAAGGTACTAAAAGCTTGAGACCTTGCAGAGTCTCCCAAAATAAGTATGATAGATTTTGCCGAGTTTCTCAAAGTCCAGATAGGCAAGCATCAATCAATACTATGTTATAGGTGGAAAATGCAAAGCATTTTTAGAACTATTTATCCCTATTCCACCTGCAGAGAAAGGGGATTGCTGACACAGTGCCCAGATATGAAAACTGCAAATGAAAGTCTTTGGGTTTTTGCTATTGCTTAGGAAAAATAAACACTACACAACCCAACCTGACAGCTTCACTGAACAAAATATATGAGAGCTGTTATTCTGAGGCATACATCTCCACAGGGGAGAAAATAAAAATTGCATTAGCTTTTTTTTTTTCCCCCCTCAAGTATTAAAAATGGAAAATATATATCTTTTCCTCATCTGCAGAAAGTGGCTTTAAACATGTTTTTATGTGTACATCAGCCTCTCTGAAAGATCTGTCTGTAGACATATTCCCTATAAATTAGCAATTTAGTGCCCATCCGTGAAAAGGGATAAGCAAATAGGTTTTGATTCATTTAAAAAGAAGCTAAGGAGTTAATAGCTTTTACTTTCAGAAGTAGCACTAATCTTTTAATAAATAGACAGATACAGATGTACATACACACACACACCCTCAATAAACAGAAGCTAAAACACACAGGTCAGTTCACAGACAGACGTGAAGAGAGAACCTGTTTTACAAAACTGTAATTCACCACACCTGCAAGAAAAACAGCTACATAGTAATACATGTATCTTATCAGACACAGTGAATAGAAATGCTTAAGAGCAGCCACAGGGTACTTCACCTCTATCTTAAAATAATAAGGTTTTCCCAAACAGGTATGTATTGTCTGAGGTTAGGAGCAGAGAGCATTTTTCACCTACCCATGCTTCCCTTCTGTGGAGCTGGACAACAGACTATACACCCCGAGGGCTATGTGATGAGCACGCTGTAGTCCCTCACAACTCTAATCAGGGGTTGCATCTACCATGTCAGAACAAACAAAAGTAAAACACTGTTTTCCTAAAAACCATAGCCACAGTGAGGTCAGTAGGATAGAGCATGGAGACACTGCATTTCAGGGCACAAGAGTACACCCCCACAGGAGGTGGCTCCTGAGCAGAAACAGGGCTACTGAGACAAAGGCACATGGTGTGCCCTATGCTTCTGTATAAAAGCAAACAAACAGCCCCACACGGAGCTATTTCATCTCAATCAGCCCTTCCAGTTTCCATGTACTGCTAACAAGACATACCCACCCTTCCCTCACAAAATCACAGAACTTAAAACTTTCTACCAGGACTACATTTGTGCTCAATCAGTCATAATTCCCACTGGTTCAGGACAGAGATACATTAGTGAAGTTAACCGAACAGTACACTGACCTATTAGTTATTATAATGCTCAACAACAATAGTGGGGTAACAGAATCCTAAGCTGCAGCAAACGAGAATATGCTCAAAAGCAGCAGCCATGGAAACAGAAATAAAGGGAAAAATCTGCTTACCCCTGTAAGCCTCAGATATGCAGGAAACTCCAGCAAGATTTCCTTGCCTCCACTGCCAGCCCTTACATGAGGTCTGGGAAGGGGTGGACCCTGGCTCCACCAGGTGCAGCCACTCGGGTACATTGCATGCAGCTGAGCTGCCCTGGGTTGGCCCTGCCTTCCCACCAGGTGCTCAATCACTGCTTCAAACCCTGAATTATCATTTCTGCTAAAGTTATAACAAAATTCTGATTAAAAAGGAAAAGGGAACCAAGGTACTTCTTTGAACTATCTGACACTGTAGTGAAGTGCTATTACCAGTGATCAATACGTCTATGGAGAGGTAACACTACACAAATGTATTTCTGCCTCCGGATCAGCTTCACAGGAGAAACCAGTGAGTAGAATGGGAAGAAAAAATTTTGTCTTAGGGAAGACAGAACATAATTAGCGCATTAATTCCAGCACTCTTTGCATAAGAATACTAAACACATGCCAAAGGACACCATTTATGCTCCTTATGTTCTCAACTACCTGTATTATACTGAGCCCATCTGACACAAATGTACTGCTTCGGTGCCACCATAGTCCTGTGCTAACTCGACCAAAACCTTTCAGCCAGTTTTCCAGTGGATGAGACAGCAACACACACCTTAAAATCCTTTATTTACGTAGTAACTCCTCTCCTGAAAACAGAGGGGCTTAGCAGACAACAGTCCAAAACCAAAGGAAAATACTGCTGCTACTGATGACTTTTCTCCTTAGAAATTATTCAGTATACTCAGACAGTAAACCAACCAAAACCAAAGCAAACAAAAGCCAACACCTGAAACGAAGGCCAGAAAGACAACCAAATTGCACCACCTGGCAATGCTCCTCCAGGCAAGCACACACCATACCCAGATTTCCCCAGAATTTTGCATGATTTTTATTCTATAAAAAATTATTTTAGAATATCAAATATGGAGAAATCAGGGGGAGGCAACTGTTTACCATGCACTGAAGTGGCACCAGTGCCAGCTTCTTCTGTGTTAGCTACACAGGCCATGCAAAGAATGTGGAGGTCACAGACACCTACACATCTTGATCACCACTTTTATTTTAAGAAAACTCAGGTTCTTCCACAAATAGGAAAAGAATTGCAAATTCAAAGGCCATCTCTTCCAATAAAATTGTGAGCATGGGCTTGCCTAGCTTGTTGACACAGTGCATATTACTGCTCTGAAAAGGCACAGGATAAAAGCCACAAGTAGAAGGAAATTTTACCACTTTCCTTCTAATCAGCTGAATTTTTCCCCATCAGTCTAATGGAAGCTCTACTATTTATTCACAGTTGAGAGGTTAATTGGTCCAAGGGGAAAAAATTACACTCCTATTAAATATTTCCAGTTTATTTAAAGTAAAACTTTGATGGAATTAATTTGAATTATTAAATGCTGGTTGTTATATATATTTTTCCCCAATAACCTTTTTTCATAACACGATAGTGGCAGTTCAGGAATCTCAAAAACAATTTTGTTAGCACATTGGCTTACTCAACTAGCAAAAGGCAACAACCTCAAGGAAGAAGTGCCACTGTTGTTTCTGTCTAGCACTATTAAATAGTCTAGCACTATTAAATGGACTGCTTAAATACACAGGTACACCCAGCACACCAACACACCACAAACAAGATAAAAATCACACAGTTCTTAAGGACTCTCCTCTAGCAGGAGAGAAGCTAACAGAGTAATAAACTTGAAGTTGTGCCCTGCAAATTCCACTTATCTTCAACTGGAACTTCAGTCAGTCAAACTGTTAGGATCATGGAAAGAAAATGGAACTCCCTGTGCTACTGAAAGATTACAAATGAACTGCTGCCTTCACACCATCAGAGCATAGTTTTGAGCACCACTGTATCTCTAATGGGCAGTAACACATTGGCAGAATTGATTAGAGGTGCTTATTTTGGATGCTTTGGACTTTCACAGATGCAAATCTATGTGACAAGACACACACAAAATGAGAAGCAAAACAGGAACATGTAGCCACGCCACCAACTGTAATGTGAGCGCCTCAGCTCATAACAAACATGCTACTTGGCTAGGAACATATGTATATTTTCCTGAGTGATGCAGGAAAGCTCAAACATGAAGACTCCTTTTCTCTCCTCCAAATTTATCCCCCAATACAATTACTCTATGTCTTTTAGGTTCCCAACAGATCAGACAAAATTCTTACAAAACTAACCTAGTTCAAGCTCACAATCTTTGAGAGCTTAATTCTACAGGCAAAGCAGGGTTATTTTAACACAATATTTTACACTGGAAGAAATTGTATCAACAGTCAGGCTCCAAACAGCAGCAAGCTAAACAAAGATGTTCAGTTCTTCCCATCCTCAGAAATTATCATAGCTCAAAACATCTTGCATGATAAAAGCAATATGACCCTACAAGACCCAGAGAGGTAAACCAAAAGACTGGACCACTCAACTGCCATTCCTGCAAACACATATTATGAACAGCCCAAATGGTTTCCAAGTAGCTGTTCATAGGATAGAGATGTTCAGATACACAGATATTTATCAGAACAGTTATTTAAGGTTCCAGAAGTCCAATCATATATAAAAAAAAATCTGTTTCTGTCAAATGTGATTGTGTTCATGAGATTTAAGATTACCAGACCGCTATTTTTTAAAAACTTACTGAAGTGAAAATTCATTTCACAATCCAGAGCAGTTATTTATCAGTTCTCACCATGCAGAAATCCTATTTCTTTCCATCACACTTTCAAATGAAGTGTTTGGAGCAGAAATAAGTCCAAAATATCCCCATGAACATTACTGATCTTACAAAAATAAAAAAACGTTCATTGAGTTCTCACAGCACTGATAATAATAATAGTACTAGCTATTCATGTCTAGATAGCATCATGAGTGTAACATAACAAACAATAAGCCAAAGGTCAGGACATTTCCTATTAAACAGGCACCTTCATCAGGAAATACGTTTAGAAGCCAGTTCTGCACTATGCTGCTACATTGCCTCATGCACATTCTCCTAAGGAAAATCTGTAACTGTCTCCAAGCTTTATATAAAATTCCACTGCTATGTATTTTAATAAGATGATGGGACTTTCAGAAGTGAAAAAAGCTACAGAATAAAACTAACAATTTTTACAGCTAAAAAATCCCAATGCCTACTCAATCAAGAATGCTTGTCTTTCTACTCCCAACATTCAGCCTGCTTACCACAGCACGTGTAATTTCAACACACGATTTCATTTCTGCTGTAAAATAACATATCAGAATCAAAGCTGCACATTACTATAGTGCAATGGTGGTGTTAATTGAGTTTCATTATATATTAGGCTTAATTTTCTGCTTAGCAAGGATTTTTTTTTCTTCCCTAAATCTAATATTCATAAGATTCATAAGCTTCTACATAAGTTCACATAAGTTCACAAGCTTCTCTCTCTTTACTAATTATGTGCTCTTCCACATATGAAGTATTTTTTTCCTCCTTATTTTGGTCCAAATTACACTCTTAAGTAAAAAAGCGTGACCGAGTTCAAGAGCAGTCACAGTACAGTGCGAAACTGCAAGTAACTCTCTCCAGGCACTTTGCACGGACCAAAAACTGGACAACTTAACAAATGCAAATCCCTTGCAACAAGGAAATACGAGCCAAAAGAGCTGTCCAAGGCCTGTGGCACTGTATTTGCTTCAGGATCTGACTGTATGCTCAGCCCTCAGTAGAGCTCATGGCCTTAGAGAGCTACTGTTGCCTCTTTCCTGTGAAGATGCTCCTGGGCTTCTTCTCACTCTTTCACCTACTTGTCAAATGTATACAACTCTCAGACATGCCAAGATTTTGCCATGTACCAAATTTAAGCACAAGGATTGTCTGTGCTCACCCTAGTATTTTAATTTTTAATATCTCAGGCTTTAGACATTTTGTTGTTTACTCACATGAAACATTGAAAGGATATTAACAGAATATTGCTTCCAAAATGACTTAATTTTTGCTAGTCAAAGCAATATTTCCATCTGTGATTTTAAAACTAACCAGTAAGAAAGTGTGAATAACTATACTGCCACCAAAAATATTTTGCTTTTAAAATGCATAACAACATTTGGCATTATTCTAGTTGCTCATATGTTACTCAGTATTCATGGCACATAGCTATCTGACATTGTGTGAGAAAAAGAATCTCTAATACTTACAGCCAATCATCATCATAGCAACAGCAAAGATCTTCTCCCCATCTGTCGTCGGTGCAATGTTTCCAAATCCAACACTGGTGAGGCTGGTCATCGTAAAATATAGTGAGGAGATGTAGACAGAATCCTTGCTTGGCCCGCCTTCCCATTTTCCAAAGCCAGATGCGTTAAAACGGTAAGGTGTTCCTATTGACATTCCCAGCTGATAGAGCCAGCTCTCTGTTCGGATCGTGTTTGTATCCTCATCGATAACTTCATAGTCTCCTATGCTGTACCAAATACAGGCCAACCAGTGTGCTGCGAGACCAAACACACACACTAGCAGAACCAAGACTGCTGCTCCATATTCAATGTAGTGATCCAATTTCCGAGCGACACGACCCAGACGAAGTAGTCTGACTACTTTAAGCGAACTGAAGAGGCTACTGATGCCCTAGAAGAATAAAGCACAGTGGCCATTAGAATCAAAGACTAAAACAACGATATTTTATACAAGGTGTTCTATCAGAATTAAGTGTACATCAGACAAAAAAGAGACTGTGGAACATGAACAGCTTAATTACTCTTTTCAGGGATGGACACGTGCTTTCTTTACGCACTAATGTTTTGTAGGTTGGCCTCTTAACTTCCCTTTTGGATGGTTTCAATAGGTCTACAAATATCTCCGTAAAGGCTTCAAATTCTAGGCATGCTCAGTTATGCAGGTAAACTGTCCCTGATATCCTCGTGCCACAGAAAATGATGGCTGAAAATCACTGACCATTAAATTATACAGGTCTAATATTTGTGAGGAACGTAGTAAGACACCTGCTGAATTAATTCCAACAGTTGGAGTCATGAACCTCTCGTAGCTATTTCTGACTTTCTCATCAGCTCTCAGTATGATCCTGGGCAACACATGCTCTATTTTCTCAAATATAACACAGTCTGCAGTATTTAGGTCAGACAGAAGATGAAGATTAATAAAGGTGGTCTAAAAAATGATGGAAATACCAACTGATTTGTATTTTTTCAGTGTAAGTGTGTTTCCCGTGGCTTTACTTTCATGTATACATTCACACACTATCAGTCTTGTATCTCAGATGGACCGCACAAAGATTAAGTATTTCAAATATCTCACTGTCTAATCCCCATATCATTTTTCTGACAGCTTTGCTATCAATGTAGTATTTCTCTGCTAATACCAATACAGCTTCCACAAAACAGAATTAAGACAGCACGTAGCATTTTACATTGTTAACTCTTAGACTGATTTGCATTCCCAAGTAGAAGTCGTTAAATAAAAACAAAAATTCCCAAGGCTATTTGGGAAACTAGTAGAGCTGAACAGTCTTTCATAAAAACCTTTGCATTTCCCCCCCCGCCCCATCCCCTTTATCGCAATGACTTTCATAAAGAGAAGTCTGATTAAAATTTAAGTAGACAGGTTTAATGAGTATTTCTGGAACTGTATAATTGCATACTTCTGGTCACCAGCTTTTACTGGAAGTTTGTTTATTCCCACATAAATATTACTGCTTCAGTATCTAAGGCTGGTTCAATGCACTAGAAGAGATGCTTTATTAAATAATCACCTAAAGCATATTGACTCATGTTCCCCAGGACCGCAGCAAGATATTTCCTCTTTATTTCATGAATTTGTCATGATTACATTGGCTCATTTTCAGGGAAAGATATAATTTGTTACCTCAGAACACATTATCAATTTCCCTTCAGGGTAGGGAAAGCGGGTACTTCTGTGGGCTAAGTATGGAGGGAAAAAGAAAAAAGGGAAAAGAGAAAACGTAACGAAAAACAAACTATAATTTGATCTTTAAGATCCCTTCTGACCCAAGCCATTCTACAATTACCATATTTTAGAATCTGGGCATGTAAGTCCCTGAGTGATGAGCACATCTACATTCTAAATATCTGCATTCCAATACTACCACACAGCCTTGCAGTTTTCCTAAGGACCAGAGTCCATTTTTCCTTTCCATCTGTACAATTTTTAACCGGAAAACAACATAGTACTACATTTTGAGAATTCACTACTAATTACCAACTTCTTCCTTTACTTTAAAAGTTATGACTTGAACCACATGGTGCTTTTAAGTCATAGGCAATGGCAAGAAAAACTCACATCCCAACATCCTACAAACCAGTTTAAATTTTGCTGGACAATGACACAACTTTCATTCTAAAAATTAAAGTTCATTGCTGAATTAAAAAAAAAAATCTGCTTGTCAGTGAGTCCTACCAAAGGAAAACAATGATTCAGCAATGGTTCAGGAAGGACTCAGATGTTTGGAGATTTGATTAATTCTTAATTGAGTCAGATTGAAAAGAAGGACTGGAAATACTAGGGAAAAAAAAAAAAAAAAAAAAAAAAGGTTGAGAAGAGGAGCTGAAGAAGTTGGATATAAAAATAGGATAATAATCTGAAATTAGATGAAAAAGGTTTAAATCAAATAGCTTTCAGAGCTTCAGAACAGATTATTTGGAGATCGCTGTATTCATATTCTAATTTCCCTTGTGAATTTCCCCAGAATGGAATTTTGTAAAGGATTTTGAAACAGCGATTTTAAACTGAGAAGAAAGCTTTTGTCTATTCTAGGTGGATCAATATAAAAATTAAAAATGAGTACAAAAATATTTTTTTATTCAATTCTTCTAAAATTGTAAGTGACAGAACTTCAAATTGTTATAAACAATGGAAACTTAATAGTCTATTTCATAGACTGTTAAGCAGGGAAAAAAAATCAGATAATTCCCCTAGACTTTAAAACAGTACTTTTTGTCACTAAATTTATCAATTAAAATTTTAATAGTCATAGGAATAGATCTGACGGATTCAAAATCGACATTTTTAGATTACTGTTTTCCAAAATAGAACTATGCTTTTCGATTACTGTCCATTCTAATGCTCTTATCTGAGCAGATTATTTTTATGCTTTTACCATACAGATGTCTCAATGATGTCACACACAAAAAAAGAGCTTGAACTCAGTTTACTCCTCTTGATACAAGTCCCACTCTCTTAGCTCTGCTCCTGATATAACATCTGAGAGGCAGATTCAGAAACAAGAGTTCCTTCTGCCCAGATGAAGCCTTGGTTCACAAAGAGCTGGAAGTTGTACTACAGATCCCCAGATGCCCTAAGAGCCCAATCCCAAATACTTTGCTATAAAGAATTAATTGTAGGCATCTACAATGCAGTCAAGAAAGAACAAAATAAGTAATAAACCAGCAAGACCTATCTAGGCTAGATTTACTTTAGAAAGTTCCACCTGACTGTATTCCTCAGATCCCTCCTCTGGGGGATATGTAAAAGGTAAGAAATCTGTTCTAAAGGCCCAGGTAGAAAATCAGTACATTTTTAAATGTATTTTTCTTGCAGGGAAAAATTATCAGCATAAAAAGATGAATTTCACACAACCTTTTACACCAAATCGTTTGAAGTAACTGAATGAAACTAAACATTCGACTGCTCATGCCCACATGTAGTTGCCTGCTGGTTTTGGCTGGGATAGAGTTCACTTTCTTCAGTACAGTGCTACATTTTGGATTTGTGACAAAAACGTAGCTGACAACAGATACGTTTTAGTTATTGCTGAGCAGCACTGGCACAGAACCAAGCTCTTTCCTGCTTCTCATACTTCCCCACTAGCAAGGAGGCTGGGGGTGCAAAAGAAGCTGGGAGGGGACACAGCCAGGACACTTGGCTCCAGCTAACCAAAGGGAAATTCCATACCACACAATGCCATGCTCAGCAATACAAATGGGGCGGAATTTTCCAAGGCTGCCATCGTGCTCACAGTGCACAATTACTTTTTCTATACTCTATTTTTAAAATTAACATATTATTCCCTTTATCTCAATCCCTGAGTTTCTAAATTTGCCCTTCCAATTCTCTTCCTCCATCCCACCTGGGGAGAGTGACAAAATGACTGGTACTTAGCTGCCTACAAGGGTTAAACCACAACAAGTTGCTGACATTTACTCAAACATTTAATAAGCTGGTTGCTTTACTTTCATTGCTAGTGATGGCTGATGCATGAAAATTGAAAAATCTGTAGCAAACCAAAGGGCAAGGTCAAAGCACTGAGAGCCAGAAGAAATAACTCTGTATTCACTGATTGAGTAAATTCAAATGTCAAAAGCCCTTATTATAAGTACAACCACTACCACTCCCTCCTTCTATGCGATCTTTAAGGAGTAGAACTATACCTCCAAAGGAACAGAAAAAATAGAGCAGCGCTCTTCAGTACTGCACGAAAGCAAAACCCACACTGAAGATTAGAAGATGTTTCAGAAATTTATCCATGAAACACTGCTAAAACTAAATTTCCACGCATAATGTTGCAAATTAGACCTATTCATTGTGCACATTTACATAGATTTTCTTCAGCATTTTCTTGTCTTCTGCAAAACATGACCTGCTGCCAGTGCCTCACACCAGTATCTCAGCCATATGAGGAATCCTCTCTCAAAACAGAGGAAGCAGAACACTGATGTTTTAGCTTCAGCTTTGCATTGGACAACAGAAGATTTATACCATTACTTCCACATCCATGAAGAGGAAAGGAGAAAAGACATTTGATAAATTAGCTTGTGAAGGTGTTCAGGTTTTCTTTTTTGTTTTGGTTTTTGAAAACATAAGGGTGGTAGCAGAGTATTTATTAGTTACTTCTGTCACTACAATCCTTAAGGACAACAGCAGCGGATACTACAGTGCCAGGTGGTACTGTACAAATAAAAGAAGTTATTGTTCATTTGCTGAGCAAAACTGAAGTCAGTTCAAAATGTACTGAATAGCAGAACTGCACCTAGAAAAAAAAATAAACAGAAAGAACAGCAATAGAAATGTTTTACAGGAAAAAAAAAAAAGGGGGGGTTGGGGAAGGGAGAATTAGTCTTTTCCCTTTGAAACAAGACATGGGATGAAAAACTTCAGCAAAGAAAACGTGACTTTCATCCCACCTGCTAAAGCTGAACTAAAGCTAGGGCTTTAGTAATAAATTCAATCTGCATGACAGTATGATTGCATTCAATTTTTATGTTGTTATTGTCTTCCCAAAGTACAGGATGAAAACAGACAAACTATGCATTAAGACATTTTTTTTTCTAGGCTCCAAGGAAGTATAATTTATTCACTACTATCCATTTTTAGAAAGAGAAATACTGACACACATTTGCTCTGGGCTTTCTAGCACTTTCCTCTTACATATTACAGTTGAAGTTCTGGCTTCAATTAAAGGGAAATGCAGGAGAATAAAAACTAACCACTAAAAGAACGAGAATGAAACAGAACAAAACAAGTCATTTGTCCAAAAAAGGAAGACAACCAGATTTATCACTAGCTTAAGTGAGGCAAGAGCCACGGAAAGGAACACCTTGCTTCTTGGCATTTGATTCTTTAGTCAGCTACAGTACATACTGGCAGAAACATAGCAGCCCTGTCTGCCATCAGGTCATTTTTAGGACTTCTGATTTTTGTTTTTTTGCCTTTCCTAATTTTCTTAATTAGGTCTGAGAACATGACCTTTCCTACAGATTGCCATATTTAGCAACAAACAGATGAGATAACATTATGTACACAGATCAAAATCAATATCTAAACTCTTCTCGTTGCTGCTGTGGTTCCTAGCACTGAAGAAAGAAGATCTCTAAATTCACAATGCTTATTTTAGTCAGACATCCCCCCCAGCTTGGTTAGAACCTAGGAAAAAACAGAAATAATTCATGTATACGAGCTTTGAGTGTGAAAAGAGATTAAAAGGCTGGTTTTCCATTTATAAAACTTGCTTTGCACATATAAACACTCTCAGAAAACCAGCATAAGCAGGAAACAAACTTTTTTTTTTTTTTTTTTTTTAAGCACTTAAGAGGAAGGACAGGGATAAAGATAACAAGTAATCTAAAGCTTCCAAGTGCTATTTACCCATCCCACATCCCCAAATCAAAAATCCACCTGTGTTATGTCCCACATGTAAGGGGTGAGGGAATGAATGACCAGAAAGTTAGAAAATGATTTTCGCTGGTCTTTTATACCCTTACAGATACCTATCTGCTTTCCAGGGGATTCAAACTAGTCCGTTCCAGAAGCTTTTTTAACTTACTTTAATTAGGCAAAACACCTGAATAAAGTATTAGTATTAGAAACATCTAGTTCCGCTCCATCTTAAATTCGAATCCAATCCCTAATATAAAATAGACTATACAGCAACCATTTAGCTACTCAAATAAATACTCTTCGCCATCTCATCTGATTTGCTGCCTCAGATCAATAGTAGTATGCTGAACTGGGGAAAAAGAACAGAGTAACTGATCCCTCTCTCTGAAATGTACTTCCCTTTATATGCAGTATAACTCGAACTGCAGCTTTTAGAAATAATTCAGATTCTAATAAATTCAATTAGCTCTCCTTCTCTGGCAAAGGCTATCACCATACATTATCACCGAAAACGTAATTCAGTGTTTTAATTCTTTTAGCCTCATACAGATTGAATTGCTTCTGTAGGCTACCATTCTGTCTTTAACAGTATAATAAATCATGTCATGCTTTTCAAAGCTATGGAGATGTAGCTTTGAAATCTACTCACATCCTCACTTTCTCATGACTTAGCCAAAACACTAATCTGAACACTAGCAGTGAAAAAAAAAGAGTTAACTGGCATCCTACCAGCCACAAGCAGAACCTATAGAGCAGGTGCTGGGTAGGGCATCCTTCTTCAGTATCTTCTTTTGGGAAAGACTATCCATTAGCAGATAACACATAGGCCTCTGAGCCACCAAGGTATATGAACCCAGGGGAGACCAAGGAAGTATGTAGAATTTAAATGAAATAAACACCTTAAGCATGCTTAAGCACAGGAAAGAACTATAAATGGTTAAATGGCAGAAGAACTCCGCAGTGCCAACATACAACACCAACACAATTTGTAAAACAGAGGGTTTTGAAGGCAGCTCTGTTCAAGAGGGCAGCATAAAAAAAAAACAAAAACAAAAACAAAAAAACCCACATCTTTAGAAGCATGTAGGTTGGGTTTTAAGGAGACAATAATCCCTTCCCATCTCCTGTCAGCACATCCAAGAACCACACTTATCAAAATTTCTATTAGGCTTGGATCATAATTCAGTTTATCTGCTTTGTTATAGATGCTACAAAGAAAGAAGGTTATGACTGCTTTAGTTTTAATCAGCCACATAAAAAACATTAGTTCATCACCATATTTATCAATACGACTTGACTCGTATGCAAAACTAATTAGACAGACCCAAATAGAAGAGACGAATTACACAGAGTTTCAAAAAGATATCAAATTATATAGCTGTCTACTATTTAGAAGACTTTAAAAATTATATTTTCTAGTTTGCACAATCCATGTAAACAAAAATATTTATGATTCTGTTTATTTTTACAAAACTATAAATACCCTGGTAATTTATTGCCTTTCCCGTTATTACCAAAACACATCTAGAAAATTTCAATGTTTTCCAGTGTAGCTACTTCGGTAATTCCTAGATAGCTCATTTGTATTAGCGGGAGAGATTACTCCACTAATAAGATTTAAATTAATCTATTGCAAAAGTACTGCCTCACATTTGCCAAAAACCTGACCAGCAATACATTCATTTTATCCTCGTACCACTCACTGTACTTTCAAGTTGCATCACGCTCCCTGAGTACTAAACAGCTTAATTTACTTCGATTATATCTGTATTGTGTTTTTTCTGGACTTTTTTTAATCGTTATCATTATAAATTTTGCCCTTTGAGTTATGTCTTCTCTGTCTAAATGCTAGCTACTCTTATTGATCCACTTAAGTGAACCCTAGATCACTGATACTGAATACATCTTCCCTGATGATCTTTCACAATGCATTTATCTCAAATAATAAGAATGATATACAATACTCAGTTTGGTATCAGCAAATAACCGATCACATTGCTCCACTCAAATATATACAGGGAGCTTGCAGTAAAAAGTGCTATTTCAGAGATTTATACGATGCTGACATAACTGGATTCCACTCCCAATGTGAAATTTCACAAGTGTCATATGTATTAAGTTAAAATTTTTCCAATATAAATTGTATCTTATGGGACTATTGATAAAAACCTCAGTATAAAATTGCTTGAGTTGACACTGCAAAAATATGATTCAACTTGCTTTGGAATACAAGGTCTTAAATTACATTGTTCTTGGAAAAAAAACTTCAAGTCTCTTTTTTATTAAATTTACTGACTGATGTCTGAACGCAAAGAAGTAACATTACCCCTCAAAGTAGGTGATATTTCCTTAACTAAGGAATAATACTAATTACTATAACGGATCAATGACAAATGTTACTGTGATTATTCAAATTCAAAACATCGTATATTTTATGGAATGTGTAAATTTTTGATTGATGCATTCTTTCCTGACTCAATCTATACTACAGCGCACTGTACTGTCTTAAAAATACAAAGATTAATCTTAGCATTATGTTGATTCATCAATCCATGGATTAAGTTCTATGGCAGGTCATGAAAGTAATTTCTACTTAACTGCATAATCAGCTTGCCATATAGAAAAACCAGAATAGATATTTATAACATTTCTTTCATTTCAGTACCAATGGAAATTTCTCTAAAATTACTTGTATGCCATTGTTTGTATTCTGTTCATGTGTATGCACTCTGAGATACTGTACTCTTTCTCCTTCATTCTTTTTCCTCTTCCATCTGTGGAATGTATTTATTCCTACTTAAGTGCCTCTTGCATTAATTGTAGTTATTAACAGTTGTATTGATTAATACTTAATGAATTCAAAGTATTTTTATGGACAAAATATCCTCATCAGTACAGAGAGCAAACCAGAATTTAAACTGTATTTTTAAAAATGTGGATTGAAAATACGCTAATGTTCCAAATTATGACAAACAGCTTGAGATAGGCTGAAAAACATAGAAGTCACAATTTTGTTTCAAGACAGTATATTTTTTCCATTATACTCTATAATAGGATAATGAATGGAGTATGTTGCAAAACCAAAAGTTGATTGAGAATGAGAAAAAAAAAATCAATCCAAATTCCTTTTAAATGAATATGTCATGTCAAAAATATTGATCAACTCTAGTTCATATGTTACAATTAATCTTACATTGTTGAAACGAAGGCAAAAACACCTTCACTACTAATGTACTAAGAGCCAAGTGTTGAGACAGTTCCAAAGTTATTCAGAGTCAGAAGACTCAATACTCTATCTACACTGCTTTTAACTTCATCAGCTCCAATGCAGATTAATTGTTTCTTTCACGCTAATTATGTAACACTTAAAAACAAGCCAACTTGTCAGGTTAGCTCCTCCATGGTACTCTCAGTGTCTTCAGTTTCTTTTCAATGAGAATGATAGCAGACAGAAAAACAGTGAGCTTTAACCTGTCTCAGCCTCCCTTTACTATGACATGTGGAAAACACAGAAACATTAACATAGCAATTTATGGTCTTTATCTCATTTTACAGCCACTGCTGGGACTAAACATCATTTTCCCTCCAATTTTTTTTTTTCAAATGTATTTGCCAGATGGACAAAAAAAGTCCTCACAGTATCCATAGCCACCACCTACTGTCTCCAATCTCAAGGGAATTACTTACAGCAAAGCTCAAGTAACTTGTGTAACAGCCCAGTCTGGCCATTGGAGCAGCACAGGCCTGCAGCGGACTTACTCTAACAGTTAAGTAATACAGTGTGAGAACTTGGGTCAGAGGCAAGTAAAATCTAAGCCAGCACATTTGAAAGAAAGGGAGCTGGCCCACAAGGGAATACTCTACACAATACAAAATATATGAAGACCTTTCTATTTTGAAGACGGCTTGAATGTGGCTTTTTTTTCTTTTAATAAAAGGTTATCTTTTTTTCCACAGGCAGTTCATGAAACAACAATCAGCATATACTGTCCCAAATCTCCACCTGAAGTGCACAGCATTATTCTGCTGACATTGCCAGCAAAGCCCCTCAGGTCCCGTAAACCAGTCTGCGAGCCCTTCACAGAAGACTGGCAATTTGCACTAGTGGAAGCTCTGCTCTAATGGCCTTAAAATGATTTATATCAGTTAAATGTCAAAACCCACCAGGGAAAATAAAGATGAGACTCCTTGAAATGATAGCATCGAGTTTTTTGTTGTTGTTGTTTTTTGGGTTTTTTTTTACTTGGGCATGAGAGCTAGAATAACTAGAAGTACCACTGTTGTACTAAGACTGTTGAAGAAACATAGAAAAACTGAAGTACTATCATCATCTCATCATTAGAATGCAATATCCAAACCAAGAAACTGGATAAATTCAAACCCACACATCAAGAACTTCTCAGTAATTGTTGCCATGAGACTGTCTATGACTGTGATCTGTTCAAGGGCTGTGACAGCCTCTACTAAAGACATTTCCCCCAGGGATGTTGTAGGCCATATTACCAGTCTACGGATATGAAATGTTCATTAGCAGATTGCTACTATTTGCACAGTGTGAGAAAAGACTTTTTTTTTTTAATCTTTTAATATCAGAAACACCTGTGGGCATTCTTTTCAATGCTTTATCAATGCCATGGTAAAGTAAAACGTGATAGCCCTGCACAGGAATCTGCAAACAATTACCTAAGGTCAGGTCTCGCAAGGTCTTTTGCATCTCAGTTATGTTATTTCCATCTGTAGCTTTATATAAAATAAAATCCTCTGTACAGAACCGAATATCAAAGAGCATCATGTTTGTTCCACTATATCCAATCATTTGCCTACTTAGCCTAAGTTCAAAAGGAAAAACACTTTAAGTTAGATAAACAACCCATTTAGTGTATTTTCACAAAAGTATTGTGGTTTTATGTTTTTACCAAGACATTTAATTGGATATAATTTTCCTTTAATAGCTAGGTTGTCCTTTGTAACACCAATTTCAAAGGAACTCATAAAAATTAAGTACTTCATGCTAAATTTTAAATACTAAGCACAGATGAAATGTGTATGTATGTTACAGGTTTAGTATGTGCCACAGATAAATACAATTATTTTGTGATAGATTTTATAAGGTGTAGTTGAAGACGATTCCTGCAGCCCACTTCTTAAAATTTTGTTAACAATTCATGAAACCTCTGAACTAGTTAGGCATGGGACACTTTTTTTTTTTTGTACTTTTTAATATTTAATTGAGTAATATCTTCTTGGTAGCTTGAATCAGTAGGAAAATAAGCAGTACCAGAGTACCCTGAACATTACTTCTTTTGCTAGCTTGTGACTGGCTCCTAAAGAAATTTTAAAAAGAATTAAGGAGAAGCCTACATTTCTAGATTTCTCCCTGTCTTTTCTTCTAATAATAGAATTATCAAACAGCACCTTCAAGTGTTTTACCATTCTCTAAAACAACTGTTGCCAATGACATGTGCGTCACTGGGCACCCACATGGTACTCCCCAGTGGACTAAGATTAAGCCAGTCACCACCTGCCACATTGCATGGGAAGCAGCTGAGAAAAGTGCATTGCTCATGAGAAGAATTGCCACTGGTGGACTTACCCTGCTCAGTTATAGTGAAGGGAATAAAGTCCTGCCCTAAGAAACTACCTTTACATACTATTTAAAGCCATTTATGGTAAGTAGGATGAAGTGGTTTCTTTCAGAGCTGTACACAAAAGCTCTCTAGTTTTCTGACCTCCTGACCTCTGAGAACGAAGGAAAGTAAATATGGATTTCTGACACCAAAACCTCAGCCTCTGGCAGTGCAACTAAAGATGAATCCTTCCAGATAGGACGAATCAGCAAACTTCCACTTGGGCTGAGGGCAGCTACTAGAGACATAGGTTCAATAATCCAACATATTCAAAAGCATCGATTTATATCTTTTTCCCTCCCTGCTCCCAGACAAAGTAACAACGAAGGAGTGGAAGTGGAACTACTGACCTCATCGACATTCTCAAATGCATTGATCACATCATATGGCAAGCATGAGAGCAGATCGATCACAAACCAGGTCTTCAAGTAATTCATGCGAATCAGCTTTGGGTCAGAGATCACCTCTCCTGCTGGTCCCACAAAAGTGGTATGGAAATTAAGTACAATGTCTACCAAAAAGATGACATCTACAATGCTGTCCACTACTAGCCATGCCACATTGTTCTGTTTAGTTTTGAAGGAGACATTGTAAGGGACCAAAATGGCGGTGTAGAAGGTTAAAATCAAGATGATCCAGTCCCAGGTAGTCTTGAAAACACAATAATGCAAAATTATATGTGGCGGAGTCTTTGGTGCTTCTTGTTTGTACTGTGGGAGAATTTCAGAGCCCAGCTGCAGTACCTATAGTGACAAAGACATTGGGAGAAAAAAGAAACATTATTTTTTTTTTTAATATTAATTTTAACATCACAGAGTCTTGAGCTCAGTTGATAAAAAGACATGCTCATTAACCTCTTTAACATTATCAAATGTCAAGTCAGTCAGAATAAGTATTCTGCAAAAAAAAAAAAAAAAAAAGAAAAGAAATGAAATCAAACATCAGTTTCCTTTCTTTTAACATCATTATTTTTTGACTACACCTAATGTGTTAAGCCTCCAAAAGATGCAGAGAAGAAACAGCTCCTACAGTCTAAGCACTTTAGAGATAAATGTGGGAAGGAAGGCTATTGCAAATCAATGGCAAAACCAGGAATAAGATCACAACTTCTTACTCTCAGACTAGCACCTGGACATTGTTTCTCAATGCTCTTGTTTTACTCTTCACTATATTGCGTCTGAAATCAAGCCATGTATTAAAATCCATGAATGCATAAGTCTTTGTTACTGTACACTGCACAGAACTAAGGTCCATGAATTATCATCATTAGATTCAATAAACTTATTTCAAACTTCATTGTTTCCTGAGAGAAGGTCAGCGTCTTCTGTATCTGATGGTATACATTTGAGTTCAAATATAGTTAGATCTGAATTCAGAAAAGCACTGCAGCAAAAGATCATGCGAGAAACTTGGGGTTGAGCACATGTTCAAGGTTTTAACTATGCAGAGCACTTATCAACAATGCCAATTTCAAGCCTGCCATCTTTCCCATTCTGCACAGTAATACATAAAGAGTACAATCATGCTTTTACATTATAGAATACCTATGGAAAACCATGACAATATCTGTGAACAAGAATGCATTTGTTTACATCTATGGCTATATGTCAGGATAAAACTAAGATGAATGACCTGGATCAAAAAAAAAAAAAAAAAAAAGTTATATTTTTAAATAAAATTTATATTGGATGAATTACAGGTAAAAACGGAAAGTGAGTGGAGACTTGCTCAAGTGAGATGTGTTTCTTAATGCCAGACTCAGGACCTTGGAGAACTATTAAGCAGCATTGTTCCTTTTTCACATTTACACCGTAGTTCGGAGTAACAGGCCACCCTCTCTGGAAAAAGATCAGACAGCATACCTAGAATAGAAAGGATGTCTTCCACTCATACTCCTTATCTCAGCTTTTTACAACAATTATTTAGACATGGATTTTTATCTGCAGGCTGTCTGGGTATTTTTAAAATTTAAAACACAAGCCTGCTGACCTTCAGCCCATTGTGTTTTCCAGAAGAGAAATAGCATGACCTGCCGAAGGAGACCTTTTGGTGAGCACAAGGGCATCAACGCTATTAAAAAAAATTAAACAAACAAACAAACAAACCTTATTAAGTTTGTTTCACTGAGTTTCTAGAATCACAGTAAACAGGAGAATGGAATGCTTCCCCTTAAATGTAGGATCCTTGCACACCATATCAGGACTCCAACATGGCCACTCCTATGCCACTCCTGAACCTGATTTATTCAGGTTTGCCATGCTAAAAATGTTGGCTTGTGTTGTGAGGAAGTGAAAGTAAGCACAAGACTGAAGAAGTCTCTTCCCTGCAGGAGGCAATGGCCAGCTAACACAGTCCCCAGGAGTCCCTAGTGGCAACTGAAAGGTTTTCTACTTATCTGGTAATGTGTATGCATGGTATGCATTCCCTACACAGCTTGTTTGCAGTCCCAGCTACAAATGTTTGAAGGTCTTTTCTTGACAAAAGTTCAGGCCTAAGATCAGTATTACAAATACCTCCCGCATTCCCTTTTGAACATTGCAGCTATACCTGAATCAGCTGGAAAGCACTGCGCTACTACAGGTTTCAGCAAGGCTTAGCACAAACAGTAGCTGTCACATAAGATCCCAAGCCTGAAATATGGCCCACTGCGCAATATTCACTCTCTGAAATAACTAATTAGCAAAACTAAGCACTTTTCATCACATAATAACATTCTGCAGACAGCTAACTGGATTTTAGTTCTAACGCCAAGATCTAAACTAGCATGGGAAGATATTTTTCAACCCTTACATATACAGAGTGAATCATAATTTCTTCCTTGTTCATCAGATAACTCCTAGTGCCATTTATTTTTTTAGCCTAAGTACTATATGAAAAAAAATCACATATTTTGATAATGATTCTATTCAGTACAGGAACTTCAACCATATAACACTGAAAAATGCACTTTGTCTTTAGACTGCTTGCTAAATTTATAAATTTAAGTTCTAGACTAACAGCTGTATAATGTACTCCATTTTGGCCACTTCTGGCATCTTTGAACTCCATGAATTTGTGGAAAGTTTGTATCACCCAAGCTAAAGTTATTGGAAAATGTACTACTGTTACTGCCATACAACTAAATAATAGAAGCAATGGCAAGAAAAGTCTCTGGCAATAAAGAAGAGGCTAAATTATGGTGTCTGTTATTTTGCTGTAAATCACAAAGAATACCAGTGAATCCAGTGGAACTGCATGAATGTAAAACTCAACTGAATGCAGAGAAAAACAGACTTCTCATTTCTAAACACTAAGAAAATAAACAACTTTGCTGCTTCAGTGTTTTAAAATGTCATCACCAAGTGCAAAGTACTCTCCACTAGCTTGTCTGAAATGCAAAGGACTACAGCACAGAAAAATAAAAGCATCAGTGTCTTATTTTTCTTTTATTTAGAAAGTAAAAACACTCTAAACTATCTGAACGGCTATATTTATTAAAAGACCTTTTGAATTTCTACTCTCCCAATAGCCAATTAAAATTAACAGGGAGTCGTGGCTTTATCCAGTCTCCAATAGAAGGATGACCTCCAGAAGTTTGTGTGAGAATCTGAAAGAGAAGGGCAAGGAGAGGGCAGGAGATAGGCATCAGGGAATGACATAGAGATGCCAACCACTTGCAAAGGGGAGGAGACCACTTGCAGCACACCTGGGACGTCTCCAGCCTTCAGTCTAGGTAGGCCAAGGTAACAAATTCCAGTCCTGGCTCCCCTTCAACACTTTGCTAACACACACCTTGTAAAACCACTCTAACACCTTGCTAGAATTGCCAAAGAGATGATTATAATGATTATAATTCATTATCAAGAAGGGTACTGGCCCCACATGCACTACCTCTGCCTGGAAAGGCAACTTGCTTTACAGACTAGCAAAGGTCATGCATTCTCCAGGACTGACAGTCATGAGCTTTCCAAGTTGTCACATTCTTCACGAAGGAAGCAGAAAACCCTTTTTAATAAATCTTAATAATCTCAGAGAACAAGCATGAGCACTTAAACATTAAGAACAGCAGAAGAGTTCAGTGTTATGCAAAATAACAGAAGCAGCTCCACAGAGCCTAGGGCTGAAACTCCAGATTTTGTCAGGTTGCTGCACTGGAACTTAGGAGAGCACTGTTCCTCACTTGTTACACAAAGAACCATGCATGGTCTATTTGCTCACCATCCTTCCGGACATACACACTACTGCTGGGTTGTCTGGAGATTATGAACTATAAAACCCACTCTTTCTATGCTCTACAGCAAAGCCAGGAAGATGTATGCACTGCCCTACCCCAAGGTGCTCTTACTGTACTCCAGCCTCCAGGGAGAACAGTGCCAACCTGAAACACAGTATTTACCCACCCACAGAAACTATCTAGATTCAAACTGCCTGTAAAGATACCTCCCCTCCTGATGAAGAAGACAAATCAACAAAAATCACAAGATAAGTATGAGAGCAATTATGAAGAAAATGTATGCAACTATATAAACCAATATGCTAAGCTTCCACCCATGCACACTGATCATTTTATTATCATTTTCTAAATAACTGGAACAGCCCTGGTTTTGAAAGATTTTTCTCCATTACACAGTTACACCTCAGTAAAAGAAACACTTGCTTCAGAAAGTTATTACTGGAAGTATTCCAATTACTTCTGATTCATCTGAGACTACAGTCCTATTATCCACATTTATTGTTTGTGGTAATGATGCATGATGTTTTAATCACTCTTTAAAGGCAAAGAATATTATTTCAAGAGCAGAAAGGAAAAACTTCTCCATGAGTTTCACAAGGCCGTGTTTTGGGTTTTGTTTTGCTTTTTGTTTGTTTGTTTTGTTGTGTTTTAAACAGAATAAAACTGATTTATTCTAGATTTCTTAAAAAATGGTGAATATATCACTAACCAAGACTTGCAAAAGTGCATTAGCAAGGGGTTAAAATGATTTATTTCTAAGACTGTCTAACATGGGGGGAAAATAAAACATTTATTTTCAGCTTAATGTCCCCTTTTGTGTTTGCAACAGCATATGTGCTCTCTCTTATTCTCCCTCCTGCTCTCCTAAGTACCCACACAAATTGCTCCCAAGCCAAGAGCTAGGTGCTAAGTCTCAACTTGATGTATACTTTAATGGCTGCTCTAAGTCCCTACTAAACAGGATTTACCAAAAAAAAAAAAGGGGAGATTCTTTATTAGACAATGCTGCTAAGCACCATTACAACTTTTATGCTTTTATGCCTCATAACTATTGCATTTTTTTAATTATGACACCCTCTCGTTTACCCCAAGCTGTCTGGTAAACGTACAGAAAGCATCAGCCAATACCACGGGTGCAGAGGACACATGAACTCTGCAGTGACCAGGAAGAATGGTTCCTACAATTAATTCCTTAGTAATAAAACCACAGAACCATATCAACTGCTTTGTACTCACAATGCAAAATGTACTTAGTTACCTAACATCCCTGCATTAATTGCATAATGAATTTAAACTGTTTTATTTTTATTTTTTTTTCACATGACTGCCATTAGAGAAGTCAGGCTAGACAAATCTATACACCCTGGCAAAAGTCAGAGACTAAAGCTTAACACTCACTGCTTGTATTATCCATAGCCTGAGAGTAAAAAAAAGCAGTTTTTCACCAACACCCCTCTGAAACCAATTAATCACAAACAATAACATAAACTGTAAGCCTTTGTGGCAAGTCTGCTTTTTGTGTTTGTCCAATACCTTGCTCCATTCAGCTACTAAAACACAACTGGCTCCTCAGCTTTTAAAAAACGTGATAATGGACTAAAAGCAACACAAATAATAAATGAAGAGCTTTCTAGTGCAAACAGGATGAATATGAAATGCCACAGCAAGTAGGAAAAGAAATAGGTTGTACTCTAATTTGAGCTTAAAATTGCAAACAGGCTACTGCTGAAGAAAAAAAAATAAGATATTTGAAAATACAGCAGGGAACAGTTAAGCGATCGCATATTAAATATTATTAGGAGACCTTTCTAGAATAAGAAGCCTGACATCCCATGTTTTCTAATAATAAAAAGTGAGCTTGTCTGTGTGATTATCTGCACTCTGCTTTTCTCTAGTGTCATTCTATTGACTTAAATGGAATTACAGCAGATATACAACAAGGTACCTAACATTACAGTTGGGGATAATGTTCTTTTTAAAATAATGACTGCAATATTCAGCCAGCAATTAAAGAAACTCATATCAGACACATAAACTGTACACTTGCCCTTTATTATTTATAATGAATCAACTTATTGTGCCAGTTAGAATTCTTGAGAAGTCTTTTTCAACTTATCAACAAGACATTTTGGTAATGTAGTCATATAAAGTCTAGAGACTGAGGCCAAACTGAATAACCTCGGGTTTTTTGTCTTACATTCCACTGCCTTAATTTTAGCAAGAAGTAAAATTCAGGAGCAAACATCTGAAGAGAAGGAAGTATTATTAGTGCTAAGCATTGACTTATATTGTGGGAAAACGTCCCAACTTCTAAGACACTAAAGCAATTTCAGGGTGTGAATGTGATAATTACAAAGTATTCCTAAAGTACAGCCTCCATGTGAATTTCTGCCCCTTCCCTCTGCTTGTGTGATCTGAGCTACTTCCTGCAAAATGCTCACAACAAAAATCAGTCTTCCATTCTGGAGTGCATCTACATTGAATACAAAATAGGTAAGCTCCTGTCTGTGGGAATTTTAGGGTCGTGTAATAAAAATGCAGGCTTGGTCAAGAAAATGTCTACTTTGCAGAGTAACTACAACATACACTGGAAAAAAATGAACACTAGGAGACTCAGGGAGCTCATCAATGGCAATCAAGAATTATTATCAAGACTCATAGATGCTACCATGGCACTGACAGCAACAGGTGATACAGGAGTACCATGTTATATTGGCCATACTGTCATGGGCACCATACCAAGATTTTCCCCAAGCTGTTTTCACACTGGGAGGACCCTGCTACTCGTCCTGGAAACAACTATAGGAAATTTAGCGCAGTCTCTCCCCCTCGTGGCGAAATCCCTAAAACCCTCATATTTCAAGAAGCCTCTTTTCTTCATAGGTCTTTTCTCAAAACTGTGAGAGAATCTACTTCAACCACAGTTTCACTTCTCTAATGTCTGCAATATTGCTTGTGGCATCTTATAGCTGTTCTGCCCATGAAAGCAGTATCTCAAACATACATCTTAACTAGTTTTAAAGCACACTGGGATCCCACTAAAAGAGAATTACACATAAAAGAATGCAAAGAACAGTGCCAATTATTCTCTGGAAACTCTTTCTGCTCTAACTGTAGTTTTCCTTGCCTCAGTTTTAAACAAGCAAATAGTCCAAGATCCAACTAGAGTTGAGAGATCTTCAGAAGAAAGGAAAATAAGGAAAACATAATTATTTCAATAATAATGCCATAGTAAGACTTTGTTGAGATAAGGAAGCCAAAATTGCAGTTAGGTTGCACTACATCTTTTGAACACCAGTTTCCATTCCACTACCAAAGGAGACATTTCACAGCGTATGACATACTCTTGAACTCCTGCGCTTGATACCTGGATCCAGAATTGCAGGGCAAAGGGGACACACTGAATGGCTCATGAAGAAATAGCACATCCAAAAAGGCTATGTACATTTCTTTACCGTTTCTTGTGAAAAGGAAACGTTACCTCAGCAAGTCGTGAGTGCTTGTGAACATTCTCTCCTTTCTGCACACTCGGAGCAAGCTGCTGCAGCACACCTCGGCTGCTTGTGAGGGCACGGGTCAAGCGAGCAAACTTCCCCCAACCTCAAAAAAAAAACAAAAAAAAAAAAAACCAAGATTATATAAATTACAAAACAAAAATTTGGAAGCATACCCATAAAGTTTCTCATTATTAAAAAAAAATCAAGTTAAAAGAAAAAAAGAGCAAATTGTATTAATGCAGATCACAAGGGAATATAATTTAACCATGTCTCAGAAAAAAGCAAGTCGCAGAAAAGGTGGCAGGGTGGTTAAGTAACAAGTGAAGTAACAACTGCAGTGGCTTTGTGTTCAAGGGTTCTATGAGAGTGCATTACACAAACCACATCTTTTGTAAGGATAAATGTGCAATGTACAATAATCTTCTATTAAACCCAATGGTCAGATTTGGATCTTACAGCCCTGAAGAAGACACTCCAGACTAACAAAGATGTAGGACTAGAATTAGGCACAATGAAAACCAGAGCTGCACATAACAGAAATGAATCTGGCCTCAGATGCATTGAGCATAGTTCTGGCATAAGCAGAGAAAAGCATATAATATAACAAAAAGCAGAGCAAAGTGAAACAAACAAAATCATTAATTTTATTCTCTCTAAACAAAAGAGGAAAATATACAAATAGATTTTCTCAGACTGTAATAAAACATTTTGTAATAAAACATTTAACAAACTCCGGCACATAGGTCATGCTGAATTTTAATTCCAAAATTTTTTTTACAGTAATTTCAAATATCCCTCAAAAAAGAAGGTTTGAGTGACACATGAGCTAGCTTTAACTATAACCTTTATGAACAGTACTTTGACATAACAGAAGAAGTCAAGCAGAGTACATCTGAGTATTTTCAGCAGTCTGAAAGGAAAGCATCAGTGCATTTGGTCCCAGTCTTGAAAAATATGCTAGCACCACCTGCAAACTGTTGAGCACTCTCACCTCCTACCCCAGCTGAGGGTGCTCAGCACTTTGCAGACTCTGTTCTTAATGAAATCCTGCTCCTAGAAAAATCTGCCTTCGCATTATAATTTCATCACCAACAGAAACAATACTATTAGCAGCGACTGTTTTTAAAGACCAGTCTGGGTTTTAGGCTGCAAATGATCCATAACAAGGAAAGGAATATGAGTAGTTAAAATACTCCCCACTACTTAGAACATAACCTTGTTTGACATCTCACGCTGATGGAGCTTACGGGAACATATTTGGCAATTTGACAGTTAAGCACATAAAATAAACAAATTGTCTGAGTTGGCTACTGAACAAAGTCCTGAAAAAAAAAAAAAGATCTTTAAAAATATAAAAAAAACAATGCAAGAAGAACCAAATTCATCATGGCTGTCTAAAAACAAGAAAAAAATTGAACCTTCTCTTAGGCCTCAAAGCACACTTTCTTAAAGAAAGGCTGGCATAATTTAATAACTAACTCAAACTGAATTAGTCAACTATTTCTAGCAATATCCAGCAACAAGTAGATTGTGTGATTTCCATCCACAAACCTAGATTTTCCTAGTAAACCCATATTAGTTTAACTACTACGGAGCAGTATTTCTCAATAAATAAATAAATAAATAGACATGACAGAATCTTAGCAGAGATGATCCTGTACCTGTTGCAAAACTGACCCAAGGCGCATTGCTTTTTACGACACAGACTGTTTTGTTTGCTTGTTTATAGATACATGCATAAAGAGCACTCTTTCTCCATATAAAATAGTTTATAATAAAGCATTCCTGTCTCAGCCTATCTTTTCATTAAAGACAGTGGAGGTTAACTGAATGGATTAGGTGGGAGTAACCAATCCTAATGGCCAATCCTCGGCTGATATAAATCAAGCCAGAGTTTGCGAAGCCAACACAGCTACAGCAGTTTACACCGACACAAGCTTTGTCAGCACTATTAAATTTTCCTCCCGTTTCACAAGGCCAGGCAGTAAGGCTATCAGCATGGGTAGACTTTCACTTGTGTAAATCCAGACTGACGAGGAACGGGGAGATTTTTCTCAAGAGGCAGCCAGCTTCAAATCTCGCTTCCAGGCCGGTGGGATGGGCGAGGCAGCGGCGCCAGCCCCGGCCCCGACGCTGGCCGTGGTGCTGAAGGCGAGGCCCCGCCGTGCCGTATACCCAGCCGCGCCGAGCTCCAGCTTCATGTGGGAGCTCAGACTGCCTCCCTTACAGATATGAAATGTTTTTAATGTCCACTACAGCAGCCAATCTCCTTTGCTAGCCCTAAACAGGCTGATCATCTATCTTCCTGAAAGAATTAAAGTTTGGTTCAAAAACAGAGGACAGACTTCAAGTGCCATTTTTGTTTTTGTTGTTTTTTTTATCAGCAAGTTTTCCAACGAGCAGACTATTTCAACAGAAACACTGAGAGGGAGGAAGAAAAGGAAGACCTCACTTGAGTTTTCTTGCACGAAAGGACTGCCAGACAACCCTGCAGGCAGAGTCTGTGGCTATGAATGCTGAGCGCCTTCATGCACCTTCCATCTTCCCAAAAGCCACCTACTCTTGAAAGGCAAAATGATAAAGTTTAACATGGTCCTCTGTCTAAGCATCTCCTATAGGTGCCTACTCTGCTCTGCATGACGTAAATGTCATCTGTGGAGCCTAACTGGTGTTCAAATGAGCTGATCCACAAGCATGAGACCTGTTACCACATATTTCACACTTCAAACTCGGACCTGAAAATGATACAACCATTCAAGCAAGAGACCATTTCAGTAGACAGGGATGTTTATGTTGGTGGGTTTTTGTCTTTTAGTTTTTTTGAACCAGTGCTGACCTGAATTTGGGAGGTTTGGAATATATACACTTATACTCCCTCCATACACTGGGTACACTACCTAGGAACCCTGTTTGAAGTTGCACACGCCATGGTATATCTAAACATCACAAAATACACACTGAATCTCAGTGCCTTTGTCCCAGGTATAAGCATCTAGTTTTTAGGACAGGATAATCTCCTTCTCATATTGCTTTTACTCCTTTTATTTTTTATTTTTTCCCCTTCTTTTAAAGTAAAAGGAAGAAAAATTGTACTGAATCTACACATTGTGATACAGTAAAAAAAAATTAAATGGAGATGGAAAGCCAGTACTAATCCTATCAAATGATAACTTCTCTAACACTTCTTGAAAAGACAGCAGTGCCTATTGAATGTATTATAATTTGCCCATTAGAAGTCTAAAGACAGAGATAGTCTACAAGAAGTCAGACATTTATCTAATAAAGACAAGTGAAATAATGGACATAAGGCACAAAATAAAAGGCTTTATATTCCATGTGTCACAGAGATAGTTACAGGAAGAAAACTGAACTTTCCAAGACAAGAAACTAGGTTCCACAGTGGTGTAGGAACACACTGATGTTAGTCCTGCCAGGAAAGGGGAAGCAGATGATATGGATTAAAAGCTCACTTTCTGCACAAGCAGTTAGTTGTGAGATCCCTACATCCATTGTTTTCCCCTGGAAACAGAGTAAGCAAAAATTAAACTGAAATCCAGCAACTCTAAGCAATTCTCATGTAGGCACGTGGACTCTTCAAACTCATACTGTTTCACAGAAGACAGCTTAGAATTTGGGAACAAAAAATAAATCTGGATGCCATCGCCACGGTTGTGCTCACCTGTGCTTCTTTCTCTGATTTTAGGCTATTTTCATAAGAGACTGGTCTCCTTTCTCAGATCATCCCTGCATGATGTTTTCTTCAAAACAATCAGAATGTCTTCAGCTTCAAAAGGAAGAAGAGCCTTCAAGGTTACAGACCAGCTCCAGTTGTCCCACATTCCTTGATGCTCTTTCAGTCTTTCCCTATTTCATTGTAAAAATCTAAATAAAAGCTGCTCTTGAAAACATCCAAGATGCCTACAACAAGGACAAAAACTGTCCCCTGAACATTGTTTCACAGGGAAATGTGCCATCAGAACACACTTTTGGCATATTTCATGCATCAAAACTTCACTTCTTTAAGGCATTGAGCTTCACGTAACAACCCTCTCAAGTAGAAGAAACCAATTTTCTACATTTTGAGATGAGCAGGAGCTGTTGTGTGTTGTGGATTCACAGAATCACACAGAATCTTCTTATTTATCCCAGGTAAGTATTTGTTAACTAGTAATACCTTCAATTTTATAATAAAGTCACAAATTCAAACATCATTTACTTGCTGTCAAGTTGCTTCTATAAATTACACAGTCCCTAGAGTTAGAACACAAACACACAGCCTGCTTGGAATAAGCTACTTTAACCACGAGTCTGTGGGACACATAGAAATGTGACAATGCAAGCAAACCAGAATTCCAGCAATTATTACCTCCACTGGAACCATCTTTGCTTTCTTGCACGTCACAGATCACTGCTTACATCCATCACGCCTCTTTGCAGTCTGAATACTCCTGCCCTTTAAAATTTCATAACTAAAATTGTGTTATTTTTCCATCTGGAATGGAAAGGCATACCAAAGTTCTTAATATATTCACTGCTTCCCTTTCATTTGTTTCCTTTTTAAGACACCAATTTATCTAGATGAAAGTAAAGTATAACAATCAAAATATTTCAAACACTGGCTTTGCTCCTATAAATACATATTTAAAAACAGAACAAAAGATTAGAAGGAAAAAAAAAGTAACAAAAAGGAAAAAAAAATAAGAAAGATAACATCAAGTTGGAGTTTTTGTCTAAACAAGATTAAGGCAATCAAATACTATGTTTTGTGTGCCCTTCTTGTGATGCAAAGGACAGCCTACCTGCGAAATGGAATAAAGCTTCTACAGAGGACATGATAACTGATGATGGCTACAAAACACAGGAGGTTACAATAACTAGGAGACTAACAGCCATTTTCCCATATAACTCAGTGATGTTGAGTTTGATGGCCCTTTTTTCTCTTTTTCTTTTTTCTTTGCAGAAACAGAATTTAAAAACAAGAAAAATTAGTATCCAAAGCATAATTCCCAAACTCTTATACAGCAGCACAGATTAATCTCAGTATGTCATCACTGCATTCACACATCCAAAACCTGTTTATTACTAGCTACTCAGACTGCATGCAGACTCTATTCACCTGAACAAGTTATGTTTTCATAAAGTGATGCATTCACTTCATACACTATTCTCAAATGCCTCATACTTTGTGCATTAGATCTTAAATCAAGACAAATACAGACAAAACACATTGATTGCATATATTCTGAAATTCAGCTAAGGTGGTGAGCTATCACTTCCCAAGCCAAATTCAGTTATGATATCACTTGATTTTTCCTGCTTATTCAAGTAAACCTACTTTTCCTGATTTTTTTTTTCAAAGGGGCAAACATACAGGGAAAGATGAAAACAAGGTGTTTAAATAAAAATTATCAGCAACATCACTGACACTATTTTTATTTTACTTAAAATGAGTCATGCTTAAAGCACCTGCATTTAAAAGCAAATTTAAATAACTTCCTCAGCAGTCATAAAATAAATATCTACTGAATGACCTGAAACAACAGATTTATAATTAGAAGCCTAATTTATTTATTTTTTCCTTACAGGACTTCAGAAATACTGTTGTTTCATCTATTCCAATATTTGAAATTATTAATCTTAAAAAATGGACTAAGAATGACAAACAGTACTGGTACCTTCTATCTTTCTGAGTCACGTTGGAATTCAAGATGCCTATTAATTTTTGTATACCAGGCAATCACTTGTCATTGGAGATCGACACTCTGCGCTTAAGGAGTGACTTCATCATTCAGCTGAATAATCACACTTGATAGTGCCAGCAAGTGATAGAAAGCTAAGATATACCATAGCTAGGCAGGCTCAATATCTAGCTATGTTCCTGTACTACATCATTTTTCTCTACAAAGACCTATTGATTCTGAAGAACTCAAAAGCTTCATGCTACTCCTCCCTGTAGATTTGTAGATAGCATGTATACTAGAATATCTGCATTTGCAAGCAGATATTAACCAGTCATCTCCACAGCAAACTGATTTCATGTAAAAGCACAGCAGAGGAATAGTTGATAAAAGTTGACTGAAGGTGAGAATGGAAAAATAATTGATTTAGCAATCAATTCTCAGTTTAAATTAAAAACAATTAATATGTAAATTCTGAGTGTTACATTTTTAGATCAGGAGCTCATTTGTTTTCCATTATTCTGAAATGTTTCCAGGAGAATTGCTACCCTTCAAAAACGTGCTACAAATTTCCAATGGAATGTTGTATATTATGCAAGGAATGTGTCCTCTGCAAAGCTCAGGTCTGTAAAAGCAATGATTTTTTCAAAGCAACTAATATAATTCTGTCTTTTTTTAGAATTTCCAATGTATTTTTCCCCTCCATGAGTCCCAGAACTCATTGCAGACTGTCAATTGTCTAGCATTCCACATCTGCTTTTTCCCCTCACAGTATCCAGCTGCACAATGAGTTCTAAGTATTAAAGATGTGGTCACACACATAACATTCTTCTTTGCAAATTAGCTCTTCTTTTCCAAGGAATTGCTCATCGAGCCATCAAATGACTGACACAATATCCCCTACCCAGTACACACATAAAATTCCAAAGCTATCCTACAGGAAGTAATTTAGAGAAGAAAGGAAGACATAAGGGATAAATTATGGATTAGAAAAGAATGTGTGATTTCATTTATGTCATGCTTGATTTGTGTACACAGCAACAGGGAACTCTGCTGGCATGAAAGTTCCCTTCATCAATTTTAGGAGATTCAGAAATAATATTTGCAACACTTTTTTAGTACACAAACTCTTCCATACATAACAGCAGCACTTAGGCAACATGCATAGAGCTCCACCTCAGTGGCCTCTGAGCAATAGGTCCAGTTCTTCTGTTCTGTCTCTAACTTTCATTAAACATTTAGCAACTTTCCATGGGCCACGTGAACAGCTTCTGCTTAGCATCCTAACTCTTCTGTAAGTTAGTGCACCTGTAAATGGGCTTAATCTTTGTATTACATTGCTTTATATATGGAACTGCTAAGAATTACCACAACCACGTAAGGACAGCAAGATCTCAAGATCCAACAAAGGAAATTTAAAAGACAATAACTAAAAATTGTGTTTTCTTTCTTCAGTATTCTTCTCTTGAAAACAAAAAAGTTGCAGCACCTCCATCTTTAGAAAGGGAAGGACAGACTCTTCTCACCACAACAACTAAGGATCTTCTGCACAACCGAAGAAAAAAGGTACAACTACCACTCCTGAATGAAAGCCCTGCTTATCAACTAAATGAAGTAAGGGCTTGCACTCCCACCAAACAAATGAGAGCCAGTTTTACTGTATCATACTGATTTATCCTTGCTGTCAGTCCTCATTAGGACACAGTGAAGACAACTATGCAGGGGAAAAAAAAAACACTAGTCCCAATTTTTCCTATAAGATACATTTCTTCATTTTATTAAAGCACTGAAAAACCAAACAAATAGTATTCAAAAGGGAAAAAAGATAACCCACGTAACTTGGAAGAGGGTATGTTTGTTAGGGCTGTACTTCCTTTTCATTGTAACAGGTGTTTCCACTTTGAGCAACTGCATTTTTAAAGAATAATATTTTGAGAATAAATGTAAATCAACTCACCTTCACAGTAAGTTTCCTGTTTAATGTAATACTACAAATATTATTAAATACTACAAAAATGCAAACAACAGGAGAACTTACGTCTTTATTCACCCCAGAGTACGCAAGTCTCTGTAATTCTACATGTGGGTACAAAAAGTCTAATTCTGTCAGGATCTGAACCTGAGTACAAGTTTATGCCTCTCTTACAGCTGTTTGCTTCCAGATTTCTAGAGTGTAACTTAGCAAAGGGTTAACTGCAAAACACAGCAATTCTACTTCACTCAACCTGACAGCTTGAACCTGATTCAACTTAAGACTATGAGAATGTTTTCACAGATGTGAAAGAAGACTAGTCCCGTACTTTAATATAAGAATCCTATAAGAATGCTAAGTCATGTCAAGCCACACAGAATTAAATTATTCAGATCATTGTTAGACAGGATTAATATCTCCATTTTTGCATACGGTGTCATAAACAATTTGTACAGGGCCCAATAACCTTCAATTCCCTCTGAGATCAAAGAGGCAGTTAAGCATCATTGTGACTGCTTGAAGACTATGCTGGCATTGGGATTAATTATGAATTTTAAAGGGAGAGCAGCACCTACTTGCAAAGCAAACTCTACTTCCTGAAGCACTTGGGGGTTTCATTAGCAATCACCTGTTTCACTGCAGGCCAGAGCCAGAGGAAATCAATGCAGCCATTCCTTGCACACAGCTGTGCCACTAAGAGCTGCATATAAGTTATTTTAACATCTAGTTCTTTGGCTTTAAGTCTTTAAGTACTTAAAGGACTTCAGCTTTTTTAAGACCAGGGCAAATGAATAAAAGCAGAATAAATATATAATTTTGAAAAAGACAAACCTTTACATGAATCATCCTCAATGGGCTGCTTGAAAGCTGTGATGTCATTGAAAGTGCAAAGAAATAAAACCACTTTATCCTGCTCATTTCGGATTGGAGCAATTTTCACGAAGAACCAGACAGGTGTTCCTGGAAACAAACATATCAAAAAGTTTGTCAGTGGTAGGCAGAACCAATTTAGATGTTTACACTTCCAAATCAGCCATCTGTAAACGTTAATTCAATGTTTTGGGAGTTTTGCAAACACCTATTAGGAAAAATGACAGTAGCTGACAGGAGTGTTAGTTAAATTCTGTGTTCTACCTCTGATTAGCTTTTAAATCTTCAGGAATAAATAATTCCTGCTTCTGGGCTTCATCTATAAAGCCGATACACGAACTTACGCAGTGCTCTGAATGCTATTAGAAGAGCCCTATGTACATGCAAGGTTGCATACAACACATTCTTGCAAATTCTGTGCAAGCCTTTCAGACAGGTCAACAGTGCCTAAACCACAGCCGTAATAAGAGTCCCAGCTCAAGAGCATGGTTGGCTTTAGTTTTCTCTTGCCTGCAAATCCTCAGATGGAAGGTAAATTCTCTGCAAGCTACCTTTCAGCTTGATTTGTTTCTGAGCTTGTTCAGAATCACTCCAGTGTGAAGCAGGACTTCAGTGAATACAGAAGAGAATAAGTCATCAGGACCTGGCCATGTGCTATGGATGGGACTTAAAGTATAGTTATATGCAGTACAGTTTAACTACTTCAGTAGAAGAACTCCTAGTGAAAACTGCTTGAAAGATTCAAGTCTGCATAATGCATAAAAAAAATGCTCACAGATAATGACCTTTCAGATGCTGCTGTCAATTTTCTTTAACATCTGTCCACTCAAATCACCTTGAGGAGAGAAACTGCCAGACTTGCCTTTCTATATCTTCCAGTGGTTTTGCTGAGGCTGCTGAAAACTCAATAGTGATAGCAATGAAGTTCCATTTAACAAGACTGTGCCTACCACTCCCATTTCACAGGAGTCAGCACAACCATGTTAGTAATACTTGAGCATAAGTAGCTTGAAGGGGACAGAAAGAAAAAGCAGTGTCTGTCTTGAAGGCACCATTATTTTCTGTGCAGTCTTTAGTCATTAAAAAACAACTAATTGTACATGTTTTTATACTGTCCCTATGCCCTCAGTGATGACAATGAAAAAATTTATCATTGCTTTTGTCGACCTAAGATTTAAGAACCAAAGAGAGGATTTCAAGTTAACTTGCTGCAACATTTATCTTAGGTTTACTTTGCGAGCTACATCCGACAAAAAGCTTCACATAAAGGGAACCAGTACAAGATATGAAAATCAGCAGGTTTTGGCCATATGGGAAAGCAAGTCACAGCTAATTTTTGTTACTTGTGCAGGACAGCCTACTTCATAAGGGGTGATCCTAGAAGAGTATTTCTTCGCTTTCTTCACCACAGGACACCCATCCAGGCTAGAGAACTGATTCTCTTTCACATGACTTACTCAGTGTTTTCACTTGACTACTGTATCTTGTATTTCATGCAACAGTTATAAATAACTAGGGCCACTTGTGTTTCCTGACTGTTATAGGTTCACAAGGAAACCTGAGGTAGTTCACAACAAGCAAAGGCAATTTTTCCAACTAACGCTATGCATTTTTCCAACTAGCATGTTGCTACCCAGTGTCTCACCTGGCTGACTCCCAGCCTCTATGCTTAGCAGTCTTTTCTGGCCACAGAAAGCCAGGACAACTCCAAGACCTATGGACAACTTCCATAAACAAAGCTTGATTCCCCACCGCGCACATATAGCACAGGCAGTTTCAAAACCTGGCTGAACTTCCACGCCATATGTACAGCCACCTCTACAAACAGCAGGGTACGTGATGCAAGGAGTCCTTCGCTAAAAGAGCAGAGAAATCCAAATCGAGCTACCAAAAGACATTTCTGGAGCAAAAAGTATTCAGGGATCAATATCATGGGGACTTTGTGTTTGGTTTTGTTGTGGTTGTTTGGGTTGTCTTTTTGATTGTTTGTTTATTTTGTTTTGGGTTTTTTGTTTTTGTTTTTTAAGAGCTAGCATACCCAAACAACTCCCCCCAGTAAGACAAGCAAAGAATAATGCTAAATACAAGAAAAGATTCATCAGAGTAACTGTGTCTCCAAAATCATCACTAACTTATTAATGAGCTTAGAAGACTGTTGCAAAGGACTCAACAGTAATTTTCAAGACAGTAATGCCCCTTACATTCTCCTTTCTCAGCAGCCACTAGAACTACCTATCTTCATTTTTTCCTCACCTACTTGTTCTTCCCAATTTCACATGAATTGTTCTGAATCTGATTAAATCCTTACATGGGTTTTACTCTGACAACTTGGTGACCAATTACTTTTAATTTTGTCCGCTTCAACATCCTCCACTAACACTGCAGCTTTTTTTTTAATCAGCCAAGATCTCTGTCTACAGCCAGCATACTCCCACTTTTTTTATTAAAGATGATTTTTCCCTTCCCTAAAAAACTTTGCATTGTTTTGTTACTTCAGGCTGCATGTATTCTCCCACAGGCTGCTCGTAATGTTAACCTGAGCTACACATTACACACGTTACAAATTACACATACGACTTAATTCTCTGATTCTCACAGATACATCAGCTACTACTCTGCTTTGGAAGATGTCAGAAACAGAAAGGATGAGTTCATCCTCATATTCTAGCTATTTTTTTTCAAATCTATGCTGTTATATGCTCTTTGTGACTATGCTAGATACTTTCTTGGATGACTTTTCTGACACTGTGAGTACAGAAATAGGAAAGACTTTTCTTGATAACCTGTAGAAGGCTGCTGCAGGGCAAGGAGCTTATAGCAGCATGGTTCTCACCTTCTGACTCCTTCAACTTCCATTCCCATGCTGCATTATTTCTATCAAAACAGAAAAACAAAACCCTTTTTATCTAATACCATGTATAGATCTTCCCCATCTGCCCACTGGCGATGAGAAAGTGAGAAAGAGTCAGCTCTCCTTACCAGCTAAAGGTAGAAATTTCTGATGACTGTCATTATCTGGGAAACCTTATCATTTCCAGAGCATCACAGTGCCACGTACAGGATTTGTTGCAAGCCAAAATGTAAAATTAAAGTGGAATGCACAGTGTGTAAATCATCTTCCAGTTTTGCGCCTACGTAGTAACACAGCAATAGTAGAAATAAGTAGATGGAAAATTCTGCCAGGCTGTCCTAAATGCTTCTCTGACACTATTCAGAATTTTTACCAACAGTGTGTTCGACAGCTTGTCAGTCTCATCTGGAAACAGGAGACAAGTGGATATAAAACCACAATCATGAGGTGAGCGCTCACAGGGCTGAGCTATACAGGCTTTCCGCAGTGCTCTGCAACTGGGAGCTCATTACTAGCTGAACCGGGCTCTGAACTGTGGGAACACACTGACAGGTTTAGCCAAGATGTGGTTGTACTCAGCTTTTTTTCCTGCATACTGGTTTAATTATCAAAAGAATTTTACTTTTTTAAACATTAAACAGTTTATTTAACTATTAAACAGGAAAGCTTAAAGTATAAACCAGTTATAAATCAGGTCGGAAACTAGAATTTCAACCTCCTTCAGGCAGCCTTCATACTCTTGGTGTCAAAGCGGATGTCCCTGCTCAGCCAGACAATCACTACTAGCAGGAGGTGCAGATCAGGCTACTCTAATGAAATATGGGATTTTCAGATCCAGTCTATGCGCTGTGCAGGCAGTGAGAGAAACTGCAGTATGCGTTACAGAGCTCAGATATCAAAACAAGAGTAACTTCCCCTTATGCCTCCTGTGTGCATTGATGTACAGCCACTCAGAGACTGTTTACCAGCGTTTCCAACAATACATCTACTTTCATTTACATTTTGTGTTCATTTCTGGCAAAGCCTCTCACTGGTAAAGTTCAATGAGAATGCCAATGCACAAACAAAGAAGTAAACACTTGTGAGCCATGTTGGCTTCTGTTAGATTTGGAATCAACAGTGAAAGAATCCAGAGTTTGTCTAATGGCATAGGACCAATCCTGCTAGAAAAGGAACATCATTTCAAAGTTTGTAGAAAAGCAATGAGAACAAATGGTAAGAGATTAAATTCTACAACAAACTTCTGACAGTAGCCTGTAGCACCAGGCTATCTCGTGGTACAAAAGCTACATGGCTAATTCCAGAATCAACTGATGCAGCTCTTATGGCCTGAGCACAGGACTTAAGATATTGCCTTGAAGACAAGACTATTTTAAGAGATATGATCCAGGTCCCAGATCTTCTCCAGACTAACATACAGCAAATGTCTCCACATCTTACCATTTCCCATCTGTAAGACAAATACTACTGTCTCTTCCCTCTCCTCCCTTCCAGTCCTATGTATTTCAACTGTGACATGTTCACTCCCCTGCCAGGAACATCAGCATTTAACATGTGATTTGACTTTGAGGTCCTTCAGAAACTCTAGCGTGAAAGTGAATAAGGCATTAAAGGTGTATTCCTACTTCTCCCTCTGATCATACTGATGTGCTCTCTATTCCTCCTGTTTTCCCCCTTATCAAACAAACACGGGCTATCATGAAAAATAAAATGTTTATCTGAACATGCCCTTGCCCCATATCTTGAACCATTTAAACAAACAGGTCAATTTACCAGCTGTTTTTCAAAACTACAGAAAGCCTGCTGTTCAAATAAAACTAAAATTGGCAGTTTTTCTTTCCATGAAGTAGAATGATGGAAAAAAAGAAAAGTTAACTATGCAGCTGACATCTTCACTGCCCTTACTTCAGGTAAGGGCAAGTCTCCTCATAGCAGTCAAACCTCTGTAGTACGTGGTGTTCCAGTCAAGTGGTTACCAACTATTGCCCTAGATGTAAACAGACAAGCAGTAGGGAAATAAAAATGCTAGAAGGACATGCTGTGTCTTCAGCAGTTACTCCACACGGTGATGCAGATGGCAGAACTTCAGTTATAAAAATTGCACAAGTGACCGCTACGGTCATGCCTTCTGGGGTTTCACTTATGCCTAAGACTCTATGAGATTGCTTCATTCTATCACACAAAGACCAAATAGTTTGTCCTATATCAAATTAGTGCACAAGTTGTTTAGGAAGAGTCTGGTAAGTTACTGTAACCACACAGCTTTTAAATTAGGAGCACAGAGGAGTCTCAGACATGAGACCAAATCAGCTTAGTATATAGAAATTCACCACCCTGTGCGAGTAATAGTAGATGTTACATTTCCATCACTTTAAAATATACTGTCTTCATGGTTTCCATATCTATGGGTGCTATCTTTTGGCATCTAACACTATGAAAGGTCAGACTCTCGTGTGCTAAGATAAAGAAAACCAATTTCAGTCCTCAAACATGAGGTTGCTATGCAAAGTTATCCTACGATACTGCAACAGTTTAAAACACTCAGAGCACACACTACTGCACAGTACTGATATGGTTTACCTGTTCTTCAGAGAAACCAAAATCAGAAAGTGGTTATAAAGAACAGTAAGACACAGGGAAGTCTGAAATCTTTCCATTTACCTCAGGTAAAACATAATAATTCCTAATAAAATATATGGAGTACTATTGGAAAGTTTCATTGCACTGTATATGTTTGATGTAATGACAGCAAGTCTTGCTTTGACTTCAAAGACTTCAAATGTGTTACAATGTAAAACATCAGTTTTATGAACCCAAAATACTTTAGTTTGACCTTCCTGAGGGTAACTGAACTCATGCAGATGGATTTCACAGAAGAGAAGATGCAGGTGTGCATAGTGCTTGACAAACACGGAGATAAATTTCAGTGGCAGACTCGGAAGGATACATGCCAGTTTACAAAGACTCCCTCATTCCTGCTTCTGGAATCTGCCAAATCACTGTTTTGGGCTCATTTATCATTCTTTGACATCTATGAGTGTCCAGGGGTGGGGGGAGGGAAGGTGTGCTTACAACAAAAAAAAAAAATTAGACACACATAGTTTCATGTTATTCAATGTACTAAGTATTCAAGCACCCAGAAAACCAGAAGTGAATCCCAGAGCAAAGAGAGAGTGAGGCTAAGTTTTTAAGACTTTTCTGAGTAAATATGTTATGAGCTGCTGCTTATCTGAACCACTTTGCAGTGTGCAAAAGAATTACCCACAGCTCATCCTTTAGCTGCTGCTTCCACCAGCCTCACCTTTCTCACTTTTAGAAAATCACTGAGGGGCAAACAAAAACAAAAAATCACACAAGAAAACCAAAAGCTGGCTCCGCAGCACTGCTGCAGCAATGGGAACATCTCTGCCCCAGTGGCCTCCTGAAGCCTCTCTGTAACTATGAATGGATTTCATAGAGTTCCACAGAATCTCCTGTATAGCTGGAAATTAAGACAATAGAGTCCAGTACACTAACTAAAAATATTCTCCCATCAGCATGTTCTGTTGTTCAAGCCAGTATTGCATTTAGCTCTTAGCCCACTTCTGATGCTCTTCCACTGAAGCATGATTAAATACAGCATAGGGAAGGGAGTTATATTTCGAATGGGCATCACTTCTTCAGAGGCAGATGGAAACAAACGTACTTGCACACATACAAACATATACTTCAGCAGTAGTTGCAGACAGTACACCCAGAAGAAGCCTGCTTTTACACTGCTTGGAGGGAGCAAGGCACTGGAAGTCTAAGCTTAATTTACTGAGATGTTTTTATTTACCAGGCTTAGCATAAAGTATCATAGTCTAACAAATGACTTTAAAAGTCTCCTGAGAAATTAGACTTTTAAAGTCGTATCAGTTCAAATAAGCTAAGACGTGACTGAGAATAGATGCAAAATGTTGTCTAAAACATCAGCCTGTATCTCTCCTTGCTGTAATTAGCAGAACTCCACTGATTTCATTAAGGCTTAGCATTGTTTTGATTTTCCTATAACATAAACAATACTGCCAGCATCACTGGACACTCACATCTAATCAAACAATGGAACTGAAGCTCTCACATGAAATTACTGTCAACGTGCATGTTGTTGTTTTGCAGTTTAGATTAAAGAAAGCTTTCACTGTGCCTCCTTTTAGGTATGATCATGAACACCCGCTGAATGTAATGGAAGGGCACCAGAGCCACAATGACAAAAATTTGGTGTCTGTTCACCTGCTTGCTTCAATTGCCTCCAATTATCCTGAAGGAGCTCTACATTTCTAGGAAGAAATTTGTCCAGAGAATCATCACATTTCTGTTAAATAAATGAAGGGCCTAGCTTATCAAACACAAGGACCCATCAAATCTCTGTCACATCTTAACTTTATGTTCTGAAAAGAGGGGGACAATCACTACTGGGGAGGGGGGGGAGAACTAGACAGAGAAACAGGAAACCAGGGTAGAGACAATATCCACAGTTGTAAACACAAAGTCAGAAAACGGCATCATCCCTTTGAAGACTACACCCTACGTTGTTTGTAGAGTGAGCTGCAATTAAACCAGAGGACACAATGTACCTACCATCATCCTGATGGTATATTTCTATAGCCCAACCAAGTAAACACTGGAACTCGATCACCACCACGTAAAGTGTCAAAACTGCTTGTCCAAGGTAGAGGTAAGTAACTACAAGGACAACGGAGGCAGCAGTCTGAGTGCTAAATGACCAGAAACTGTTATCTACAATGAGATTTTTCTCAGAATAAGCCACAAGCGCATTCATTTTTTTGTATTTCTTAGTTACAGCTCTCTTGTGTTTTTAGGCAGTTTCTCTAACAGTAGTTAAGGTACCTTTAAAGTTGCAATTCCAACAAACATAAGAGCACTGTGTTTTGTTAAATTCAAAAGTAAGCTCTGTGCTTTCCTTTTTCCCATGGCTGTGACCCTCCACGCACGCAGAAGAACCATCGCAGCCCTGCTTTTTGGCATGGTGCAAAAAACAGCTTCTGCACAGCTGGACTTTGTTCTAGGCTGCCTCTCCTCAGGGAAGTGCACAGCAGGGCAGGAAGCACTGCTCACTCCACAGTTACCTTGCTTTAAATCTGCATAAAAGACAGAGAGGCCCCAGGCTGCACTACAGGCCATATGCTGCATCAATGACAGAAGAGTAGCTGCAGAGCCTCTTGATGCCAAATTGCTGTTAACTAAGAGAAAATTCCACACCATCCTAGATCCCAAAACACAGTTTATTTACTTGGCTTTAGATGCATAGAGGTGAGCTGCATGTGTCCCTATGGTCGCTAACTGAGCTAGGAACTGAAATCACCTTTAAGAAACAGGTAAACATTGGAGGCAGATGACACCAGAAGGTGTGAAGCATAAAGTACGGCCATCCAGACAGAGCATGAAGCTTTCCTATTGAGTTGCACTAGCAAAGCTGTGCTCCAGAAAGGCCCCGAGCAACAGCATCATGTCAGAGGTCATAACGCTTTGAACAGGCTAAAAAGAAATGAAATAGACTGGAGAGAAATGAATATAAAATCTCTTAAAGAGGCTTTTTTTGCCCTAAAAGAATTAAAAAAAACATTCCATGTACTTTGGCACCATCAATTCTTACAAAAACAGACAAAATCCGATAGAAAACAAGCAGATCCACACATCAGTTCCAGCACAAAACTATCATCTTTTAGCTCTTGTTAAGTCCCTGTTCTCTCTCCAAAATCCAGTCAGCACTAGTGGGTCATTTCAACATTAAAGTGGGATGGATTATCTTTTACCAGAAAACCGGTCAATCTAATGAAAAATGAAACACCACTGAAGTTAACTGTCAAAAACTGCATCGTGGTAGCTCATTTTATGCTTTGTGTTTAGAGTTCCCCATGCCCACCAGTGCAGAATTGATCAAAGCGATCATCATAGCTGTAATGGGAAGATGCTGCCTGCAGAATGCTTATACAAGATACCTTTCCTTCATGGTGAGAAGGCAGAATCATTGAACACAAAATGAAAGTTACAGAACACAATCTTTTTAGCTTGACATTTGGCCAATCTGAAGACCTCAGTGCATTTGCACTTCAGGTTACTTTAGGTAAATAAAAATAACTATGCCGTGACAGTGAAGCAACAAATTTTGGGCAAGCAGTTCATCTGCTTACATGTGAAGTTACAGATAGGCTAAAACTCCTAGGAAGAAAAGAAAAAATAATCATACTATGGTTAAGAAGTTTTATCCAAAACAATAGACAGTTTCATCGGATGACATCAGGAAGTAGCCTAGATTCTAAGGCAAAAGATTGGATCTTTTTTATTATGAAGCTACATCTAAACATTGGTTTTGCTAAATCAAATTTAAAAAAAAAAAACAAAAAAAAAACATTATCTGTAAGAAAAAATATTTGCATAAACCTAGCTTGGGCACTAACGCCACTCATGAAACAAACGTTGGCATCACACAAATTGCTCTACACATCAGAACAAATTAGAGCTTCTTCTGCTTCCATGAGTGACTCTCATCCCTAATGTTCTCATTCCTCTCTTGCAGATCAGTTGGCAGAACCAGGGCTTATTTAACCCTACATAAAACACAATACTCCAGGGTGACAAACATGCAAATTATGTCATGATTTCAAACAGTTTTACACAAATTAATAAACAAACTAATCAACTACTTACTGTTCTTCTTGTACATCAGGATTTCAAAGGAATTCATCTCATAGTTCTCAAATGTCTGCCGGACTTTGTCAATTGTGTCTTTGTCTGTCAGCTCTCCATACATAAAACTGCAAACAAAGTAAGAAATTCAAGTCAGATACTAAAGTCACTACACCATCTGTTTACAGTGTGAAAAGGACCTTTTTAGAAACAGCCCTTCTTTAATTTTATTTCACCTGAAGAGTATATTTGACAGATGCAGCTCTAGGAGACAAAAGACAGAATCGGGATGAACAGATTACTGTTTTCCTCAAGCAACAAGCACAACACTACATGCTATTTAAGAGAAAATAAATTTACTCTCAAATACCTGCAGGTGCTGCTTTTTTGCATAACTTCTGCTCTGTGATATCCTGAGAGCTTGCAAAATCCATCGTTGCTGTACACAATGGGCCAATCCACTATCTGGGCATTACCCAAGACAAAATTAGTATCTGTTTGAAAGAACACATCAGTTAGACATCAGATAAGACTACAGTTGCATCAGTGGATATACTCATTCTGGGATGCGAACTGCATTGCTTCAGTTCCTGCACAGCTTTTTCCAGATATTATTCCCAACATAGACAACAAGACTAATCCCTGTTTTAAGTAACTTCTTAGTTTAAGAATTTAATTTTAATTAATTATTCAGGCAAAGCTGACTAAGGTGGTTTTTCGCAAATGAAACACAATGTTAAGCGGGTAAAAATCATTCCTGGACTAAGGTCAGATTCATCAAACTGTTTCCCTATGTGCCACATATACAGGTCCACCACAACACTCAATTTGGATGAGAAGCCTCAACACATCCCAAACAGCATGAGTAGTTATTTCTTATCAGAACACAGACTCACTGGCTCCTGTTGATGCAGCCTTCGCTGCTGACCACACAAGTTCTATTACTCCCTGCATGACGCTTATGGCACAGCACTACAAACAAGACACCAGACAACTAGTTTTAGTACTTACACCAGCAGAAAGACATTTCTGTTCACTGTACAAGCTAGAATGACTTTCAGGCACTAAGAAGACACTGAACAGGATTCAAACTTCCACTCTTACTGGATTTTTGCGTGCTCTATTTCTACAATTAATAACTCATCTGAACAAGAGAATATACTCAATGCCAGGCCCAGGCCTCGTTTCTCTGCTCTTTTGGCTCTTTGGCTCTCAGCTATCTACATGAGTGCCAAGACTGAGAGCAGTGCTGGTGCCTGGGCACTGAAAAGTGGGAGACACAGCTCCAAAGACTCCCCGGCTTAGAAGTTAGAAGAAGAGTTAAGCAGTCACATGAGATAATGGCATCCATATTTAAGAAGAGGGTCTAAGCGAGTCCACTATGCTGTATGTGCTTGTCAGGATCTGCACCCAGCTGCTTAAACATGCATAGCTGTCATTAATGGTCCCTGCAACCAAGAGAGACAAACAAGACATTTTACCTATCACTTGCAAAGATTTTTGTTTCTTTTAACTTCCCCTTTCAAAATTTTTTGTCCTGTTGCAAGTTTCAAGTGGGTTTAAATAAAACATTCCTGAAGCTATCTAAATCCATTGCCCAATCCCATGAGCAAGATTAAGTGTATCTTTACACACTCTTTAGAATGAAATATACCAGTAGTATAACTTGAGGACATTTTAACTGCTTTGTTTCTCACAGTCTCTTCTAAATACCATGGTTTTTACTTGGTTGAAGTACTTTGTTCCAGAAACAATACATGTCTTCTACCCTTCCTATGAATAAGTAAGCCAAGTCATTTCTCACTGCTAAAGCAAGTGCTTTTGAGTGTCTATTATAAACAGTGCATTGCACTGTCTTAGCATATTTTTATATTTTCATCAGAAAGTACAAAAAATATGCAAATATGAAACTCAGGTCATGTTTTGCCCTGATGTGAATTCTATTATTTCATGCATTTATTCCTTCTCACCATCTCCCCTTCTGAAAAGGTAATGTGACCCTTCACTTCCTCAAGAACTCATTGGAGAGCTTCTATTAACTGAAGCAGTCACTTTCACACTTAAATCTGAACATTTTCTTCAGATAAATAATCTCAGTTTTTTCATTAAGAGCTATATAGCATCCTTTTCTGATGGCTGCCACTATGCAGAACCTAGTTTTACCTACACCTCCAAAGCATTCATGATGTAGGACAGTGCCCTTACCTTGTTTTTACAGGTAAAAGCAAGGCACCAAGAACACATAGCAATGTAAGCACTGAAAGGCAAGACTGCTACAAGCCTAGCATGAGTGCCCAGATCTCAAAGAACAGAGAGAGAGAAGGACTCTCTGCACAGCAAACAGCAGCCTGCCCAAGATAAGCTACAGAAAATACCAAAACAAGGGTATATTTTAAAAGTGGGGATTCTCCTCTCTTACTCTGCCGAGTATTTCAAACAAGTCCAGCTGTCACAGAGGTTAAAAAAATAATAATAATTAAAAAAAAAATCACTTTTTAGCTCAATGAAACTTTTTTTTTTTTTTTTTTTTGGACTGTAAGAGCTTTTGAAGGGTGCTTAGAAAACATACATGTATTTCCCTCCTTTCTGACAGCTTAGCCATCTGGGTGTTTCTCCTAGGAGATGTGAGTCATAGAATCACCAAGACTGGAAAGAACCTACAAGATCATCCAGCCCAACTGTCCTCCTATCACCAATATAGCCCCGCTACATCACGTCGCTTAGTACCACATCTAAATGCTTCTTGAACACCTCCATGGATGGTGTTCAAGAAAACACCTTCCTGGCAGCCCATCCCAGTGCCTGACCACCCTCTCAGAGAATAAACTCTTCCTAACAGCCAACCTGAACCTCCCCTGAGCACCACGAAAGCTCAGCCTTCATTTCAGTTCCTGAATTTCTTCTCTACTGATCAAGCTACTGCCAACACTTTCAACATATGACATCTTTAAGTCAGCGTGGATTGGTTGTTGTATTTTATGTATCTCTGTCAGGCAATCTTGTTAGTCTAGCGAGCCCTTGCTGGAAGGAGGGGGTAGAACACTATGGACACTGTATCTGAGAATCCAGGTTGCATTTGGACATGAGTTATAATAACACTTACAGATCTTCACATATTTTTAAAGCTTCAATGGCAAAAACACAAGCACCTATCAATTCAAGGATCAAGTCAGAGATTTTGAGGATCCCAATGATTTTTAAGTCTGACTTCTATCAAGTTCCTACTTCGTGACCTTGACTTATTGTCTATGACGTCTATGATAGCTTTGCCCCAGTCACACAGAAAGAAAATACTGAAGCTGGGTCTAATCTCTGGAATTAACTCCATAACCCTGACTCAGCTTCCAGTTTGCTCCTCCAGATCCACTACTGAGCTTTTAGTGCTCATCCTCAGTTTGGACCGACACCCAAAAGATGCCCTGCGGAGACCAGCACTGAGAAACTCCCCACAACCTGAAAGGCTAAAGAGACATTGTTTCTCACACTACACAGTAAAGAAGGAGTCTCAGAGGCTAACAGGAAGCTCTTTGCAGTTGCTCATTCATCTTTACAGATCTCTTTACAGACAAAACAATACAAAGGTGGCTCTGTGTCTATGTGGAAAACACACCTGCATTTCTCCTCAGATAACAGTGTTTTGCCTCTTCAAACAGTGGAAAGACACAGTATAAAATAAGGACTCCCACTTGTAACTCCTTTGCATAGTGTATTCTGACAGATAACCCGGAGGTAGAAGGGCTGTTCTCATTGCTATCATTTGCATTCAATTGCATTGACGTCCCTGACAACGTGCTGCTTGGAGACAGCTCATAATCTGTTCAACAATTGTTCCTAACATAAGAAAATACTAAATAACATCCACTGAGGCAAATACTGGCTTTCCATCTGCAGGGACACAGGGTCCCAGAGGCCAGGAAACAGCTGTGGCTTTGTTGCACAACAAGCATGAGGGATGCTCTGGTGAACTCTTCGAGCACCACAGAGCAAAACCTCTTGAGGACTCACAAATGGGTCAATAAGGGCAGGATGGGGCCTAGGCAAAGGAAGACTGTGAAGAAGAAACACAGCGCTAAATTCTCTTCAAAGACAGGGGATAAAATGTGCAGTTGTTAGAATAGTTTGAATACTGCATCTATCACAGTATCAATTGTGTTAGTGGCTTTGGCCAGCCCAAGGAGATGCTGTACTCCTCACTGGTTCCTCTTAACAGCTCCATGAAGAGTTGAGCTAGGAGCTGGAGTGTTTGAGCTCATATAAAGAAGACTTAGGGTTCTGGCTTGCGCTGTGTTTGGCACAAAGACACTTGGGAGACACAAATACATAGAGAAGCAGCACAAAATGTCTCATGCTACAGAAATGCAAGAACAGCAGCACCTCAAAGGCAGCACAATTACTGGCAGGAGGACAGAGGGATTCTCTGAACTCTGGCTGCTTTGTGAAATGCCACACTTCATGCTTTCCACCTGCATTTCACCTAGTCAGTTCTACTCACTGAAGTATATCCACATATCAGCTTTTACACACACAAGTGTCAGAGCCATTTTGGATCATCACTTTAAACTAGTCACAGCTGCTTCAAAGAACAAGAAAAGCATTTTAACTCCTTCCAAAATGTAAGGATGGATTTCGCTCAGTCACTGAAACCAGTGGTTTTTTCTAATCACAAAATATATCACCACAGAAGAAACAGAAAATGTCCTTCTGAATAAAACAGCTCCTTTACCAACAGCAACAGCAAGTCTTTATTTAGTGGAACTGCATTTTTTAGTGGAAACTGCTCATCAGCTCAAACCTACAAACCATCTGAGGACAAGAAGCACCTCACAGATGCAACTGGTCAGGACTGGCACATTTAGAAGAGGTAAGAGCACAAACCACTATGACAAAACTGAAAGAAAGGCTTCGTAAAAGAGTTTCTGACACTACTCATGTCTCTGTGGATAGAGTCTTCTTAGCTACTGTCCCATTAGCTGGACATAAAGCAGCTTAAGCATAAATACAAGGGACAAATGAGTTTACAAACAATTGAGTTTACAAACTCATGACCTGTATCACAAGTAGTATCATTTTGTAACGGGAAATAAAGAAAGAACTGTTTTCATTTTTGGTAAAAAAAAAAAAAAACAACAATATGTGGAAGTAGGATGCTTTTTATAATTACACCTGTCAAAATCACTACAGTCATACAGCTCATACAGTACTTTCACCTTAACGATTTACAAATGATAGGTATGTATGTATTGTCCCTGGTTAAATTGTTCAAATGTAACTTCTGAGATCAAAATACAGCCCTGAAATGGTACCAGTAGGTCAAACTGAGAAGAATTCCAACCGCCTATTCAATCCTTTCTTTGCACCTGTATGATTCAAGGCTCACACTTCAGGGAGAAGTACACAGGAATCAAACAGATTTTCAGTAAACACAAGGGCTCTCTGATCAAAGAACATACAAAGCTGCTCAGAGGACCAGAAGACCGTTCACATACTGGAATAAAAGTCATAGGACAAAATTCTGCTCTTACACTGATGCTCTCCTGTCTCTTATGTGGATACATCTTCTCACTATCTCAAAGCACTCATTCTAGGAGTTGAAATGAATCAGCGTTTAAATATCTTCTTAAAAAACTTGATCTTGCTATGGAATAACAATATGACGCCCTCAAAACTGTATATCCTTAACACTGAGAAGGAATTATTTTAAACTACAGCCTCACTTAAACGCAAAACGAATATTACAAAAGACTATAGATAGGTTCATTTGAGCTTGCATGTTTTATAGAAGTTTTCCATGAAAAATATTTATTCTACAGAAGCAAAAAGGGATTTAGAAGCCATTTTGGTTGTCAGAACACAAACAAAATCCACTAATACAGACATTACATTGCTCTATTCAAACATGACTTACGCTGCATGCAGAGTGTACTGCAAGTACAGGGTGAAAAAAATTATTAAAAACTCCATTTCATCATACTTAGCACAAATAACAAGAGACACGAACTAAAAGAACATCTTCAGGTGACTCAGTTTGAATCATTATAGAAAATGATTCAACCAGTGGTATGGATAAAAACTACTGGTTCCATCGCAGAATTTCTTACAATGCATTATGATGGTGTCTATTTTACCACGGCCTCTATCGTGAAGAAATCCTCAATTGAAAAGAACAATACACCCTACCAACATTAGAAGCTGTAAAGTCTTTGTAATTATCCGCATTTAAAAAAAAAATAAAATAGAAATTAGAGCAGAAAAGTGGAACATGAATAGCTGAAATGGGAAGTGCACGGAAGCCATCATGCATAATTTATGGACAGCGTTGCTCCGCGCCTATCTCTGAAGTGCCGACCATACTGAAACATTTAAAAAATAGACATCCAGACAAAAGTGAGGTCACCATGAAATCACTGTCAGAAATTAGAAAGTTCATCGGCTGTAAAAGTCGTACATTGCACCGTTCCTAATAAAGGCTAAAACCGCAGTGAAACATCACCATTTAATTGGACTGGTTTCTTTTCTTCCTGGTCTCAGAATAAGACCAGGAAAAAGAATTATTTAGCTTCCATGGGTCTTCCATCAGTTTAAGAAAGCCATTTGATTTACTGATTACAGCTACAGCCATCAAGAGCCTTAAAAGCGCCTGACAAGACCTCACTCCCTGCTCACTTTTAGCTGTACAACTTACAGAAATGCATTAACAAATTCTCCAGTGAATGGGTTTCACTAAGATTTGTTTTACAACCTCGTTCTAGGATTTACTGCAGAAATGGATTGATACGTTGAATGATCACAGTAGAACTTCTTGAGCTTTCAGAACATTAATTTTAAAATGCATCATCTTTGTCTCATACTTTTTTTTTTTTTTCCTATCTATAGATGTAGTTTTAAGAAAATCAGGCTGTACATGCATAAAAAATGCATGTGTATTTGCACAAAGATGCAAATACAAATTTGCCCTCGATGAAGCCAGCAAGGAAACATTTTATATTCAATTCAGGTGATACCAAGGAAGAAAAACTGTCAAAAATCAATTGACATTCTGATATACAGACCAGTTGTACAAAAGCACTGATAAAAATAAAGATGCCTCTACAGCTGATAACTTAGAAAAGAGGGAAAGTCAGGAAGAAACAGTTCCCCTTCTTTTGCTTCATTCTCAGCTTGGGAACACATCCTTAACGCAGAACCTGCAAGTTGTTCCCTTGTGGTTTTGAAGGCCCGCTGCTGGCATGCCTAAATGTCTTGTTTTAATCAGTGTCGACAGACAGACCTGCATTCGTGTGGAGTCTTGCAGGATCAGATACAAAAGGGCACACTCAAGTGCAAACGTTGGATGCCAGATTTGTAGAGGGTAGCGTTCACCTCGCTTTGCACAGGGCCAACCACAGCAGAAGCAACACCTTCGGCTAACATCACTGTAAACGTAACACCACCTCGTTACCCACCCAGCCAGCATGCATTTTTTTCAAGGTATGGCTTTGGCAAAGAGCCTTTCATACAGGGGAAGATTATTTTCCAGGCCACATCCACTGTGTTCTTTTTTTTAAGATGTTGAAATTAACCCACTCCGGTATGAAGAGGGATAATCAGACACGACAGCATGCTGGAGAAAACCTCCTGGGCATCCGCTCCAGGCTATCAAATCAGCTCATCTGGGAGCCTTAAGAATTAGGATAGCTTAACTCAGCCATCACAGTTCACAAGGAATACCTTAATAGCGCTCTTCCCTGGGCACAGTTCAGTTCATCCTTTTCAGCACTTCTGTCTAAAGCAGACATTAAAATACATTCCCCTGCTCAACAGAACCATACTAGCTCACATGTGGATGTAATTTACCTGCAGCACAAGGCTTTGGAGCCCAGTTTTGCTTGAAGACTCACTGTAAATTAAAGAAATTTGAAAGCTGGCAGGAAACCAAACATACTCTATCAGAAGGAAACGAGAAAAATATACTCCACCTCAAAACTATGTTTCCTTATTTTAGCAGCAGTCCTGTTCTCAGCATGAAAATACTTTCTTGATGACTGGTGCTGTTTACTAAAGGTGTTGCAGCAGTACAAGGCAGCCCAGAGATGCCCAGGATCCGACCACCCTGGGCACATCTCATTCAGAGGAGCAGTGCAGAATCTGTCATGTTCATACACGCATGCCATTCCAATGCAACAGCTCTGTAGTTTGAAAGTGAATAGACGTCTGACAATGCTCAACAGCAAATCCTATATCTGGAGTCACATATCTATAGTGCTTCTAGAGCCAAATGGGACTGGCTGCAGCCATGCCTGTTTCCAGACCCACGCAGCTTGCTGTTTTAGTGAAGGCAAGCAGGGCATGAGAAACAGTAGCACTGTAAGGATCCCTTGTAATGTAAATGAACCTCTTATTAAAGTGCAAAAATGTTAAAACAAACCTCTGTTTGGTTCAGCATAGATTCCCTCTCATTTGTCTCTGGCAGAACACAAAAACAGGTGGTTCAGTTCCAGAGTTGTTTATAATGAAGTTAATTTCCCCCCCGGGTCTCGGGCAACAGTACAAGGTTAGCAGGCCCAGGTTTCAGAATGCTTATTTTATTGGGACTTCATCATCTCCAATGGAAGTAAGGTAATAAACGATGGAAATGCATGTTATTCCCAGGATTTGTATCTCTGAGGGTACTTTTTCTTTCCCTCTACAGAGGACTCACTGCATTCTCCATCAGGAGGTGCAGGTTTGTTTCTACACCTCATCTCTTCTTAGGGTGCCCCCAGCAGAAGCAAGATTAAACTCAGATAAGCTCTACATCCTCAAGCTTTCACTATTTCCTCCTTGTTCTGCTGATAAATCAGAGAAGTATTTGTGACTTGCACTGAAATTCTTACACCGTGCAAACACAGCACTTATTTTTGCCATTTTTACACAAACTGAACTCTCACAGACCAAGGAAAGGCTGGAGAATCCAGCTGGTATTTATGTAAACATACAATCACTTTTGCCTTCAGCTATCGATAAAGCATTAGAATATCACAGAACCTGCTTCCTCTCTAACATACCACACCATTTGAATTTGGTGCCTTGGCCATGAACCAAGATTGTAACTGTTATTGTTACAGTGCCTCTATACTGGGGCTATATTATTACATTACTCGAGAAGAACATTAATATCACATTAGCTGTAACCAGCAGAGACCAGCGATTCTTTACATACTGCACTGTTTTACAGCATGGGCTCATTTTCTATCCCATTGGGTGTTAGAGTCTTTAAATATTTCAATGCTTCAAACAAGTTTTTGCCAACCAAGCACTACATGCAACATTTATTTTTCTAGCTCCACACATCTACTTCAGAAGCACAGCTTTAAACATTAAACACAGACAAGAAGGATTACATTAGTGTCCCAACTCCCTACGTTTTTTCTCTGGATTTCCAACAGGAAGGAAGCTGGAGGTGCTCTTTCAAAGAATGAAAATCCTTGTAGTGCTCACACTTCATCAAAAAGGTCTTCTTGTGAGAAGAAATCAAAGAAGACCAGAAGCTGTCCACAGTTCCAGGCTGGTGACATTATATATTCTTCCCTATATGTGCCATGTCAATGCTATAGAGATTCTCAATTCCTTCTCTACTCCAGAGTGTGGAACTGCTTGGCAGCTTGCAATCCTAACATAGCTATTCAAGCTGGTATTCAGTCAGTGACAACCTGCCTTAGTTGACTTACAACCTCAGTGAAACTCTTGTTCCTAAAATTCTTAAGACAATCAAGACCAATGGGGTTTGAGGCGGGTCTCACTGCAGGTGGTGTAATCTGAACATCAGAAAAAAATACTAAGCCTGCCTGAATTTGCATGCCCAAATACGCTGCCATTACCTTTAGCCATTGAAGGTGCATCAGCTTGCCAGTCTCACACTAAATGTGAAAGGCTCTCCAAAGAATTACTTGTTAAATTGCTGGTTAAAAGAGCCATAATTAGTACTATCCTTAGAGTAGTGTTTCCAAAAGAGGCTGTATGCCAATTACTGTGCTATTGCCATAAAGCCTCTTTCCCTGAGATAACCCTCCCAATGCAACTTAGAGCCAGAATGTGTTTTTCCCAGTTTACCTGTGACTAGGGTTGCACACTAAACTCAAGTACCTTTAAATGGAGCACTTCTTCAGTATCTATTTCAATTCTACAACCAAATTTCTTTCTTTTCAAATGGAATTCTCCTCAAATTAGGAACATTCCTATACACGAATCAATTCAGCATCTTCTGGCACTACTTAACTCGCTTGCAGGTGCCAGCAAATACAGTTTGACAAGAAGCCCAATGTTTATTTGGCAAATCCCAAACAGCCCAGAGAGTTTCCTTGTGGGTCACATTAACATCCAATTGAATAAAACCGAGAAGGGGAAGCCAAACCTCAAAGTTTACAAGCCTGTTTAAGTGCTCATGCTGTGAACATCCCTAAGCATCCCAAAGGCAGGCCGGCCAAGGAGAGGCAGGAGCAAAGGAGCCAGGATGTTCCCATGCTGCCCACCCCGTGGCCAACACTGCCCTGCCAGATGAGGAGAAACGAGCCCCAGCCCTCATCTCCTCACACAGATGGACGTCAGAAGTGGCTGATGGCCTCACGGTAGAAGTGAATCACACAGCATTTATATGTGACAGCAACACATCACAGCAGTGATGTGAGAGGATTCTGAACTTGAGTCACTTCCCAAAGATTCCTCTAATAAGTCTGCACTGTGCATCACTTCCTACCAGGCTTCATCTAGAAACCTGTATTTATGGCAGCCCTCAGGACTTGCTGAGCATTTGGAAATTGTGTGCTGTCGTTTTACCTGTGCTGTCTAGCACCACACTGTTACAACACATTCTTAACAGTGGGGGAAAACAGGAAGATGCGGAGCAAAGCTCCTGCTGCAAGATCCCCTCCATCTCCAAACCTCAAGTGATTTATCGCACCAAGGTCTTGGCACAGAAAGCCATCCGAGAAATTCAGCATTCAGTGGAGAAAATTATTCACAAACTCTAGACAGTTCCGAGAAAAGCCTTAGATAGCTGCTGTTAGATTAGAGGCTCCACACGAATCTAACGGGATGGTAACATTTCAGTTTTTAAGCAGAGGACAGGATTCTCCAAGGGGATGGGCAGTGGGTTTTTTTGGAGGGGGGGAATGCAGCTTCTAACACTTCCCACAGGAAAGTTGCAGAGAAAAGCAACCTATGAAAACCCCTCATCATTCTGTGCGAAGATGTGCTCTTATCAAAGATGGTGGGGCTTTTTTTTTTTTTTCAGTAACATCTCCTAATTGAAAATAACCCAAAACCATTCTTCAGATGGTTTGAGTTTGTAGCTGCTTATCAACAGGGTTAATTACCTTTGCCTTTTCGGAACAAACTGGCTGTTTTTTAATTCATTAAATCACCTCGCCTCGTCTGCACAAGGAACTCGATCCGCTCATCCTCAGTCACGCGGGAAGTTCTTAATCCCCAGCATAACCCACCGAGGTGCACGGAAGCGTCAGAGACAGCAGAACTCAGAGCCCGAAGACCCCCCCTCGTGCCCGGCTTTCAGCGGACACCCAGAGTGCTGCAAGGAGCAGCCCGCGCTAAGTGCCCAAGCGAAAGCACCCGTGTAACGCTAACGCGTATCTGCACGCACTTGTGAAACCCGAGGCGCTTTCCGCTCCGCGATTCTCCCAGAGAAAGACCCGGCTGCGGACCCGGCGCTGCCCACCCTCAGCCCTCTAAACGCCGAACTCCGTCCCTCCCTGGGGAGGCATCCTCCCTCCCGTGCCGCATCCCGCTCCGGGCTGTACCCTCCCTCCCGGCCGCGGTCCTTCCCCGCCGCACGTGCCGCCCGCCCGGGGCTCCGCTCGGCACGCGGGGACGCGGCCGAACGGCCGCTCCGCTCGAAGCCCCTCCGCGCCGGACCGCCCCTTCGCCCCCGGCCCCTTACCGTTAGACCTTCGCACGATGTTCTCCAGGAACGTGTTCTGAGGCGCCACCAGCCCTCTCCTTCCCCCGGCCATAGTCGCTCTGCGGGAGCGCGGCGCGGAGGCTTCGCTCAGAGCCCCGCGGAGCCGCGCTCTGAGGCTCCGCTCCCCGCCCGCCTCATGCCTCCGCCGGGACCGTGGCACGGCTGTGCGGCATCAGCCCTCCCGCGCACCGCAGCCCCGCGGCCGCCGCCGCCGCCGCCGCCGCCGGACCTCCCCGCGGCGCCCCCTGCCGGCCGCCGGCCCCCCGCGCCGCCGCGCCTCGAGCCCGGTGCTGCAGCGCCACCGTCCGGGAGCGCGGTGCCCGACGGCCGCGGAGCGACGGCGGGAAGCGACCCTCAGGGGACCCAGCCCTGCGAGGCGCGGGCGGAGCGCGTGTAAAGCAGCGCACCGAGAGCGGAGGGAGGAACCTCCGCCTCGCGCACGGGGCGTGGGTGCCGCCCGAGTTCCCCCCCCGGGAGCTTCGCGCTCGGAGCGCGTGGCCCAGCCCCTCAGCTCGCCCTCGTTTTGCTTCTTCCTAGGGCGCCTTTGAGGAGGCTGCGTGCTGCTGTGGGATCAAACTGACGGGCGGCTCGGTGGAAGCGATGGGATGAGCCATCTGAATGAAACGAAGGCCTTCGACAGGTCTTCAACTCTGAAGTATTCGATTTACAAAGGTTTTTCAGTCGGGAGAAAACTGCTTTGTTCCTTGCCCTTCGGCCATCTATCAGCAAATGGAAAGCACTCAGATCTCTTTAAAGACAGATCTCCTGGCTGGCCTTGGCAGCTGCTTGCTGTAATGCCTGTTAGCTGCAGCACCTCCATGCTCTGCATCACAGTGCATATCCGAGACGTGAATATGATTTGCACGGCGAGAACCTGTTTCCCACAGTACAAGCAAATAAAGCAAAGCCACTTGGCCCCTGCACTGGAGGACGGGCCTGGCCTGTGCCACATGGCCTGTTCTTGTGACCCAAAAGTGACCGTGCGGCAGCAGCCCACTGCCACCAGCCTCCAGTTGCCCATGACGTTAGAGCAGCAGCAGTGGGCGGCAGCTTCATTGCAGCAGCATCTGCAGATTCAGTTGCAGTGTCCTAGCGCTGCCAGCTCCTCTCACAGCTGGAGCCTGGGGGGCTGCTAAGACCCCGGCTCAGGAAGCAGCTCTGCCATGGGAGCCGCTTCATTAACATTCATTCATTCTAATAGCCATCCCTGGACTGACTGCAATCGAGACAGGTTAGCGGAGCACCTGAAGTTGTAATTAGGCTGCTAATTCTCCCTGAATTTTGTATTTTGAACAACCCTGTGGAAATGCTCGCTTGCATCTTTCCACACCCCCAGCAGCTGCGCCTACGAGGTCCCAGGTTGTTCTGCTCCTGACAGCCCCAGCAGCACAGGACTAACTGACCACTAAACTGACCATTTCCCCAGAAAAATCGTGGCATTACCTTTGACACTGAATTTTATACAGCTCCTAACAAATAAGATGGAGGATTTGAAAAACTGTGATCTCCAAAGGTTTTCCTTACTCCTCTAAGCCACAATCTCAGCACCACAGGGCTCAGCAGGAATCTCACTAGGTCTTGGAGACATCTGGGAGCTGGCGTGCATTGCAGAAATGCTGAAGCCTGAATCAGCAAGTACACAGCAGCAGGAGCAAGGGGATACAGAGTAAGGAGGAAAATCTTCTGGATCTCTGCAAAGCGGCTGCTATTTGTGTTGCATTCATTCCCCCATCCATTCATTCATTTTATGTGGGAAAAAAAAAAAAAAAAAACAAAAACAAAAACAAAAAACTGCTCCAGCCTCTGATTTCCTAATCAGACTGTCCCACAAATTCCATGTCAAAGGGATCATTTTAGCTCGGTTCAGGTTACACCTACATTGCCATCACGTTGCAAATAAGTAAAGTATTACATCAGGCACAACATTTCTTGTTTATAATCTTCTACCTCCTTCAGTCTTTCTTCCCACAACAAAATATGACTCCAGCTCGTGATGTGACGTTTTCAGCACAGAGCAGGGGGATGCTATGTTAGTGTTTCACTGCCACTGTTCTGAATTCTGTACTCATTTCCTTGCCATTATTCTGCACGTAGCACAAAGTTGGAAGCAAGGTCCCACTTGAGGTAGCACATGTACATTGTCTTTCTGATTTGTTTCCAGATGGACAAGACCTGTTTTTCTTTTAAGCTGAAAACTCAGATTGCTTAATCTGCTTGCTTGCTAAAGCCTATTGGATAGAAATTGATATGTGACGTTTCAAGCAAGACTAACATGATCAGCAAACTATGACCTCTTACCATCCATCAGAGGGCACATTCAGCTCCGTATTACTATTATGCTCTCTCAGTATGGTTTTTTTCCCCCGAAAAAGCCCCTAGTTCATCCTCTAGCTGCAGAGCCTTAAGCTGCTGTTCCATAGTCACTTTGAGAAGCTGTTCCAAACAAAATACAGATTGGCCTTCATCTAAACCATGTCCATTTGAACTGAAACCCACCTGAACTGAAAACCATCCTGACAGGAAAACCCAGCAGCAGTGTGGTAAATGAGGCAACCCAGATGAGACACCCATTTCTGGCCACAATCCATACTTACACCAACCCATTCAGTAACACGACTGTGAGTTCCTGTGCTGATACATACAAACACCCTGAAAACTCTACCATTAGTGAAAACATCAGTTCCATGTACTGTTTGTGAATGTCACTTGATCCCATGGTACTTACAAAAAAAAAAAAAATGTAAGCAGAAGAGAGAGACCATGAGATCATTTCTTTCTCTCTCTCCTCAGGGTTATTTCCTGTGACATACTGCAGTAACTTCCTTCAAAAGTTTCCCATTCAGCATCCCAACAGTTCCTGTAGATAATGTGCTCCAGTCCCCAGCTAATCTCAAGATAAGGAAGCTTTTCCTAAAATACAGCTAAGCCATTCAATCCTTAAAGGTAATAAAAACTTCTGCGGACACAAATTCACCCATCTTTCTGCAAGCTTTCAAACAGGTGAAAGTTGCCATAAAGCTCCTCTGTCTGCTTCGCCACTTCTGAACAAACCCAAACAAACCCAAACAAAGTGGTTCTTCCACTTTTACTTTTGTTATTTCTTCGGGATTTGCCACCTCACCTTCAAAGCACCAAGTCTGTATAAGAATACAGTGTGGTTAAGAAAGTCTCAAACGCTCCAAATTTAATTAAATTTATATTAAAAACGTCTTTTTTTTTTCAAGGCCTTTTTAATTTCTATCCTGTTCTGCATACCTTCTTTAGTTCATGGTTGAAAAAGTTAACTGTCAAAAAATAGAGTTTATGGTGATGCAAAGCTATAACAAACTACCAACAAATTAAAAGAACACTGGATCTGCATTTGAGCCTGAAGTTCCTAAGGTCTGATTATTTCTGCTCTGTAAAATTAAATGAAATTTCTAACTCGAAGAAATAACCTAGTTGTGCAGCAGACTGTGGATCTGAGAACTGAGGAATGTTAGTGCTCTCAAACAGCCGTAATAAATTTGTCAAAAATTAAGTATGGACTTTCCCAATTATGGAATTACTGAATTTCCTCCAGAGTTTTTATGGGGAACAAATATGGAAAGATAACTGTGAAATCCTATGTTCTGAGTGGATAATTCTCAAAATAAAACTGATGAGAGAGTACACAGCCAGTCTTTTATTTATACATGTAGCATTTGGAGTGTGGGCTAACAGGAAAGAACTGCTCCTTCTTAGAACTGCTCAAAAGGGCATAGAAAATTTTTCCCTATTTGGACAGTATGTCAATCTTCATTTATTTCAGCGGGAGCTGCCACACAGTCCTTCCAGATTTAGGGGAATTAAAAAAAATAGAAACATCCTGAGTGTAAGGTGCACTCAGCCAAACCTTTTGGCTCAACCCTGTCCTGCCTACAGTCTCTCCCAGTCTCACATCAGAGGCAGTGACTAACAGAAGTGTTATTACTCAGAGGAAAAATAAATTATCTGCATTTCCTTTGGTTCCAGGTTTGGTAGGTTCTTTGTTCACATTTTAATTCTGTACTTTATTAAATATTCTTTGGATTTCCTGTGCATGGGTCGATGTAAATCAAGGCAAACAGAAGTAAATTAGATGCAGCTTGCTTAAACTCTAAGAAAATGCAGGGGCTCTCAGTAAGTAATTGTAATAGAAGTTTCAGTTTGCATGCCCTGAGAGATGCCAGCAGACTGAGGGATGTGATTTTCCCCCTTTACTGGTGAGTCCCCATTTGGAGTACGGCATCCAGGTCTGGATCTGCCATCACAAGATAGGCATGGAGCTGTTGGAGCAGGTCCAGAGAAGGACATGAAGATGACCAGAGGACCTAAGCTATGAAGACAGGCTGAAAGAGCAGGGATTGTTCATCCTGGAAAAGAGAAGATGTGGGCAAGACATTTCAGTCTTCCAGTACTTGAGGGGAGCTTATAAACAGAAGGGAGTCTGAATTTTTACATGGGAAGATAGCGATAGGACAAAGGGGAATGATTTTAGAATAAAAGAGGGAGATTTAGATTAGATGGTAGGAGAAAATTCTTCACTCAGAAGGTGGTGAGGTTTGGAAACAAGCTGCCCAGAGAAGCCGTGGATGCTCCATCCCTAGGAGTATCCAAGAGCAGGTTGGATGGGCCTCTGGGAACCTGATCTAGTGAAAGGTGCCCAGGTTCACAGGTGCAGGGGATGGAACAAAATGGTCTTTAATGTCCTCTGCAATCCAAGCCATTCTGTAATTCAGATTCTGTGAGTTATTGCCTGTATTTGTCTCTCCACTGTGGTTCAGTAACAAGTGATTTAATAACACTTTTAAAAGCTACCAGAATGTAGGATCAAACCCTACATTTTCATACTACACTGTGCAAAAGTATAAAAACAAAACCTAGCTGTTCTACTCTCAGGAACATGCTTGTGCCAGCTAGCAGCTCTTCCAACTCTTACCTCTACTCTGGTCCTAGGACATTCTCCTTTAGCTTCTGCCATTGGTCCAAAACTCTACAAGCTTTCTGAACAAACTTCGGATTCCACTATACAACAATTTCTTAGCAATATCTAAGAGTCTAATATAAAAACAAATTCCTAAATAAGAATGACACCTCACATTATAAGACATACCCTAAATTCTGTGGCTTCATTTGTAAAGCAGAACAATCTCAAAAAGCACACTGTTTTTCATCTGGACAGAAGCATTCTGTGAGGCTGACTGGTAAACAGCCTGCTAGCTTCTTGTTTACAGTAACCTCCCCAAGAAATGTGTTTCAGAGTGCCCAGTGAGTGTTTCTTGCACAGTTTGTATTTCACTGCTTCTGCCTTACATGTACTAAGAACTTCTGTTTTGGAGTTAAATATTTTATAAAGCTGATGTCTTACCTCCCAACTTTACAGAGCTCTTCTGTTGCTCCCAGGATTTCAATTTGAGAAGGCCTGTCAACAGACAGAAGCCAACACCCTCCACCTCCATTCCCACATCAGGAAAGCAGAAACAAACAAAACGAAGCCAATTTTAAAAGGAAAAATAAAGGAAGGAAAACCCACATGTCTCTTCATTTCAAAGTCTTACTGAACTCAACATTTCACCAAGTATTTTCCACCTCCTGACTTTCTGTCAGCAGGCTGGACTACCCACAGTGTTTGCTTTCTATGTAGTTAGAACTTTGTTTCACTCTTCAGGGGCAAGAGGGGCATGAAATAGCCAAACAACAAGCATAAGCCTGAAAAGAAATCCACAAGTGTATAAGTAGCTCAAAAAATCCTAACTTTCTGTGTTTGAGTATATCTTAATGCATTTTTTCCAGGGTCTTTATCAGCTCTGGACTCATACCCAGTCCCATTGGGAAAGGTCCTAGGGCTATCCAGCATTTTCATCCTCAGGTTGTTTTGTTTTAACTCTTGCTTTAGCAATCACTCCAGAATGGAATCGGAGGAATCTTCCCAAGGTCAATTTTTTCCCAGTGTACATTAACCCCAAGTGTATTTATCTGTATCTTCAAATGTAAGATTTCGGTTTTGTATTTATGTACAGCTGCCTCAGACCAGAGAAGAGGAACTGTTATTCCTGAAAGCATTATATACTATAACCTGAAGAGATCCAGGCATAGCTACAGTTAGTTTTCCTTAACAGAAGAGAGACTTAAGAAAACCATTTGTACTCCTAGAAGATCTAGTGAAATGGCATCACCATGCTCTAGCATTACATGTTTAATATTACAGTCCAAGACCTGAAAACAAGCTGCTGCTACTTATTATTACACCACTCCTTATCATTTCTGGGCTGCCTACAGCTAGTTGCCCAGGATCTAGTCATTCCCAGTATATTCCTTTTGTGCTGTTCCATGTCAGAAAGGAAAAGAGGAGGAAAATAGTAGACAGCGTAAACTTTATTAACTCATAGCAAACGGTCATGTCTTCAAGTTCAACAGCAGCAAGTTTAGCATATGCTTCACTAAGTGCATGAAAGCAGTGAAATCAGAATACACCTTGTTTTGGTTTGGTTTGGTTTTTTTGTCTGTTCTAAAAAACAGAGCCTGAGAAGTCAGGCATCCCACTGTCATGCAATGCAGGAGAAGTAAATGACATTTCTTAAGGATGTTCGACATTTTTAAGTATCAGATTGGTGAAAGCTGCATTTCACTGTGCAGATCAGAACAATTAGTATGGTTTTTGTTTTTGTTTTTCTGTGGGAAACAACAATCTCTAAAGCCAAATTATTTGTAAAGATAAACTGCTATTTCAGCCACGCACACAGGCTATTAACGCAGAGACTGAGCATCTTCACTGACAACATGAAGTGCCAGTGTTCTGATTCAAAGACATACCCAATGACTGCTGCCAGAGTTTACTTTGATGAGGGTATAGGAAAATACAAACAGTTAAACCATGTCTGTAAACCGACTGAAGTCCTGCTATCCCAGGTCGTCTATGTAACATAAGGTTAAGCCAGTTAAACTCAGGCTTTTCCCACAGCGCATCATGCTGCCCAGCTGAACCCAGGACCCCCTTCTCTGTCTGTAAACATGACAGCTGAACAGATATCTAAGTTACCTGCACAGAAATACCGAGTCTGAAACACTAAGCAGGAACATCTGTCAATAAAAAAAGGATATATGGACATTTTTCTATTAAAATAAAGAAGTCAGCACACACCGTCAGTGGAACTCGCTACAGCAAGTCACTCCAGAGAAGAATCTACAAATACATACAGCTGGAACAGATATGTTCATAGTGCACCTAAAGGATTTGAAAATGCAATTATCATTTTATTTAAATGACACCAAGCTTTATGCTTCAGAGCTTTATAAATCTTTAGAAGACCAAGAATAGGCTTCTTGCCAAGACGGAATGCAGATTATGGCATCAGCTCTAAAATTAATTCCTCTGCAGCCTTTGTTTTCAGTAGCTGTCAGCATTAAAGACATAACAAGATGGACACAGTACTAACTCATCACACTAGTTCTTCAATAAGCCACCCCATAGTGCAGGATATGGTTTCAGAATATTATTTATACTCTACCTGAGTACCAGGTCCAAACTTCATTCAGCCACCAGCATCCTTCCACACAGCGCAGGTCTCCAGTTTCAGCAGAGGTTTCAGAAGAGCACGGTTTGGCCAGCTGGTGGCAGGCATTGCAACACAGAATCTACAATTGCTGGTTAGCAGACTTCTCAAAGAAACGGCAACGCGGTTTTTTCCATTTCCCACTGAGAGCTACTGACGGCACTCGTTCCAGCAGCCCATTCTCTGGGACACTAACTAAAGTCTGGAGTAATTTTGTCTCCGATATGGAGAGCAGATTGCTCATGAAACCTGCAGTGGGAAGACAGCACAACAGAAATAAAGAAATCTGAATTCCCAAAGCTCAGCTGGGAGATATTAACAGCACTGTTAAGTTAGCCTATGCTTTATTGTTGCATCTCACTGATTAGTTATAGAATGAAGTTCAACTCCTGCACTCTTTCCTGATTTCAGACTTAGTAAAAATATCAATATTGGAACTCAGAAGCATTAGCGTGTGTCCAGCTTGAGTCTGATGGCTTGATTTTCCAGAGCCATACAAAACCCATGGCTTGCACAATCTTCCAGCAGTTTCACTAAAGCATGAAGTCTTTGGAAAATCTGAGACCGTTACATGGAACAGAGCAACAACCATTCTAAAGAAACTAATAAATCTCACCTGATCCGATTCCAGGCCCCCCACTTAACATCCAGCAGGCCGAGTTGTGTTTAGTTTAAAAGAAACATAGTCCTTAACAAGTAACACCTATATATTTTCCAGCAGAGCAGTGAACAGACTCCAAGCAGCGTCATTTATCTGAAATTACCTTGATTTTAGGCAAGCTTTTCTTAACGTACTTAGGGAGACAAAGTGCACACAGTTTTCTTTGTGAAACATTCATACCGAAGGAAATGATAAATCTCTGAATTAAAGCAGAAGTTTCCAGGCTAGATTTTGCCAAAAGGGTTCGTGGTGATGCCATTTCCTCTGTTTCATTCAACACACTTTATATATTCCCAGATTTTCTGAAGAATCAACACAAACTAATTTGACTTGTTTCAAGAGACTCACAAAAGACACGGATCTTAGACAGCATTAAGTGAGGGAGAACAAACCCAAAAGGTACCCTGTGACTCTATGACAAAAAGGTTGATCGCCATCTGCAGTACTTGTGATATGCTAGAAATTTCATAGACGAGATGGAGTAGTAATACAGGCATGTGAAAGCATCCAGTGGTTTAAGAAACCATTTTGTTCTGAATTTCCAGTCTTTGCTCTCCCAACCACATACATACCTCCGCACAGATGATGTTCTCATCATCCCTTGGGTGCAAGGACATCTTAACGAACTGCAGCAGCTCACAGCCCACGATCATAGGCCAACAGCAAATTCTCAGAACCTGCTCCAACTAAGAGGGCTACAGAAGGCCTCAAACCACTGTGGAACAACCTCAGAAGCCGCGTGGGTTAGAAGATCACTGAATTTGTGGGCTGGGAATACTATTTCCCTTTGATCTTCCACTTGTGCTAATGCCTTTTAGCAACTCTGTTAAAAGGTGGAAGCAGCTACACCTTCCTCCTTTGTAACCTTTCTCCATTCCTCAGTTCCCTTTCCTCCCTGTTGCAATTCTCTTTGTACCCCAGCAGTCCATTCAAGCCACGATTCTGGATGCAGGAAGAAATGTTTCACCTCCAAGGTTCAAAAACTGCCATGCTCATAAAAACAATCTCCAGACAGTAGAAACATCAGTATTTTAAGCTTTTAATACTTCTGGTTTGGGGGAGGACAAAAGGAGGCTCACGTTGTATCTTCTGAAGGCTTTGGCTCCATCACTCTGCTGTCCTGTGTGGCTTGTGCTTAGAAAGAATAAGGAAATACGGGATAAATAACGGTCTTAACCACTGCTTATGCAGAAAAATCCCTCACTACAGGCATTTGCTAACTATGGTTATCTGGAGAATCTATGTTCTTCTCACAGAACCTCCAAAACATAGTTTTAACACTTGCCACGAACAGCAAACTCTTAATAAGACAGCCCCCCTCCCAACCCTACTGACAAAGAGCCTTTCCTTCTTTCCAGTTCCCCTCAGAGTGTTTGCCGCTGAGTCTCTCTTCCTGAAAGCCACACAAACTCAGTAAGACGTCCAGTGGCTTTATCAGTCAAGAGAGCTGACTGACACACACAGCCGTAATGCTGTACACACACCTAAATCTCACATCCTTTGAAAGTAATGCTAAAGGAAACAAACTAATTCTGGAAGGAACAGTGATAAAGCCAACCTGCTTCCTGCAAAATTTTTTATTCATTTAAAAGCTGCAAATCCTGGTTGAAGATTTTCCGGTGGTTCTTGTGAGTGCTTTCCCTTACAGCAGCTCTTTTGTGAATGTTAAAACAGGAGATGACATGGCAACTTTTTGCTCAATTGCTGAGGTACTTGCAGGTACTCGGCCACCTTCACAAAGCGTGTGGGAGCTTCACTGTCTGCGAAACCACCACTTTGTCCAGAAGAGGGCCACTGATTCAAGGGAAGGAACATCTCTTCCTACAAGGACAGGCTGAGAGAACTGGGGATGTTCAGCCTGAAGAATCAGAGAAGGCTCCAGGGAGATGTGAGAGCAGCCTTCCAGTATCTAAAGGGGCTGCGATTAGGAAAGGGAAAGACTAAAGGAAAGGGAAAGACTAAAGGTTCTGCTGTGATAGGACAAGGGGAAATGGTTTCAAAATGAGAGGAGATTTAGATTGGATACAGGGAAGACTTTTCCCATGAGGATGGTGAGGCACTGGCACAGGTTGCCCAGAGAAGATTCATAGATTCATAGATACATTCGGTTGGAAAGGACCTACAAGATCATCTAGCCCAACCATCAAGATGTGGATGCCCTGTCACTGCAGATGCTCAAGGTCAGGCTGGGGGCCTCTGAGCACCTGATGGAGCTGTAGGTGCCCCTGCTCAGTGCAGGGGAGCTGGACTGGATGGCCTTTAAGGGCTCCCTCCAATGCAAACAATTCTATGGTTCTAGGATTTCTTTGTTAATTTTGTGTGGAATGTGCAAGCAACTCAGAGATTTCAGAGGTAAGAAGGGAAATCAGACACACAGAGTGAGACCACAAACCAATCACACAGAAAGTATCTTAAAGAAATAAGGGAATGTCTTGAACAGCAAAATTCAGCCCTTATAGCCGCAGGGCAGCCCTTTCTGCCATTAGTTCTTCCTCAGCAGTAATTGGTTCTTCCACATTCTCCACAGTTCTCCCAAGAATAGCAACAGCATGTTGAAGAACATGGCTTCTTCTCATCTTTGGGTTTCTGCTTCACTCTGTGTCTTTTGCACTGATAATGCTGAAGGGGATTCCTACTTCTCCCTGCTAGAGTCTTACGCAGAGACAACAGTATGCGTTCAGGAGTCACACGTTTATTTTCTTCTCCTTTTCGGTGCTCAGTTTCTGAAAGCTCTCACACAAAAATAACCAAGTAAATAAATAAATAAAAAGAACCACAGCGTTCCCGGAACTTGACGCTATTTTTCTGCCGTACGCACCCGTAAATCAGCTCATCCTTCACAGGTTCACAGCGTGACCGCACCGGGCCGATTTCCAGACGAGCATCACAAGACAGCTCCCTGCAGACGTGGCAATCTACCCCACACCGCAGCCCTGGCGTAAAGCGCTCCGGACACTCCATCACTCCTCCTTAACCTCGCCGCACGACAGCGGCCACATCGCTGCAGCCAGCGCTCCTTAACGAGGGTAAAAAGATGGCAGAGCGCGGGCGGGCAGCTGCCGGCAGCGCGGGGTAAGGAGGGCTGAGCGTGACACAGCACACGGGAAAAACGGGCTCGGCCGCGACACGCAGCAGCGGGAGCTCCGCCGTACGCCTTTCTCGTTTGGTTTTTCTTTTTTTATCTTTGAGACCTGCGCGGCTTTGACGCGGACAGCATCGAGAACGTGCATAAATAAACAAACGCGCAGTGTGGAAAGAGAAGGCAGCGTGTCGCACCGCCATCCCCCTGGAGCCAGCGCGGCGCGGCACGCCCGCCTCCCCTCAGCCCGGCGTGACCCGGCCGCGAGCACCGGAGCCGAAGGCGCTGCCCGCGCCCGCCCTGCGGCGCACACCGCCGCTCCATCACAGCTCCGCCGCCGTAATGGCGCCCGCGGCCGGCGGCTTTGCCTCCGCGCGCCCCTCCCTCGCGGGATCCCTGCGCCGCCAGAAAGTAGTCCCCGCCCCCCACTCGCGTGCCGCCAGCCGGGGGAGCCCCGCGGCGCGCGCGCGACCGGAGCCCCATCGGCGCCAGTGGAATCCTTCCGCCGCCGCGCCGCCGGGGCTCCGCCGGCATCCCCGCCCCTCGGCTAGATCCGGCCGGGCCGGCGCGGAGGGATCCCCGGGGCCGCGCCGCGCCGGGGGAGGGGGCCGCGGTGCGGGGGAGGGGGGGGGGGGAGGGGGGGTTCGAGGGGGCAACATGGCGGCTCCGCGTTAACTTCCCCCCCTGGCAGCCCCCCTCCCCGCGCGATGGAGAAGGGCGCGGAGCCGTGGGGGGGCCGGAGCCGGGCGGCCGCCGGCGGCCCTAAGAGCGGGGACAGCCCCTCCGACGGGCCCTACTCGGAGCCGGACAGCGGCGGCGCCGACAGCGGCGACGAGCACGGTGCGAGCCGGGCCGTGTGCGCGCCGCCGAGGGGAGGGTGGGGGGTGGGGGGGGGAGGGCGCGGGGGCCGGGGAGCGCCCGTCGCCCCCATTGTTCTGCCGGAGGCAGCCCCCGCCCCCCCGGCCCCCTCCCTGCCGGCCGCCGGGGCTCCATCCGCGGGGGGGCGTGGGTGGGTGGGGGGGCCGGCCGGGGGAGGTGGCTTCGCCCGCGCGGCGGCGGCGGCAGTGGCAGCGGCAGCGGGGGCTCCCGGGCGGCGCTCCCGCCCCCCCGCGCGGCGCGGGGCTGGGACGGCGGCGCGGCCGCTCACCGCTGCCCTTCCTCCCTCCGCTCTGTGTTGCAGATGTAGGCATGAGGGTCGGCGCGGAATACCAGGCGCGCATCCCCGACTTTGAGCCCGGTAAAATCGCTTTTTTTTTTTTTTTCCTCTCTCTCTCTCTCTCTCTCTCTTTTTAATATTCGAATAATTAATTTCTCCTTTTTTTTTTTTTCCTTTTTTTTTTTTTTTCTTTTTATTCCTCCTCGTGTCCGCGGGGATGCTCGCGGCGCGGGGTGGGGGGTGGTGTTGGGGGGAGAAGGGGGGGGAATGGGGTGGGTTTGCGATTCCCCTCCCGCTTTGTGCATCTGCTCGGGGCTCACCCCGAGCGCGGCCCGGCCTCGTTGTGCGCGGCCCCCTCCTCCTGCCCGGGGGATGCTCGGCTCAGCCATTGACTTCGCTGCTCTCCGAACAGGCTCCGCGGGTGTCAGATGATTTCCTACCGGAAGAGGATTGGGCCGCAGTTCCTCGCAGTGCCTCCTCGGCCCCGGCCCCTGCGCTGGGCGCGGGTCCCCGCAGGCCGCGGGCGGGGGGGATGGATGCGGGCTGGGCGCGGGGAATGCCCTTCCCCGAGAGCGGCCCCTGCCCGGGGCCTTTGTTAACCGGGCCCGCCGCCCGCACCTCTTCTTTTAACGCTGCCTCCGTGGAAATAAATAAAAATGATCACCTCTGATGTGCAGCCTGGGCTCGCTTTTCCTACAGGCCACCTGGAAAAATGCACGGCCTTCCTTTTGCCTTTGGTTAACTCTTCTGTAAGAGGCATATAGCATTGTTCCGAGGGCACAGACCCCAACGGTTGGGCTGAGCAGATGGTAACTCCTTTGGAGCGGCAGAATTTTACGTTACCTAGAAAACTTCACGATGCATAAAAGTAGGATGCATCCTTATCTTGTTACCGGATTGAAGAGCCCTCAGCAAGTTCCCGTGCTGTTCCCTGCTTGCTTTCTGCTGGCTCTAGAGGCAGCATCTCTGAGGGATGCTGCACACAAAGCTGTGCTCTTGCTGTCCTCTCACGTATACACCTGTGTTATTATTGTCAGTGTGCTTTGGTGGGTTTTTTTTGTTTGTTTGTTTGTTTTTTGTTTAATGTAGTGAATGATGCAGTGGATGTTCCATCATACCTGTGGATTCGCATGAATGGATGTAGGCACTATTTCTGATTTACTAACTTCGATGATTTTTCTTCCTGCAGTTGCTCTGGGGCCCTTTCTCCTGCGGGTCTCCTCTCTATGAGGGGACCGGGTTTGGTTACATTATTTCAAACTCTTCTTTAAGAACATGGTTGGGAGGCAGGTGTCCACCTCAGATAGAACCGGGTGGTGTCAAAGCTGGAGAACCCTGAGCAGATCCAACTGGGAGCCTTTGGCCTCAGTTTGTAAACATTGGCGAGCTATGCTTTGCTACAATGTGTTGAAGAATGAAACATTCATGGTTAAATTGTGGCGGTATTATAAGTAAGCTCACATTGGAGAAAAGTTGAAGGTAACTTGAAAGAGAAGTTATCAGCTGTTTGCCCATCCCTTGGGTTAAGAAGCGGCTGAAAGCAGCAACCGGCAAAAGCTGAAACATGCTCTTTCCACATTCTACCCATCAGCCCGTTGCAGAGGCAAGACTTCAGCCAGAGCTGTCGTGGAAATGGCACTTGGAATCGTCACTAGATGTAGCAGCAGCAAGATTTACTTGCTGTGATAAATGGCGTTAATAAAATAAAGCCCATAGATCCCCTCACCTAATTTGCTGAGTTAATAAGCCATCTCCCGTGCCCCAAGTTTCTGTTTCCTCCTGTTGGTTTCCCTGCAGTACTTCATATTCCCGAGGTAAAACGTTCTGCCTCAGCTTTCTGACCCACCCATCTACGTAGCAGGGTATCACAGAGCTGTGTCCTCACTGGGGGCCGTCCGATTTTTTTTCTTACGGAAGGAGTGGTGGAGAATGCCATCCCTGGCAAGGTGCTGTACTGCTGTGTGACCTCCATGATATGGCTGCATCAGGAGTTCTGTTTTACACAGGCTGTGGTACGATGGGAGTTCACAAAGGCTTTAGTATGAGTTCTGCTCGCTTAATGCTGAAATGCTGCCCTCCCATTTACCCTGTTCTTGGGGGATGACTGAAAAAGAGTGTGCCGGAACATCTAAGGTTGCTTATGGATTTCATTTCAGTGTACATCCTTACAAATCTTTTCTCCTCACCTTCCTATATTAAAATGGAGTTTGTTAAATTGGAATGGCATGATGAAGCATGTAGAATTTTCCTCTTGTTCTATGTCATCTGTCCTTACAGTCCCCAATTTATTTTTTTAAGATATTCAGTCCTTGGATTTTAAAATTAAATAGCCAGACACCCCCAGTGCCATTATCAAGTCATGTTTCCAGATACTCAGTACTTATAATCACATACGGAGCAGTGTTTTCCAAGTACACCCGACTTTTGCTAATGCTGAACTGCAGCATAGCAGCTGTCAGTCTGGTGCTGCGGCTGCTCCCTCACAGAAGCCGTAGGGAGTGCTTACTGTCATCTCCAGCCAGCACTGATTCCTGACAGCATTGGCAGCAGCCGAAGTGCAGAAACCTCAAGAAGCTCGGTGTGTGTGGGATGACTTGTGTCTGAGATGTACCTAATGGGTTTTGTCTTCCTTACTGGCATGTGCCTCTGCTCTTCCCACCTGCTGTGGGTAAGATGTTGCTTGGTGTTTCCAGCCTCTGCCCATAAGAAGCATGCTGCCTTTGGGAAGCAGTTCATATTTTATTTAGGAGTGGGAGAATACTGCTCGTTCAAACGCTTGGGCACAAAGGACAAGAAGGGGTTCTCATGAAGAAAGAGCCTGGTCTTGCTTATGCAGTTGGAGGGATCCCAGTATGGTGGCCATGGATACTGAGGGCTGAGAACAGGATGCCTTCACCCAAGTACCAGCCTACCTGTGTGCATGCTGCCTGGCCTTTGCCACCCTTTGCTTTCTCCTTGGCAGCGTGAAGATGCCATCTGGGAGGAGCAGTTGGCTGTTACCTGCTGAAAAGGCTGACTTGAGGCTGCTTGTTGGCTGCCTCCTGCAGGCACAAATGTCAGGGCTCAGGACATAGGTGGTTAACCTGAGTACTTGAGTATTCAATAGCTGACAACGTTCTTGACATAAACAGGTCTGCAGGTGTCTGTCAGGATTATGATTTTCTTAAGGGAAGACTGAGGGTCTGCTCAGATTGTTCAGGCATTTGATGCACGGCAGAGATCCTGATAAACGGATGTCTTCTCTAGTGTTTGTCCTAGTTTCTACTTTTAGAGAGTGGGATATGGGGCAACAACCATTCTTTTCTGATAGAAAACAACTGGAGGAAGAGGTGGTACAACAGTGACATGCTTGCATCATTCTCCATGAGAATATTGATTTTCAATTGATAAAAAAATTCACACTTTATTTTTTATGATCTAGAATGTTATATTAAAGAATTTGCTTTTGTACTAGACTTAGAAAGGTTGGTTTTTTTTGTTTTTTTTTTTTTTTTTTGTTTTGGATTGGTTTGTTTGTTTTTTGGTGTGTGATGCTTTGAAATGGATGCTTTGTGGCTTCTATGTACACTCTCATTGCAGTTACTTGCATGTGTTTCAGCAGATGCGGGAGTTTTTCCAGTGTTTCTAATTGAAGTGTTTTTGAGTTTACCATCGTAATGGATCTAAAGACTGTAAAGATGATAGCAAATACAGAATGCTGCCAAACTAAAGAGCAAAGAACAAAGATTAGTGTATTGTTAGGAGGTACCAAGTAGTTATCTTTTCCAAAGCACTGTTCATTTTTTGCTTTGTTTCTCAAATTGGTGTAGAATCTAAATATCAAGGGTGAAAGCATAAAATGGAGTGAAAAATTATGCTTTTGAGGAAATAAATCTTCCCTTCTCCAGGAAAGTTGTGAGTGAGGTTCCTCTGAGGTGCTTCCTCAGGGAGCTGATGCTGGCAGTGGGTAAACGCTCCAATTGCCGAGCGATGTCTTCAGAAGTTGACGTGTTGTAAATAAACAGACTGAAAATTTCAGTAGGAGAATACATTTGTAGAATACTCACAAAAAATAACTATAAGTTGATGCTTTTCCAATACTGGGAGATTTCTTTAACCACACATTTTTAAATCAAAGAGACTGAAACGTACTGCTTTGTACAAAGTCACATCAACGTTGCAAAACTTGCTTCATCCCCCCTGAAAGGTTTGTCACTTGAACTGCTTCCCCTGCTACAGTTCTGGTAGAGGAGAAGCAGAAACAGAAGAGAAAAAAGACCCTTAAATCTGTCTACTTTTTACAGCAGTGCAATGTGGTTGGCTGTGAATATCAAAATTTACATGGCTATGAAAATCAAAATCTTGTTTGAGCTAGGCTTCTCAAGGTGGTTGACTTTTAACTTAGTGTCCCATGAATAGCTGTTCTCTAGAACATTTACATAAACACTAAGACCTGCTTGTTTTCTTACAGGTGCCACAAAATACACTGATAAAGATAATGGAGGGATGCTCGTGTGGTCACCATATCATAATATTCCAGATGCCAAGTGTAAGTCCCATTCTGCTTAGGAATTGGAATGTTTGAGTTAAATTAATTGTTTCTAGAATTCCTGTTTGCTGTTTACTTTTTTAGAGTAATTCCAGATTTGTAAGTTAAAATAGAAGGATGTAGTCATAAGAATCTGATCCTCAGGACAGTTTCTAAATATTGCCAATAGTCAGAGGCCTGTGTTCTTCTTTGCATTTGAGGGAGTGTACCTTCAACTACTGCAGAAGAGTTAAAAATAAAATGCTCTACAATTATGATTACTGAACGTTTACTTCACTCGTTTAAAGTACGATTAACTTTTTGAGGCAGTAGTTCATGGCAAGGACATCTCTGGTTCGTTTGAGTAATGAGAATATAATTATTTCCTTTCCTCAATTGTCCTTCCTTTTAACTTAATTTAATTGCCACTTAACTGTGAACTGTAATGGGTGAATGGGAAGAGTTTGTTTCTGTAAAAATAGTGTACGCATTGAAGATCAAAAGTCGCAGGACTTCCATCAGACCTAACTGCGTAATGATGGATGATACTCAGCTCAAACCTGGCACTGATGGACACAAATCTGATTTTAAAACATATTATCGATGTTGATAACTTAATTATTGATTTTTTGTATTCTGTATTGTAAATTGGCTTCATACTGTGGTTATAATTAATTCTAAAATTAGTTAAAATTAACTATATCAATATCAAGGATATGTATAGTTATTGATCTAGAATCTACTTATAATAAATTACACTAATTTTTAACATTTGGGAGTACAAATGGCAGAGGTGCTTCAGTTTAAAGCTAACGCAGGTGTCTGAGCACTCCTCTCGTGTCTGTGCTCCTTGGAGTGTCCAAGAAGCCTTTGCCTTTCTCTAAATAGCTGCTTTCTGATTTAAAAGACAAAAGAAAAAAAAAAAAAGCTTTATGCTTAGAGAGACCTAGGCTTACGTGTTATGTTAAAGCATGGAAAGACTCTCTCCCCGTGTTAGATGGCTAATTCTTTGGGGCCTTGTAGCAGAATTCTAAGTACTAAAGAATAATTTTGACATTGCTTTGTTGCAGTGGATGAATATATAGCAATAGCAAAGGAAAAACACGGCTACAATGTGGAACAGGTAAGTGCATGAAGCGAGAGTGCTAATTTAAAGGATTTTTAAAATACAAAAGTATAACACAACTCTTTTTTTCCCCGTGGTTACCATTAATTAACGCTGTTTCTCTTCAGGCACGGCAGCAAACACTGCAGTTAAATGGATCTGCATACAGTTGTGGTCTGGATTCTCTGCAAAAGATTGAGCTCTTTGTTTTCATGACATGCTCAGCTTGTAATGTGCACTTTTGAAAGGTTTGGTATGTTTCTTGATACACTGGGCATGTCATGCAATTGTGTGTGTATATTTAGCTAAAGAATTTCATAGGAAAGTGGCTTACAAATTCAGCGTTTAATACTGTGATTCAAATGTGGTTTTGAACCATTCTTTGCAATAGGTACAGAAGTGGTAAGGTCTCTTGAATATTAAAAAAAAAAAAAAGCAAAAAACTTAAAGGTGTTTTTTCTTTTCTTCCCCCAGAGACAGGGAAACGGCATCAAATTCTAGATTAAATGATAACAAGCAAGATTACTTTTGAATTTTTTAATACTCCCCGGTCAACATCCTGTTAAAAAGTACAGGTTAAGATTTTGCTGGCCTGCACATAGTTGTGTTGAAATTTTCTTCATAAATTAACCACTTTGTTATCTATCATCCCCCCCAAAAATGGAGGATGAAGGCTCATAACAGTGAAGACTTACGGCTCATCAAGTTGAGTGCTATCTGAAGAAGATGCTGCTAACACTGTGATTCCTAGAATACTGCAGTTTGGCAGTGTTTATGTGGTTTGTCCTCTGTTAGAGGACAGAGGGAGTTTAGAGATCTCAAAATAAGTCTACAAAAGGACTACATTTCAAAGCAACTTATACTATAAAATATTTGTAAGCATTTCTCAGTGGAATAGGAATTATCTTGGCAAGAAGTACTTGTTGCTCACCATTTTAACAGAAGGTTTGTTATATCCGGGTTGTTTGAAGGGGCCTGGAGAGCTGAGGGAACAACTGACTATCATGTCTGCACTGTGTGTTTCAAACTAAGTGGACTGTATTTCCCAATTCCTATGGCAGACTTGGCATCAAATCTGTCATGGATACTCTGTCAGTAAGTCTAAGTAGCCTAAAATTCTTTAAGAATATTGAGAAATGCAACTATGTAAGAATATGTATTTAAATTTCCGTTCCCTATTAGGTGCATGTGACGTGGAAGTGGCCAAGGTGTTATTTGTGGATTGGAGAGTTGTAGAAAGACCACTTTCACTTTGAACTTTCAAACTTGCATTTTGGATGAAACTCTGTCTGACGAAAAGTATTTTTATTTTCTTTTTTTGAGTGGGCTGGTAATAAAGGCTTGTAGGCCTATATGGAACTGTGTAGGCGATACGTACTTGTAAAGGAAGAAAGCAGGTCAGATTTGAGTCTGTCAACCTTTTTTACAGTATTTTATAATTACTGCTGCCATGCCAACCTTAACTGATCTTGCTGTCATTGCTTTAATGATCAAGTACAGATGTGCCTGCTCTTCACGCCATCACCAAAGGGAATTTTGTAGTCTATGAGTACATACCCAACAAAATTGTAATTGTATTCTGAGAAGGGGTTCTGATAGTCGATTTTATTTAAAATAAGTGCTTGCCATTTTTTTTTCTCTCTTTTATGTGACTTTTCTCAATGTAGAAAATTGACTAAATCCAAAAAGGGACTATTTCTTTTCAAAGGCTCTCGGCATGTTGTTTTGGCATAAACACAATATTGAGAAGTCCCTTGCGGATCTCCCTAACTTCACTCCCTTCCCTGATGAATGGACAGTTGAAGATAAAGTCCTATTTGAACAAGCATTTAGCTTCCATGGGAAGAGCTTTCACAGGATCCAGCAAATGGTAAAGTAACGTTTTGATCAGAACCACTAAGAAGTTCAGATGTATTAGAACAAAGGCTCTCACTGGGCTGAAATGTTGTCCCGATTGTAAGATGCAGCTTTGTCTCTCTAAAAAGAAAAGTACCTCCTTGCCCTGCCCCTCAGCTTTTTTTGAATGCATACAAAATATGTCTCTCTCCTTTCAATGCCATCCATCCATTTCAGGTGGTTGGGTAAAGGTGGTTGTAAGTAGAACAGAATTACAATCTTAGTGAAATGCTGACAAAAAATTGTATTAATATATTAATGAATTCTTTTAGCTTCCAGACAAGACTATTGCGAGCCTTGTAAAATACTACTATTCTTGGAAAAAAACTCGCTCTAGGACAAGTTTGATGGATCGACAGGCTCGAAAGCTTGCTAATAGAAATAATCAAGGTGACAGGTAAGTTAAGTAGCTAATTAGAGACTGAAGCCTTTTTAGGTAAAAGATAAAGAATGTAGAAGTCTTTTCAGGTAAAATTTTTGAGTAATTTCCAGCTGTTGTACTTAAGCATGAATTTCTAGGTTTGAGCATCTGTAGTGATGTGTGCATTCTGCAAGGGGTTTGATACCTGTGCTATAAGAACTATATTGCTCTGGTCAGTATCAGCTGTAATAACATGCCTGAATACTCACTGGGTAACTGTAAGGAGAAATTTAAAGAACTCGATGTTGAGGCGTATGATAATAGAAATAACACTTCATTAGGAAAGTCTGCCTCTTATTTGGTGTTATTACTGGTTTTATACATTTTAGATAAATCTTATTTTCAGTGACTTTAAACTACTATCAGTCTAAGAGAATTAGAGCTCAAAATAATGTTAAATTGTCTTGGGTAGAGGAGAAAAACGTTTCATCTAGTTATTATGAAATTACAATTATATTGCGCTTAGTATTCTTAAGTATTACCCATCACCTTTAATAACTTGTTTAATAATTTGACTATGTTAGTACCATAATCATTTCTTGATGATAATCATTTATATAAGAAGGTATGAATTTCCACATTTAGGAAACAGATAAACCAGATTAAAAGAATGTGTTTTATTATGTTACTGAAAAGAAATACCTCTTGATAATTAAAATTCATACTCTTACTTTGTGATCCTATAGTTGAAAAATCATGGAGGATGATCTGCTTACTTCTAACATAGAATTTTGGATTTTTTCATAATAACTAGAACTTTCTTTTTAGATTCATATTAGTCAGAAATTATTGATAGTGTAAATAAGTGTTTTCAGTGTTTTGTCTTTGAATTAATATAGCAGGTTTACTTTTTTCTCTTTCCCCCTCTGAAGCTCTTTAAATTAGTGAGAAAGTAGCCCTGAATTTTCCCATCCTAGTGTCCTCTTCTGATACCCACAGAATTAAACAAGCGTTTATTCATAAATCAGGTGCAATGGTTGGAAAACTGATCTGTTAAAGCTAACTTTACAAACAAAAGGAGATTTTTGGCCTTTATGTAGTTGACAATGTAAGTGTTGATACTGGCACAAGTGAGTGAACTGGGAAAAGGTGACACCAATTTCTTGGCAGCAGTACCAGTAATACTGTCTTACAAGTGGTCTTGAAACTGTAGTTTAGGGTTGCTTGTTTATCACAGTTAAAAGGAAATATGTTTGTAGCTGCCCTATTTTGAAAACTACAAATTACTTCGCAGTGTCTCATAATATAACCATAAATCATGATTACTTAGATATTTTAGAGTAGATATATATATATATATTTTTTTTTTTTAGCAAGATACATATCAGGGATTAAAAAATGGCTAAAATGACCAGCTTCTTATCATCTCTCCTCAGTGATGATGACGTAGAAGAACCTCATCCAATGGATGGAAATGATAGCGATTATGATCCCAAAAAAGAAGCCAAAAAGGAGGTAACAGATAACTTAATGGTGAATGTCAGTTTGTTTGTTTTCTGAGACTATATTACTATGAAGAATATATCTTAGAGTAGAGAGATTTAACATCTACATGTTTGCTGCCTGATGACATCCCAGGGTTTTTAGTTGGTCAGGGTCTTGATCTCTTCCAATATAAATTACGTGTGTGTGTATATATATCCATATATATTTGCCATTCTTTGGTCATAATACATTTCTCTTAACCTTCACTATCTCCTGAAGGATCTTCAGGAGATTTTTTATGCTTAATGAGGGATGTGTGCTATCACTACTATGACCACCTGTTAAAACAGCGTTCCCCCTACCTCTGTCTTGTGTTTACAGTTTTATTCGTTGTGAATTACTGGAAATTAAATGTTTGCATTTTTGAATTAAATGCATTTTTTTTTCTAAATTTTTTTAATCATTCAAAGCCACAGTGAGGTTATGCATTTCAACTCATTTGTGGTTTTATTGAGATGCTTCTTACTAGTAGAAGTGCAGAAGAAAATCTCCTTAAATGAGCACTTGCTGTTAGCTTTACAGATAAGTGCCGTGCTTAGAGTGTATTGAGGTTACTGTTTTTCTTTGGTCTAACGTGAAGCTATTTATGAACAAGACTAGAAAAGCACAGTTAAGTGTACAGATGTTCATTTGTTTCCTTGATCAACTTAATGCCTTTGTGGTTTTCCTAAAATTTGAGCATTCATGCTCCTGGGAAAATGAGAGGAAAGATGGCATAAAATTTCAGCATCCTTACAGGACCATGACAAAGTTATCTAGGATTTGTTTATAGAACTTCATAGTTCTAACAGAAATGATTCTAAGAGACTTGTGGTACTGGATTCTATTCTCAGTTTTGCAGTGACCTTCAACATAACTTTTTCTCTATAACTGCCTTAGGGAGGAAAAAAGGCCAATTGCAAAGAGTCCTTCCTATGGAAGAATTTGAGATTTTATTTTATTTTTTAATGCCCAAATGTGCTGTTTAGGACTTGAAATGGCACAAACCCTGATAATTAATCTTTTTATTTTTTAATCTGTCATTTATAGCAGTGTTATTACAATCTGTTGGTTTTAGTTGCTGCCTAAGCCCTTTGTGAATAATGACTTCTTTTGATCCAGTTTACTTAGTTATAGTTTGAATCACACGGTCCAGGCTGAAAGTAGTACGTTCACAGAATTTTAGGAATGAGACAAAGAGGTTTGCCTTTTCTGTTGATCCGTTTAGATCTGCATTAGATAATTCTGTGATTTAATATTTCTGGTGGGATTTACATACTCTCACTTCCTAAGTAAAATAGGCTACTTAAAAGTGCAGAGCAATGGAAACTTTATCTTACCAGAGAAAACTAAAACAAGCCAAACACTCTAGCCTGGCAGGACAAAAACTTGAAAGAATGTTCTCTCTATAAATCCTGATTAAACAGAAGGGAGCTGCAATGTCACACTGAGAGGACAATGCTGAACTAGCCCATTTATACAATTTGTTTTCTAGAAATAAACTTAACCTTGGCATTTTTAAATGTCAAAGATGTAGGGCTCTATGTCAACTTTGAGGGGGAGCAAATATTCTAAGTGCTTTTAAGATCACCTCTATGAATTCTGTGGACTGGATTAAGATGTTGCATTAGCTGTGAAGAGGATGTGCCAGAAGGTCATGCTTAGGAGAGCAAAATACTCTTTGCTAATCTGTACTAATGCTCCAGAAGATAATGATCGTGGCTGCTGCAATTTGTTTTCTTTTAGTTGTGATCAGATGACCACCTACTTTAATCTGCATGGATGGCAGCAGGGAGGAGTGATAGGGAGCTTCTTGGTGTAGCAAAAAGCCTGAATCCTATCTCTGTTCTGGGATTTAGCATTGCTCCGAGTCAGTGTTCCTTCCCTATTCCTGGTCTGTAGGTAATTTACCCAGTTGCTCTACAAAAGCCATATACGTACAGACTAACTGATGTGCAACAATGCCCAGAAAGGGCGAAGCTGAAACTTTGTTCTCCTAGGTGTCCAAATATATCAACACAGCAAAAAATGACTTGATCTCCTCTTTACTGTCCCTTTCCATTTCAAAGAAATGAAAAACAAAGGCTTAACTTTGCTGAATTACGTGGAATTTCATAGACTACAAAAGTAAATCCATTGTCTGTTCCAAATCACAAATCTTCTCAGAAGCAAACAGTGGGATCACTTTCCAAGCTAGAGCGCTTGCAACAGGGAAAAGCACCGTTGTGCAATCTTGCCAGACCTGATAGACTTTCTCTAATTCTTCTCCCTAACCACCTCCTGATGTCTCCCTGTCTCTGACCAAAAGTGAGGGCACACATCCACTGATGACTTGGTTTAGACATATGGTGTAAATATTTAGCTTCCGTGTACATAAGTTCATGATTGCTGCCCTCAGGAATTAAGTATTCCACAGTATTCAGATGTGAATATGAAACCATATTCTGTATTTTCAGCTATGTTTATGGAAAAAAAAAAAAACAACTAAGATTGAAAAATGGACATTTCTAAGCCTACAGCAAGCTTATCCAGCAAATGACTAGTGTGCTACATCACTTCATCTGAACAGCTTAGTTTGGGTAGAGTGTGCAGGGGAGGATACTAAGTTAGGGGTCTGTTTTATTTTTGTCCTAAGGATGATGTTATGATGCTATGTGATATGTTATTCTTAAGAAAAGTTCTGTGTAAGATACTGTTATTCTTTAATGATTTATTTCTTGTAAATTAAAGGGCAATAATGAGCAGCCTGTTCAGACCAGCAAGATAGGGCTGGGTAGAAGAGAGTATCAGAGCTTGCAGCATCGCCACCATTCTCAGCGTTCCAAATGCCGTCCACCAAAAGGCATGTACCTGACCCAGGAAGATGTGATAGCTGTTTCCTGTAGTCCCAATGCAGCCAACACAATTCTTAGACAGCTGGATATGGAACTAATCTCATTAAAGCGACAGGTACCACGGGTTATTGGTCTTGTTTTCATCTCAAGTTGTTCTTGTAATGATTTTGTAGATGATAAGATTACCTCTGAAGATTCCAAAACTTCTTTAATGAGAGTCTTCCTTATTTTGTTCCACAGTTATCACTAGAAATGCTGGACACTAGCTGTTCTTTGGTTTAATTTGTTTGTTTCTCTGCTTTTGTGGATAACGTGAAACAAGACAACCCTCTTAAAAAGGGGTGGGGGGAGCATGGCATGAAAAAAACATTATTTATTTGGGGAGAGGAGAAAACCTAAGTTATATTTGATTTTTTTTCCTTAGTTTGGTAAAAACATCTGTGACTATTGAGAATACAACCAGTGAAGTGGTGCAAGTTGTTATGATTAACATTGTGGCTGTTTTCCAAATTGTGGTACCCCCCCAGTTACATGAAAGCGTAAGGGGAAAAAATCATGGGCCTTGCTATTTCTCTGAGTTGGTGAGCTTTCTGCTTCCTACTAAATTTAGAAGAACTTCCCTTGTAATGCCTGCCTCCTTTGCATGAAGAAGTTAACCTGTGGCACTTAAAATCGAAACGCAGTCTATTCAGCTTCTAAGGGCACAGCAATATGTGTATGCTTGCTTTCCTAGGAGCGACGTGGCTACAAGTCCAAGGCTTACCTCCTGGAATTTCTGCCTCCTTGTAGACCACCAAGAATTGCCATATTGCAAAATCATGGAGTAAACAAAGGGCTTAATGGGATTTTTGCTCCCTTTTATTCTTTTGCAGGATAATTATGCTTCTTTCTATCACAGCAGGACTTTGGGACTAAATAGCATAGTTGGGTTTCACTCTTTAATCTGAGTGTAGGTGAGTTACATCCTTGAGGTGTCTTTCTCTTCTTTTCTTGCAGTGATCTCAGGGATGCAGCCTATGGAATCTCCTACTGAGCTGTCTGCTTTTGTGTCCACATTTAAAGAACTCTTGTAATAAATGTGCAGCATAGTATGCAGACTACCTTCTTACTATGTTACCTTATGTGCATCACTATCAGGTTTAAGTGATTAATAGATACGTATAAGTACAATTTAGAAGCTCTCTTCTTTCTGTAGGCTAAGGCATTTTGTTTATGTGCTTTCAGTAATTTCAGCGAGCATCCGTAAAGGGAATCGCAATCACTGATCAAAAAAAAGCAGTCTGTCAGAAGCAACTAACTGGAAACTTCTCATACTTTTTCTTTTGTTCTTTTTCAAAGTACTTTTTGGAGAAGGAAGAAGTTTGCACATACAGTACTTCTCTCTTACCAATCTAGGAACCGAATTTTGTGTCTAGGCTATTCTGCGTTCTTCAAGAACACATGTATTGTTACCAAAACTTGCATTTTATGTCCTTCATTTAACGCTCTTGCAGGCAAACTGTTCTTTTGAAAAACTGGCTTGAATATTTTTCTCTCCATAGTGAACTGTGCTGTATTTTTTATTTTTTACTTTAAAAAAATGGTTAAAAGTAGTGAAGCCTTAAACCGTAATATTTCTCTTTCTAACTTAGGAGGTACACTTGTGGCAATCCTAGTGAAGATATATGTGTAAAGTGACCAACTTTCTTTGTGGAGCTGATTAACTTTGTTGTTTTTGACCAAGGTTCAAAATGCTAAGCAAGTAAACAGTGCACTTAAACAGAAAATGGAAGGCGGGATTGAAGAATTCAAACCTCCTGAGGTAAATCAGAATAAATGTCAGAACTTGTGGCCTTGCACTTACATTAGTGGGAAGCTACAGAAATGTGCTTTGCTGCAGCGTAGTGTTTGCATTTCAGCAGCAGCTTAAGCAGGATCCATTGAATAACATGCTGTGGTGAGTCTGTCTGGTCTTTTTACAAGAAATTAGTAGTAGGCTTTGTTGTTGTTCTTTTTTTATAGTAACAAGCAGAGTCAATATGAAGAAGAAACTGAAGTGTATCTGTTTATGACGATAGGGAGATGACATTGACTCATACTGTTTTTCTGATTAAAAGTAGTTTATGCTCTTTGTGAAAACACCACTGTATATAAGATTTGGGCGTTTGAAGTGAATGATACATTACTACATAAGTTTTCTGTTTGGTTGTTTGAAAGGCTCGCATATAAGGCATAACTTGAACGTAAAAGACTCCCAACGCCAACTTCTACTAGTTTTGACACCTTTAACTATACATTCAAATTCTGCATAAAGATCATTAGCTTGTGCACAAGTTCTGATATGGGTGGTAAAATTAGGAACTGTAATACGGCAGTAGCTTTTCCTCTGCTTTAGATCTAAGCTCAAATCCTTAAATGGTACTTCCTCTTCATGAAAGCAAAACTATAAATTTATGGCATATACGCAAGAGATTTTTACTTATGTTATAATCTGTAATGCATTTAATGCTGAGATATTTTACGGCTGTTGAAACATCTTAATGATCTTTGTGCCATTTCTCTGATTTTAATAGTCTAATCAGAAAATCAATGCCCGTTGGACCACAGAAGAGCAGCTTCTTGCAGTACAAGGTATGTTAACAGTAGTAGTGACCTGAAATCTGATGCTAAGGATTTGAAGAGGTGTTCAGGCATGTGCTTATATTTCCTTCTAAAGAAAGCTGAACTTTTACCTGGTCTTACAAGAAGTTACTGGGAAAACAACAAAAATAGTGAGGATACTTAGCATATTCATTCAAGCATCATGTCACTAGTCTTTCACTTAGCTTTTCTATTTAAGATTTAATATAAGCTGGGTTTAATAGCTGTATTAATACTGAAAAATCCCTTTAATTATCTTCTAAATAACCGTACACAAATTTCTCCAAAGTGGAAGGCTGAGGTAGTAGCTGGAGTAACAACATTTGAAGCAAACATTTTTAAGACATCTTTCCACATCCTTGCTGTAGGAAGAGGCAGAAATAAAATTACTTTATGGCAAAGAACAGTTGTTTTTCTCTGTTTGCAAGGGAATAAAAAAGCAGATATCTACCCAGTGGAGGCCTTTAAGAGTCCTGAGTGGATGCTGAACCAATGATCACATTGGAGGAGAGAACTCCAAAAATTTCTAGCAGTCTACTGATGTGGCTAATTTGCAGACATTTCATTTATATGAAGGAAAATTGCTTCTTGTCTTGCTTTACAATGCACTGCCTAATGAAGGAACGTGCAAAGAATACATCTAGAGAGCCTGTTACTGTTTTGAAGTAATTATATGTTGATTCACTTCTATTTATCACCTTCTGTAAAGTAATATAGATCAGATAAGTTACATGTATATATATATGTATGTATATATATATTCAGCTGCTTTAAATTGTGCAACTCAGCTTTTAGCACAAAACCTTCAGTTTGATCAGTGTATCAGTATGAAGTTGCCGGGTGTACCGTACCTGCTAGTTACTGGCCAGGTGACTGAACCTGAAATTAGGCTTATTTCAAAATGTGAATGGAAATGCTGAAGAGAATGGTGTGTCATGCCTTTCAACTTGCATGCCTCTGAAACTGAGATTTGCATCTCCAGATGGTTTTCTGTCCTAAGTTACTTCAGTATTGCTAAATAGTTCACTTCTTAAGTTTCTTCCCAAACGCAGCACATGGAGGTGCTTATCTTTGATGTGGTAGTCTAATAGGTAGAATGCTTGCTGCACAAGTGGGGAAAGTCCAGGTTCTTTGTGAACAGATTCAAATCACCTTCCATTTTCAGAGTTTATTTGTTAGAGCTCTAGCTGAGGAACAGTTTGGGAAGTAATAAGAATGCATTGAGCTTTTGTTCAGCTGTGGCAGAATGTAACCAACAGTGGAAATGAGGAAAATGGAACATGGAGAGAAAAAAGGGAGGATTGGTGACAACTGCCTGGAGAGGCATTCTAGTCTTCTAGTCTCTCCTTGATGGAATGTTTTATAAAGGTAGTGAGTTTTAATACTTAAGAGTGGGGTGAGAAATCAAGCTTAATGGAAGAAATCCACTTTCACTGAACTTCCATGAGCTTCTTTTATGTACTGTCTTCTTTATAGTTTCCTTCATTGCCTGCTACCTAACACAGGGATAGAATAACTCTTTAGCCATGAGTATTCTTATCCCGTCCTAATCTGTTACCCCTCCCAGCATATGATCATTGTAGGTGTTAAAGTCCCACCCCCCAGGATGAGGAACAGCGTGGACCCTGATCTCTTCCTTCAAAATAGTTGCTTGAACTAGAAGCCTAATGTTTGAAAGATCTACACCAGCTTTTGCTCTGAAGAGATCTTTTAAGAAAAGATCTTAAAAGAAGGTAGTCGTGGTTGCTGTACTAAGAGCTACCAAAGTGCGTGTTAGGTTTGAACTTGTCAGTTGAACCAAGCGTAGGGACATTTAGTTTGTGCACTTAAAATCGTTTTAGTTTGTCAAAGACATTGATGTTTTTTGGCACATACTTTAATAATTTTATAAAAATCATCAGCATTAAGCAGGTAGGTGACATTTCTGGAATTTCTTCTGTAGTTCCTACCATGGAGTCAGAAAAATAATCTGCTGTAGTACAGTTTTTTTTTTTTTTTCTGTTTCTTTCTAAACATGAACTAACCCCTTGTAGCCAGTGGGCTAATCTCAGGAGATTGGCAGTAACTGAAAAATAGCTGAAATAAAATAATAATAATAGAACTGAGCATGTAATCTTAAAAGTAGCATGGCTGCTTCCACTGAGGTCAAGAACTCAGGCTTTAGGTCTTTGAGCCAACCTTTTGCAGTATTAATCAAGTCACTGTTTGACTTTGTCTGAATAGTCACTAATGCAGTGGGCCAGTCTGTCATGCGAGGTTGTTAACTTACAAACTTTGCGTACAGAGATGTGCAAGCACAGTCATCTTTTTAAACTAAGATTTAAAACATTTGAAAATTGGGTTTGTAAAAAATGTTTTAGGGCTTGTTCGAAATGGCAAAATTTGAATTGAAAAGCAGGCTTGATTTTTTGCAGTGCAGAATAGTTGGGAAAGGCCAGGATCCAAACTCTACGTAAGCCAGTTGCAAGGAGCGCCATAATCAAACCACATTGGAACTGCAGCTGCCGTAACACAGAGGTTGTGGTTAACTGTTTCTGCCTCATCGTGGTGCTGTGTTATATTGCTTTGAACCCAGCTAGATAGTGGAGGCAATGTGAGACTCAGTTTTATGAGTTTCTCTGATTTAGAAATCTAAGATGAAACACTGCTGAGCATGCATATGTTGAAGTGCACCTCTTATCTGGGCAAAGTTCAGAGAAGGTTGAAGGATTCCTATTATCAGGGCTCATTTCAGATGGGCCCTTGGAGAGGCATTCATGCCTGTGAAACGAGGGTATGCAGTTGTGCTTAGAATTTCTCTTGCAGCAGCCTAATAAAATTATTCTTACTGAATAATGCATTAAACACTTCAGAAATAATTTGGTTGCTGTTTGGCACAGAATTTGTATAAGGATGTGCATGTAATGTGCTCAGATTTGAAAAGAATGATGAGCTGGCATCAACACTTACAGATGTGCCAACATCTTATGTGTAAAAATGTCATAAAATATATACCGAATTTCTGTTTCTGATGTGACATAGATGTGCTTTACTACATCCTAATACATGGAGTCTTTGTGGCGATGCGATACAGTACTCAGTAACACTCCAGAAAGTCCAAAATGGGTAATGCTGTGTGTAGCTGAACTGATGATGTTTGCTTTTCTTTAGATGTTTCCCATAGCTGGGCTCTCAGTTGAAGGCATGATGCTCTGTTTTCAAACTGTCTGCTTGGAAGTAGGCCTTAAGACCTCGTCTTTGTCGACTGTAGTTGAAATTAGCTAAGAGGTTCAGTTCCACGGGTAAAGGAGAGGTATAGACAGCTTAGTAACAGAAAGCCCTTAAATCACAAAAAGGCTGAAGTAGTTCCTGAACAAAAATGTGCTTTGTTCTGCTGGGAACTTTGCACACTGGATGAATTCTGCAGAAGGTAAATGTGTTGCAGTAGGCATTTCACGATCATTAGTAAGAGTGGTAATGGTAGGGCAATCCAAAGACATTAAAACACAGGAGGGAGTGCTCAGTGGGTGCACGCAGCTGTTCAGGGGATTAGCTAATAACTGATATGCAGAGCCAAGTCCCTGTGTTTGCCTTGCCCAGATACCTATGCACTCTCCCAGGAGTCTCTGCTAGGTCCTTTTGTTTTCTTCCCAAGGTTCTGGCAGCCAAAGTGGTTGGATTCTTTTGTGTGCCCAAGAAAAATTTTAAATAATGTTGCCAAGCTCTTGACAGTTGTGACATCAGCTTCAGCTGTAGTAACTGTTACTATCCTAGAGATGAACTTGTCTCTTAAATTGCAGTAGGTGCCACATGTTCAAAGTGGAAAACATCAGAGAAAGAGGAAGGTCGTACTCTTTTAACAGTGAATTTGAGAAGATACATAGCTTTCAGCTTTGAAACAACTCTCACTTTTTGGAATATTTTGTTTCATTTTCTGAAGACACACGTGAAATCAGGAACAAACTTCAGTTCTGTGGTGAGACAGAGTGCCTGTCCTCTAAACACTGTAGCTATAAGGAGCTTCACATAAGAAGTCAAATTGTAATTCACTCGTGCATAGCTTAGTGCAAAATCAGGTCTTATGTTTGCTGAGACTGGAGTGTGCCTTGCAGTGCCATACAGTACATCCACGTAACCTTTCATTTCTTCAGGTTCCACACCTCTGGCCACTTATGATTACAAATAAACTTTGTGCAACTGTGCTCTAGGATAAGGATTTTTTCTTGAAGCAGGCAAGAGGAGGAACTAGAGTAATAAACAGAACCAACAATTTCAGATTATAATTTAGATTTTGGGGTTAAACCACAACATTTTGTGATGTATTTTTTCCACATTAAGATGTCATTTTATAACTTTTAAAAGCAACGTTGAGATTTTTGGAAAGGACCAGCAGCGCTTTCTTGTGGAATGCTGGTGGTAACATTGATATTGACATGAAAACAAGGGGAAAAGCACAGTGCGAAGATCTTCTGTCCCGCTGCTCCTTGCTGCAGAATTTGATCCTGGAGGCTGGTGCTAGGCTGCCTTAGACACAGATACCACTGGCTTATATTTGTTTACATTCTGCTAGGTGGTTGTCCAGAGCCTCGGGTTCATTTACTCAGCTTGAATGGCGAATGAAAGCTTTAAAATGTCTTTGTCCACTGAATGCTTGCCAGTTACTTTTTAGCCTCAGTGCAGCGTGTCACGAGTGGAGAAATAAGCAGTGTATGGTGACGTGCAGAACTGTGCCCCTGTGCTCAGCGCTGACCGGCTGCTGCACAGGTGGTGGCCAGCTGGTGTGGAGGGAACCTAAAAATGTGTCAACCTTTGCCACTTGGCATTTCTAGCACTATACCTTGTTACGTAGATGCATATATTCACTTAACCTCCCACTCCCTTCTAGAATTTAGCCTGGGCTTCTGCCTTTAATCCGTGCACACCAAAAGATATACTTGGTTTGTCAGAGGCCAGATCTCTGTGGTTTTAGGCTGAGAGGCTTGGTGAGTAAGCCAGGATTTTTAAGAAGAGTGGGTAATGACCTTCTAATAAAGTTATTGATTTATGTGTTGACAGCTATGCAATTAATTCTTTTTGTCTTAATGGAAATTGAGGCCTTCTCATAACTGAGAAATCCTCCTAATTAGCGAGTCCTTGGTTTGCAGGTCCCATAGGATCTTTCTATAAATACAACACACGTAGCTGTGTCTGACTGATCCTTCACAGCTATGTTATTTACTTTGCCTTCCAGGTGTCCGCAAATATGGTAAAGATTTTCAAGCTATTGCAGATGTAATTGGCAACAAGACTGTTGGCCAAGTGAAGAACTTCTTTGTAAACTACAGGCGTCGGTTTAACTTAGAGGAGGTATTGCAGGAATGGGAAGCGGAACAAGGAACCCTGGCTTCTAATGGTGATGCTTCTGCTTTAGGGGAGGACACAAAAAATACTTCTAATGTGCCATCAGGAAAGAGCACTGATGAAGAAGATGAGGTGTGTTTTGTGTACCAGATATAAGTAAGCATGGGTTGAGGAACAGCATTTTATTTAGTGATGTAATGTAAGGTTAACTGGTGTGGAGCGGCAAACCACATTCTAAAGAATGATGATAAGCTTGCATAGAACTTCAGCCAATGGCGTTAACCCGTGGGAGCAGGACCGCACCTTTCATAGTGACGATCACGTTACTGTTTTATTGTTAAAATACAGTTCTTGTTCTAGAAAGAAGACTCTTGCTTCATAGATTTTTTTTAGTTCTGCCGTCTGTAATATTTTGGTTGGCGATTTCTTTTCAGTAACTTCTCAGTTTTTCGGTTTTGTTTTTTAAATGCTGTTTCCTGTGTAGTGGACAGTGGCACCCCCAACGGCGCTGCGTTCCGGCCGGGATGGCTCTTCACGCAATCTTGTCTTTGTCCTTTGTGCAGGCGCAAAGCACTCCGACCACTCAGTGTTTAGGCCCTTCACCTCCAGCACAGGCCTCTGCTCCAGCTCCTACCGCTCCCATGGCAACTTTAAATCAGCCACCCCCGTTACTTCGTCCAGCGCTTCCTGCTGCTCCTGCTCTCCACCGTCAGCCCCCGCCGCTCCAACAACAGGCGCGATTTATTCAGCCAAGGCCAACTCTAAACCAGCCTCCCCCGCCGCTCATCCGCCCAGCTAACTCCATGCCTCCCCGCCTGAACCCAAGGCCAGTGTTAACCACTGTTAGCGGCCAGCAGCCACCCTCGCTGATTGGAATTCAGACAGAATCCCAGTCCACTCTGCACTGAAGAAATAAAGCAGAATTATGCTAACTCCTACATCTGAAAGACTGTATCGATGTACTTTTCTTTTTCCAAAAAAAGAAGCGGAGAAAAAAAAGCAAGCCTTCACAGGTAGCAGACCAGTCTTACAGAGGAGCAAGGTAATAACTGGAACCACGTCAATGACCGACCACCTGTATAAAAATATTTTTTGTAGAAGACTTGTACAGAAGAACAATGCCTACAATACAGCCCTCCTCTATGTGAATAACTGGCGAAGGAAGCTAACTTCATACACGAGTAAATGTTCAACACACCAGGATTTCGGTTAACTGATTTTTTTTTTTTACTCTATTTATTTTATTACGGTTCTTTGTAGTCGAGCATCTAACTACAGGAAAGTAGCCTGGCAAATCTAGGAATAAGTAATATTGTAGGAGACTTAAATGTAGTGGTTTTCTGTGTGTAATTTTTATTTTATTTTTTACTTTTTAGTGGAGAAAAAAAATAAACCTAATGGCCTTAGGTTCAGAATTTTTGGCCCTGTTTAGATATCTGTAGAAGCATTTCACGCGATTGTAAAACGTAGATGATTCTTCTCTTAATGTTTTTCCCTGATTGCTTTTTCTTGTTTAAAAAAGGTACTTTCTTATTAAATAGACCTCTTAAAGAGTGCTCTGAAAACTCAATGAGCTATTGTACCAAACATACTAAACCTCAACGTGTGTTCTAGTCATAGAAGTTATCTGCAAACAGGAGTCCAGTTTCCTGCTGCATTCTCTCTTGTAGGCTGGGAGTGGCAGCAACCACCAGTGCCCAGGGGGATGACAGCAGAGGAACTGCTTAGCAAGAACCATCCATTTAATTAGTTCTTCTGCTGGCCCTTCTAATTTAAGTACAGCAGAATTTCATTCCTCTGAGAATGCCTGTTAGCAGCTGGATTGAGCTAGATCATTGATATCTTGCCTAGGATGCGTGGTGGACACGCAGAGGCTGAGGGCTGTAGAAGAGGAATGTAGCAATAGGGCTCTCTGCTGCCTGCCTGCCCGCTGCTAAATGAGTGTGTTTTCTGCTCTTGCTGGCTGATCTGTGGGCCGGGTTATGGCATCGTGGTTTGTTTTGTTTTATTCACTAGTAAAACCTGCATATGGGTATTAATTATGGCTTCCCCATTTTAGGAGAATAAAAGATCGGGGTTTCTTTTCTGCTGTATTTACAATGTTTTTCTTGTCATCTAAAAACCTGATTCACACCCAGCAGGAGTTTGTTTTTAAAGCAGACTCCTCTTCTTTCCAAGTAAACCAGGCTTCAGTTTTCAGTACCAGTGTTTGAAACTGTGATCTGAGTCAAACTATTGAAAAACATCGTGTTGCTAACTGCCACCTATTCTAGAAAATGATTTGTTTATACCTGGTGTTTAAAATCCTTTTAAATCCATTCTGTTATTAGCTAGAATTGCCCATGACTAAGATGAGACTCTATTTGAAAATAGAATGTGTTCTCCCTTGTTTTTTCCACAGATAATGGAGAGGTTTTACTGTCATTTAGCAGTTGGCTTTTCATTTGTGCAAAGGGAAGTTCTAACTGCACCAGATCCTATTTCTTCTGTAAATCTAACATCATGGATTGATATTTATGACATGAATTGAAATTTAAGTGTTCACCTTTATAGTTTAGTTCACAAATATTTCCAGATCAAATTCAATTTTCCTTTCAATTCAGCTTTCAGCGGTACACCGACGTCTCATACTAAAGGTCCTCCTTAGGAATTTTCTTCTGCATCAGAGTAGGTTCTTAGCCACTATGTGAGCATCAGATGACCTCTCTCCTGAGAAAAGCAGCATTGTAACACAGGCGTTGAGGAATGTGTGATCACTGAATCTTTTGTTCTGGAAGTCCTAAGTGTCCCTCAGCAATTACGTATGGATCTGGCTGCTCCCCAGACAGGTTTTTAAAACTGATAGGAAATCCACTTCCACATCCAGTAAGTATCTCAGTTTAGTTGTTAGCAGTGATAGGATACACCTCTAGTATTTCTCACTTTTTTGTTCATTCGTTTTTTTTTTTTTTTTTAAAGCATTGAGTCTCCCAGCTGTGTGTGTATTGTACCTTTGCTATTTTTTGTCTTGTCTCGTCGATAGACTTCAGTATGCAGAATGTTGGGTGTTGCAGTAGAGTTGGCCGCCACCAACTGCTATAAAACTGTTCAGTACATTGTAATTCAGTTTAATCTTGTTTAAATATTCTATAACTGGGCGAAGGTGCTGTATTTGAAGGGGGAGGGAGGGGCAGAGATGGGTAGTATTTCTTCCTTTACAAACACTGTAGCACACAGTAGGGATTTCCTAGCGTTTGTAGTACTAAATAAGTATGTACATAGCAAAATGTCTTTATTGTGTGCTTTGCAGAGTATGTGCATACAGTTTGCACGTCCTGTTTTTGGGGGTAGGGTTTGTTTTAAGCAGTGTTTGCCTGGAGAGTGATATGCTTGCTGCTTAATCAAAGGATTAAAGTTTCAAAGAAATCTGTGTCTTCTATTTTTATGTACCTGGTAATAGTCTAATATGTTAGGGCCCTTATACTGTGATTCTCTTCTAAATTCATTTCTATTTTTTTAAGAATTAGAAATAAAATTATACAATGGTGTTGAGTTTGGTGGGGAATTTCTTTTGCCATATCTCGTCTCCTGTTTTTGTAATGTAGTAATGAGCTCTGACTTCAAGGTTGGCTTAATTTTGTCACTTTAAAAAAAAAAATGTAAAATGTTTGCACACTAAAGTTTGGCTGAGAACGTGTATCTGACATTGTTCAAAGCTAATGTAACTCTACAGCTTTTTGTACAGTTTATTTTAGTTAATAAAGCAAAACGGTACTAAAACTGACAGGTTTTACCAATGCAAGGCATAATTTGAACTTCGTCGGCTGAGGAACAACATTTGCAAAGTATGGATGTACAAAAATATCAGATCTAATTGTTGCACTTTAAATCAGAATGGGTATGGAGTGAAGCAGGTATTCCTGCATTAATAAAATCAATCACTAAACATTGCACATCATAGTACAGCAGTTTAATTTCTTACACAGTTGATGAGTGAAAGGAATTACCGTGACCCGTGTCCTTAGGTTTTGTTTTTCATCTTTGTTCTTGTTCTGGGCCCCAGCAAACATGAGCCTGTAGCTTACTTACGTGGGAGCCTGAACAGGAATCACGCGGGATTACAAAGCAAAGAAAGAGGATGAAGGTTACTAGAACAGGGCTGAGCCTCTTGCTGATAAAGGAAGAGAACGGGCTGAAGTGAGAACTGCTGCTTGGCAGGAATGGTGTCAGAGATGGGAGCAAAGCCGGGGCCAAGAGAAACATCATGAGAGGATGTACGTCAATTTCTGTTTCCAAATGGAAAGGAAACAGTCAGGGAATAATTAGCTGTCATAGCCGTGCTGCAAAATGGGTGCTGTAAAATCTGCTGAATGCATCTGGGGTGTTGTGATTAACGTGGTGAGTAAGACCTCTGTTTTCCTTTCTTGGGGTATATTGGAAGCGTGCATAGGCATGGTAGAGATCTGCTCTGAGACCACAAGGAGTTCTGTGTGAAGTACAGAAGAAAAATATAGTCTTTGATACCAGTACCACTTAATGCCCGATTACTGCCTAATGCAATTTAAACTCTAATTGAGCTGCTGGTGAGTTAGGGATGAAGAACTTGTACTCCGGTGGGAAGGGGAGAAGGACACATACTGAGAGCAGTATCGAGGCTGCTTACAAGCAACCGGCCCCACTGTATAACAGGCATCCTAATATAGACGCTTAAGTAGAACTTCAAAAAAAACTGCTTACGCGTAGTTTTGTACACCAAAATAACCGCGGCAGCAAAGCTATTTTAGCCTTGCTGCTACTGGTGCAGAAGGCTCCTTTCGGGCTAACACCCAACCCCAAAACAGAGAACTCCTGCAGCTGCAGGTGAGAGTAAGGTCCGACCCGCTGCCGGTGGCCCCTTGGCACACGCTGCGGTACCTGGCAGCGGCACACCGAGGAGCTGAAGCGCAGCCAGCAGGACGGGGATCAGGAGTGCCATCCCAGCCCCAAAGGATCCGTCCCTCCACCTCTGTACGCGTTTACTCACAGAAACGTAACGCCTGCCGTTCCGAGCGGCGCTCCCGTGAACTTCCCAGCCGGGCGGAACCCCGAGTAAGCGGGGCATTCCTAAAAAACAACGGCGATAGCACTTAATTTCGGCAGGAGGGGGAGGAACCGCCGTCCTCCACCGTCCCGCTCCCCCCGCTGCAGCCGCAGCCGCGCTACCCAACCCCTGGCGGCCCCGCGGCCCCCGCCGCCTCGGGCTCTCCCCGCCCCGGGGTTGCCATGAAAACGAAAGCGGCGGCGCTTGCGCTTCCCCGCCCGCGCTGCCTCCCGCACGGAGCCGCGCCCCGCACATCCCCGCGCCGCCCCGGCCCGGCGGGCAGCGAGCCCCGGCTCAGGTGCGGCGGGGAGGCAAGGCGGGCCGGGACCGGACGGTGCCGCGGGGGGGGGGGGGAGAGGGAGGAGCGGGGATCCGGGGCGGGAGGGCCGCGGCGGTGGGCGCTTTGGGTGGCCGGTGTGCCCCGCGAGGAGCCTGGCATCGCCTCCTGGCTCGACGTGAAGCCAGCCCCGTGCTGGGGCGGGTGGCTGGTGGGAGAGGTCCTTCTATGAGCTTTGGGGGGGAGAAAGATGTCAGGGGGCTGGAACAGGCTGCACAGGGAGGTGGCGGAATCACCGTGCCTCGAGGTGTTCGAGAGCCACGGGAATGTGGGATGCGGACAGTGGGTGTGGTGGGCGTGGGTTGCTGGATGGACTGGGTGGTCCTAGTGGTCTTTTCAATCTTAACGTTCTCTGTGGTCCTGGTGAAATGAGGAAGTGGAGGGATGGGCAGAGAGGTGATGTGATTGTAGCTGTGGCTTGGAAAAAGCATCCCTGGGTGCTGGGTGAGTAAGTATTGTCTGCATTTAAAAAATACCAGGTGTTTGGAAAGCAGGCAGATGGTGAGGGCCTGGGCGAGCCCATAAGTACATAGGACATAATGCATCATACAGAGATATGAAACAGAACCGATGAAACACTGCAGGTTCAATTCTTTAAACCCAAGAGAGAAGGATAGAGGTAATGGGCCCACGTGTAATCCGGGCTGACTGTGCTGGATGTGGGTAACAGGGACTCTGCAGGAGGTGGGCTGCTTCCTTAGACTTGGATACAAGGGAAGAAGACTTTTCCCATGAGGATGGTGAGGCACTGGCACAGGTTGCCCAGAGAAGATGTGGATGCCCTGTCCCTGCAGACGTTCAAGGTCAGGCTGGGGGCCTCTGAGCACCTGATGGAGCTGTAGGTGTCCCTGCTCAGTACAGGACAGTTGGACTGGGTGGCCTTTAAGGGTCCCTTCCATTTCCAACATTTCTATGATCCCCAGCACGGATGCTGGAGGAGATAGCTGATGTTCAGCTTCTGCAGGAAGACAGCCTGCAGCAGTCTGGTGAACTTGTGAGCAGCTGGCAGGAAGCTTTGGCTAAAGGTGTTATCTGCTGAGAGATAAGTAAAGACAGGAAGGAAGAGAAGAAAGCTTGTGGCTCTCAGAGACATTGCTCGGGTCATGGGAAGATGCACTGAAGTAGTAATGAGAGTTTGGAGAGAACAGGAGATGACATCCAGAAGGGGACAAGGTTTTAACACTGGAAAGATTCTATTGGAAACTTTGATAAAAGGAGTTTCCAACAAATGCAAAGAACAGAAGCCACACAGCTCTTTATTTTACCTGCACGCCTTCTAAACAGTATCTTGAAGGCAGGACTACAGCTCTTGCAAAATCTTCAAAGCGGTGAGCTATGGGTCAGGTTGTAGAATCACAGAATGCTTTGGGTTGGAAGGGACCTCAAAGCACATCCAGTTCCAAGCCCCTGCCATATACAGGGACACCTCCCACTGGAGCAGGCTGCCCATCCAACCTGCCCTTGAATATTTCCAGGGATGGGGCACCCATGGATTCTCTGGGCAGCTGTGTCAGAACCTCACTGCCCTCCAAGTACCTCCCTGACCTGCTGATCACACTGCTTTTAATGTGGCCCAGAAATGGTTGTGCTTTCTGGGCTTCAAGCACATACTGCCAGCTCACTTTGAGTTTTTGTCCACCAGTACCGAGAACTCCATCTCCTCAGGGCTGCTCTCAATCCACTCTGCCCAGCCTGTATCTGTGCTCGGGATTGCCCTGACTCAGGTGCAGCACTTTGCACTTGGCTTTGTGGAACTTAATGAGGTTCTCGTGAGCCCGCCTCTCCAGAATGTCCAGGTCGCTCTTGCTGGTATCTTTCCCTCCAGTTTGTCAACAGTACTACACAGCTTGGTGTCGTCTGCAAAGATGTCAAATAGTACTGGTCCTAAACAGATCAGGCACTACTTGTTTTGTGCTGAATCCTTCTGGGCAACTCAGCTGCACACTGACGTGTGGCAACAGACTTGCTGGATTCTTGATCCCCCAGGCTTTAATTGTGTCCTTTCTTTAAGTTAACCTGTTGGGCCTCTATCCTTTTTTATTCTTTTTCTGGCCTTTTGATTATAAATAGGTTGATGTTATTTATCCTCAATTAATAGTAGGCTGTGGAGAGAGCATTTCTCTCTCTGGTCCTCCACAGAGTCTGTATGAATTAAAACATTTGTTGGGCTTTTGATCTTGAGAGCACTGGTGATAGCTGCAATGTTGTGGGTGTTTTCTGTCATCTTGCAGATATCCCATTCTCCATGGTGTTTAGTGGGCTGCCAGGAGCAGCATGCTGACACAGCCAGTGTCCCCTTGTGTCTAGGCCCTTTGCAGAAGAACCTTTTCTTTGTTGGTCCTGCTCAGGTTTCTTGGCTCATGACCACGAAGAGTTAATGTTCACACTGTTGGTCCCTCCGTTATCTGCACTATTTGGGTTGTATGTGCAGTTGTTCCACCTACTTCCCTCAGCCCAGGAAAGAGGCTAACCTCTTTACCCTGGTGTGTAGCAGTGCTCAGCAAGGCAAGGAAACTTGAGTCATGCATATCATCAATAAAAATGCAGCAAGAATTTCCACAGTCTCTACATCTCAGTTTTACAATAAATAAAGAAATAAATAAGTGTGTAAGAAACTGTCAGCAGCCCAAACTGCAGTGGTTTTTTATGGGACTGTCCACAGTGCTTTATAGCTAAGAGCATTTGTGTGGGGAACTGTTGAAGTAAGTTTATATTTGTAGTATATTGACATTTGTGCATGGGATTCTCTAAGGGCATGTATGCTGCTGTGTCCTTATTTTGCAGAAGATAATACCGAGAACTTGTTATTACACAAAGCCTCTAGAGACTTAACAAACCTCAATGAGAGGAACAATCTGCAAAGCAGTTTTGTCTGAAGTGGTCATTATGAGATGCATGAGGTCTAATCGTTTTTAAGTTGTACAGCTTCTCATCTCTGCTCAGAGGCCATGTGTCAGTTTCAGGCACAGAGTTTCTGCCCTAAACCAACAATGAATCCGTGTACTTGAAATTGGAGTGTGGTCCTTACTGAATATGAAAGCAAAATCTCAGGTTTAATTTCTTCATGTTGTCCTAGAGACAGCTGTTATAAATGGTCACCAGATCACCTGTTCAGCTGAACACATCACGCAAGACTATTGGGCACTATCTGTAACGAAAAACAAATTGTTGGTTTGCTTCTTAGTCGCTGGCATTAAACCTCATGTCATGGCCGTTCCTCCCAGAGGAATTACCAGCATCAGCCTTGGTGATGTGTGAGACACACCTGGAAGGCTAAAAACTCAGTAGTGTTGTTCACTGCGGGGAGCAATAAAGCTAAGACCGGTGGCAACAGCAGGAAGAGGGCTGGATGTGGTTAGCATCCTTCTTACATGGCGTCTTTCCTGATATTGGGTGCTATGAAAGCCCTGCCACCCGTCTGTAACTGTAAATCTCCATTGTGTCATGTTTGATCTCATCAGAACTTCTTAAGAACGTGTCCGTTCCCCTTTCTCATTTTTATGAAAAGGCAGTGGTGATAATCTTCACTGTCATCACTTTCCCAGCAGCAAGGTCATGAGGTCACTGACACCAGTTGGTTTCTGACATAGCAGTTACCTCATCAGAGGCTAGAAAATACATGTCCACATGTCATCAGATGCACGTGCATCTAAGCACGGTCCACTGAGTTCCCTGCTGTTGAGCTGAAGGGAATTTCTAAGCTTCGGAACTACTGAGTGTCTGAGAAGAAATAGGTTGTCTGCCAAAATCTCCTGTGTTATGGTGAACCCAGCAGAATTTGAGCTTATCTTAGTAATGTGGATGGATAACCACTGGGTATATTCAGAGATCTCTATGTCTGTGCTGATTAAAGTATTCATTAAGACCAAGACAAATGGTTGACTGCACGCAAAATTAAAGCTCAAACTCTCATGTGCCTTGAGTAGGTACTAATGGATGCACTGAAGTCAAACCAATTGAGGTCCTGGATAGTGTATGCCCTTGGGGTGGGGAAAGAGAGGTAACCTCTTGGACATAGTCCTGCAACATGTGTGGTGTCGTGCTGTTTATTAGGAAATGCGAAGACTTCACTTTGGTTCTGGTACATTTCAAGAAAGAAAATGTAGTTGATTGTCTTGTTCACCATCCTTTTTTGTTACTTGTATTTCTTTATGTGGTCCTTCATGTTTGTTTCTTTCCCTTCATTCCTAAATGCTGTTTCTGTCTGTCTCTTTCATCATCCCGCTGCACGTGCTTTAAGCTTGCTGATGCTCCTCGCTGGCTTCTCTTGCCTTGGCCAGGGTCTTCAGCACTGTACTTAGCACAGCAGGAAATGGAGGGGTGCCCAAGGACAACAACCCAGGACTGTTGCTTTCTACTCATCCGCAGAGTGAGACTGTTTAAAATGAAGATCCTGCTCCTACTCAACTTCTCCATTTGGGGTTTTCCCCAAAGCTTCCCAGAAGCAGATGGTGCTTCCTGGAGCTGAGCTCACAGACACTGTATTCTTTGCAGAGCTGCCTCATGGCACTGGCAGGATGATCGCTGCCTCCAGAACTGACAGTTTTAAGGAGAAGCCATGTTGGAGTTGTTGTGCTCATCCACTGTCAATCTGAGCAGATGTCGTGCATTGTGCTTGATCAAGGCGTATCCTAAGGATGTGAATTCATTGCAAGGACAAAAGAATATTTCCCTTTTTATAAGGTTTAGCCATAGAACTGATCTTAGGCTGTGTCTGGAAATGCAATTTGGATCAGCTTAATTGATCCCACAAGAAAGAAGCATGCCTTCAAATAGATGCCTTTCTCTCTGCCGGGACTCTACCTACTTCAGTGATGACTTGTCTGTTCCAGGGGTTTAGGGAGGGTTCAGGAAAGCAAGCAGCAGCCTAAAATGCCTCTTGGGAGTGGAGATTGAAATTGTACAAGATTAGATATGCTCGGAGAGCAAGCTTAATTAAAGGAAAAAGGCTAAAAAGAGCACGTGTGACATTTGCTGCAAGATGGAACAGAAGCTTTCTTTGGAATACTAGTATTTTAAATAAGAGTACTGAAAGTTATTGCTTCTATATACCTTACTTTGAGCAGAGGATGGGGAATTATTATTACTGGTTCTAATTAGCTCATTTAACTAAACAAGCTGACCAGTACTCAAGATGACTGCTGTCTTTGTTAACGTACCGAATAACAGAAGAAGAGAGCAGGAAGCCAGGGATGGGACGGAGCAGAAGAAGGCAGGAGTGGGGTTAGAGATGGAGCCTGTGGCACTGCAGGAGGGGGTGTGTATCTGTCCAGGGAAATGAGGTTGGCACACATGGAGACTGCAGGGATGATGGCTGCCAGGAGTCCTGTGTAAGCAATTAACTTCAGGCTCTGAAATAAACAGGGTGTATTGTGGCTTTGGTTATCACAAATCCAAACACAAATATCTGTTTTCATAACATTTGGGTTTATCTCAGTTGGAAAGTTCTCTTCTAAATCTAAGATGTCCACGATGCCTTCATTGTGAGTTCCTGTGATAACTGCAGCTCAATGGTGCCATTTCCTCCATGAGCAGTCCCTCAGCTTCCTGCAGCGAGCAGACCCACCTGTGCCCATAGGGGCTTCTTGCATAGGGACAGATCTGGCACGGCTGGGCTTTGGATTTTTTTCCACCCTTCTGTGCTTACTCCTGACCATTTGTCTTCCCTTTAGATATGCCAGTCAGTGCTTCCATGAAAGTGATGTTATCAACATGAAGATTCTGTGACCCAGACTAAGTCTGTGCAAAATGTTCTTGGTAACATTATGTTGCTCCAAACAGTAAATATTGCAATCACTGTATCAATACTGCAAGGGAAAATGCTTTCAGATGGCTTGCTCCTGTCCTAACACTGTTGAAACATTTTTAGATGTGATCTTTTCAATGCTACACCAGGGGATTTCCACTCCCTTGCTGTTTTAAAATGCCTGTTCTGTTGTTTAACCACAAACCTTACACTCATGCACGCTCGCTCTCATTTTCTCCTTGCTGAGGATTGACTACAGCTCGCAGGTACTGTTCTACTAAAACGTGTCTCAGTAGTGATGGCAGGAATCTAATGCTGTTATAATTATTTGTCATCTGTAAGCAGTTCCTCAGGTACTAACTGCTGCAGGGAGATGTGTGAGTGCCACGTGGTAGAGGGCTTCAGAGCCTGAAAGCTGCTGGGAGCTGAGTTCCCCTGCTGAGCTAATAGTAGTACCCGGAGCACAAGGCTGCAAGCAGAGAGGTCTGCAAGTGCCACTTCTTTGTGGATTGCTGAGGGGGCTCAGGATGATGGTAAATCATCTATGTATTGATACAGAAGCGTAGAAGTGACTGACAGATGACTGACAGATGAAGGAACTGTTACGTTCTGGGACAGGGTGGTCTGATAGAAAACAATCTGTACAATGTTTTCTTGCAACCATCAGTATTTACTAGCTTGAAACATAGCTATTCAGAAAATGTGGGGTTTCTGGAGTGTGTTGTTTTGTTGTTTTTGTTGTTGCTTGGTTTGGTTGTTTTGTATTTTTTTCCATGTATGTGTATTTTTTAAATGACTAGATTATAACATAGCTTCATTGATCGGTTTTTCTTTTTTTATGACTCGTGAGTGTGACCTCTCAGTAGTATTAGGAAAATTAATT